>CM045747.1:19508081-20060581 GCA_024760905.1 Plotosus lineatus | reverse complement strand
GATTCTGCAGAGAGACTGGAACCCATCTCAGCTTATCTCATAGTCCGGGCAAAGGTGGAGCACATCCTGAACACCTGGGAAATCCATCACAGGCTCAACATACATGCAACCATTCACACTCACACCTCGGGGCAACTTGGGAAATCCAATTAGCCTGATGTGCATGTCTTTGGACTGTAGGAAGAAATCCACACAAGCACAAGGAAAACATGCAAACTACACACAGGAACACCATCACCGAGAGTGGGATTTAAATCCATGACCCTTTTGCTGTGAGGCAGACATGCCAACGATCATTACAACAGTGCCATCCAAACTAAGAAAATTTAATTCAAACTTAATACAGTATAGCGTAAACTTTGTGTAACTTTATCTCATGCCAAAATGTAAAGATGTGTTAGGCAGAAAGTAAAAAGTTCCTTCTTGAAGCTGATGTGTTGGAAGCAGAGCGAATTACCAAGTCTAAGGATGTGAGTGACTTTGACAAGGGCATCATTGTAAAAGTGAAAAGATTATTTTCAAATTAAGTTATACAGTATAAATCAAAGGCTCTGTTCATCTTCATAACAGTAGGTATTGTGGAATGTTCCTGGTATGCAGCTGGTAAATACCTACCGACGGTGGGCCAAGTGAGGACATCCACCGAACTGGTAAGAGGTCCACAAGTGCCAAAGTCTCATTAATGCACATGGGGAGCAAATGCTAATACATCTCCTCTAATCCCTGTATCTGATGCTTATCAGTTGTATGGTCCACTCTGCATATTGTCTCTTTAAAAAGTCCCCAAGGAACCTTCAACCCCACCATACACACACATGAAAATATCAGTGGCTGTGATGAGTAATACGAAAACATAACTCACTGCAATTCTGTACGCAATAATTATTGCACCTGTGGTCTGTTCTAAGTTCACACCAAGATGAATTATCTCTGATGTACTGTTAATCTAGTAACCTTTGGGCCTCTCTGAGTCAAACACTGTCATACTGTTAAGCCAGCCTTGGCACATGGTAGAGAGCAAATAAATAATACTTTATCAGCTTGATTTTACTGAATGAACTTCAAAATCACCACCTGAAACAGTCAATTAAATGCACAGTAACATAATTGAGCAGAAGCCAAGAACAGTGAGAGCAACCTCAGCAATGTGGGGGTTTGCATGTAAGAAGGTCCCAGGTTTGATTCCCAGGCTCGGGTCATGTCTGTGAGGAATTTGAATGTTCTCTTCCCGTGCTTTTGTGGGTTTTCTCCGAGTACTTTGGTTTCTCCCCACAGCTAAAAGCATGCGCAGTAGGCTGATTGGCAGTTACAAATTCCCCCTTGGTGTGAGTGTGAATGGTTGATGGTTGTGTGTGTGTTGGCCCTGCAATGGCCTGGTGAGCTAACATAGACAAATGATAAATGAATAAATGAACGGAACAGAGTTTGATAAATAAAAAACAAACTGTGGGTACGTATAGCAATGGTCTATGATGTACAGAGTTGCTTCTATTGTAAGATAGGTGAGAGTGGGGTCAAAAAACTTAATTGAAAGCAAAAACAAAAGAAAAAACATGTACCTTAACGATTTAATATTGGCAATATTGTACAATTTCTAGATCTCTGTGTCACAATTTATTTGACCTGTACCCTCTCCACTGAACCATGTGTTTAGATGATTCCCTGATCGATTTCATCAAGAATGAATCATCAGGTTTGATACTGATTTGCAGATTTCTGTGTCAGTTTCAGTGCTTACAATGGAATACCACTGAGATTGGAGGGCTGAAGCCCAGCTGATACTGGATGAAGGCAGGGTACACCCCACACAGCTCATAGGAGCATTGCAAGGCCAACAAACACAACCATTCATACCAACGGGTGAAATAGAACAGCCAATTAGCCTTGTGTGCGTGTCTATGGGAGGGGACCAGAGTACTGGAAGAAAACGCATACCAGCATGGGGAGAACAAGCAAACTCCACACAGAAATGCCCAAGCCCATTACTCAAACCCAGGACCTTTTTGCTGTGAGGTGGACATGCTAACCACTACCCCATTGTACCACACACTAAAGATTCTGAATTTTAAAAATACTGTACTTGGATCATTCTACCTATTCATTCAGATTATCCATGATCTCACTTCTAACTAGAACATAGGTGTTACATTGGTCGAAGAGAAAGGAGAATTCAATAAATTTTTAACATAAAAGGAAATTCTGTGCATTTAGACTGTTGTATTTATGTCACAAATCTATATGCCAAATACAGTATACTTGGCTGTTAAAACTAAGTAAACAATAGTTTTAATGGAGACATTTATTAGTTTATTCAGATTATGGTTCAGCCATGTCTTTCACTGTCTATGGTGAGAGGCATGTAAAAGAGCCATTGCTGACTTTCGAAGGCTGTAAGCATATTTCTGCCCTGCAATGGCCTGGCGAGCGAGCGGTCCAGGGTGTACTCAGCCCTCACCCAGAGTCGACTGAGATGGGCACCAGCCTCCATCCGACCTTAATTAGGGGTTCAGAAAAGGATTGAATTATTATGGTGGGATGGGGGTTTCCCTGATAACCTTTAGAAACGAAACTCCTCATGTAGTTACTCTGGTGACCACCAGAGGAGGCTATAGAACTTTTAGTTAGACATTAAACACTTTCCCTCAGATCTTCTTCTTCTTTTCCTTTTGGCTGTTCCCTATAGGGGTTGCCACAGCAAACCATCCGCCTCCATCTCGCTCTGTCCTCTGCATCTTCTTCTCTTACTCCAATGACCTTCATGTCTTCCTTCACCACATCCATAAATCTCTTCTTTGGTCTTCCTCTAGGCCTTCTGCCTGGTAGTTCCAACTTCAGCATCCTACTGCCAATATACTCACTATCCCTCCTCTGTACATGTCCAAACCATCTCAATCTACCCTCTCTGACTTTGTCTCCAAAACATCTTACGTGGGCTGTCCCTCTGATGTACTCATTTCTGATCCTATCCATCCTCGTTACTCCCAGAGAGAACCTCAACATTTTCATCTCTGCTACCTCCAGCTCTGCCTCCTGCCTTTTCCTCAGCGCCACTGTTTCTAGGCCATACAACATCGCTGGCCTCACCACCGTCTTGTACACTTTTCCCTTCATTCTTGCTGACACTCTCCTATCGCACATCACACCGGCCACTTTTCTCCAACCATTCCAGCCTGCCTGCACACGCTTCTTCACCTCTTTTCCACACTCTCCATTGCTCTGGATTGTTGAGCCTAAGTACTTAAAATCCTCCACCTTCGTTATCTCTGCTCCCTGTAACCTCACCGTTCCTCTTGGGTCCTTCTCATTCACACACATGTATTCTGATTTTCTGAGGCTAACCTTCATTCCTCTCCTTTCCAGGGCATACCTCCACCTCTGTAGATTTTTCTCCACTTGTTCTCTGCTCTCACTACAGATCACAATGTCATCTGCAAACATCATAGTCCATGGAGATTCTTGTCTCACCTCGTCTGTCAGCCTGTCCATCACCATCGCAAACAGGAAGGGGCTCAGAGCTGATCCGTGATGCAGTTCCACCTCCACCTTGAATTCGTCGGTCACGCCGACAGCACACCTCACCACTGTCTTACATCTCTCATACATGTCCTGCACCACTCTGACATACTTCTCTGCCACTCCAGACTTCCTCATGCAATACCACAGTATTCTCTTTGCACCCTGTCATATGCTTTTTCCAGATCCACAAAGGCACAATGCAGTTCCCTCTGACCTTCTCTGTACTTCCCTATTAACATCCTCAAAGCAAACATTGCATCTGTGGTGCTCTTTCTTGGCATGAAACCAAACTATTCCTCACAAATGCTGACCTCTGCCCTTAGTCTTGCTTCCACTATTCTTTCCCATAACTTCATCGTATGGCTCATCAACTTTATCCCTCTGTAGTTGCCGCAAGTCTGCACGTCTCCCTTGTTCTTAAAAATGGGTATCAGCACACTTCTCCTCCATTCCTCCGGCATCTGCTCACTCTCTGAGACCTTGTTGAATGTTCTTGTCAGAAAATCTACTGCTACCTCTCCTAGACACTTCCATACCTCAAACACACTTTACCTCAGATCACTGATCAAAAAAGTGTTATACAGTATTAACCATGTCTGGGTTTTGCATGACTACACTCTTATTATTATTATTATTATTATTATTATTATTATTATTATTATGATTACTACTACTCCTCCTTAGCTGCATTATTGTTGTTTTATTAGCATAGTTTGCTTCAAAAAACAAATGAGAATATAGATAGATAGATAGATAGATTGATTGATTGATTGATTGATTGATTGATCGATTGATTGATTGATCGGAGAGGGAAATTTGCAACACAAAAGGAACGTGTAAATGTATGGTGATGATTAATATCTTTAAATACTTCAAATTACTGCATTTAAAAATGCTTTTAAAAAGATGTGTGATTTTTTTTTCATACTCTTTGATTAGATTTAGGGCTTGAGTTAATCTGCATCCTTACCAGATTTATCTTCCCTTTGTTAATAAAAAACTTAAAACTCTAAATTTTATGTAAAATAGAATGCGGCTGTTGGGAATTTACAGATTTAGCCAAAAATATAATTCCTGAACTCAGTAAATGATATCAGCTTAGGAAGCCTGGGGTGCAGTCAACATTCCAAAGTCAATCCAGACAGGATCAGTGGGGCTGAGGCCAGGGCATCATGCATGATATTTCAAGTTTCAGGTTTTACACTCAAATATTGATATTTAGAAATGTTTTTAAATCGCTAGACTTATTAATCCTGCAATGAAAATTCATGTCTCTGCATTTAATCCATCCAAAGTGAGTACACTTGGGCTGCTACATACATTGGGTGCACCCAGAGAGCAGTTGGAGGTTAAGTGCCTTGCTCAAGGGCACTTCAACCATGAAGGTAGAGGAAGGGAAAGGTGCAGTTCAAACCCCCCCCCCCCACACACACACATACACACACACACACACACATTTTCCATGCTGATTCCTGAATTGAACTCCGCAACCTTTCAGGCCAGGGTAGTGGCGGCCTGGTGGGGTGGTAAGGTGCTGTATCACTGCTCCTTAGGTTGGGGGTTCAAGTCCCACTCACCACAGGTTGTCACTGTCCCCCCCCAGTCCAGCTAACTGAATTATAAAGTCCGGCCATGTCTCTCACTGTCTATGATGTGAGACATGTAAAAGAACCATTGCTGACTTTCGACAAGAGTAGGCTGCAAAGCCATCAGCGTGTTTCCACCCTGTGATGGCCTGGCGAGCCATCCAGGGTGTACTCAGCCCTCCCCATGACCCTAATTAGGATTAAGTGGTTACAGAAATTGAATTGAACCTTTCAGGCCAAAAGCCACCTCTTTAACCATTAGGATACAGCTTCCCCAAAAGTTGGTGAATCATATTTTAATAATCACACTTTGTGAATAAGTGTCATGTCATACAGCAATAGGTTTATGCTCTTTAGTTACAGTAAATGGAAATCGCAGTGCTACAGAATACAAAGACATTCTATACAACTGTTTGTGCCACAGTGGATCATCCTTCTCCACCTCACTCTCTGCCCTACATCCCTTTCCATCATGGCAATCACCTGCATGTCCTCCCTCATCTCATCCATAATCTTCTCTGTGGGATTCCTCTTCTCCTCCTACCAGGTAGTTCCATCCTCAACATTCTTTTAGCAATATACCCATCATCTCTTCTCGACACATGTCCAAACCATGGTCATATAGTGTAGGTCATGTTTTGTATAATGTAGTGTATAATGTATAACATGTTATTGTGGACATTCTATACTCACTGGAAGATCATAATTTCCACATTAAATTCTGCATTAAATAGTCAGTGATACATTCATCATGAGTAGCCACTTTATTTGTGTTCTATTAATGAAGGATCTGGAGTCTATGTTGGGAACATTTGCCAAGAAGTGGAAATTCATTCTGGATGTGATACCAGTGCATTGCAAGGCACCACACACACACACACACACACACACACACACACACACACACACACACACCTACTTACTTACTTAAAGAGGTCATTTAGAGTCACCATGTTAAATATATACTCTCTCCAGTCTTAATTACTTTCAGTGGTTGAGACTTTAATAGGAACATTTCCTTAAGTGAATCTCAAGTCAAGCCTTAAATAAATTGCAATGAATCTTGTTGTCTGTTAACACATTATAATTTTGATGCACAATATTCTTGCTTCATCTAGTACTTAGTTCTTTGAATTCAACCACAATGAGACAAGGATATACCATAGTTACTAACAGATAAAAATAGCATTAGTGTGCTAAATTAAGTAGGATTAAGACATACTGTACTTTTATCCAACAAACAAGATTATATGGGATTCCACATCATTATGAAACATACATTTGTGATGGTCTGCCAAGCTGTACAGGGTGTAGCCTGCCTTAGCGTGAGAAGGCTGCCAGCCTCCCTGTAACTCCATTTAGGATTAAATGGTTTAGGGAATCAATGAATGACATTTGGCACAGTGGTGGCCTGATGGTAAATTGCTGGATTACTGATCTCAGGGTTGTTGGCTCAAGCCCCAGTGTCAACAAGTTGACTTCTCAGGAGTACTGTACTGTCAGTGTGCTTCTGCCCTGTGATGCCTGTCCTGTCCGAGATGTACTCTGCCCTTGCTTGAGCAGAGATGGGTTCCAGCCTCCTTCCAAATCTTATTAGGATTCAAAGGTTCAGAAAATAAATGTCAGGGGTTTTAATGTTATGACCAATGTATTATTGCATTGTTTTCAGAACTATTGTATATAATTAAGTTTTTGTGGTTTAGTTTTTAATTTAGTTTTTATTATAAAGTTTTTTTATAATTACGTTTTTTAAAATCAAATTATATTATTTCAAGGCTATTAGATATTTGAATTTTTTTTTTTAATTTTGTATATATTATTTGGTCCGTTATTCCCAGTGCTCGCAGCTGGTCGGTACTTGTGCGCATGCGTGCTCACGCCGCTCTTGCGCGCACTAGTGGGCGCGACCACGCGCGTGTTTGTACATTTGTACGTTGGTCTCTTAATTCAAATAATGTCCGTTTGTCCGCTGTGTTTAGTCTTTCCTGTTTTTAAAGCTTAACTTCCTGAAGTCTGAATGGCGCTGGTCACCGTTCAGCGGTCCCCTACTCCCAGCACTACTTCAAGTCCGTGTGTGTCTGTAAGTAGCTATTATCTGTACTCAGGCTTTCTGAATTTATGAAGGGATCTCAGGCGTCTGCGCATGCGTTAGCTAGCACCGTTAGCTTCTTACATAATTTGTTGAAGTTCAATATTTATAACAAGGTTTCAGTACCCTGGGTAGAGACTCGTATTCATAAGAATCATAAGTGGCAACCACATTTGTCATTTTTGTTTTATTCACGTATTTATGTTCAGAAGAAAAATAAAACGGTTCATGTTGGTAGTACTGTGTGGCTAGCCGGTTAGCTAGTTAGCAATCTGTAGCTGCTCCACCGGCTCGCCCTTCTCAGCGGTGTCAACTAGCCTAAGTAACTGTAAAGATGACCACTTTGAGAAGATGAATGGACGGACTATCGGGTTTTTTATCAGCTTTCTTCTGAACGCAGGAGTTTCATTTCGCTCCACCTTTCACAGTTGATGAGGGGGTCCCTGTGATTTGCGCATGCGCTTTGGTTACATTCTAGAATAAATAAAATAAATACTGTAATAAATATGTCCTTCTTGCAACTCGGGGTATTGCTTCAAAAAAAATTGGTGTTTTTGTTTTGTAAATTCTGATGATTTTTTTAATTGGTGCAATACCACCGAGAACAAATTCAGTCTTCGACAAAACTACTGTATTTACTTTTGTTTTATGTCGCTGTTTGTGTGAGCTTGTCAAACAATAGTCCCTGTATTTACTGAAAGCGATTGAAAATACACTTTAAACCAGGGATCACCAACGTGGTGCCCGTGGGCACCAGGTAGCCCGCAAGGACAATATAAGTTGCCCGCGGACCTGTTCACTGCTATTTTTAGGACAGGCCCATTTTTAGGACAGCGCCACTCTCCATTGAGCTGCATATAATTTTTTTGAATATATTTTTAAATCAAGTCAATATCTTCACATAGATGAATATCATTAATTATTAATAATAACATCTAATTAAATCTAATTAAATGTAAATTGAGCAAATTTGTAATTTCAGAGGTGTGTATCGACCTAGTAGCCCTTCGCATTAATTGGTACCCATGAAGTAGCTCTCAGTTTCAAAAAGGTTGGTGACCCCTGCTTTAAACTATTCCTTTGTCAGATAATTTTTTTGGTACAATGTGAATGAGATTTTTGTAAATTTGATGGACGAGTACATGAGTTAATATCACAATAAATCTGTTGTTAAAACACAAATAATCATGCAAATCAAAGTTTTCTTTAAATGACCAATGTTTTGTTTTATCAACCGATAAATTTTATTTAATTATTATTTTTTAAAATTCGATTTTGCAATCTTTCTTTCGATACTACCTGCAGTTTTTTTCTGTCAGTTTTGAGGTGTTTTTTTCCCCAGATGGACTGAATGAACAGGTTATCACTTCAATGAACATTTTATTTCCTGATGGCACATATATAAAATTGGAACTCAAATAATGAGCCTGGTTCAGGGAGCATGAGGAATTATATTCACATCTGTACTGACACCCCAAAGTTCTGACCTTAAATTTCCAGAAAGTTTTTGAGATGGGCTGCAGAAGACTTTATGGAGTGGTTCAGTTTTTTCATCATCAGTCCAAGATGTTGGTGAAAAATGAACCAAACACTGGATGGAAATAAATGTTATGTTGCTTAAGACCTAACTCGCACATAAGTGATTTTGTCCAAAGGTACAAGCAAATTTTATTTCAAAGGGATTTGAATAAAGTTGAAATGGAATTTGCATATTTTCAGAAATTGTCTGTCGAACTTGAGGTAATTCTCGAAAATGGGGTTGTTTTGGTCTTGGTGAAAAATGTTGGACATGCACAAAGTATCGTGAGTGTTTTTGGCCAAAATTGAATGAAAACGACGTGCTTCGTGGCTATATCGCTCACGTGTGAGTCAGCTTTAAATTTGTTGAAACAATGGCATGATGATTACATGCTATAAGCAAGGCTAAAGGCATCACAACAACACTACATTCATGTGTGAGTTTTTTTGGCCTGGGCAGTATGCCAGTTGGAGAGTTCTGGATGTGTTCCTGAGCCCTTGCGGTTTTCTCCATGAAGTAATCATGCCTGTTTCTAATGCACTGTTCCAGACATCCAATGCTGATATTCAGCCTTGACATTTCTCCAGTTTCCAAATCTTTGAACGATATATTTTAGTGTAGATGACGAGATATTCAAAGTCTTCGCAATTTTACATTTAGACGCATTATTTGGAAATTTGGTTTCAAAATTTGTTGATGCATCTAATGTATCTAATTATGTGCATGTTCTTTCCCTTTCTCACATACACAAAAACAGCTGTCATTCGTTTGTCCCACGCCCCCAATTCAGAATGTACCGGTATGTTTTTTTCTAGGATGCAGATAGTCTTTCAAACCAAATTCATCAACATTATTTCCTTTCGGCTGTTCCCTTTTTTCTCAGGAGTCACCACAGCGAATCATCGCATGTTTGATTGGCATAGGATTTTATGTCGGATGCCCTTCCTGACACAACCCTTTAGCAAGGGGCAGAAACACTCTGACGACTTTGCAGCTACTCTTTACAGACATCAGCAATGGTTCTTTTACATGCCTCTCACCATAGACAGTGAGAGACATGACCCGCCTTTGATAACCCAGTAAGCTGCACTGGAGGGGACAGTGACAATCTTGTGGAGAGTGGGGCTCGAACCCCCAACATTAGGATCAGCAATCCAGCACCCTTTACCACCAGGCCACCACTGCCCTCTTTTTCAAATCAAATTAAAGAATATAAATAAATAAAAGAATGAAGTAATGGTCTCTGAAAAGTTTTTTAAATGGTTTACTTTGCGAGCTCCTTAAAAAGAAAAAAAAAAAAACCTGTATATACACAGTACCATGCAAATGTTTTAGGCACCCTTTTTTCATATAAACTTTGCTGTAGATTTTTATTTTGTAATTTGTAGATTAGCAAGTTAGTACAAAAAACACTTTATATTTCCATACATTAGTTTTATAGCACAATATCAAATATTACATAAAATGTTATTACATTGATTGCATGAATGCTGCTGGAAAAAAAGTGCTGGACAGTTTAGCTCATGTCAGCTTGTCATTGTGGTGAGGGGCAGCTCGAGAGATCTGTCCTCAGAGAGAACTCTGTTATGGTGATGAGGAGTGCAATGTAACGGGGAGTGATTGTATGTTTTAAAGCTCCCGGAATGCATTCATTTATTTATCAGATAATGTACTGCAGCCACTAAAAAAAACAAACAACTTCAATCCAAAGGATAGAATCAAGTTGCCCTTCATGTTGACTTCATGAGAGCGATCCTGTGGTGTCTCAAGTTCTTAGTGAAGAACGACCTTGGTGCACCTTTGTGATTCTCTAGTGCTGCAAAACAGCGAAAACACTAGTGTCTTTCTGAATTTTTAAAAATTCTGTAGTAAAATGTTTTTAATGTTGGTCATATTTATGTATAAACTATACTTCTATAAAAATACCATCCTAGTCTGGTTTCAGTCAGTAAGCGCAATAAAAAAAAAATCACCACTAAAATTTGTATGTAAAAAATATATTAATCAAATCAAGCTTGAGTTTTTTGTTTCATTAAAAACCTGAAACAACTAGGCTTCATAAAGTTTTAAAATGTTTATGTAAGGCCAAGTGTTGAAGCTTGACCACATGCTTGCAGTTGTTTGAAAATAAAGTGAGGCTCCTTTTAATTTTTTACCCACCATTCTCTAAATGGTATCTGAATGTTGAAGAGTTTGAGGTGAGGCATTACATATCTATGAGCTTGGGTGCTAAGATCCCCATTTTTCTTTCAGTGGTATGAATCTGGATTATTCCAAGTGTATTGTAATTTACTTCTGTCATCCAGACCCAAACATGTGTCATCCAGACCCAAACAGGGGTCAGCACCCTATTTACACACACTTCCTCAGCATAACCTGATTGTCTGGCTGTGTAACCATGGTGATTCAAGGACTCTAGTATTTACAGGTCCTTCTCAAAAAATTAGCATATTGTGATAAAGTTCATTATTTTCTGTAATGTACTGATAAAAATGAAACTTTCATATATTTTAGATTCATTGCACCCCAACTGAAATATTTCAGGTCTTTTATTGTTTTAATACTGATGATTTTGGCATACAGCTCATGAAAACCCACAATTCCTATCTAAAAAAATGAGCATATCATGTTCAGGTAGTCTAAACGAGCTATTAACCTAATCATCTGAATCAACCAATTAACTCTAAACACCTGCAAATGATTCCTGAGGCTTTTAAAAACTCCCAGCCTGGTTCATTACTCAAAACCGCGATCATGGGTAAGACTGCCGACCTGACTGCTGTCCAGAAGGCCATCATTGACACCCTCAAGCAAGAGGGTAAGACAGAGAAAGAAATTTCTGAGCGAATAGGCTGTTCCCAGAGTGCTGTATCAAGCCACCTCAGTGGGACGTCTATGGGAAGGAAAAAGTGAAAGTAGGGCCGATTCCAGACCTTGGGGGCCCTGTGGAAGCAGTGGACCGAGTCTGGAGTAGATGATCCAGAGCCACCGTGCACAGGCATGTGCAAGAAATGGGCTCCAGGTGCCGCATTCACCAGGTCAAGCCACTTTTGAACCAGAAACAGCGGCAAAAGCGCCTGACCTGGGCTACAGAGAAGCAGCACTGGACTGTTACTCAGTGGTCCAAAGTATTTTTTTCAGATGAAGCAAATTTTGCATGTCATTCGGAAATCAAGGTGCCAGAGTCTGGAGGAAGACTGGGGTGAAGGAAATGCCAAAATGCCTGAAGTCCAGTGTCAAGTACCCACAGTCAGTGATGGTCTGGGGTGCCATGTCAGCTGCTGGTGTTGGTCCACTGTGTTTTATCAAGGGCAGGGTCAATGTAGCTAGCTATCAGGAGATTTTGGAGCACTTCATGCTTCCATCTGCTGAAAAGCTTTATGGAGATGAAGATTTCATTTTTCAGCACGACCTGGCACCTGCTCACAGTGCCAAAACCACTGCTAAATGGTTTACTGACCATGGTATTACTGTGCTCAATTGGCTTGCCAACTCTCCTGACCTGAAGCCCATAGAGAATCTGTGGGATATTGTGAAGAGAAAGTTGAGAGACACCAGACCCAACACTGTGGATGAGCTTAAGGCCGCTATCGAAGCATCCTGGGCCTCCATAACACCTCAGCAGTGCCACAGGCGGATTAGCTCCATGCCACGCCGCATTGAAACAGTCATTTCTGCAAAAGGATTCCCGACCAAGTATTGAGTGCATAACTGAACATAATTATTTGAAGGTTGACTTTTTTTGTATTAAAAACACTTTTTTTTTTTTTATTGGTTGGATGAAATTTGCTAACTTTTTGAGATAGGGATTTTTGGTTTTTCTTTACTTCTTTGCCAAAATTATCAATATTAAAACAATAAAAGGCTTGAACTACTTCAGTTGTGTGTAATGAATCTAAAATAGTCTAATGTTTATCAGTACATTACAGAAAATAATGAACTTTATCACAATATGCTAATTTTTTTAGAAGAATCTGTGTGTGTGTGTGTGTGTGTGTGTGTGTGTGTATGTATGTATATATATATATATATATATATATATATATGTATATATGTACGTACTGTGTCTATATATGAGGGAAAGGAAGAAAAGCTGCTGTTGTTTCGATTACTAGTAACTGCCAGGCATTTTTAAAAATAAGACAATATGCACTTGTTGAATATTTGGGACCATGCTGTTTCTTTTCTTATATTTTATTTCCCATTCTATATTTATAGGAGGCAGGAAGCGGAGATGACGACCGACTTTCTCAGCCGAGGAGGTAAAGCTTTTCGTTTTCAATCTTACCTTCTTTGCTAAATACAGAAGTACTTCTAATCTCCCATTTCTTCTGGAGGTATTACATCAAAGTACTGCGAACAATCCAAATGGTTGAAGTTACTCATTGTTTATTTTACACTCTTTTTCTGGATGCTGCAGAGCAGTGAGTAAAGATGAATATACGAGTCATCTGACTGGCACCATATAACAGATGTGCATCAATTACTGAGATGATGTGATATGCATCTCAATGTACTGCTAAGAACCACGTATGAAGCAGCTGTTAATGTGATCAAAGTCTCAAAGTGAGCATGTCAAGCATATGTTTGAAAGCAGTAGGAAGAGTCAAGCATGCACTGACCTTGTTCTGTTTGTGCAAAAAAAGTACACGTTTAAAGTATAAAAATGCAGGGTTTTTTGCCAGAGGAAATCAATATGAGAAGAAATTTCAACAATGGACAGAAATTCTACCTACCATCACCACACATGTAAGGACGTCCTGATTTTAGGCTGTTAAGCCAGGGTTCAAAGATAAAAATTACTTTCACGAAATAGTTTAATTAAATAAAACTCCAATAAAGAGTCTTGAGACGTGTATGTGCCCAAATTATGGGCCAATATGTATTTATTTCAAATAAAGAAGAAAATAATCAAAATTGTTGAAAGCACAATACTGTATGGCCATTTTAAGCTGTTACTGTAATTGAATTAATGGAGAAAATCTTATATTGTGACATGTTATACGGGGTGATGTAAAATATGATGCTTTGTGATTGACTGAGAGTTTGATTTTAATTATTTTGTATTTCACTCAACATTGCATTGATATACACTTTGAAGATTCTCAGGATGAACAATTAGCGTATAGTGTGAACACTTTCAGTAGATTTAACTTTCAGCCTTATTAGCTGGAATAATTTCAACTAGCATTAGCCGCAAATGTTCTTCGTACTTCCGTTGAAATGCATGAGAAACTGGGAGCACCCATGAAGACAGTCAGGTTGTGGCTTTTGTTCACAGAAAATTTGGTCATGCTGAAATTGACAGGGTATAGATTTCCATGAAAGTAAAAATGTAAATAGAAAAGCAAGTACCACATTTACATCATGGTTATTGCCGCGGGGCATGATGACGGTCAGGTAGCATTTATTCATTCATCTTCTTCCGCTTTAATTCGGGGTCGGGTCGCAGGGGCAGCAGCCTAAGCAATGCATAGTGCAGTTTCTATACCTTCCCTCAGAACTTTTATTGGCTATGTGAGGCCTTAGCTTGACTTGGTAGGTAGTAGGGATGCTATTTTTATATTCTATAATAAAGTATAAAACCCTTACATGACTTGTCTCAAATGCATAACTTGACTACTCAGGGACTTTCTGTCTGCAGGCTATGGTTAACATGAAAATAATTGCTAATTTTATTTTTTTAAAATCGGTTAGTCATACATCAGCGATAACCATGACAGATGGTTAAAATGGGTGTTAAATAGCATACATACTAGTCAGGTTCTTTATTAAATAATATATTAATTTATTAAATATATATTAATAAAGAGCTGAATTTTTAAATTTCAACATTTACTGCAGAAAGCTCATGATCCTGAGTGCAGTACTCTCAGTAGCCACAGTGAGGAGACTTCTGATCACTTTATCAGGAGGAGCTGAAAATGAGTTCCTCATGGCTTCATTAACCACCTACCAATTTTTCCATTTTTCAAATGACTTGGAGGCTTTAATTAAACTCAGCTTAAATGTGCCTGTGAGTAGCTAGTATACCAAAAGTGCTGTTCTCTGTGACGGGTCATCCAGTGCAATGGACTGATGTGTAGTTTTCCAGTCACCTTGTTTTTCAGAAGTGGCTTGAGATGAGCAGACGATCGTGTATGGTTGTTGTCCACACTGACCTGTGAACCCAATTGAAAAATTTGGCCATTTTTTAAATTCACAATATAGTCTCCAAAGGAAGAAATACTTCAAGGACCTCCTCAATCCCACTAACACGAGGAGGAGGGAGAGCCTGAGGGTCTGGGTGGGGGTCCACCTGTTGCCGAGGTACTCAAGCTCTTAGTCATTCTTCAGGGGTAAATGAGATCCATCTTGAATATCTCAGGGCTCTGGATGTTGTAGGACTGTCTTGGTTGACACTTCTCTGCAACATCACTTGTCACCAGGGGCCATACATCTGGATTGGCAAACCAGGGTAGAGAGGGTGTGTTCCAGTTATTGTGGAATCACACTTCTCAGCCAGTACTAGAGAGCAGCAGCCAATCAATGGTTAGACCTCGGTTTCAAGAGGAACAATGTGGTTTTCATCCTGGCCACAGCACTCTCGACCAGCTCTATACACTCTACAGGGAGTAAATTAAGATCCATTAATGGTAGCCTGACTTTTCGGTTGCCACATTTGGATGTGTGGAAAAATCAATCACTATGTGTTGCCTATATCAAAAACAAATCCTTGACCAGACTGACTACTTGTGAGTAATAACAAATTGAAGACAAATAATGATTGGTTTATATGGACTTCCTCAATTGTATAAACTTGTGTTTAACTGTAACAGACAGCGATGCTCAACCGCCAATAAAATTTCATTACCATATGAGGTAATAAGCGCCCCATCCCCCCCAATATTTTTAATTTTAAGTCTAATAACCGCCCATGTGTACTGGGAGCAAAATCGTAGATCAAACTTCCCTATTTTATTCGGTCAGTCTCTGTAACCATAAAATGAAGCATTCACTGTCTATAAAAGTGAGTTTACACGGTATTTCAAGAGCCACTGGGGAATGTCTATAATGTTCATCAGTAACAACACATTTGGTTGTTCCGCTGTGCTTTAAAAAACAGGAAAATATTTTGCTGTGTTCTCTTGGTAAATGTCCAACAACGACGAAACATTGTCATCTGATATAGATGAATGGAGCGATGAGCCAGATATGGACCTATCAGAAAGTGATGACAAGTATTTTTCACCTGATTCTAAAGCTCACTAACTTCATAAATTTAAAAGAAGTTCCTGGCCATGTGCTTTTGTTTGTGTTAGTGTTGACTGGTTCAGGGTGCCAAGTGCTAAAGTTGACATTTGTGTTGATTGGCTCATTTTCCTTCCTGGAAAATGTTTAAAGGAAATGTTTAAGGGAGGGAAAAGTAAGGGGTCTTCTTTTTTTTTTTTTTTTTTTCTTTTTTTTCCATTTCTGGTGTTTTCTGTTTATTTTCAGCTTTCAATGTAAGTAATTTGGTTGATACCACAAAATGAATAACAAAAATACCAGTAAAACTCTTTTATTGTTCTGTTATTATTCATGTTTTCCACCTCAATGGTAATAAGCACTGACCGTTCCACTCCGTTGGTAACATTTTACTAAGCGCCCTCCCACTCCAATTTTTTTAAGCACCCTAGGTGCTTATCACGCCAAACACGGTATTCCATTTATCTACGCTACAAACAAATCAGCCATTTGTGAGGAATCCCAAATGGCTGGCTCTAACTCCAAGGATGCACTTTAGGGTGGTTGTGACATTTGTAGAAAAGATTAGTGGTTTTGTGTGGACCTTTTACCAGGTTTGTGATTGAGGAAGGGACTCAGCACATGTACATCAACAAGATTGTAGTAGATGTGCTGTACCGCTGCATGGCAGTTCAACGTGCCTGATGCTTGGTTAGATGTAGTATGAACAGTGTAAACTTGTTGGTTTTGGAAATAAATATCAGGCACACATGTCCAACAATTGGATAGTAGTTATTATTCTTTAATTACTTTTTTTGGTGCCATTGAGTGGAGAATAGAAATTTGTTCCTGGTAATCTGATCACCAGTAACCGACACACAACCAAAACGATCGCTTGCCACTTATTTTACTCCCTGTTGGAGGGGACATGGGAGTTTGCCCAAACTGTCCATATGTTTTATGGGTTGAGAAAAGGCTTTTGATAGTGATCCTCAGGGTACTTTGTGGGCCTCAATATAACTCCAGAACAATAGAAAAACAAATAATTTGTAATCACAGCATCAGTCCCTGCAGCATCTGCGCCTTCTAGGGTTTATTATTTATAATATAACTTACTTTGAGTCATATTAACAGTAGAAATATTTTGGGGTATGCTCTGGGAGAATGGTGTAGCGGGCCATTTGGTCTCTGCATCACTGGAGCCAGAGCTTGGTCCACATTGGAAATAGGTAGAATTTGTTTCCGGTGAGGGTTGGAGTCCGCCAAGACTGTCCTTTTGTCAACGATTCTGTTCATAATTTTTGGGGAGAATTTCTAGGCACAGCGTTGAGGGGTTCTGGTTTGGTAGCTGATGGATCTCGTCTCTGATTTTTGTTGTCCATTTGGCTTCATCAATGCAGGACCTCCAGCTGTTATTGGAACGATTTGCAGCCAAATGTGAAGCGGCTGGGATGAGAATCAGCACCTCCAAGTCCGAGGCCATGGTTCTTAGCTGGAACAGGGTGGAATGCACCCTTCAGGTCTGGATTAAGATCCTGCCCCAATTGGAGGAGTTCTCGGGGTCTTGTTCAAGAGTGAGGGGAAGGATGGAGCGGGAGATTGACAGGCGGATCGCTGCAGTCTCTGCTGTAAAGCGGAGCTTGTTGTGGTCTGTCATGGTGGAGAGGGAGCAGAGCCGCAAGGCAAATCTTTCAAATTACCAGTCAATCTATGTTCCAACCCTCACCTCTGGTCATGAGCTTTGGGTAGTGACTGAAAGAGCAAGATCACAGGTACAAGTGACACAGGTACAAGGGACCTCGGATTAAGTGGAAGATGATCATTCTGATGACTATCTCCAAAGTAACATTGATATTTATTTATTAATATGATGTTTAAGTTTATCATAACCACTTTTTGATCGAGCATTCCATGTTCACCTTATGGTCTAATGCAGTGCTTCTCAATTATTTTCTGTGCCCCCCTCCCCCCCCCCAGAGGAAGAGGAAAACATTTCACGCCCCCCCCCCAATATAAATAGTGTTATTTATCAAAATATTATTATAAGTTATCCTCTGCATAACACTGTATCCTTATTAACATTTTGGAATACAGAAAAAGAAGAAATATAGATCAACGTCCAACAAAGAATAACTTATCAATTTTTTAGTCTTTAAACAAAAAGATTGAAAGTGCATCAATTTGCCTGAAATTAAAAAAAGTATCCTTATTTAAATGTAAACATTTTTTGACCAACAATTTGAACTGAATTGGTACTGAAAAATAAAATTAAATAAAAGCAATAAATA
This sequence comes from Plotosus lineatus, assembly GCA_024760905.1. NCBI lineage: Eukaryota > Metazoa > Chordata > Actinopteri > Siluriformes > Plotosidae > Plotosus > Plotosus lineatus. Next base: position 20,042,377 of record CM045747.1, on the reverse strand, counting down.
ATAACAAATACAAATTGATCAGCAATATTAACCAAGGAGCACAATATATGAAACACGTTAATCTACAAAACTAAAATGAATAAAACAATTTGTATTATTTTTAATTTTTTTTGTCAAAATGTATAAGTCCAGATTAATTCAGATTAATGGTACAATGAGCACGTTTCGCAGTGGAGAGCTTTTTGAAGCCGGGTTTAAAGCTCAATACTGAACTCTCTGCTCCTGCTTTATGTTGAACCTGGACTTGTTTTCACAGCAGTGACGTCATCCAGCATGACAGAGCCGTGTCTGTTGCAGGTAGGATCAGTTCCTCTGCTGTGCTGTGGGGTTTTCTACACTGAGCAGTTCGGTACTCCACCTTATCTGATGCTAACAGAGCTCGTTGGTTTGCTGGAGTAGCATTCACAAAGCGGGATGGTTGTTGGCAATATTAGGCATGTTTTCACTGAAAAAAAAAAAAAACCTCACGCGGCTCATCACGTGATCAGCGTGTGACGTCTTTAAGGGATGCCTGAATTTATTTGGGTTCATGCTGTCCGCTGCCAATGTTTTCAGACACAGTAAACACAGCGGTCTTTCCTCGTTTATCACCGCAGCACAGTGAAGCCGAGTGCTACATCCGCTTCATCGGACCTCCTCAACTTCACTTCCGGGAGACTTTCGCTTCTCTCACTGTCTCTGTCTCTCTCTCTCCACCTCTCTTTCCATCCCTGTTAAAAAATTCCATGGTGGGTTTATTAACTTCACTTCTTATTTTACCTCTGGGCACACTCTAACAGTCAGGAAGCCACTGCCATCTGCTGTAGTGGATGTACAATTACACTTTAATCGAATACGGCAAAAAAAAAAAAGATTTTCCCTGGGGTCACACGTGCCCCCATTGGCGCACCCCACTATTTGAGAACCTCTGGTCTAACGAGAGCCACTGTTGTTAGAGGCATCATACTTTTAATTTAGCCTTGGCAGAAAAATTGTGAAAGGTTTTTTTTTTTTTTTTTTTTTTTTTGCCACAATGGAATACAGCTCTTCGAGAATGGACTTGGTAACAGTACAGTTTGTTTAGTTTTTATTTTCAGTCTAAAGATCAGGAAGTATGTTTTAATAAAATAATTCCTATAAGTTCTGAATTATAAATAGACTGTGTTGAACATTGTGTATGTCTCTGAAGGTCAGGTCTGTATAAACAAAACATCTTTTCCGTCTTTAGCTGGGAAGGAAGGATTTGTCTGACGGTAACCATGACTTATAAATATGGGTTCATAGTGTAAATATGGCCTAGTTTGCATTTTAATCAAATATCTGGTATCAGCAAGAGCATCAGTTTGTGTATGCAACCATACTACGTCAAAAGTAAATGTTTAGCATAACCAAGGTGTTCCAAAGAATGGTCTTTTTGTCCCTAGGGTGAAAATTAATTTACTGGAATTAAATATATATATATATATATATATATATATATATATATAAAGATGGAACCTGAGGGTGAATGCAAAATTAAATCCCTTATTAATAAAGTTTAAATACCGTTTATGCACAAATGCAGACAGGCCATTTAAATGTTTCGTTTTTATTCCTCTTTACACACCAAGATTAAAAAATATATAATCAGTGCCTTCATGTTTATGAAACCTTGCATGTGTGAATGTTTACCTGAGCATTCAAATGAGGGTTTCACTGGGTTCGAATGAGGTCATACAATAGCAAAACAAGTCAATCAAGCAAAATGGCTTTGAATGTTGTGGCGAGTATGTATGATGTGCCAGTCTCACTCATTTCTCAGGGCTGATCAGCCATTTTTCATCAATAAACCCATGATACTATGGGTGTATTCAAAACTTTCTGTTTTCTGAGAGCATGAATATAATTATCATAGCTTCACGGCCAGAAAAGTGCAACAGTACCTCAGGGCACCATTGACAGAATGCAAGTCACTCTACTTTTATTTATTTATTAATTTTTTGCTTTTTGTCATCAATGTTTCGTGTTGTATCCTTTATTCACTTGATGGTCCACTTTAAATTTGCTGCACAAAGTCAAACAAGATGGACATGTTCTGCTTCAAATTTTCTAAACGTGTCTGGCAAGTGTTGAAGTTTTATTCATGCGAGGTTGGCTGATCATTATTTGAGATTATACAACACTAGCAAGCATGCTTGCCAAGAGGTGGGACGGTACGGGAAGGGCTTGCAGGACGTAAGGTTTTGTTCTGTAATATCCAATACAGAACGCGAACTCCCCCGTCGGCTCATACAGTGAGCCCCATAACTTGGCTTCATGCTATATCTGCACATGTGGACTCAATTATATGGAGTATTAGGTAATTCTGCCATGAGGTTGATATTGCTTTGTGTGTCTCTATCTAAGAATCTTTGCAGTCTTATGTTCTCTTTTTGATATGGACACCGAGCCCCCCATGCATCAACCCAAATCACCTCTGATTAACCTGTATAACAGCTAGCCAAGACTAACAAGGGATCAAACTGTGTATGATATGCAGTACTGTCTATGTGCGTATGTTCTGTAGTTGCATGCAAAAAAAATTTTCAACATTGAAGTGGTTAAGTTGGAAAATTTCTTTGGGATTATCCGAACAATTATACCTGCTGGTTTCATATTAGCATTTTTGTGTGCTATCCTCATAGACGTCCTGCAGCCAGTGGAAAGCTCTGCAAAATCTCACAACAAAGGAGAGAATCTGTGTATTGCAGACAGGTCTCATTATTTCATCTCTTTTAATGAGTTACTTATGAAGGAGTGGTGCGACTATGGCCGGAGGAGAAAGCTTTTAAATGTGCAGTGGAATCTTGTTTACATTAAACAAATGTACTCATTGTCAGGTTTCTATTCATGCATTAATTGCGTTGCCAGCAAGCTTTCTTTTTCCTCATGTGTTTTATTCCCCCAAGTACAATACTCATTGTGCATCCTGGCAGATCAGGTATCAGAGCGTCATCCAACATTTGAAAGAATACTGTACCTATAATGCACACAGTCCACATGAAGTGTACATTCTTGATATTGGGTCAGATCAATTTCTGCATATTTAACTGTGAATGTTTAAAATCCCACCAGATCAGATTACGTCAACTGCTTTTAACAGAAGAGTATTTTAGATCACATTTGTTGCAATATTGAAGGGCTTCCTTCCTTCTGCTTTTTGTAGCAGTGTCGACTGTTTCACAAGGTGTATGCTGCCCACATGCAGAAAAAAGCTAAATAGAAGATTTAATAGATGGAATTTGTCACTGAACAGCTATTTCTGTGTGGAGCTGAGTAGATTGGTAACTCACAGTTTGCAGTGGGGTGAGAATCTTTGCTTGCCTGCTAAAGCTGCGATTTGATTATACATAATATACATGAATAATATATATAAATATGAAATATTTCCTACACATTAATTATTTTCTCTTAACAATGCAACTGAAGCTGTTTGTGGACATATTGGTATGGCTAGATGGAAGTTGTCGGGTTTTTTTGTTTGTTTGCCCCCACTAGTGAGTCATGTCTCAAATCTGAATGTTTTGTGATTTATTGTAGTACTCATTGTGACACTGATCACACTAATGTGATTTGTCATATTGGTTCTGTTGCCAAAGTATTTAATCTTGGCATGACACTTCTTGCAAATTGCAACTGTCTTATCGAGCTCCCCTCCCCTTTCCTTTCAACACTCTCAAACCAAAAAAATGTTCAGAAATGTCAGCTTATTAAAATGGGGTGCTGTTTTGACCTGTATCTTGCCTTTTCTAATGACATCACGCCTCATGCATTTTGAAAGTGCACACGACTTTAGCAAGCTGCATAGTCTCTGGAATCAGCAAAAAAAAAAAAAATTTTTTAATTTATTTTACATAATTATGGTTTTGTTTTTAAATGTCTTGCACCAGTGCACATTCTTTCCAGAGAACATCATGATAGATATTTATTTCCCTCACCAAAACTTTAGCTTAAAACACAACACACAGTATGTTTACATGACATTAAAGAAAATCAACTAAAACTGTCTAGAGGGAACAACAAAAACAGAATGGACCTGAAAGCACGAAAATACAAATTAAATAATAATGTGCATTAAAATGTAAAGCATTTAAATGTACAAAGTTGTAAATCGACATGGTACCCGTTTTCCGCAAGTCAATTACTGTATGGTCTGATTTTTAATAGGTTAAGTGGGGGGGTGGGGGGGGGCAAATCTCAGTCTGAAAGGGGTCAACTCTCTTAGTCAAGTTGTATTATTTGGCTACGAAATAAATCTTTTTAAATCCATATACCAAATATTTATAAATCCATTTCCAAAGCTTGACTTAGCTGTGAATGTAAATGTGATCACCGAGTTACAAAATGGACCACAAAACCCGATCGCCCAAAGGTGCTTACAAGCTAAAACAACCTTGAAACACAAAATTGAACCCCTCTTTGATCTCCTTGCACGCTCACCTCTGTTCATGAAGCACTTGCTGAAGTTCCTGGTTGAAACTGGGCCTTTTGTCAGCCAGCATTCTTGAAAATTAAGCAGTGGTGAGAAAGACTTGAACACAGCAAAAGCTGCAGACCTGGCTGGAATTTTGTGTGGCATATCGAGTCACTGCCTCATTCAACTTCATCCGACATTTGAAACTATACTGTAGTTATGCACACAGTCCACATGAAGTGTATAGTAGTCACATGAGACCCTGTCTTTTCAAACCACTTGTGTTTATCATCATTTTTATGACATGCTATTGTTTCCGGAATCAATTCGAATTGTCACTCTGTCTGTGTTCAGGCTCTTCTGTCATCCCAAAATGCATCCATATCAAACTTTGTCAGCTGAGCATTACCCTGTCGCATTCGTAATTTTCTAGTGGATAGATGGCAAATGATCTGCCTTTTTATATCTGAATACAGAAATACTGCAGGGGTATGTGCTCACCTTTATCTCACCCCACACCAGTCAATATGTTGAAGGAACTATCCATTAATCTGAAACTTTTTAGTGAACCCAACTCTTAGGTCTCTTCAGCAGTGCCAAATCTCTGTATGGTGAGAAAGTAGTACTTGGTTACATGGTGCTCAGAATATAACACTTGGTGTATAACAGAAGTAAGGGTTGTATGATGCAGTATTACCATATTTAGTGTCAGAGGGCACAATATCAGGTAATAAAATGTCTTAAATACTGTCATTGCATGTCAAATCTGATCAGCCACATTTGTTTCATGTGTTTTCATCACTCATTTATTCGCCAAAAAGCTTAATCCGTCTAGGGTTGAAGAGAGGCTGTGCCGATCTCAGGCAACCCTGCGTGAATGCAGGGTACACCCTGAAGAGCTTGGCAGACTCACATCTATTGTCAATTTGGAACAATCAAGAACAGTACAATGTCTTTGGAGCGTGTGAGGAAAGACGCACAAGCATGGGGAGAACATGTAAATTCCATACCAAACTCTCTCAACCCATGAATTCAACCCAGAATTTTATTGCCGTGAGGTGTACGTAATATTCATATGGATTTAGCCTTTCTTAACCATATTTACGACAAAAATGCAGCCCTTACAGAAACAATGAGATGATAAACATAAAATCTTTACTGAATGCCAGCTCAATATCTGTGTTTACAGCAGGGTGCTGTGGCATTTTTTTTTAACATATTAAAACTTAAGTGCTGATGTGTACAGGAGTGAAATTTGTTTAGCAAACCTTGTGATCACAGTGACTGTGTATGTTTGTAATATAATCTGACATTCAAAACATACATTCGCATATACAGTGGTACCTTGACTTGCGAAATTAATCCGTTCCAAGGGCAAACTCGTCAGTAAAAATGTTCGTAACATGAAACAAAAATTCCCATAGGAAATAATAGAAAACCACTTAATCCGCTCCAACCCCCTCCCAAACTCATATAACCTGACACAAACACATATATTTGACCTAACATACTGAAGATAAACATTTAAAAACAATAAATATTTAATAATAATACATGTACGTTAACCTTAATAATAATTAATAATAAATAATAATAAAACAAGAGTGAGGAAAGGCTCGTGATGAGCTCCCACAAGGCCAGTGCTTCTCAAATAGTGTGGCACATGGTGAGATGCCGGGGGTGGGCGTGGGGTAGATATGACTCTGGGGAACACGCCTTTTTTGCCATACTGTACTACAATTAAGTGTAATTGCGCACCAAAGGGAAAACAGTGTCAACACCACTGCCACGTACTGTAGAGGATGCGCAATTACACTTTTCTTGCTGGCATTAATTCTCTTCCTTCTCCCTCTGTTACGCACCACCTCATGCCTATCCACGTGACCTCTTTGCCCACGTGACATCTTCATGCAGTCAATGATCGGAAGGGTTAGTTGACTTATTGTTTATTCTGTTTTATTATTTATTAATAATTATTATTATGAAATATTTATTGTTTTTACATGTTTATCTTTAATATATTAGGTAAAACATACGTATTTGTTGAGTTATTAGTTTGGGAGGGAGTTGGAATGGATTAATTGATTTTCTGTCATTTCCTATGGGAATAATTGTTGGGGGGGTGAAATGTGTAGGTTTTTTTATTTTTATTTTTTTTCCTCTATGGGGCGTCACAGAAAACAATTGAGAAGCACTGCACAAGGTGTTCTCGGAACGCAGAGGAATCCGCGTGGAAGAATACGAGATTAATTGGCCCAGAAAAGCCATTTCCCCAACACGGCTCATATGTCAAAAATTTTCTCATTGGCTAGGGGTCATTCAACATTTTCCTAAGCATACAAAACGTATACTATTGGGAGGGGGGAAGATGTCTGTGTACGCTTTTTAATATTATAAAAATGTCGATCAACAATAATACATGCGCGTGTGTGTGTGTATATATATGTGTGTGTATATATATATATATATATATATATATATATATATATACATATACACACACACATTTTGTGCGTGTACGTTTGAAACTCTCAATGCGCGATTCGCCAACCACCTAAGAGCGGTGTACACACAACAAGAACAACATCGTTTCATTCGCTCTGCTTGACATAACACCGGTGTTAATGCTTAAAGCTTTTAAAGTTTCAGGCTACGATGGAGAGTTTTAAGGACGAAGGGCTATAGCTGCAGATGAGACACAGAATCATATCTGCAAAGTCTGCAATGAATACTACCCAACCCGGTATCAGCTGCTGAAACATCAGAAGGCAGCTGATCACAAACTGAAGCGTGGTCGTCCAAAAGCCAATGACCAATAAAAAATGCGGACATTTTGAATTATATTTTAATATAAAATAATAATATTAAAAACCAAGTCATTTTTATTATTAAAACCAAATGTCTTAATATTAATATTGTCACAGGTGTCATTAAAAAGAATTCTTTAAAAGTATAATTTTTTATTGATTTCAGTATTATTTGACTGGTCTATAAAAAAGGTATTGATCAAGGAAATACATTGATTTATTTTATAAAAGAGGTTTGACCATTGTTTTGTTTAATAACTTATTAAAAAATCCTGCCGAGAGATCATCAATATTTATTTGTACACTTTCGGCGGGGGTTCAAAAAAAAAAGAGAGTACTCTCTGTACGCTTGAGAAAATGTTGAAAATGTTAAACCGACCCTTAGGGCAGATTTTTGGTGGGATCGAAGCTCTTATCATGGAAAATTTGTTATTAAAGAAACTCGTGAGTCAAGGTGCCACTGTATTTAATAAAGCTGAGGATTCAAAGCCCAGAAAGAAGTGCTCCATGTGAGAGCAGCAGCTAATTATGAGATATGAAATGAAATGCAGAACTGTTGGGGTGTGTAGTGATGCTTCAGCTGTAAATTGGGGTTAATGTGATAATCAGAGTCAGCTGCATTTGAGTTGCATTGGTTATATTACAAAATTCCTTAACTTCTTGTCAGTGGACATAAATCCCCAAATGAGGCTGCTTTATATTATGAGATTACGTTTTAAGGTCACTGTAATGGTGTTTTGCTCCATCGTATAGCAATTTATAATAACTATGAGGTAAATATTGACTTGCTTATTGATGCTTTCAGAGCCAGACTGTAAAACAAGACAAAGGACAGGCATTGAAAAGCGACATTAAATAATTACTATAATTAAATTCCAGTTTTTCTGCAGTGATTAATGGAGTACATATATCATATCCTTCAATGTGACACACCTTGTTCTGCACTCTCGCTTCATTCTTGGCTGAAGAAAATGCAATGGTGGTTTAGTAGTTAATGCGATGGGTTACTAATCTGAAGATCAGTGCTTTGTTCCCTATTGTCAGCACTGTTGGACCCTTGAGCAAGGCCCTTTACCCTCAATTGCTCAAGTTGTATTAAAAAAGGTAATTGTAAGTTGCTATGGATAAGAGCCTCTGTCAAATCATGTAAATGTAATAAAACCAAAATTTGTGATACAGATGGTACCAGAAGAGACAATTAAATTTAGACAGAGTACACAAAGATCAATGTCAAAATATAACTGGAGGTATTAGGGCACCCTCGCTACTTCGCGCTTCAATTCGTGCGGCTTCAGTGTATCGCAGTTTTAAAAAAAATATATTCATCGAATTAAAAATTAAGGAAGCATAGGGGAAAAAGTCAGTGGGAAAATGCCACAAAAACAAGGCCAATTATGGAAAAATAATTTTAAAAAACCCCAAACCAACACAAAACAATAAAACAACCCAAAATCTCCCATCAAAACTACTTACATTGTTGCATCTGTTTGTGCACACACATCTGTGCGCGGGCGCACGCACACGTATGTATGTGTGTCGTCGTCTTCTCGTGCCATACCATCTGTACGTGTGTGTATTTATATTTTATTTACATTTTATTTTTTAATGTTTAATTGTTATTATAAGCATTTATAGCATTGAATATGTATTTATTGATATTATATACACATATACATGTACGTATACGTCAGTCAGGGGGGGTTGGGGGAGGTGATGCTACTTCGCAGATTTCGATGGTCGTGTTGATCTCGGTCCCAATTAACTGCGGAAAGTGAGGGATCCCTGTATTATCAATTGGCATTTAGCCTACATTTACTGCTGGTCGCTGAGCCAGTTTTTCAGGTTCTTTTCATGTTGCGAGGGTCAGGCGAAGCTACTTTTCTCCTGGGGCTGGGCATGGCCGGAAGCACAAGCTAATTCATGCCTGAGTTTCTCATTTTACCCTGTTCTCACACCTGACAGGTGATACTCACAGCCTCTCATTATCAAACTTAATCCCAAGCATTCATATCTACTTTAGCGCGCTTCATTTGGCTTCATCATAATGCTTTCATACATTTCTTTTATATGAGAAATATCTATCTGGTTTAGATTTTTAAAAATGGCTTACATATTTAGCACTAGCAGCACTGCGACCAACACTATGGTTGTACTGTATGCATAACTGCCTTTTCCATATAGCTGTTCAAAGGAGACAACACATTTCCTGCTCCAAGTTTAGGAAGCAGCTGGCCCCCGAGCAGGATGGCCATGTGTTGGGGGGGGGGGGGGGGGGTTGGGGGAGTATCCAGAATCTAGGGAACAGTCATGACCTTTTACTGGTCTTGCGTGGTATCGCAAAATCATTGCACAACATGGAACAGAGATCCTGTAAACATGATATGACAACAGCATAAGCATGGATTACAAGTCCGAGGAAGAGAAAAGATTAATGGAAAATATCTATATGATCTCAACAACAAACAAACTTACACAACCCAAGTGGGCTGTGCTTAAAAAAATATGGCTCTAAAAAGTAACATAGGGGGTCTACAGCTGAAAGTTACCTTGTTATTTACGTAGGAGCATTATGTGATGTCTGAATATGTTGACAAATACAAGTCATCCACATTTGGCTCATGTTATTGAAAAATCTAATTTAAAAAAATAGCTACTTATTTTAATTGCGAAAGCCCAGCAAAATTTTCTCCACATATATTCACAGTTGAACTGGCAATAATTCAAAACTATTAATCTCAATTTGGCATGTACTTCATTATTGATATGTACTCCTACATATCATATAGAGTTTTGCCAAAATAATACTGATTAGCTAGTTTTTCACTAAAATATATATATTTTTTCACATGTATTTTTATTTGCATCACACTCTTTGTCAGTATATTTACATTTTCCCAAAGTCTTTGCCTTTATGAAGAATCACGAATAATTTACAATATCGGAACGCCACAAAAAAGGGTGATTTAAATGTCCTTTTATTTTTTTTTAACATGAGTCACATTTATTTGGAAGTGTCATACTCCTTAAATACTGATGGGACAGTGCTTATGGAAGCACAAGGTACAGTGGTACCTTGATTTATCAATGTCTTTTTATAATGAATCCCTCCAAAACTCTGCCCCATCCAACGAGCAAAATTTTGATTTACAAGCTCTGCTGGGGAAATGGCTTTTCCGGGTCGATTAGCCTTGGTTGGAACAGATTAATTGGTTTTCTATTATTTCCTATGGGAATTTTTATTTGATCTAATGAACATTTTGACTTATGAGCTTGCCCTCGGAAGTGATTAATTTTGTAAGTCAAGGTACCACTGTATTTCGAAAAATTATGGTTGCTAATGGTGTCTTTTTAGATGTCTCATTAAAATATTTGTTCCAGTAACCGAAAGAATGTTTGATGCCATCGTAATTTTTTAAGCTACATTTCTAATCGTGTTCAAAATTTACATCAAATTAAATGAAAAATTATTTTGTTGAAAGCTTTTTTTTTAGGGGCAGTAGCTATTTTTTGTCACAGCCCAAGTGTTGATTTTATGCATGGGAAATGGCAAATAGATGAGCAGGTCTTGTGTTTAAGGGATGGAGATCTTTGTCCTGGGTATTTTGACACCTTCTGGTTGTGATGCAAGATGCCTGATACCACATGGTTGTAGTGCTTGTTGTTTAGTATACTGTGCTGTTTTGAAGTGGTTGCTGTAAGAGTCAACGTTCTCAGAGTTAGCTTGGAACTAAAAATGGTTGCTGCCAAGGAAATCATGCACTCAACACCATGAAATGAAGGTGATGAATAACCTGACTTCTGGGGAGGGCAATGATTTGTTTTTTTGTTGTTGTTGTTTTTTTTTTTTTTTAATCAGTAAAGTCCGTATTATGGAGCAATGCCTACCATTGCATTTCATAGTAGAGTATTACCAAATGCATTGCCTGACTAAAAAAAAAAACATCATGTGCTCCTATATTTTGTTGGAAGTCTTTTATTACAGTATGTCATCACTAAAGCACCTAAGAAAGATCAACATTTATTTGAACTTTATGTGAAAATGATTCTTCATGCTTCCTGAACTAATCTGCTGACTCTTATACTTTGGTGTAAACAGTCTAGCTTGAATTGAAATACTACTGCACTGATTTGCTGGTTGGCACAGCTAGTTAGAGAATTTTCATTTCGACATCTTTTAATTCACTTGGTTCTGGTCAGTGTCAGTTTTTGGAGCTTTCCTTGCCTTATTGTTCTGCATAAAACAGTGAGGTGATGATGCCAAGGATGCAAATGATAGATGTCTTGGTGCGTTCATGAAGAAGGGCTTAAAACCAGTGGTTAAATGGACAAGGCTTCAATAGGGCTTTAGACTAGTGGTTAAATAGATAAGACTGTGTTGAGGTGCAGGTGAAATAATGTGACTCGTTTAATCTGTAGCCCTGACTGACCGTTAAGTACACTTTCCAATTCAGCTGGGTCTGTTCAGTAAGTCGGCTCATTATTTAGCAGGAGTTGAGCTTGTACCTTCCTTTAAAATATGTCAACTGTTACAGTATTAACTACAAAAAGCTGAGTGGGGTGGTTTCATGCTTTGTAATAATTAATGAAAAACTGAGCAAGAACAAACATCAATTCAGTGCAAATAGTTTTTGATTCACCAGTGGTCATGGGAATACTCTTTATCTTCGCCTTATGAATACAGTGATACCTCTGCTCACGAACATAATTGGTTCCTAGAAAGTGTGTGTGAGGCGAAAAGTTCGTCTTCCGAACATTTATTTCCCATAAGAAACCATTAAAATGAGAATAATCCGTTCCCAGGTCCCCATAAAACATAATTTTCTACTAAATAAGCCTTAAAACTACACAAAAATATACCTTATTTTATGTATAATAAATGTCTATTGTATTGCAATTAAAGAAATAAACTGTACTGTATAATAAAGTCGTTTTATTTACCTTTGTGATGGTAGTTGATGGCTTGATGGAATGGAGTGGGAGGAGGAGGGAGGGAGGGACTTACTGTTTGGAAGGAGTGTTTGGAAACGCCTACTGTTTGGAAACACGCATAGCCACACACGCACCCTTAATAGCTTCCTTGTTCTTAAGGATGGTGGTAGACTTAGCGTACTGGTACTGGGACGCTGAGTCACACAAACGCACACCTCGCTCGTGTTTTTCAATGATCTCCGCCTGTGGTGGGGTCTTTTTCGGTCCCATAATAGCAAAAGTACACTCAATATGGTCCAAAATGTCTAGCAAACACAAACCACTTCCGCACTCAAAGAAAGGGGGTGACGAACTGTGACGCCGTGAGCGCGCGTCAGCTTCTCGTGGCCGCCACCGTGGCGCTGTTCGACCGCGTGGTTTGGTTCGTCCGCCGAAAAGTAGTTCGTCAGCCGAGACTATATTTTCGCGAATTTAAAGTTCTTGAGGCGAAAAGTTCGTGAGCTTAAGCGTTCGTCAGCCGAGGTTTGACTGTATATATAATTTTGTTTTGATTTCATTTTAAAAAATATATCTTTATAGATTTTAAAACAAAATAAGTTGCATTAAGTAAACAATTATTCAATGTAGGTTAGATGGATTTCTGTGAATGTTGAGGGACACCATTTCAGTGGTATTCACTAAACCTGAAGCAAATAATTGATTTAGTATGTACTACACAGGAATATAAGAGAACAAAACTTGTTAAAAGTTTAATAAAAAATATATTTTAATTATCATTGGGGCAGGTGAGCTGAGCAAAAGTGTCATACAATGCGTGTTATTAAACTCCGAGTTATACTGTGTACTATATGGAAGCACAAGAAAAGCAAATTAAATCAAGGATTATAATATATTAAATTATTCATCCATTTTTCAAGTGTGATAATAATGCCTCTTGCTCCAAGTGATTCTTGCAAACTTTGAGTGTGTATCAATCATTTCAGTTCACCAAGCATTTCCCACTCTGAGTAATGTCTGTTATTCCCTCAGGTATCAAACCAATCAAATTGCGCCGTTACTGTGTCGTATGACGTATAAGCTATAACAGTACTTCTTCAGGCAGTTGATCGTGCCTACTTGCTAAACTTGACTTCAGTTAAAGGAGAAATGAAACGCCGACTAAATAAGTTGGCGGTTGCTTAAGTATAGTTTATTGAAGCGATTGTGGCTTAAATTTTATATCATAAATAAACCATTGCACACACAGCAGTTTTTTTTTATGTGCTTGTCGTATAAGTTATCAACCCGAAAGCCGCCATTGCTAAGTGCCCGCCTACACAAAGTTACCGTGACGTTACTGGGTTGGTACAAAGTACCACATGAAATATGGTGCATGCGTATCACAGCATATTATATGATATAAACAACATGGACTCTCACGTCAACAACATGCACAGTTTTTCAACAGGAGACGATTATTTTTCATAAGATGAAGGTGATATGGGGGAGAGGAAATGCCTGCTAATCCATAAGCATATGTGACGCCTCCACCGAATGTAGTTTCGCAATTGACACCGGAGCCTTTGAGACAAAACACGGCTTATCCGGACTTCCGATCTGTCAAGTAAGTGCACTTTGAATACTTGTTTAGTACTCAACATTCACCTTCTTACTTGAAAGATCAGAAGTCCGGATAAGCCGCGTTTTGTCTCAAAAGCTCCGGTAGAGCGCGTTACATATGCTTTCGAGCCGATCCGATGGAATATCGCCAACGTTAGTCCAAGAACCCCGGCTGAATCTGACGCCAAGAGCGATAATAGGGATATCGACAGTGATCACAATATTGACAGTGATCACGGACATGCCGGTGAACATGACCAGATCGGCAATTTTATATGCACTTGTGACAATTGTACACCGTTACCACAAATGCCTCGCTGCCAGGACACCGCGCTTGACCATCTCTTGCGAGCTGAGGGGAGCTGACCTGTATAACAAACTACAGACTGTTTCCTATGCAGTGCCTTGAAAGGGATATTTTAGAGGTGGCCATGGTCTCCATGAGAGATGTCCGTACTGAAACCCTTGAATGCCCCATAAATAGTTGGTAGGTTTACAGATCCAATCAGAATTGTCATGTTATTATCTATCATTGTCATGTTGTTGTCTATGGTTGTCTAATGTTCCATACCTCTGTGTGTTCAGCCTGGAGAGCTCGTTTTTCCGCCCTCCGTTTACGTGCCGATACCGTATTACTTTGCAGTGTGCTTAATCGGTCTGTGCCTGTAATACTGTATGCAGAAAAGTCAAATACGGTCAGAACTGATCCTGGTTTCAACGATGCGGTTTTGGACCACACCATGGGACCAGTTTCGTCAGATTTGTATGTGTGTACATAATCTTCTGTCCTGAAATGGGCACTGCAAATGCGTGCGCTTTCATTCACTGGTGGGTCGGCACGTTTCAATGCACTGAACCAGGCTTTCAGTAGCTTCCTGTTGCTTAAAGGCAGCCGGTGAAAGTGCGATACAATGTTGACCGGTATTTAAGGAGCTTTTTATTATTATGCATTGATGCGATGCTAGCCATTGTGATATTTACACAAGTTCACGACCACCAATCCAGTGACGTCACAGGAAACGGCCGGGGACCAATGGCGGCTTGCATGGTCGCACACCACGAATTTCAAATTGGATTTACATTATTATCAGGGCGATTTTCAACTGATCAGCTGCAAAAACGTGATATTGAGGACCAAATGAAGCGAGACAATGTGCTTCATTTCCCCTTTAAGGAAGTAAGAGTTCCATGAACGCGATTGGATAAATAATATTTGTCCTTGTGACCATGTCCTGGTGGAATAGCTGAGAGGAAGATTGTGTCCTTTTGCCAATACCACACTTCTGGTTCAATCCTTCACACCTCCAACAACACTCCAGTCTTTTCAGGAATGTGAGTACGGCTTTGCCAATGGAATGCTGGTTTTTGTGAGTTTTGGTGTCTGTACAAAAGCACCCTCTAAATCTATCACTTTGTTCTTGGGATTTCGGATTTTGTACATGCCACAGAATACTTGTAGTGGCCTGAACAAATTTCAGTCTGTTCCACATTCATATGTTCCAAAATTATGTACCGAATATGACACCATGAAACTCAAAAAAAAAAAAAAAAATTTGAGCAGACTACCTTCCAATTTTAATGTACATAAAGTTAAACGCCATAAAACTCGTATATCATCTTGAGAAATGTTATACACACACATACATCTATCCACATCTTTATGTTGGTGGTGGTGGGGTTACACAATAGCTTGTGGGTAAAAACTGTTCTTGGGTCTATTCGTTTTTGTTTTTAGTGTCCTGCAGAAAAGGGGTGTCCATGGTGTGTGGCGTCTCTGTTGATTTCACTGGCGCGCCTCTGAAGTCTACCAGTGTAAATGTCATCAAGTGGGATAGTATTCCAATCATCCACTCTTCCCTCATCACCATGCTCTGCAATCTTTTGTTCTGCTTTTCTCCACCTGTTCGATGTTTGTGGTCCAGGTGAAGTAGGCAGAGATGTGGACTCCAAGAAACTTGAAGCACTCCACCCTCTCTACCTCCTCTCTATCACTGTAGAGGGTGGAGTGCACAGTTTTAGATCTCTAAAGTCCATTATTTTTGTCTTATATGTGTTAAGGGCCAGGTTATTGTTGTCGCCCCATCGCCACAGATGCCAGACTTCCTTCCTGTAAACTAACCAATCATTTTCAGTTATCAGGCATATGACAGTGGAGTTGTCGGCAAATTTCACAATGGGTTGAGTGGGGGAACAGTCGTGTGTGAAGAGAAGGGGGGCTCAGAACACACCCCTGTGGTGTTCTGGCTGAGAGTGATGGAGATGTGGTCTCCTATCCTAACATTCTGAGGTCTGTTGCGAAGGAAGTTCAATGTTCAGGTGCACAGGCCTACATTGCCCAACTTCAGAATCATTTTATGTGGTAGGACTGTATTATAAGCAGAGCTAAAGTCTACCAACAGCATCTTCACATAGGAAATTACGACTGTCCAACTGTGTGTGGGGGGGTATTGATGGCATGCTCTGTTTACCTGTTTGCTCTATATGCAAGCTGATGTGGATCGAGAATGGCAGGAGTGACAGCCTTAATGTGAGACAGTATGAACATCACCAAATGTTTGGAGAAATGTTGGTCCCAGTTTGCTATGCTTAGATACTGAAATGATTTCTTGAGGCAGGTGAGAACCATACAATGCAGTAGCAAGAGGCTAAAGATGGTGGTAAAAAAAAAACCTGCTTGTTAATAAACTATAATAATGAATTTTGAGTTTGTATTTTCTGTTCCCATGTAGTATTCACAAAAAAGCTGTTCACCTCAGGCTTTTTGGATGTTTGTGAATTGAATAGTTCCCATGATGTTGTCTTGAGAACATCTCTATGACATTTGTCTTTGGCAAATAATTAATTATTTCATTAAAATGGCCAAGAATGTTATATTTTTGGCAGCAGTCAACAGTTAGTTCTCGAAGTGGATGTGTTTGAAGCAAGAAAAATCAACAAGTGTAAAGATTTAAGTAAAGCCACAGTGTGATGGTGAAACAACTGGATCTTTTCATTTTTAAAATGGTCGGTCTTTTGAGTTGTTCCTAATATGCAGTGGGACGGACCTACCCAAGGTGATCAGGGGAACGACTCATTTTAAATACCAGTATTTACAATTATCTTTTACTTTAAAATCTTTTTATTATCTTTGAATGTGTTGTGCACTTGGCCGTGTAGGTGAATATTACTTCATCTTCATAATGTGCCTTCTTAAAGTAACTGGCAACATTTATGTGCACAGATAAGTCAACCTGCATGCCTTTAACTGGACTACTGTCATTGTCCAGTATGTGGGCAGTGGTGGTCTAGTGGTGTATGGCGCTGGATCGCTGATCCAAAGGTTGGGGGTTCGAGTCCCACTCTCCACAAGGTTGTCACTGTCCCCTCCAGTGCAGCTAACTGGGTTATCAAAGGCGGGCCATGTCTCTCACTGTCTATGGTGAGAGGCATGTAAAAGAACCATTGCTGACTTTTGTAAAGAGTAGCTGCAAAGTCGTCAGCGTGTTTCTGTCCCTTGCTAAAAAGGGTTGTGACAGGAAGGGCATCCGACGTAAAAACCTCTGCCAAATCAAATGTGCGAATCAGATGATTCGCTGTGGCGACTCCCGAGTAAAAGGGAAAAAGCCGAAAGGAAGACAGACTGTCATTGTCCAAGCCTTGTTTATTGGCTGAAGTATATCCAACTCCGCTATCATGGCTGGTGATATGCCTAATTTCAGCTTGTTATTATTGAGCAGTTTTATTATTTAAAAAATCACAGATCAAAACACTTGGTTGGTACTAAAATTGGTACCATGAGAGCTGGACTGATTTATAGCACCATACATTTAATCTTCTTTGTTGTATACTTTTTTGATGCTGATTTGTTTTTGGCTTTTATGATGTATTTTACCTTTTTTTGTGATGCACATTTTTATTTTGATCTTTGATCTTCGAGAAAGTTGATTTAATAGGAGTAGCATGTATATGTATTTTTATATGATTTCAGTCTGACTAACATTATCATAAACTTCCAGTTTTAGTCTGGATAACAGTTTGAATTAGAATTATTTGATTTTCTCAAATGTCATATAAACACACTGACAGACTGTACTTCTAACTTCAGAACAGGTTTTTGTTAGCCAATTGTACAGTCACTTTCCTCTACTTTAATGTAGTGATTTACAAATAGTGTATCTTATTACACAGCATTTGAAGACCAAAACAACCATGGGTGCTCACATAGGCACAAGTGTATTTGTTGTTTAAAAAAAAAAAACAATCATAGGATCTGGACATGAGAATGACACCTGCATTGGAGATTTTTTTTCACCTCTTGGTTGGAAAGTATTCTCATACTTACTGTGGTGTGACTAACCTGGAAACTGTATTTGAAAGCAGTGAGAAAGTGTTTTTTCAACGAGCAGGTCTAATGATCCTTTCTCCCACCCCAATTCAGTTTCTCTGGTCTTGTTCTGCTCTGATTTGTAAAATGAATAGGGTGTTGTTAGTTGCAGTGAATGTAGCTTTTGTAACCCAGATTAGACCACTCCACACCTGTACTGTGGTCAATACAGGCTTTCAATACACAAACACTCAAATATGGTGCCCACTGTTGTGAGGTTAGTTACTCCACGGGTTCCAGGATGTCCGATTTCAAGAACGCCACTGTCTGAAATTAAGACTGAAGGTGAAATGAAACCATATTCACAGGGTGTGCTGAAGCACATTGTCAGGTCACACTCTGGACCACTGCACTGTTTTATATTATCGCTGTGGTGGTAAAACACCTGATGGTGTGCGTTTTGTACACGTTTATTTAAATAAAATAAAGGTGTGGTTGCTTTAAAACGTACTTGTAGGCTTACTCTGTATATAGACACCCGGGTGTGATATGTATATTTTGTAGTTTGAGATTAGAAAGCATTTAGTATGTTTGGCGGTTCAGTCGTTGCCCAGCAGCTTGAAATGCTGTTAGTTAGAAGAGACCTCAGCTGGGGCCCCGCCTCGAGCACATGGTCATGTGACTCCTCCTCCTCCTCAGTGGAAGACTCCTCCTCCTCAGTGGAGGACTCCTCCTCCTCCTGCTCAGTGTCTTCACTTCTCAGAGCTGAAGTTTCAGAGCTTTGTAATCATCCGGCTTATACAGGGTGTACCGGCTACGCTTTTGAGTTTTAATAAGTTTATTATTGTTTCGTGACTTGTGGACGAGCAATTCGGTTTAACTTCGTCGAAATAAACGATACATATTAGTTTGAAGAAGTTTTTGAAGCGCGTAAATTTTTCCTGTCAGGGTGTTTTTGTCGACAGGCGCTCCTTTCTTTCCCGGCTCTTGAGATTCAGTTTTGCCTTGTGTCGGAGAGGGTCATGCCGGTGGAAGAGAGACTGTGAGGATATCCGGTCTGTGTGTGTGTGTGTGTGTGTGTGTGTCAGCGGTCATGACCCCGAGAGGAAGCCGTCCTGTACCGGAGAACTCTGCTCCGGCCGCCGTGTGCTCGCGCTGCGCCGCTAAAATCATGCCGTACTTCAGGGACAACGCGATGGCTTCACACAACCAGATCGAGCAGCTGTAAGTTCACCTGAACTCCCGTCTTCTATCACTTATTCAACCGGGCTCTCCTGTGTGTGTGTGTGTGTGTGTGTGTGTGTGTGTGTGTTTTCCTTTTGCCTTACGACACCGCGCGTGTCTGAACACAGCCTGGAGAATCACAGTGCATGAGCAACACACGGAGGTGAAGAGAACAACTTCCTTCAGGTTGGGAAATATGCAGATGACGAGAAAGGTTACTCACGAACCTGGTCCGATTCAGGGAAACCACAGGAGACTTATTGTCCTGAATGTTTCATCATGAGGATGATGTGAAAAAAATAATTGGTATGAGTAGCATTCATGCAGGGACCAGGGGCTGGTTTGTGTGTGCTGTGTGTTTATATTCGTTCCCATTTCAGCCCAGAATGTACAACTCGGAGATTTAAATACTGGAGTATAAATAAGCTACTGTTTTCGTAGAAAAAGTAATTTCTTCACCTGTGGAGAAGTTATGAAGGTCCTGCACATGAGCCAAACAGTGGCAGCGTGAACTACCCAGGGTTTTATCAAAAGTATAAAACCTCACACGTTTTAAAGGTAAATACAGAAAAGATTAAAGATAATCAACTTATTTGTACATATGAACCTTAAGTGGTGCTGAGGTCTGTTGGTAGCCCAAGTCCAGCTTGAACAACTTGATGTGTGGGTTCAGTAAGATGGAGCTATATATACACACACACACAGTACAGTACAGTATATACAGTGTGTGTGTGTGTGTGTGTGTGTGTGTGTGTGTGGATGGATATACATACACACACACAGCCCAAAGATCACTGGTAGTGCCAAGGGGAATGTTTCTGGATCGGGTGGTCTTGTTGCATGGTGATGCTGGGTGGTCAGCCAGGCGGCAGACCCCCCCCCCCACACACACACACACACACACACACCCACCTTGCCCCTGTGTGGCTCCCATATATCATGAGTTTATACTCATTGACCCCAAACTCTTGAAGTTGCTATTTAGCAGGAGATAGCTGCTGTTCGACTCAACATGGTCCACCTTCATTCCAAGAGTATTTGGACAATGATGGCCATCAAAAACTATTGAATGAAATTTTATGCGCATAAATAATTCATTTCATGATTTTTTTATTTTTTAATTCCTTTGATATGTGTGAGGTTTTTTGGGTAATGCTGTACATAATTTCAATACTGTCTTTGTATCCTGTGCTTTGTTTTACACCGATATCATCCCCCAGTCCACTATTCAATCTGAAAATATACTTCCAAAAAACTTACAACCACAAGTTCTTTAAAAGACTGTCAAACTTAAGTTCAGGTGTTGTGCATATAAAATGGTCTGAGTTACAAAGACCAGAAAATAGAAACCAGAAATATTTGAGACTTGTGCTAATAGTTCGATGGTGATCATTTTTGATTGGCTCATCACTTACATCAGGTGATGGATGTCTGAGGACATCTGAACGACTGACTGACTGAAAAATCATCTTATTAAAATTGAAATACATAGTGTGGTGTTCCCTTTGTGATGTCATTGATGCTGCTTATGTTTTATACTGTTAGACCAACTTGAGTAAAATTCAATGTGCTTCCTCGATATGAACGTTGACAAGTTTCATGTACTTCACCATATCATCGTCAGCAACACAGTATGGTTCAAGTAGTTTATTTTACTGTGAGTCCAAAGGTAGAAGTCTTTTGGTTTATTTTTTAGTAATATTAAGTAAAAACCCAGAGGAAGTAACTCTTGTTGAGGTGTTGCTTGGTACACTTAAGGAATTTGGCAGGTGCCTTTTTTTTTTTTTTTTAAATAAATAAAAGTTTTCACTATTGAGCAGTTCAAGGGCCCAGCAGTGCGAACAGTGGTACTGGAGCTTGAACCCCCAAACCATCAGAGCAACAATCCAGAGCCATACCCATTGAGTCACCACTGCTCATGTATCAGCCATGTTAAGTTCATGCCTGTATTTTATTTATATACATTGGCTACACCACATTTGGTCTTTATGGAACTTTGGTTTAAGACTAGTTTGACCTCCTCCCCAGCTTTCAAACAATGACATCACAAAGGGAACACCACAATATGTATTTCAATTTTAATAAGATGATTTTTCAGTCAGTCAGTCGTTCAGATGTCCTCAGATATCCATCACCTGATGTAAGTGATGAGCCAATCAAAAATGATCACTATCGAACCATTAGAACAAGTCTCAAATATTTCTGGTTTCTATACCTATACAGCACAGATACACGATAAAAAGGTGTGTGTATGTGGCAGGATGTTAATATGTAACTGGTAATTACAGTAGTTTTCCTAACCGGGAGATTTTTGTGTGGAAACTTGAATTCAGAAGCATGTTGGTCTGACCTTCCTGTTTCTTTCACTGTTGTATGCAGACATGAATACGAGTGTGGTCAGCTTCAGGGTGTGTGCTGTGTTGGCACTCAGATTGGGAAGTTTGAACAGTGTGATGTGCCACATAGTTCAAGTTTTGTTACTTCCTTTGCACATAACAATAAGTGGGTCATTGGAGCTGTTGACTCTGCCTAGACTGGACTACAATTGAGGCGAGTTCACAGTGTGCCATGTGTTTATCAAACCTAATACATCCCATAACAAAAAGCAGTTTTCTGGCTGACCGTTTTGACCACTTTTTGTCATTTTCTTGTGCTTTATTGTTACTCCTGTATCTGTTCTTGCTACTGTGTGAAGTTCCTTAATTCAGGTGACCCAGGCACTGCTGCTTTAATGATAGACATGCGCATGTTCCTAGACTGTTCTACAGCAGGTTCCAGCAAAGTGTGTTTACATGACACACCACTGTTTGACGTCACATTACATGTTTAGACTTGAAGATTAGTACAGTAATTGCTTTTAATGATGTCCAGCATCTAAATCAAAGTATTTTATGCATGTATACAGGGATTCCTCACTTTCCGAGGTTAATGGGGACCGAGACCCCCCCCTCCCGATTTCCGCGAAGTAGGATCACCCCCCCCCAACTGATGTATACGTACATGTATATTGTATATAATATCAATAAATACATATTCAACACTATAAATGCTTATAATAACAATTAAACATTAAAAAATAATGCATAAGATGTAAAAATACAACTACACACATACAGACACGTGCACACACGCGCACCTCACATAAAAATGGAAGTAGTTTTGTTGTGGGGTTTTGTTTTTGTTTGTTTGGAGGGTTTTTTTTTGCATAATTGGCATTGTTTTGTGGCATTTTTCCTTAACTTTTTCACTATTTTTCCTTAATTTCCTTATTTTTAAATTTTTTTAATGACCATTTTTGAAAAACCCGCGATGCACTGAAGCCACAGAAACTGAAGCATGAAGTAGCGAGGGATCACTGTATATTATAAACGTGTTCCATTACAGAGCTCTATTAAGAAAAAAGAAAGACCTACAGCATCAGAATATGAAGTTTGTTAAATAGAAGGCATACAACAAGGAAACAAAGCAACCTGCTAATAAAAATGGCCATTGTGAAGTTACAGGGATATGATGATACTTTGCAATATGGATACTATTATAATATAAAAATAATAGAATAAAATTTCCAAGCTGCCGACTGCTAAGAGTAATGCACAAATAAAACAAACTACCCATATTTTAGGAGGTAAAGGAATGTATCCCCTCTCTCTCTCTCTCTCTCTCTGTCTGTCTCTTTCTCTGTCCCTCTAGTTTGAACTCTTAAGGCTTTTTCTTAGGCCAAGACCAGGTCCTATATTTATCTCTTCCCTAGTGGGAGTGTGACTAATAAGGGCAGTGACTGGTGTAGGTCAGGCATCTCTCTGCCTGTGTGCTTTGGGTCCTTACAATAGTGGTGGTTGTGTCCGTGTCCTAACAAGTCCTACCCGGTTTAGGATGCCAGACGTTGTCCCTCCCCATACTGTACCTCCTTTTTACACTCGTCTTCATAAGCCTGGTGGGGGCGAATGCAGGCAGGCTGACTATTTCCTCTGTCCAACCCGTCAGCTTCCGCTTTTATTTAAAAAAAAAAAAAAAAATTTCTACCCACTCAAAGTACATATGTATGTGTATATATACCCTTACAAGCCAGTTTCTGTATAATGTCACTGTAATATGAGTTTGTGTGTCCCCTCAATGCCCTCTCTCCAAAGAGCTTGAGCTCTGTAGATGAAAATCACTAACCCTGTAAAGGTAGCCATGCACCAGAGCACATTCTTCTCTCCTGAATGGAAAGTATTTCTGTGCTAAATACAGCCTGTGTGTAGAGTTTTCTATTGGAAGCTCACCACTGCCTTGCCTGTTAGGATCTGTGCAGCAGTTAATTAATTTAATGGTTAGAAAGTAACGCTGCAGTATTTACTTACACACACACATAGTTGTGAACATTTAGGATGTACATACAGTTGATTCCCAAACTGTAGATATCTATCAATAGTGTCTGCTCCTACACCAAGCCATTTCAACTAAATTTAGCCGTGCTAATCACTACCTGCTGCAGACTCTGATGCTGCACTGTAAGCTTAGTGTCAGGTTGCTTTATTAAATCAAATGATCTATTTGACAGTGTACATTGATTTATTCATAATCTGACAGTGTGTGTGTGTGTGTGTGTGTGTATGGTGGGTTTTTTTCTTTTTAAAGTGCTCAGCCTGTTATCAGGTTGGGAATTATTGAAGATTAAAAGAGGGAAGTGAAAAGAATGATGTTCGTGAGAAATCGGTTAAAAAATAAATAAAGAGGAGACAGAGGGAGGAAACAGCTGCAGCAGGGATGTGAGTTATGGGAAATAAGCTCAATGTTTTTGTCTGTTTCTTTTTTCCCTGAAAACACTGGCACAATCTTTTTGCCGGTGGCTCCTGAGAGGGCCATTTCGTTTCCTGCTACTGAAATCGCTGTCTTTTTGAAGTAGTCCAAGTGCTGTAACGCACCAGCAAGGATTTTTTGCAGAGTCAGCAGTCTGCTGGTCGCGAGTGGTTCTAACTAGTGATTCTTGGAGTGAAGGTGGGGTTCAAGCCCAATCAAGGACCTTAAGGGTAGCTATTGTGGGTCTTATTTATGTTCGTTGACTATTATTGAGGTTTGTAGAGATACCAGATTCACAATGAGCATGGCAGTTAACCATGCTTTCTGTCTCTCCGTGTCTGTCTGGATGTCTGTTACTGGTTTTATGATCTCAAAATCAAATGTCGGATACAATTGTTAAAGCCATTAAATACATTTTTTTATTTATTCACATTGGAGTCTAGGTGAGTGGTAAAGCTGTACAAGACTTTCCCAGTGAGAGTGGAAAACCAAATGTACTAAATGTATACGAGTTGTGCATTTTGACTTGTATCCACAAAAATTGCAGTAGAAGTAACCGCTATATAAATTTTTTTTTTTTTTTCGTAAAGATCCATCTGAATGCCACTGCTAAACTATCCAGGTTTAATGATTTCACTGTATTTTGTGCCTTTCAGTATCAGCGAGAATTTTCTAACTGTCAAAGGAGCCGCCCTCTTCTTGCCCCGTGGAAATGGCTCCTTGCCCTCCTCTGGGCCCCGCATCACACAACGGCGAAACAAGCACACAGGTAAGCGAGTCAAACGCATATTTGCTGAGGAGATGCTGATGGCAGGGTTTCTAATACAATTAAAAACTTTGTTCTTTAATGATTTGTCTTGGTTTTGAATTTGTAGTCTTCATCATAAACATCAGTGAGCTGATGGCATTAATCAAGGATTAGATTATAAATGTTTAGAAGGTGTACACTCCACTTCGGTGGTTAGTTTTTAAGTGAGCACCCAGCTTTAGTTTGACACGCAGAAGTGACGTCCAAGACAGTATTTCCTTCTATTTTGTGTAGAAGTCATCTGATCAAGTGATAACTAGAGTATATCTAGTCCTGCACATTTTATTCCTGGCCTATAATGCACAGGGATTTAGCGAGCTCAAGATGTTCGAGATTTCATCATTAAACTTGGCAGTTATTAGGCAGTGACGTTGTGCCTTTTGATATTTTGGGATGTCTGAAATTTGTAGTTATAACATGTGCAGGATGGTGGAATATACCATCATCTGATGACTCTTATTCTGCTTTCTATAAGCAGTCGAGGTGATTTGAAATGTGGAAATTAACAGTCTCTCTCTCTCTCTCTCTCAAATAAATAAATAACAGGTGATCTCCAACAACACCTACAAACCATGTTTACTCTCCTGCGGCCAGAAGACACAATCCGGCTGGTAGCCACACTTTCCATTTCTGTGTGTTACAAAAATATATATCCAATGATTGTTTGCATAAAATCCAGTTTCCTGACCTCTTCCATCACTCTTTGTTCAGGCGGTGCGGTTGGAGAGTGCCTACCCTCAGTCTACACGCTATATGGTGGTGGTGTCCACCAATGGAAGGCAGGACACTGAGGAAAGTGTGGTCCTTGGCATGGACTTCAGTAGCTCAGACAGGTCAGTGTTTCTCACCCAGTAACCCTTATCTTCCTATCAGTGCTCTGGGGGGGGGGTCCCTATAAACATTATTATTGTTGTAGTTGTTCTTATTTTTTTGTATTGTGTGTGTGTGTGTCCTGTAACAGTGAGTGCACAGTCGGTCTGGTCCTACCCCTGTGGAGTGACACTCTGATTCACTTGGACGGAGATGGGTAAGAGAAAACACCCAGCGTTTCTTGCATATTCATAATAGTTTTAGGTCGTTGTAGTAACGGTTTATGGGTTTTTTTTGTTTTTTTTCAACAGCGGCTTCAGTGTGTCTACTGTGAACAGAGTCCATATCTTCAAACCAGTGTCTGTCCAGGCCATGTGGTGAGCGCTATCAGGACCTTATATTACTTTTCCTTTCATTCTCTCCATTTGTTCTTGTTTGTGTGGTTTTTTTTTTGTTTGTTTTTTTGTTTTTTTACACTTTACACCAATCTCCCTTTTGCAGGTCAGCATTGCAATCCTTACACAAAGCATGTGAGGTAGCTCGGTGCCATAACTACTATCCTGGAAGCCTATTTCTGACGTGGGTTAGTTACTATCAGACCCATATCTCCTCTGAGCAACACTGCATCAATGAGTGGAACGCCATGCAGGATGTGCAGTCCCATCGATCTGACTCACCTGTTCTGTTCAGTGACACGTGAGCGTGCGCACACACACACACACACACACACACACACACACACACACACACACACACACACAGTATTGGTTTTTCTGTTGTAATTGCTTTGGATCGTAAAATACATTCCGTTGTATTTTCTTTTTAAACTATAACTAGACAATTCTAGGATCAAATCTAGTTTTATTTTTCTCATATTTTTATCTTGCCTTATCAATAATCTTTTCTTATTTATTTTACCATAATGACCCTGATATACACACGCCTAATTCACGAAAAAGTGCTCGATGTCTTTTAGATGTATTCAGAAAGCTGTGGCTTTGTAAGAATATCTAGTATTTCTTCACACTCTTCATCCATGCCAATCAGCATGTCGCTCCACAGGGGGAACAGCCCCTCCCAGAGCACTGATGGGAAGATAAGGGTTACTGGGTGAGGAAGACTGACCAGTCTGAGCTGCTGAAGTCCATGCCAATGAACACACTTTCCTCAGTGTCCTGCATTCCATTGGTCGTCACCACCACCATATCAAACATTTTTCCCCTCATGGTGATCTGGGCCTGTGGATAGCTTCCAGAATATATAAACAAATGCATGTTTCAATAGTCTTGCATCAGAGCAGCAAAAGGCATCCCAGATCACATGATCGTTATGTAATCTTATGGCTGCCATATGTAGTGCCACCTGTTCAACCAAAAGGAAACTCAAAACAGGGTTTATTAAAAGCCAGTTGATCGAATTGTGCTTCTAGGACAGGACTCAGATAGATATTTATGATGGGGGGACTTTCCCCGCTGTTGGAGGTTTTCCCACGTGTGTGTTTTTATATTTTCACCCACACAGACTTTGCCCTGAGCTTTATTTAGCTCCTTTTGGAATTGGCTAGATTTACAGTTGGAAAAAGTTTGAGCTGGCTCTGTAAACACGCGCACAGATACATAGAGACAGGTGCCCAGAGATGGACCAGTAAGTACACAGGTAATATAGTTCTGTGGCTGGAGCTGTCGAGTCACTCGTCACAGATGAATGGAGTGATTTGTGTTAGAAGGAGGTCATAAGGAACATTGATTGCTTCTTGCTGAAACTGGTTTATCCATATTAAACTTTTTATGGCTACAACTTCTGTTGGGTGGTAAAATAGCTTTGCTGGGCCACCAGTGTGTGTTATACAGATCTATATATATATATATATATATATATATATATATATATATATATATATATATATATACATGTATATGTCTGTCTTCCTTTCAGCTTTTTCCCTTTCTCGGGAGTCGCCACAGCGAATCATCCGATTCGCACGTTTGATTTGGCAGAGGTTTTTACGTCGGATGCCCTTCCTGTCACAACCCTTTTTAGCAAGGGACAGAAACACGCTGACGACTTTGCAGCTACTCTTTACGAAAGTCAGCAATGGTTCTTTTACATGCCTCACACCAGAGACAGTGAGAGACATGGGCCGCCTTTGATAACCCAGTTAGCTGCACTGGGGGGGACAGTGACAACCTTGTGGAGAGTGGGACTTGAACCCCCAACCTTTGGATCAGCGATCCAGTGCCCTATACCACTAGACCACCACTGCCCATATATATATAAAAAAATAATATACAGTATATATTTTTACAAACATGGGCCTCATGCCAAAAATAAAGTACTGAAGATTGTATTGTATTAAGTCAACCCACATCCTGTTTTCTGGCAGTGTGTGTCGTCTGTTTTGTTTACGTGTTCAATTCTTAGTTTATGCTTTTTAAACATGTCCAGTTGAGGTCTGATATTCAGTGAATCGTGACCTTCCATGAACACCTTGTTCTGAGGGGCTTCATTGTACGAGAGATTTCCTTTCCATCACATGTATGTGCGACTTTAAATTTAATCTGAGTTGGAATCTGAATTGCCTGGTCCAGTCTCTCGTGTTCCTTTTGGGTTTACGTGGAGTTTCTGTGATGAACTAAACCAGTATTACCTGTTATGTTGGAAACAGGTTTATTTACTGTGCCTATTTGTGATATTGTGTCCTTTTAACATATGTGCATGTCAAACATGAATCATCTTTTCAAACATGAATCATCAATTCGAGAATGCCAGTCAATGCTGGTTGAAAGTTGAAGCTGAATGAAAACTATCATTCTCAAGCTAAAGCAGAAAGTTTCTCTGAAATAAGATTTACTTGTCGATGACCGTTACACATCTCATCCTGAGCCATATTGCCGTGTGTTGTGAACAGGCCAACAGAGCGAGAGCGCACGGAGAGGCTGATCAAGACTTGTCTGAGAGAGATCATGATGCAGAAGGACCTGGAGAATGTAACCTCAAAAGAGGTGCACATCTGCCAGCTGTTAATTGCTTAAAGCCAATACTTATTCCATCCAGTCGTAAATACTTGTTTGTAATGTAAACAGGTACAAGTTAAATTTTAGATATTTTATTTGTGTTGTTTTGCTTTGCCCTCAGATCCGCTCTGAGCTAGAGATGCAGATGGTGTGTAACCTTCGGGAATTTAAAGAATTCATCGATAACGAGATGATCGTTATTCTGGGCCAGATGGACAGCCCCACAGAAATCTTTGATCACGTGTATCTGGTGAGATTGTCTGTCTGTGTTTTCATCTCAACAGCTCTACAGCAGCCAGTATTTAGATTCCAGAATGTGCCGCATCTTGGTGAGTGAGCTGAAATGTTTTGTTTTCTGTAACACAGGGTTCTGAGTGGAATGCGTCCAATTTGGATGAACTTCAAAACAGTGGGTAAGTGTTAGGGTTCTGGCTCCTGTTTTAATCAATACATCTGGTCTGTTGTGGGTTTTTGCTTGTTTGTTGTTGTTGTTTTAAGCGTTCTGTTAATCCTGTGACACTCCTCCACAGGGTACGTTACATCCTGAATGTGACACGGGAGATTGATAACTTCTTTCCTGGTCTTTTTGAGTACCACAACATTCGTGTGTATGATGAAGAGGCCACTAACCTCTTAGAATACTGGAACGATACCTACAAATTCATCTCCAAAGCCAAGTAAATGTTTGAATTTTATAGAGGCTACAAAAACTACTTTTACATTTGCCTCTCAGTACTAAAAAAAAAGTTGTATTTACTTTGCAGGAAAGCAGGAGTGAAATGTTTGGTGCACTGTAAAATGGGCGTGAGCCGCTCTGCTTCCACCGTCATCGCGTATGCAATGAAGGAGTACGGCTGGGGTCTCGACCGAGCCTATGAGCATGTGAAAGAGAGACGTTCTGTCACTAAACCCAACCCCTCGTTTATGAAGCAGCTGGAGGAGTATCAGGGCATTCTTCTAGCCAGGTACGAATTAATAAGTAACTCGAGTAATACAGCTGTGGTGAGAATGAGATCAGTCAGACAGCACTAACTTCATCCATCGCTGTTTTTGGTAGAAATGATATTTCTAAATGGCAAATATTTACCATTAGCAGGTGCAGTTTTTGTTAAACGTTTTGATTTGTGTTTTCTTCTGTTTGGGAGGTGAATAATACCCAGAGATGGCGAACCCATCAAACTATATTGTTCCTGTGTTGTATATTGTAAACTCTTTTGATTACCAGTAGAATCACATTTTCCAGGAGATTAACACGCTGAACTCGCCGCAGGGACTCTCACTGATCACTGATCCATATTTTTCGTTTTCACATCTCTGCAAGTTAACAACCCCCAGAAAACCTCAGTGCACCAACTAAGTTAAACTTCAATGTATAAATGATGTGGGCGTTTTCAGTCACATCACATGGCTGTGTGTCTTTGTGATGTTTTGCTGTCGTGTGTACATAAGCTCTGAACTTCCCTTTTTCTTGTTTGTGTCCCGACAGTCTCGAATCGTGAATGCCTCACCTTTGCTTTTCTATTATACTTTTATTCAGTGATGTTTCACTGCTGGTCTCAATGTTAATTCGATCTCTTCCTGTTTTCAGCAAACAGAGGCACAATAAGTTATGGCGATCTCATTCGGACAGCGATCTCTCCGAACAGCAGGAGCCTGTGTGCAAGAGCCCACGTACTCTAGGCCGTTCTGACCCACACAACCAGCAACACAAGCCCAATGGCATTCGACCTGTCAATAACGTGCTCCAGACAATCGGCGGCTCACAGCCCGGAACAGAACACACCCACACCAGACTATCTTTGCACCCCACCACTGAGAAAATCTCAGAGTGGCCATGCGAGGACACCTTGCTCCCCATTCTGCCACGTGCACGTGCAGCCACTGTAGGGCCTGATCAGAATTTGGCTGACAGCTGCTGCCTGAACGTGGCGGTGTCGGAGCCCATCACTCACCCTCAGCCCCCACTTTGCCGTTATGCCCTTTCTCGCTCTATATCTACCTCTCTCGATGGGCACAAGTTGCCGGCTATGACCGAGCCAGAAATAGACGCTGATAAGCTGTCCCTGAATACGCCTGATCAAAGCGACTCTCTGAAAAACTCCCAGTCCTCCAAGACCCCGATCTTCACACTGTGTTCAGATACCGTGAATGGTGTTAGTGAAGCAGGAGGCGATTTGGCATCTTCAAAGACTCCCATGGCTCTTCGCCCCTGTGAAGCTTCGCCAGAGTCAAAATCTTCCAATAGCAATAGTTCAGAGAGCTGCAGCAGTGACAAGACACCTCAGAGGACAGAGAGCTCTACCAGTTATGGCACAGATAGTATTGACTTCTTCAGTGCGAGAGAGAAGTTCTTGGGTTTGTCTCGGGATGGCCAGACCAGCTCAGTTCATGAAGCCGTGACTCCACGTACGACTCGATCCCAAAGCCCCAGTTTAGACCTGGAGGGCTTGAACTCAGCAGCATCGCAGGAGGTAAAAACTTCATCACACACAATCCTGACAGACAGCTTAAGCCGGTTTGCTCTCTCTCTCTCTCTCTCTCTCTCTCTCTCTCTCTCTCTCTCTCTCTCTCTCTCTGTTGTGATGAATCATGCGTCAGGGACACTTAGAGTTGAGTTCATTTTCTATGCAGCTTAAGCAAATGAAATGTCCAAGTTTGATTAAAAGTGCAGTTGTACTATTTTAATACTGTACCTCTCTCTCGCTCTCTCTCTCTCTCTCTCTCTCGCTCTCTCCCTCCCTCTCAGGGTTCTTCACATTCAGAAAGCTCCTGTGAAGATATCGCCCACACGGAATGTGACCTCATTCCCACTGATAGCAGTGTATCAGTGCGACACATTGTGTCTGAACTGGAGTCCATTTCTTCCCCACAGCCTCCACCTCTCCACTCTGAGCAACCTGCACTTGAGACTCAGCAGGAGCAAAAAGAGGAGGTGGAAAAGAAAGCGGAGAGTCCATCCCTTGCTCCTTCCACCTCCACTCCTCCACGTGAGCAGCCAACTCAGGAGAGCGTTCACTCTGAATTTTCTCCTCTCCCAGCGTGCCTGGACGATACAGACTTGCAACAACTCTCGGCTCCACCAGGTGGTGCTGATTCCGTCAAGACAGAAACGGAGGAGCATGGAGAGGAGTCTCGGCTACTTGACGATGACGACTCTGGTATCATCCCAGACCCATCTATCTGCACAACCACTGTTTGCCCGAGTCTGGATCCCAGCTCCTCCTCGTCTTCCCTGCTGTGGCTGGAAAGTGATGCTGAGGATGTGATGACAAAGTCACATGACTTGCACAAAATTCAGGAGACGTTGCGGGAGCTGCAGGCCTTTCTCTACGAGGCCGGAGGGATGGAGGGCTGCTACAGCCAGCAGCTGAAGAACACCAACGGCTCCACAGAGTCACAGCCTCAGACCTCAGCAATGTGGCAGAAAGCCATGGAGATGGAGGCGAGGATCAGGCAGGCTGGTCTCACTCCACCCTCACTGATGAAACGCTCAGCCTCGCTGGCCAAACTTGATCAGCTTGAGCTGTCCACACATGATCTGAACGACTGGGACTTCCGATCTGAGCTACCTTCCTTTATCTCCTCATCTTCCTCGTCTTCTCAGTCACATTCGCTCTCCAGTAGCCATGACGAGGTCTACAAGAAGCAGCGCGTTCTACCTCAGGACCTCTCAGAGGACAATAGAACTGAAAGCTCCTGCCACACCTCAATTCCCTGCCCACAGAACAAGCAAGGCGACAGCACAGGACAGCCCTCAGACACCTCAGCCCCGCCCACTGTCTCCGTTTGCACATGTCAGCAACACACAAAGTCACACCCCATACGACGTTCACGCAAAGCGATGGACAAGAAAAAGACAGTTACTGTGCTGTACAACACCATGTAACCAAACGTGCACTGAACAATAACAGCAGCGACATCGCCTGCGTGCCACAGCTCTGTTCTTAACTTCGAGATTCATCAGATGGATTTATAAACTAAACCTGGGAGTCCCCAACTCTATCTGATCTGTAGTGTCGTATGAAAATATTAGTGCAATTTAAGGGGCTTTTTCTTAAAACATGCACTTTACTAACTGTTTTTTATGTGTAATATTGTTATTGTTTTATGTAATCCACATTTATTTTATAGTCTGTGTTTCTTTGAAGGGGTTCTTTTTTTTTTTTTTTTTTTTTTTGCACTGATGACAAGTAGCTCATCTGTGTGTATGGAGCTGTACGTGCTGATCTCGTTTTTGCTGGAAAACTGAACTTGATATTAACTTTTTTAATTATGTGGCTATGAAATAAATAAAATACCCACTTTTTAAAATAATCGTCATAATTCAAGGTGTTGGTTATTTTCCCGTCACACCGGGGTACATTTAGTGACTGGCAGGCGCAGGGGACCTGTCTCCGTGCTGCTTTTTTTTTTTTTTTTGTAGCAGGAGGAACAGCGCCACTATGTGGACAAAGTGAAAGTAGATGATTTAATCCTCCAGTCGACAGACCACTGATGTGTCTGGTGTTGTTTTCATGTGACCGTGCAGCACTACACACTCTGAAGTCTTGCCCCTGTTTTACAGCAGAGCTGAGCACTACAGGATTATTTTTTTCAATTCAATGGAAATAAACAAAAATATTTTGGTACATGTAATTTGTTTTGAATGGTGAAATAAACACCTTGGTGTTGCCTGAAGACAGGTTTACTGCATTGTGCTTCTTAAATGAGTGACTGAGGAATGTTGCATGGATATGAGAGGGACCTTCTCTCGTGCTTCTCCACTTCAGGTTAGTCTTAACTGTGGATTGTGATCTTCGGTGAACTGAGTTACTCTTTGCTGTATCACTGGGCTGCTCTACATCATCACTGCACTTTTCTACTGGGATTGTGAACGGTTTGGCTTCGATTGATGCTGGTAAATCTGTTTATATATATATATGTGTGTGTGTGTGTATGTATGTGTGTGTATATATATATATTAGTCCTCAAAAAAAATAGCATATTGTGATAAAGTTCATTATTTTCTGTAATGTACTGATAAAAATTAAACTTTCATATATTTTAGATTCATTGCACACCAACTGATATATTTTAGGTCTTTTATTGTTTTAATACTGATGATTTTGGCATACAGCTCATGAAAACCCAAAATTCCTATCTCAAAAAATTTGCATATTTCATCTGACCAATAAAAAAAGTGTTTTTAATACAAAAAAAGTCAACCTTCAAATAATGATGTTCAGTTATGCACTCAATACTTGGTCGGGAATCCTTTTGCAGAAATGACTGCTTCAATGCAGCGTGGCATGGAGGCAATCAGCCTGTGGCACTGCTGAGGTGTTACGGAGGCCCAGGATGCTTCGATAGCGGCCTTAAGCTCATCCACAGTGTTGGGTCTGGTGTCTCTCAACTTTCTCTTCACAATATCCCACAGATTCTCTATGGGCTTCAGGTCAGTAGAGTTGGCAGGCCAATTGAGCACAGTAATGCCATGGGCAGTAAACCATTTAGCAGTGGTTTTGGCACTGTGAGCAGGTGCCAGGTTGTGCTGAAAAATGAAATCTTCATCTCCATAAAGCTTTTCAGCAGATGGAAGCATGAAGTGCTCCAAAATCTCCTGATAGCTCGCTGCATTGACCCTGCCCTTGATAAAACACAGTGGACCAACACCAGCAGCTGACATGGCACCTCAGACCATCACTGACTGTGGGTACTTGACACTGGACTTCAGGCATTTTGGCATTTCCTTCTCCCCAGTCTTCCTCCAGACTCTGGCACCTTGATTTCCGAATGACATGCAAAATTTGCTTTCATCCGAAAAAAAGTACTTTGGACCACTGAGCAACAGTCCAGTGCTGCTTCTCTGTATCAGTTCAGTTATCATTACAGAAAATAATGAACTTTATCACAATATGCTAATTTTTTTAGAAGGACTAGTGTGTGTGTATGTATATATATATATATAGAGAGAGAGAGAGTGAGAGTGAGAGAGAAATTTCTGAGTAGATCCTTCTGTAAGAGAGTGCTCAATACTTTTTCGTAGAGCAAATATAAGTAAAAATAAAAGGACAGAACAAAGACTTTCTATTGAAACTTCATTTTCACTACAGATCTGTTTCGAGGGGCAGTGAAACCATCCTCTCTCTTCAGGTGATTACAGAAGTATCTTCTGAATTCATTCCCTTCAGAAGGTAAGGTAAAGTCTGTTGGGTTTTTACACCCAAGCCTTGTGGCTCATCAGGCCGGTGCTTAACCCCGGTTTCCGTAGCGTGAAGCAATCAGGAGTCGAACTCCCCCTGGATGGGACGCTAGTCCATCACAGGTTACCTTCCCAGTATATTTTACTGGTACCCATTTATACTGCTGGGTGAACAGAGGCACACTTGTGGTTGAGACCTTGCCCAGGGGTCTTAACACAGTGAGGGTCTCAGTGGGATTCGAACTCACAACCTCCTGATCATGAGCGCAGCACCCTAACCACTACGCCACCGGCCTCCCTCCCTGCAGAAGAACTGGCGCTTTATTTAATCTGTCACAGTTTTCTTGCCTGGTTTGATTGGCTTAACTACAGACCTCATGAAACAAGCAAAAACAAATAAATAAATAACCAAATAAATAAATACAAAAATGCCACAGGCAACAAATATATTTACTGCTGGGGTTTTATTTTAGGTTTATATACGACCGAGCTCCAAATAAACCAGTTCAGGTCTCCTGTTGTAGGTCGGCTGCTCAGCAACTCAATTAATTCAAAGTAAAATAGCACATTAATTCCAGCAGCCTGAAAAATAGCTTGTGGCAGTTTAAAGAGAATAAAAACATTCTCAGTATATTTAAAAAAAATCTATATGTTTTATTTCTCATCAGCGGCTACATGTGTTTTAATTAAAATAAATAGTAATCGGTTTTCAGAGTAATGGCATCGTGCCTGGAATGGTGTGTAAAGCTTGTGTATATTTATAATCCTGTGCATTGGGAATCTGGAGTTCATACCTCCCTGCTGCTTAAAGATTTACTTCACAGCTCTGACTTTCTCTCTCTCTCTGTCTCTCACTCTCTCTCTCTCTCTCTCTCTCAGGTTGACTCACAGGCTGACTAAAGCTGTCTGTAGAAGCCGAGATACTTGGAGCGACTCGGCTTTCCCTGACTTCCCAAAATATCTGTGGAGAAAAGAGGTTTTTTTTTTTAGTGCTGTTGATGTGAGGAGAAGCTGTGAAGCACATTGCAGTCACAGTCGTGGATATAAAGGCAGGCCATGATATGCTGTTCCATATACGTACTGAGATCATGTGTGGGTGGCGCACACGTCTGCTTAACAGCAAGAAGGTTCTGGGTTCAATTCCTGGGTGATTCTATGTGGGGTCTGCATGTTCTCCCTGTGCATGCATGGCACGGCTTCTTCAAGGTCCCCTGCTTTCCTCCGACAGTCAAAAAGCGAACTGGATGTTCCAAACTGACCCTCAGTATGAGCGACTATATGTTTCCGTGCAATGGTCTGGCAAGCTGTTCAGGGTGACGCCCGCCTTCAACCAGCGTTGGCTGAGATTTGGGCCAACTTCCCTGCGACCCTAATGATCGTAAACAAGAACAAGTGCTTCAAGATTATTGCTCTGAAACAACACATTTAACATTCTAATGCCCTACGACAAGTTATACAGTTATTTAGACCCCGTGAATATACGTAAAGGGAAACTTGGACCTACACTAGTCTCGTCTCATCGGCTAGGGAAGTAAAGAGGCTTATAAAGTTTATACTGATCTTTATTGTTGCACTGTTTGAGAGCAGTGCTGGTGTGGTGCAATAAACAGCATGAAATATAACAGAACAAAAGGGATTTTGCATTTAAAGATCAGCTGCTAAGGGCAGTGGTGGCCCTGGTGGTAAGGTGCCAAGGTTGGGGGTTCAAGCCCCACTCTCAACAGGTTGTCATTGTCTCCCCAGTGCAGCTAACTGGGTTATCAAAGGCCAGCCATGTCTCTCACTGTCTGTGGTGTGAGGCTGTAAAATAACCATTGTTGACTGACAACAAGAATAGGCCGCAAAGCCGTTAGCGTGTTTCTGGCCTGTGATGGCCTGGCAAGCTGTCCAGGGCATACTCTGCCCTCACACGTTGTCGGCTGGGATGGGCGCCAGCCTCCCCGTGACACTAATTGTGATTAAGCAGTTACAGAAAATGAATGAGATTAGCTGCTAATAATTTTGAGGGATTGATGTTAATCTGTCAGGTTGCTAACATTAGCGGTACATCAGTGTATTCAGGATTCTGTACATTTGAGTGAAATACTGTACATCTGTCATCACACGCTCATTTGCCAAAGTGTTTAATCCTACTGGGGTCACAGTGGAGGTCGAAGCCTATCTTAACCAATACGAGGCAAAAGCAGTGTACATGCTGAACACACACACACACAACCATTCACATTCACGCTCACATCAAACGACAATTTGGAACACCCAAATTAGCCTACTGTGCCTGTTGTTGGACTGTGGGAGCAAACTGGCGTCTTCAGAAGAAACGCACGCCCGCACAGGGAGAATATGCAAACTCCACACAGAAACATCTCTATTTTCTAAGGTGCTTAATTAGGGGAGGGGGAGGCCCATCTCGGCCAACTCTGGGTGAGGGTGGTTTACACCCTGAACAGCTTGCACAGGGCAACACGTACACAACCATTCACACTCACACCTTGGAATAGCCAATTAGCCTAAAGTGCAAGCATAGGGGAGAACATATATATCCTATACAGAAACCTCTCAAGCCTGGAGATTGAACCTGGGACCTTCTTGCTGTGAGGCGAACATGCTAAACACTTTAACAAAGCAAAAGGTCTAGAACTCCTTTAAGAACTGAATTCTCCCTTTGTAATTTTGTGAAGAATACAATGGCTTTATTTATTATTATTCTTATACATAACTTATTTCAGTTCTTAAACTCAGTCCTGATATGGTGAGGTGGGGAGGCAGGGCAAAGAGACATTTCTTAATCAAAATGCAATATATGGCCAAAAGCTTGTGGACACGTGACCGTAATCCCAATATGCTCTTCCACAAACTGTTACCACAACATGGGAAGCTCACATTGTCGAGAATGTCTTTGCATGCTGTAACATTACAGTTTCCCTTCCCCGTTCCTAACATGTCGACACCAATCCTGTTTCAGCACAACAGTGTCCCTACAAATGAAGACAAAGTTTGCCAAAGTTGGAACTGAAGAAACTGAGCGACCTACACAGAGCCCTGACCTCAACCCCACTGAACACCTCTACACCGCTGGAGTAAATTGGAATGCAGACTGTATCACAATCCTGCTCACTGAACATCAGTTTCATTGTTGTGATTTGGTGGACAGAATCTCACAGCCATGCCAGATTATGATCACCGTAATAGTGAAAACTAAATCTGGACTGGAATGGTCAGGTAACCACAAACTTTATACATAAGTACGCACACACAAAAAAGCATGCGGTGAATTTTAAAGTGAACTTGGTAAACATGGCCATAGAAGCCTAAAAAAAGAATTGTTAACTTGAAACAAAAGATGGCAGATGGACTTGGGGTTTTTGCATGTCTATTTGTGTATATGTACTGGGGACAGATGTATTCTAATGGTTAGAGAAGTGGCTTTGGGACATGAGAGGTTGCCGGTTCGATTCCCGAGCCAGCAGGAAAAATGTGTGGTGGTGGGGAAGTGAGCAGCGCCCTCCATTCGTCCACCTGAATGGCTGAAGTACCCTTCAGCAAGGCACCTAACCCCCCAACTGCTCCCTGGGCACCCCAATGTGTGTGGCAGCCCACTGCTCCAAGCGCGTATGCACATTGTTTACATGCGTGCTACCCTTGGGTAGGTTAAATGCAGAGACAACAAATGTCCCTTGCTTTATTTTTATCAAAATATAAATAAATAAATATATCATTCATTCACTTTCTGAACTACTTAATCCTAATTAGGGTTGTGGAGAGGCTGGTGCCCATCTCGGTCAGCTCTGAGTGAGAGCAGATAACACCCTGGGCAACTCACCAGGCCATTGCAAGATATATATATATATATATATATATATATATATATATATATATATATATATATATATATATATATATACTAGTATATATACTAGTATATGTGATAGTGGTATGAAAAAGTATCTGAAGCTTTTGGAATTTCTCACATTTCTGCATAAAATCACCATCAAATGTGATCTGATCTTTGTCAAAATCACACGGATGAAAAAACAGTGTCTGCTTTAACTAAAACCACCCAAACATTTATAGTTTTTCATATTTTAATGAGGATAGCATGCAAACAGAGACAGAAGGGGGAGGGATAAGTAACTGAACCCTCTGCCTAAGAAGACTTGAAGTGCAATTGAAACCAATTTTAACCAAACAATTTAAGTCAGGTGTTTGCCCAATCACTGATGAGTGGCTTAAAGCTGCCCTGCCCACTATAAAACACACACCTGGTAAGAATTGTCTTGATGAGAAGCATTGTCTGATGTGCGCCATGGCTCGCTCAAAAGAGCTGTCTGAAGACCTGCGATCAAGAATTGTTGATTTGTATAAAGCTGAGAAAGGATTCAAAACCATCTGTAAAAGTCTGGATGTTCATAAATCGACAGTCAGAGAAGTTGTCTACAAATGGAGAGAGTTTGGCACTGTTGCTTCTCTCCCA
This sequence comes from Plotosus lineatus, assembly GCA_024760905.1. Classification (NCBI taxonomy): domain Eukaryota; kingdom Metazoa; phylum Chordata; class Actinopteri; order Siluriformes; family Plotosidae; genus Plotosus; species Plotosus lineatus. The sequence goes on along the minus strand of CM045747.1, from coordinate 20,003,038 downwards.
AGGAGTGGCCGTCCACCAAAGATGACGCCAAGAGTTCAGCGCAGAATACTCAGAGAGGGTAAAAAAAATCCTAGAGTGTCTGCTAAAGACTTCACTGGCACAGTCCAATATCTCTGTGCACACATCAACTATATGAAAAACAATGGCCAAGAATGGTGTTCATGGGAGGACTCCAAGGAGGAAGCCACTGCTGTCTAAAAAAAACATTGTTGTTCGTTTAATGTTCGCAAAAAGGCACTTGGATGCTCCACAGAAGTTTTGGCAAAATATTTTGTGGACTGATGAAACCAAAGTTGAATTGTTTGGGAAGAACACACAACGTCATGTGCGGAGGAAAAATGGAACAGCTCTCCAACATCAACACCTCATCCCCACCGTGAAGCATGGTGGAGGGTGCATCATGGTTTGGGGTTGTTTTGCTGCCTCGGGGCCTGGAGAACTTGCAATCATTAATGGAAAAATGAATTCATTTTGCAGGAAAACCTGAGGCTGTCTGTCAGACAGTTGAAGCTAAAAAGAGGATGGATGCTGCAACAAGACAATGATCCAAAACACAGAAGTGTTCAGAGTGGTTTCAGAAGAACAAAATACATGTTCTGGAGTGGCCAAAGTCCAGACTTGAACCCCATTGAGATGCTGTGGCATGACCTCAAGACAGTGATTCATGCCAGACATCCCAGGAATCTGACTGAACTACAGCAGTTTTGTAAAGAAGAATGGGCCAAGATTAGTCCTGATCAATGTGCCAGACTGATCTGCAGCTACAGGAAGCGTCTGGTTGAAGTTATTGCTGCCAGGGGGGGGGGCACGAAATATTAAATGTGATGGTTCAGTTTATTCCTCCCCCTTCTGTCATTGTTTGCCTTCTATCCTCATTAAAATATGAAAACCTATAAATGTTTGGGTGGTTTTAGTTAAAGCAGACACTGTTTTTCATCTGTGTGATTTTGACAAAGATCAGATCACATTTGATGGTGATTTTATGCAGAAATGTGAGAAATTCCAAAAGGTTCAGATACTTTTTCATACCACTGTATATACACACACACACACACACACACACACACACACATATATATATATATATAATGTGTGCGTGTGTGTGTGTATATATAAATTTATTCATTGAATATACTGTATTAATTCTGTCTTTGGCCCATCCATAGAGTGTGCACACGCGCGCGCGCGCACACACACACACACTCAGAGCAGTGGGCTGCCAAACACTGTGGTGCCTGGACAGGAGTTGCTGGCTGGGTACTAGCACTTGAGCCATAAAGGTGGAGGAAGGGAAATTGCTGCCCTCCGCCACACATTTTTCTTGCTGGCTTGGGAATTGAACCAGCAACCTACCCCATATGTCAAAAGTATATGGTGTAGTGATAAGTACATCTGTCTCACAGCAAGAAGGTCCTCGGTTCAAGAAGTGGACTCAGTGAGGTGGAGTCTGCATGTTCTCTCTATACTTGAGTGGGTACTCTGGTTTCCTGCCACAGTTTGAATACATGTACGGCTTAATTGCCTTGGTAATACATGGTAAGGGACTCTCACACATTTCTTTTGATTTGGCCTTAAAGGGAAACACTCATTGAATGAATGAAAATACTGTTGCTGTGGACACATGTAAGTACCAACATTATATCTTAGAAAAATAAATTTATCAGGGGAATCTATACATTTTTTTCATTTTGTGACCAATTCCCTTTAAATATATATCATGTTTTGTAAATCCTGTTTTAGGTTACTAATTCGTGTAATTTTAGTCCTCTATGACTAATAGCATCCATATAAGATTCTTCACTCAGTGTGAATTTTTTCTTTTATTGAATCTTTCTTGAGGTTACAAATTTGAGCAGCGTTGTAGTGAGTTATATCACATCATACAGACACCATAGCGACACCCCACATTCATATCAGGTGCAAATAAATAAATAAAACAGTGGAATATGTTGGGTTAATATTCATGATAAACACATCGAGCATTTCTATACAATTTAATTCTTATAATCACTTGTCTCCTAATACGCTTAACCAGCTTCATAACTCTCTACACATAGACATCCACATGTTCCCTCTAATATTCTATGCTGCTTTACAGCCCTTTGGTTATTTATTGACTGGTTATATCCACCAAGCCGCACTTCGTGTTAAATTGTGCTTAAAATAAATCTTGTGTCAGAATTATTTGTGATTACTGTTGATTTGTTACCAGTCACTTAAATCCAGATTGTCAGAACAAGGAGAAAAACTGATCATAGGTTCTCCATTAGTGATATCGTATTGTGATCTTGTAGTCTATATCTAGATCTGAGAAAGTGGCTCTGACTGTTTCCTCCCTGCATTGGTGCATGCGATTGGACCTTCCTGCCAACATTTGAGTCAGGAAGCACTACATGAAAACAAAAAACAGCCTAATAAATGGTAGAGGGCTTACTTGTTGAATCAAACAGAAAATAACATACTGTAGATTTTTACATGGAAGTGACAATACCATAGCACCATACTGAATATATAACATGCATTATAATGCATGTTTCTGATCCGATTTAAACTGTGTTTATAGCACAACATATAAATATTGCAGTGAGGACCTACTTTATTGTTCAACACATGTCCGCATAACTAATTACTCACCTGAAGAAGCACCAGACCAAAAACCTCTCACTATTTTCACACAATAATATTCATACTTCTAAGTGACCATCCCACAGTCCCGCATATTACAAATGAAAATGTTCTCTTGCTTATTGAAATTAATAAAACGAAGCGATGCAAGTAAGAGGTTCCAAAGTAAAGACATGCTGTTTCCATCGTGCATTTTGAGTAGTTTCCCACAGTCTTACCCCATATTCACCAGCAAGGAACGGGTACTGTTCTGGTCCGCACAACAAATTTCAGACCATTTCAACCAAAAATAAGTTGGATTGTTACCTGAAAAGATACTGGCTTTTCTAGCAGGACCTATGATGGCATCAGTGAACCTGTCTTTACAGAGAAAGCACAGCGCAGCCTGGGAGAAAGCAATGGAAAAATAATACGTACAGTATTAAAAAAGGTTATCCAATAGTCTACAGAGGAAACGCAGGGTTTGGTTACAGGTAATCGATGCGATCCACCAGTTTACTACTTTTTACTTACGATGTGCAATGACCTCCGTTGCTAACGAGACATTTATTACAAAGGTTCTGCTAAAACCTGGTGAGAACTCAGACTGGCTGGCAAAGGATTATGAACAGAACCAGTTAATGAACCTGTTCCGTGTTGGTTAAAAAGTGGTACTCATGAAGATTCTCTCCCTGTACACAATCCATGAACACCTTTTGAGTACAAGGTGTCTCCTGTGCTTCCTATAAGAGTGCAATTGAATTCTGTGCAAATGAAAACCAAACGTTCTTTATCCAATTCCATTAAAACAATCAGATGCAATCATGTTTTGTAAACCTCTCTCCCTGTGTACTCAAAGGGAGTATTTGAGTCATAATTTGAGTGGTGCTCTAGGAACTCTGGGTAACAAATGGCTTTATGAGAGATGCCGAGATCCCTGACATAGCTGTGAGCTCTGTTGAATTGCCTGAAAAGAAACAAACATATAGGTTTCTGAACAGTTATACATGAGTCTGATATCTGGCAGTTGACTGCCCATGAGTTGAGTATCCTGTGGTTGTAAACTTTAAAAAAGTGAACAGAGACAGATCTCTGTGACTGTTGAATCCTTGAGCTTTAAACATGATGCTGGAGAAAAAGAGGCTGAACATGGGAGAGGAGAGAATCGCAGTTCTCACTAGAATATTCCTGCATACGCTCTCCCACCCCGTGGCTTTTTGTTTGCTCAGATTCCTGTCACTTCTCCATGAGTGACAACTGGATAATGCGCTGAAGCTCTTCTTCCTCTTGTCTTTGCCGAAACTCTGCCTCTTCCTGTTCGCGTGCTGATAGCTCCATTGCCAAGCGTAGCTGCTCATCATAGCTGTGTTGTGCCTCATTGGTTGGTGTGCTGCCTGAGCTGGAGTCAGGGCTGGTCTTGTGCTGTGGATTTCTAATAGAGAAAGATAACAGACAGTGAAAATGAATAATGATACTGTATCTGCAAACTGAACTGAACCTAAAGGTTAACAATGCACAAACTGCTACTGATCATTAGGAGACTAATTCTAACAGTGAACTTGGACATTCTGCGGCATGCAAAGTGAATCAAACTGGAATCAATACGTCTGCATTCTTTTCTTCCTCCAAATGACCCCAATTAATATTATACATTTAGGCACAAACTAAAAGCTGAGCTCCTGACTGATGTCTCTTGATAGGTATCTGAGCCTGGGTTTGTCTTTTATCACCTTTCTAATTTATTCTTTTATTTGTTTCTCCTGCCTTGTTAGTTTAATTATCTGTTTATCACGCTTCTGATTTCTACATTTGCTCCATAAACATTTATTTACGGATGAGTCTGCCTGCCTGCCTGATTTATTCATTCATTCATTTTCTGAACCTATAATCCTAATTAGGGAGGCGCCTGGTGTCGGATGAGAGGGCAGAGTACAACCTGGTCAGTTTGTCAATGAAAGGCCATGAATTTAAATCCTATAACTTCCAAACTCAGTTCTATCATGTCTCAATTGTAAGTGTTAAAATAAGTGAATCAACCAAATCAGAAAAAATAAATTTCTATCAAGCAACAGCATTGGACAGTATAGAGATCCACCTCATTTAGCACAGCTGATTCATCTCATTACTTCAGGGTCATAGGTTTTATGGCTAGAATTTGGTATTTTTGTGGAAGCACGAAATCTCTGAAGGGCTTGGAGAGTACCACCTTAATCTTCAAAAAACTTTCAAAAAAGGCTGAGTAGTGGCTATAAAACTACAGAGATGAAGAGATACTGACTGCAGACCTTTCCAGCCGGCTGGGATCACATGAGAGAGTTCCAGGCTTACTGTTTGTCAGGGCCTCCCAAATGGTCACCTACAGAAAATACAGTTAGTCTGGAAACACATTGGAGTAAGTATGAGTAAAAATAATCTGATAAACTATCAGCTTTTGGCAATAATTCAATTTAGGTATACATAAACACAAATATATTCTGATAATAAGCAATTATGGAATGAGGTGAAATATAATATGGAGAATTATTCAGATGGAGGGATTGGTAAGGCCCTCTAACAATTGAATAGTTCTCCATATGATATAAAATCAATTTTATGATTATTCATTCAAAATATTTTAACTTATTCAAATTATCTTATATCAGTGACGAATAGTAGTAGATGAATGTCGAACGCTTCTGTTCTAATTTGCTATTCAGTGTGTGTATGTGTTTGTGTCACCTGGTCGTATTCAGAGCCTGCCTCCAGGAGACTCTGCTGAATGGCAAATTGTAGGAGGTCATCATCCTCCTCACGTATATTCTCTCTCTGGTTTCCTCCGAGGATGCTATAACCTCGAGGTGCCTCAAACACAGATGCTGGAATTTCACCTCCATGGCATGAGTCTAAGGTATACACACACACACACACACACACACACACACACACACACACACACACACACACCATATCAGGCAGTTTGTTAGTGTTATATCTGGAACGGTGGTAAATGTATTGGGTCAGCTGAATGTATGATGAAATAAACATCCATTACTTCCATTAAAGTTGCTGTAATAGGTGTGACTGTGCTTGTTTTGTGAGGCTGGTACTCACTGGTCGAGCTGGAGCTTGACATACTGGAGGAGTCACTGCCAGGAGATGGTGTCTCTGTTCTCGGGCTGTTTTTGTGTCCATCCACATCTTTTTCAGTATGACACACTCCGCCCTCCTCACAGCCGTTCAGGTTTCCAAAGGTAATACGTGCATTTAGGATGTGATAGATGGGGATTTCTGAAGAAAGACAAAATAGAGAGATTTAAATAATAAGCAGCTGAATTTTAAATTAGCACTTTCTAGTTTTTAAAGCATTTGAACAGTTTTAGTTAGAATAAAGGAAAGTATTGAACAATCCTCATCTTTTTGACCCGCCCCATAACTTTTGTTGGAAGTACTGCTGCATTCCCAATCTCCAACTAGGAAAACCAATGAAAACAGAATGAGAACACCTCTTCAACTGCTCCTGTATTGCTACTCTTGAAACACGGAACAGTCGCATCAATCTGGAGTACATCAAGTGACATTAAATTAACTTATACAGCTGCTCACAGCATTAATAATAATAATAAAAAAAAATAATGTAACACCTCTTATCTTTTATAGATGATCAGTTATATGATATTTTTGTTTAGATCAATCATCATACAGACATGTCCTCTCATTGAATCTATAACACTGACTGCTGTTCTGAGAAATAATTATAACATTCATTCATTCATTTTCTGAACCGCTTAATCTTAATTAGGGTCACGGGGAACTGGCACCCATCTCAGCCAACTCTGGACAAGGGCGGGGTACACCCTGGACAGCTCGCCAGGCCCTCGCAGAGCTAATTATAACACTCTTATGTGATATAATGTATATCACCCATTACAGATTGCTGGCAAAGATAAGCATTAAAGAGTCCATGTTTTCTTTCCATATTGTCACTAAACCAATTACCAAACTCTGTGGTACATAAAATGTCCAATGTTCTGAATTATTTTTAAATTAACAAGTGCAGAACTTAGCAACGAAAATTCAGTCTAAATGAAAACTAGCATGATCTGTTGCATGAAATTATTGCAACTGATTTCCTTTGGAAAAATAGATGCAAAATTATGTGTTTACAGGTATGTGCATATTTTAAATGGCATGGATCTGCGTTATTTTTTGCGTTCCACTGCTGCCACAAGATTGGCTGATTAGATAACTGCATGAATGTGTAGGTGTTCATTGAATGTAGTGAGTACTATTAATGTGTTGGTCAAGTCTTCACCTACAATTCTGAGTAAGCTTTCTAGACATATATTGCCTAATGTTAGCAGTCAGGTTGAGTTCCGGTGGTTGATTAATGCATATTTTTGTAGGTTGGACAGTGCGGGCTCTTCTAACAGGCTGAGTTTGTGCGGCTATCAAAAATCCCTGAGCCGTACATCATCATTATGTGTGAGATCAGTAATTTGATGACATTCAATATAACACTTAATAAGATAGCTGGGTATTATAGTCCTGGCCATCAGTATATGTACATCTAAGTTTATGTGTCTATTATAAGCATATTCAGACTGAGTAATAGGGGAAATTTCAGGGAACTTTTTTATTCTAAAAGGTTTAATATCATTCAATCATTCATTTTCTGGACCGTTTAATCCTAATTAAGGTTGGGGAGAGGCTGGCCCCCATCTCAGCTGACTCTGGGTGAGGACAGAGTACACCCTGGACAGCTCGCCAGACCAACGCAGAAGGTTTAATATGAAAAGAGTATTTACTCTTCTTACCTATCTTGATGGGAAAGCCTGGAGGCAGACGCAGGGTGATGAAGTCTCTGAGCTTTGCAAACAGGGCATTAGAAATGGCCATGAGGTCTATTATGGGAGCCACCTGATCAGCCAGTGACAGAGGATGAGACTCGCATAACCACAGCTTGGCCTTGAACCTGAGTGAACAGGACAAAATCAAATGAATCACAATGGGTTTTTTTTCACTGCTCTCTTGTGCACAGATGCAATCCTGGTTTGTGTTAAAGCTAAATGCCATATGGCAGGAAAGATGTCAGCATGAAATTAGATCTTGTTTCATATTTGTTATTTTTAAATTAAAAAGAAATTACTGAATCATCATCACCCCCCCCCCATTTGACAAACCGCTTACTCCACCTAGGGTTGCAGTTAGGCTGAAACCTATCGAGGCCAACATTGGACGAAAGCAGGGTCCAACTTGAACAGTTCACTAGACCATCATCGGGCCAACACACGCATCCATTCATACACTCACAAATAGAAAAAATTTAAACAGCCAATTAGTATAACGTCCATGACTTTGGACTGTGGGAGGAAACCAGACTCTCCAGAAAAAACCCACACAAGCACGGAAGATAAAATGCAAACGCAACATAGAAATGCCCCAGCCGGGAAATCGAACCCAGGACCTCCTTGCTGTTCCACACAATAAGAAATTATAAAAATCATCATCATCTTCTGCTTATTCCGGGGTCGGGTCGCAGGGGCAGCAGCCTAAGCAATGAGGTCCAGATGTCCCTCTCCCCAGCCACTTCCTCCAGCCCTTCCGGGGGACACACGAAGGCGTTCCCAGACAAGCCGAGAGACATAGTCCCTCCAGTGTGTTCTCGGTCAACCCCGGGGTCTCTTCCCAGTTAATAACAATAAGAAATTGTGTGTTTTAATAGATATTTCCCTCTGGCTCAGTTACAGAATGACTATGATCACAAAAACACATGTTACAGGTTTAAGATTTGTAATCACCTTTGTGTTTTAGTTGTGAGATGGCAAGGCTGACCAATGTCTCTGTGGGTGTGACTTGGATGTGGATTAAAGTATTCCTCAGCCGTCATGGCTCTGCTATTCATCACAGGGCAGGACATCTGGGTCACCATTGTTTGCTGTAATGCGAACACACACACATATAAATCATGCATAGATTTGGAAAGCATCATAAGTAAAGCACAGATCATGAATATTCCCAGGTTCAGAATGTATTCTTCCTCCATTCATGAATCCATTCATCCATCATCCATAATTTGTTCCACTTATCCAACAGAGTGGCAAGGGAGGCAGGAGAAAATCCCAACTGACCCATAAGTTGGGGTATACCATGAACTGGTCGCCAAGAAGTTATTTATACAATAAGTATAGATGATGAAAATTCACAGAATGGGATAGTGACTAATTATACACAGAAATTGAAAACAGCAATAAAACAATTTTAACACAGACAGTAAATTTTTCCAAGCAAGGAAAAATCATTAAATAAACACAATCTACTAGTGTTTTAATACTAAACAAACGCAATGGGTGAACGATTCCAGAGCAACACTCCACATGAAAAAAAAAAAAAAATCAAATTTACCAGTTCATTCAGTTATATCAATTCTGCAATGGCGTGCACTCACCCCACTATTTGTTCCTACATGCTGCTCCGCAATGCCCAGGAATGATTGCAGTGGTGTTTTACTACCTATAGGATAAGCAAAGTATAATGAAACAAACAAACAAACAAAAAAAACAGACTCAGGGCCTCACGTGCAATTCCTCACACGGGGAATAATAAAATGTCAGTAGTCACTATTTTTAATGCTTTTTAATATGGATACTTTTGGGTTTGGCTTTGTGCTGTTCGTTGAGGTGGTCAGTCCGTGTTCGAGTGATCAGCTCTACATTGGAGGCACAGTACACCTGAAACAGAGAGAAAGCGATTACTGATGCCTGTGAATTTACAGGACTCATGTCCTCTGGGATCAAAGATATTGATCCAAGAATATATCTCAGTGAACCCGACTTCAGTTCCCCAAGCTATAAAACTTTACTATGCAGGAGAGTATGAGAGACTGCATACATGTACTGTGTGAGAAGTCAGAAAAGCCGTACCTTGGATTCATAGCCATTCACGACCTCTGTTTTCTCACTTCGCCAGCCAAGAATACCCGTCTTGTTTCTGCGATCAGACGGGCAGATGTTTTAACACTGATGATTTGCAGGGAGCGGTGTGTCTATTACTCTTCAATAATTAAAACTGTACTGGTGCACTTTCTTAATAAAAGAGGTACAGAATTGTAAACAGAGAGCTCTCTTTTCGATCACAGATTCTAATAGATTACATTTCATGTCAAGTTCTCTCAAACAGAGATAAAATTTAATGTAGCGATCCCAAGAGAGAGAGAGAGAGAGATTGATATAAAATTTAAGAGAGCAAGTTTTTTTTGGAATACAAGAAGATATAGTGTGGGCCATGGAAACAAGTAAGGAATACCATAATGTACAATAAGCCTATGACCATTAAGAAATAAATCCTGACAGTGAGATCATATGACAATAACACCACGCATTTGCGGTACATTCTGCACTCACGATACACTGAGTCGCAAATGCGTGGTGTTATTGTCATATGATCTCACTGTCAGGATTTATTTCTTAATAGTCATAGGCTTATTGTACATTATGAAATAAATCCTGACAGTGAGATCATATGACAATAACACCACGCATTTGTGGTACATTCTGCACTCGCGATACACTGAGCCGATTTCTTGGTTTCTATTGCAGTGTACTTTTTTACATGAGAGGATTACAAGTCATCGACAAAACTGCCTCTTTAGGACAAACATTCATTCACATGCATATTCTCACCTTGGGGCAATTTGGAGTAGGTTATTAGCCTAGTTTGCAGAGCTCGGACTGCAGGAGGAAATTGATGCAGCCATGGATAGCACAGGTATATAGTGGCTTGCTTGACATTATCCCAATTATCAAATTTTTATTAATTGCTCAAGAGATCTATAATTAGACACAAATTATTGATTTTAAAAAATTGTTGATTTAAAAATTATTTTATAACTTTTGCAATTGACATGCATCATATCGACAGTTTGTCATAATTAATAATGGTGTACCAGAAAGACATAACACACTGCAAATGCCATTTAGAATTGACTACACAAATAATCTAATAAATAATGGAATATAGTAACTTAGTGTAATTCAGTGACTTAGTGTATTATAATTACAGTTAATTCAAAATGTTAAAATGTTTATACAGTGTATATATCTAGCAAAAAGGTATTTATGAAATGATATATCACATGTGGCACCATGGTGGCGTAATAGTTAGCACGTCGGCCTCACAGCAAGAAGGTCCTGGGGTCAATTCCCAGGCTCATGTTACTGTGTGGAGTTTGCATGCTCTACTCGTAGTAACATGTGTTTCCTCAGGGTAATCCAGTATCCTCCCAGAGTACAAAGGCATGTACATTAAGCTGTCTGGCTGTTTCAAATTGACCCTTGGTGTGAGTGTAAATAGTTGTGTACGTTTAACTGTGACTTAACGGTCACTCAAGCTGTTCAGGGTATACCCTGGCTTCACCCAGTGTTGGCTTAGATAGCCTCCAGGCATACTTGTTTGGTAAATAAGTATGTGTGATCCTCTTTGAGAGTAATTGCTAAACTACCGAAAGTACCACAAGCATCTGGACAAACTACACCTGAACCCTGAAGCCACATCTTTCGGGAAAGAGGCAAAAATTATATCCCATGTACAAATGAACTCCAAAGAAAACAGCAAAGGAACAGATTGGCGGTATATATGCACCAAATATGCGCTTTCCATTCAGAAAGCCCTACATCACCATGGCTGAGAAGTCTGCCATGCTAGGAAGAAGCCTGTTCTACTCCAAGACTGAACTTTGGATCCCTGTAGAGCAGTGGTCCCCAACCTTTTTTATCACCATGGACCGGTCAATGCTTGACAATTTTAATGCTGACCGGGGGGGGTTCCATAGATTTTTTATAAGAAAAACAATCACCTTTTCCGATGAACCTGTAACGTAGGTAGGAATCTTGGCATTTTTTTAAAATGCAGCTTTCTTTTTGCACACACTCTGACCCTTCTGCTGTATCATCGTTGTCTCCTTTACCCTTTCCAAAAAAAACCTCTCCAGTCAACTCTGTTTCTGGCTTATTTTGCGAGGGCTAGCCTGCATTGCTGATGCAGGATAAATATTTGCCAAAGAGTCAAGCATGGAAGTGGTTGTCTTTCAAAATTAGTTACCCAGAAGCAAAAACAAATTTTTATATATATTTTAATCACGATTATTCATTCTTTGCGGCCTGGTACAAAATGATCCAGGGACCGGGGACCCCTGCTGTAGAGTACTTCCTTTAGTGTGAACCAAGATAAAGCTCACCACTACGTATAGAAAAAAAAGTGAGGCTTTCACCCCAACTTTCAGACCTCTAAGTGTCAGCATCATGTTCTGTTGGTGTTTTTCTTGAAAAGGGAGTTAGCTTTTGAGGTGTGTTTCTGAAATGACGGTTAAAAGTAGTCCTGGCTCACCTTTCAAAAGTGATGTTCCTGGTGTCTAGCTGTGTTGTGACTACTGGGGCGGAGAGCCGAGCAGCTACCTGCTCATCACTGGGTTGCAGAATCCCCAAGAGACTGAGAGCGGTATTTTGAGGACGAGAGCATGGAGACGATGGGAGACATGGAAGTGTCTCACAAAACACCAGCTGCCTGTCATGGTCCACTTCCATCACCATGGCACTGGAATCTAAGTTAGTGTAGAAAGGAATAAAAAAGGAATAAGCAAGAAATCACAGAGGTTATGTAATGTTATGTTTCTAATTTGGAGATGCAGGCAAGTGTGAGTAACTCTATCCTGGACATAACATTTTATTAAAACAAAACAAAAATGTGACAATGTGGACACAAAAGCCTCTCTGTCACCTTGTCCCTTGAAGATGAAGCTGCGGTTGCCTCGCTGCCAAGTCATCTGCTCAAACCCCATAAGTGTCGTGTCCACTCGAAGACACTGCCCACTTTTCCAAACTCGATAAGTGTCGCTTGGACAGATTCGAGAGACCAGTGGCACTGAAATAAAGATATGAAGTCACCATACAAACATTGCATATAAGATAAATTAGAACTTAATTATCCTAAATTTATATATAGAAAATCCAACTAAGCATATGAGCATTTTTTTCCAAGACTGAGATATGCTGCAAAAAGGTACACATAGATAAAACTTTGACTGCAAGGAAAATACCTAATATCTGCACTAATACCGGTGAACAACAAATCAGTTTAATCGTGTTGCTCCCCTCGCGACCTGACCCCGGATTAAGTGGAAGATGATGAAAGAACAGATTCAGGTACATAGTTCATCAGGTTTTCCTATTGCTACCACAGTGCATACCACTGTCTTTTGCACCTCTTATAAAGATTAATAAAAAGGAAAAAAAAAAAAACAGTCGACCATTTGGTGGAGGAGCATCATCTCACGATGAAACAATGACCAAAAACCCCAACCTTAAATTAAAACATATACAGTATTTTAATTTATATATTTTGTGGAATGTTTAGGGAACATTTTAGGTTCTGTCACTGCCTGTATTATAGCAGCTACAGTGCCTTCAAGAAAGTGTTCACTACTGTGATTATTTTTCTTCAGTGACCACTCGTGAAAATTTAGGGAGAAGTAGTCCTGGGTGTAAACCTGTGATCAATCACTTGCCTGCTGCTAAATGTATAACTTGGTCTAAGCTCCTACCTTTCCGCCTGTGAAACCTGATAAAAGGGTATTTTTAGAATGAGAGAGAATTTTCCACTGAAAGTACAATTCAGCTAGCTAAGGAACAGACATAAAGGTGGCCAATTGGTGAGAACATTAAAGACATTGTTAAGCATTGCCCAATCACATTACAGCAAACAAGGTGACCAGACGGAAAGAAGGTCCTGTGTTTGAGGCCCAAGCTCGTTGAGGGCGTTTCTGTGTAGAGTGTACATTTCCCCTGTGCTTGGATGGGTTTCATCCAAGTATTCTGGTTTCCTCAAACAGGCCAAATACATTTGTCATTAGGTGTGAGTATAATTGGTTTTGTGTTGGCCTTACAATTTTCTGGAGTTCAGGGTGTACACCCCCCCCCCCCAAGTTGGCTGAGATAGACTTCAACCTCCCTGCCACCCTAGTAGGATTAAAGGGTTCAGCAAATAAATGAATAATGAATGAATGTACTCGCTATGTAGTGGTCTGACATTCCTTCAATGATTTCCAAATCACAAATTGTCATATTTAAAAAAAGTGATGTGTTTTGGGTTATTGTTTTGCTGGGATGTAAAATTTCACCATTGATACAGATCTCTGTTCTAACTGGAACAGTTTCTCACAAATAATTGATGCCAGTGGCAAAAAGATTAACCATTTACTTTTGCTGAAAAGCCACCTTGCAGCCTAATGCTCCCATCAATGCCCTCGATTCTACACGTGGTTGAGTACTACTTAATCTGTCTCAAACACGAAGCTTTGACTTAAGACCAAACGTCTCCAAGTCGTTTTCCATAAGCTCTCAGATTTCTAGCAAACTCAAGAAGTGCCTGATAACCTTCATAGAACTGTCTTCTTTTTGGCAATTCTACTACAATTCTTATCAGTTAAGCAGTTTTTTTATTTCAATAATTTTGTGGAGTTCTAAGGAATGAATCTAATCTTATTCCTAAAAATAAAAAGAGAGAAACAAGCCCTACAATAGACCGGTGATCTATTCTGGATATATTGTCGCTCTCACCTCAACTCAGTTGGGATTTATTCCAGCAACCCTGACAGTTAAGCATTACAGGTAAAGGATGGAAGAATGACTTGAAATAAAATACTTTCCAGAGGCATTGTAAATACAGTAGACCCTTGACTATCCGGACGATATTGAACCAGAAGGAGACCTTAAAGTGGAAATACAGTGACGGAGGTGATTATTTCGGCACGATATTAAAACAGAGTTCTCCGGGGGAGAAGATCTCCGATCTCGCAAGGAAGCAAGTTAATATTGAATGAGGACCTCTGATCTTTCAAACAGGTACTGTAATTCTGCTTTAAATAAAACATCCTGTCCATTTAAACATTTAAATAGAATTGTTCCGTCAGCTGCGCGTTGCGTGTGGGCTTGGCCCGAGTTTTGTGTGTGTGTGTGTGTGTGAGAGAGAGAGAGCGAGAGAGAGTATGTGTGTGAGAGAGCGAGAGAGAGAGAGAGAGAGATAGAGACAGAAGGAGGCTGAAGTATTTAGTTTTTAGTTTAGTTTTTTAAGTTGTTTAATTCAGTAATTATTTAATAAATGTGGCGCATGTGAGCAAAATGCGGATCATCTGGACCTCCGATCCCTCAAGGAATCAAGTTAAAGTTGAGTTTGGACCTCCGATCTGTCAGGCAGGGAATGCGCTTTGAATTCCACGTTTTAAAATGCTCCGGCGTCCTGCTTGTTGGCGTGGCCCACAGTGCCACAATAAACATTGAATGTGTATACAATATGTATATATTTAATGTGTATACAATCTAATCCCGGAATGAAGACACACACACACAATCTCGTTTTGTATTTTGCTCGACGTCCCACTAAACACTTCATTAGTGGACAGGTGGTAATGTAAATCTGTGTTGCTCTCAGCAATGAGAGAAAGAAGCTCCACATAGTTTCTTTTGTTTTTGGATCCAGCGTTTTCATCGTGTCCCTGAAATGAAAGTTCCTGCTTGCCCCAAAAAATGACACAGTCTTTCAGTCATTTTAAGATTTCCCTATTTTTCTTCACCTTTTTTGTTGTTGAGCTCCGTTTCCCTACGCACTTGCTCGCTCAGCTGTAGATCCACTCTGGTTTCCCCAAAAAATTGGAAGGCACCGTTGCTTGTAAGTATCCGGCAGTGCTTTGGTGTCTTGTTGCTGCCTTGGTTAGGCAAGTCAAATTTACAAATCCAGTGTTGCTCCAAGCACCATGTCAATCTGTGGTAAATAACAAGCACTCCCAGCAATAAAATTTGCAGTGTTCCTCGGAGCCTGTAAGCCAGGGGTACCGCTCGTAGTCAGTGGACTGAAAGTGGCGGACAAATCCTTTTCCCAGTTGTGACAGGCTTGCTAGCTTTGGAGTTGTCAGACCTTTCCTTAACGATGTCCAGCTTTTCTTGAAAAGTCCGTCTTGGAAATGGCTTTGACAGTAAATCTGCAACCAAATCCATTTCTTCTCCTCCTTCAGCCATTGTGGGTTGACAAAACCGCTATTAAATCAACACAACAATATATTTGCTTGTGCAGTTCGCTACAGATGCAGTTTGCTAGCTCTGGCTAGTAAACTCTCTAACTATCCAATCATAGGGTGTGAAAATGCTGACGTTGCCGTACGCCTGCGAGAAGGCCTTGGGTGTCGCCAACTCTAAATCTGTTTGGTTAAAGCAACAGTTTTCCCGACACTGATTTTCTGCTACAGGGCCCGCATAACTGATTATGAAGGCCTCCAGGTAGATTTCTGACCCTGGCAACAAATAATGGCTGAAATGTGATGGGTTAAATGCTTAAATATGAAAACACACTTCTGGAAGCAGCGCAACCAGTAGGATCGCCCCCCACACACACACACACACCTCCATCCCCCCACCCCTCTGACTGATGTATATATATATATATATACATGTATATGTATATAATATGAATAAATACATATTCAATGCTATACATGCTTATAATAACAATTAAACATTAAAAAATAACATAAGATGTAACTAAAATATAAATACAGACACTCCCCAACTTAGCAACATTCGTTTTGCAAACATCCTGAGGCCGAGGTCAAAAATGAAATGAAATTGAAGAACAAGTAGAAATAGAAATGGAATAAAATCTAGAGTAAGATATATCATAAATATAAGTATGAAATATGATTAAACATTATCCTGATGTACACTTAATACTAGGCTCCCGCAGAGGGCTGACACATGCTTTACACTGGAGGTCCAAAGAAAAGCAGACACATTTCTGAACTCCTGCCAAAAATTTCAAAGAAGAAACAAATTGACTCCAGTATTATATGAACTGGATAAGAGTATAACTCTTTAAATCTGATCAGATCCGCTGTACTGTGCTTGAGAGGAACTAGGAGTTTAAACACGGGACATATAGATAATGTACAGATGATTATGAGAGAGAGAAAGGGAGACAGAGAGAGATCGTATACAGTACAAACTCGTATCGATTACTTTCCAAGGTTTAAACATAAGTTCCCCACTAAAGAATGCCCTGTAACGACTTCCAAACAAATTCATCTCAAACAGCCGTCCTGAACATGTAACGCTGGGGAGCGTCTGTACACACACATACAGATGGTCTTGCATGAGACATACATACATACACATGCACACAGATGCACGTGCACACACAGATGCACACACACAGATGCAACAATGTATCCAGTTTTGATTAAGATTTTGGGGGTTTTTTGCGTAATTGGCCTTGTTTTTGTGACATTTTCCATAACTTTCCCCCCTATTCTTCCTTAATTTCTTTATTTTTTTAATTCGATGAATATTTATTTACTGTATTTATTTTTTAAAACCGCAAAGTACTGAAGCCGCATTAATTGAGGCATGAAATAGCGAGGGATCCCAATATATATATATGCTGTACATAATGTTTATATTTTATTATCAACTAATATCACAGTACAAAATTAATTTTTTCTTAATCATTACTACATTTTACTACATTAATACTGTAATAATGAGTAAGCCTGTCTATAGAATGTGTTTAAGAAGCACATTTTAGCGCATGTAATAGATAGTATTTTACTTCGGGTTGATCATTCGCGCATGTAATATGATACATGGAGTTTTACTTCCTGGTACAGAACTTGCGGATTATCTTCATTCGCAGCAGGGGTCAGAACCAAACCCCCGTGAATAACAAGGACCTACTGTATCCTGTATATAGCTGTTTTCTGAACAGATTATTTTTTATTTTTCCAAGTTAATTATAATAATAATATAAAATAATATAATAATAATATAAAATAATATAATAATAATAATAATAATAATAATAATAATAATGATAATAATAACAAAACATTCAATTATATTTTAATTGAAAAATTAAAACCATTTACTTCATAACCATATAGTATTGAGTCTTATTATTGACAATTTTGGGTAGCATAAATATCTTGTAATTACAGTGCTGTGTTTTCCATATTCAGAGACCTCTATGACCAAGAAACAGACAAGGATAGTTTCCCTTGCCCGGACGTGGGTCACTGGGGTCCTCCCCCTGGATCCAGGCCCAGGAGAGGGGCTCGAAGGCAAGCACCTGGTGGTCGGGCTTCTGCCCATGGAGCCTGGCCGGGCCTAGCCCGAAAAGGAGACATGGGTCCGCCCTCCCATGGACCCACCACCCGTGGGAGGAGTTTTAGGGGTCGGGTGCAATGTGAATTGGGTGGCAGCCGAAGGCATGGGTTCTGTCGGACTGATCCTCAGTTATTGACTCAGACCCTCAGGACATGGACTGTTACCTCTCTGGCGGGGAAGGAACCTGATCTGGTCCGTGAGGTGAAGAGATACTGACTATATATATAGTCGGGCTCACCTCAACACATAGTTTGGGCTCTGGAACCACCCATCTCGAGAGAGGCTGGACCTTATTCCATTCTGGAGTTGCTCATGGGGAGAGGCGGCAAGCCGGTATGGGCATTCTTGTTGCCCCCCGTCTTGGGGCCCAAATGTTGAGGTTCTCCCCGGTTGACGAAAGGGTAGCTTCCCTCCGTCTTTGGGTGGGGGCACGGGTCCTGACTCTTATTTGTGCTTATGCACCAAATGACAGTTCAGGGTACTCACCCTTCTTGGAGTCTTTAGGGGGTGTGTTGGAGAATGCTCCCTCGGGAGACTCACTCACTCGTTGCCTTGGGAGATTTCACCGCCCATGTGGGCAACGATAGTGTGACCTGGAAAGGTGTAATCGGTAGGTACAGCCTTTCTAGTCTGAACCCAAATGGTGTTTAGTTGTTGGACTTCTGTGCTCGTCACAGTTTGTCTATCACGAACACCATGTTCGAGCATAAGTGTGCCCATAAGTGCATTTGACACCAGGACACCCTAGGTCGCAGTTCGATGATTGACTTTGTAGTTGTGTCACCGGACTTGCGGCTGTATGTTCTGGACGCTCAGGTGAAGAGAGGAGCTGAGCTGTCTACCGATCACCACCTGGTGGTGAGCTGGCTTCGGTGGTGGGGGAGGCTGCCTTCCAGACCTGGCAGGCCTAAGCGTGTAATTAGGGTCTGGTGGGAACGTTTGGCGGACTCCCCTCTCCGAGAGGCCTTTAACTCTCACCTCTGGCAGAGCAACAACCACGTCCCAGAGGAGGCGGGTGACATGGAATCCGAATGGGCCATGTTTCGTGCCTCCATTGCTGAAGCGGCAGCCCATAGCTGTGGCCGGAAGGTCATCAGTGCTTGTTGTGGCGGTAACCCCCAAACCCGGTGGTGGACACCTGTAGTGAAGGGGGCCATCCAGCTGAAAAAGGAGGCCTATCGGGTTTTAATAGCCTGTGGGACTCCCGAGACAGCGGACGGGTACCGGCAGGCCAAACGTGCTGCAGCTGAGGCTATCACAGATGCAAAATCTCGGGCGTGGGAGGAGTTCGGTGAGGGCCTGGAGAGTGATTTATTGGTTGGCCTCAAAAAGGTTCTGAACAACCATCTGACGCCTCAGGAAAGGGAAGCAGTTCTCCACAAACACTGTTTACAGTGGAGGTGGGGAGCTGCTCACCTCTACTGGGGATGTCGTCAAGAGGTGGAGGGAATTCTTTGAGGACCTGCTCAATCCCACCAACACACCCTCCGTGGGGGAGGAAGACCCTGGGGGTTTGGGTGGGGGTTTGCCCATCTCTGGAGTGGAGGTCACTGAGGTTGTCAAAAAACTCCTCGGTGGTTGAGCTCTGAATATCTAATAATCTGAATATCTCAGGGCTCTGGATGCTGTAGGACTGTCATGATTGACACGTCTCTGCAACATCGTGTGGTCATCGGGGGCTGTACCTCTGAATTAGCAAATCGGGGTGGTGGTCCTGATTTTTAAGAAGGGAGACCGGAGGGTGTGTTCCAATTATTGGGGAATCACACTCCTTAGCCGACCCGGGAAAGTCTACGCAGGGGTACTGGAGAGGAGGATCCGACCGATAGTCGAACCTCGGATTCAGGAGGAACAATGTGGTTTTCGTCCTGGCCATAGCACTCTTGACCAACTCTATATGCTCCACAGAATCTTGGAAGGGGCATGGGAGTTTGCCCAATCTGTCCACATGTGTTTTGTGGATTTGGAGAAGGCTTTCAACCGTGTTCCTCGAACAATCTTGTGGGGCGTGCTCTGGGAGTACGGCGTTCCGGACCCGTTGCTACAGGCCATTCGATCGCTGTATCACCGGAGCCAGAATTTGGCCCATATTGGTAACAACAAGTCAAATTCATTTCTGGTGGGAGTTGGAGTCCGCCAAGGCTGTCTGTTGTCACCGATTCTGTTCATAATTTTTATGGACAATTTCTAGGCGCAGCCGAGGCGTTGAGGGGCTCTGGTTTGGTGGCCATCGGATTTCGTCTCTGCTTTTGGTGGACGATGCTGTTCTTTTGGCTTCATCAAGTCAGGACCTCCAGCTCTCATTGGAGCGATTCGCAGTCACATGCGAAGCAGCCGGGATAAAAATCAGTACCTCCAAGTCCAAGGCCATGGTTCTAAGTCGGACAAGGGTGGAATGCACCCTCCGGGTCAGGAATGAGGTCCTGCCCCAAGTGGAGGAGTTTAAGTATCTTGGGGTCTTGTTTACGAGTGAAGGAAGGATGGAGCAGGAGATCGACAGACGCATCACTGCAGCCTCTGCAGTTAAACGGAGCCTGGACAGGTCCGTCGTGGTGAAGGAGCTGAGCCGCAAGGCTCAGCTCTCAATTTACCAGTTGATCTATGTTCCAACCCTTACCTATGGTCACGAGTTTTGGGTAGTGACCAAAAGAACAAGATCGCGGATACAAGCGTCTGAAATGAGCTTCCTTTGCCGGGTGGCAGGGTCCTCACTTAGAGATAAGGTTAGAAGCTCTACCATCCAGGGAGAGCTCGGAGTAGATCCGCTGCTCCTCCGCATTGAGAGGGGCTAGTTGAGGTGGCTCGGTCATCTGGTCAGAATGCCTACAACTCCCTGGTGTGGTGTTTCGAGCATGTCCAACCAGGAAAAGACCCCAGGGTCGACCTAGAACACGCTGGAGGGACTATGTCTCTTGGCTTGTCTGGGACCACCTCGGTGTCCCCCCGGAAGAGTTGGCGGAAGTGGCTGGGGAGAGGGACGTCTGGACCTCTTTGCTCAGGTTGCTGCCCCCAAGACCCGACCTGGACTTCTTGGAAGATGATGAGATAAAACATTGTCATGTTACAGAGAAATTAGAAAGTGCATTATCATAAATCTGTAATCTTAAATACGTGACTGACAGAGCTGCTGATACAAAAAAAAAAGCAAAACACATGTAATCTGAAATTCAAAAAAGGAGAAAAGAATCAATAGCACTGATGAATATAGCCTAAAGAATAGTGCAAATGAGACAATCCATAAAATTTATGATTACTTCATGATGAAAGTTTAATCTTCTTTGGATCTGAGCAATGTACAGTATTCTGAGATTTTTACCAGAGCAGAATATAAGGTATGCATAGTTTGTTTCATGTTCAAGAAATAAACATACTTTAAAACAGACTTTAGCTATACTGAAGCTTTTCAATATTTAAAATAACTATTAATTCCAATCACTGTATCAATATAATTTTGGATTGACCACCAGCTACCTTGGTGTTTTGTATGCTTCTTTCATCTTGTACTGTACTAATTTCAGTGTCTGACTCGACTGTGTCTGAGGATGTGACTCATGACAAGAACCCATGCCACATTTAACAATCTGACTGCCCACCTGGTGGGATTTGCTTCTCAAATAACATACATTCAAGGCATAATCCCATCGCTTTCATCATCTACTGCACTCCCTCAATCCTTGACATATTTTCACGTCTTCCTCGAAAATGAAAGGTATCTCAAATGAAAAATGCTACTCTGTGTGAATGAACTGAATTTAGTCCTGCATAAAATAGTCATCTACCTTAACATTCATTCATTCATTCATTTTCTGAACTGTTAAATCTTAGGTCAAACTGTTAGGTTAAACTGTTAGGTTAAACTGTTAAATTTTAAGGTTGCAGGAAGCTGGAGCCCATCTCAGCCGATTCTGGGCAAGGGCAGACCTAGACGGACTGCCCTGCAGGGCTGAAAATACCCTGAGTACAACAAGAAAGGATGCAAACATCCAAAATGTTTGCATTAGCTAAATTATGATTATGTAATGTATAGATTTTACAAAGAGGATGGTTTAAAGGATAAATAAACCACGCCATATTTGACAGATTTGAGCAAGAAATGCTAAATATCGTTGATGTCTGCAACATCCTCTACAACCTGACATGTTTGACCTGGTGATTTCATGCAAACTCACATCTCTGGATCTCTGAACTCACATCGCTGAATTACACAGTTTGAATGGCTGGGATTTCCTACTATAAGAGAAAATTAAAGAAGTATCTCAGATGTCATGATTAAAATGAAAGTTCAGTTACAACCACAGGACATGCAGCTTCATTTTCTTCTTCTTCTTCTTCTTTTCCTTTCGGCTTTTCCCTTCAGGGGTCGCCACAGCGAATCGTCTGCTTCCATCTCACCCTATCCTTTGCATCTTCTTCTCTTACACCAACTACCTTCATGTCCTCCTTCACCACATCCGTGAATCGTCTCTTTGGTCTTCCTCTAGGCCTTCTGCCTGGTAGTTCCAACCTAAGCATCCTACCACCAATATACTCACTACCCCCCCTCTGTACATGTCCAAAACATCTCAATCTAGCCTCTCTGACTTTGTCTCCAAAACATCTTACATGGGCTGTCCCTCTGATGTGCTCATTCCTGATCCTATACATCCTTGTTACTCCCAAAGAGAACCTCAACATTTTCATCTCTGCTACCTCCAGCTCTCCTGTCCACTGCCTCCTGTCCTTTCGCCAGTGCCACTGATTATAAACTATACAACATCGCTGGCCTCAACACCGTCTTGTACACTTTTCCTTTCATTCTTTCCGATACCCTCCTATCACACATCACACCGGACACTTTTCTCCAACCATTCCAACCTGCCTGCACACGCTTCTTCACCTCTTTTCCACACTCTCCACTGCTCTGGATTGTCGAGCCCAAGTACTTAAAATCCTCCACCTTCTTTATCTCTGCCCCCTGTAACCTCACCGTTCCTCTTGGCTCCTTGTCATTCATACACATGGATTCTGTCTTACTGAGGCTAATCTTCATTCCCCTCCTTTCCAGGGCATACCTCCACCTCTCTAGATTTTCCTGCACTTGTTCTCTGCTCTCAAGACAGATCACAATGTCATCTGCAAACATCATAGTCCATGGGGAATCTTGTCTAACTTCGTCTGTCAGCCTGTCCATCACCATAGCAAACAAGAAGGGGCTCAAAGCTGACCCTTGATGCAGTCCCACCTCCACCTTGAACTCTTCTGTCACACCGACAGCACACCTCACCACTGTCTTACATCTCTCATACATGTCCTGCACCACTCTAACATACTTCTCTGCCACTCCAGACTTCCTCATGCAATACCACAATTCCTCTCTCGGCACCCTGTCATATGCTTTCTCCAGATCCACAAAGGCACAATGCAGTTCCCTCTGACCTTCTCTGTACTTCTCTATTAACATCCTCAAGGCAAACACTGCATCTGTGGTGCTCTTTCTTGGCATGAAACCAAACTGTTGTTCACAAATGCTGACCTCTGCCCTTAGTCTAGCTTCCACTATTCTTTCCCATAACTTCATCGTATGGCTTATCAACTTTATCCCTCTGTCGTTGCCACAACTCTGCACGTCTCCCTTGTTCTTAAAAATGGGCACTATCACACTTATCCATTCCTCTGGCATCCTGTCACTCTAAGACCTTGTTGAATGTTCTTGTCAGGAAATCTACTGCTACCTCTCCTAGACACTTTCACACCTCCACCGGTATGTCATCAGGACCAACTGCCTTTCCATTCTTCATCCTCTTCAATGCCTTCCTCACTTCACCCTTATTAATCTTTGGTACTTCCTGGTCCTCAACGGTCACCTCTTCTACTCTTTTTTTCTCTCTCATTTTCCTCATTCATCAGCTCTTCAAAGTACTCTTTCCATCTTCCCAGTACACTTCTGTCATCAGTCAATACATTTCCCTCTCTGTCCTTAATCACTCTAACTTGCTGCATGTCCTTTCCATCTCTATTTCTCTGCTGTGCCAACCTGTATAGATCATTTTCTCCCTCTTTTCCAAACGAGCATACAAGTCATTATCATGAACTGAATTAAACTGGTCTGAAGGCCGTTCTGAAGCACCACTAACTTAATCCGACCAGGGTCGAGGGAGGCTGGAACTTATCCCAGGCAACTCTAACAGGTCCATTGCAGAGCAACTATTCACATTTACACTTGGGTGAATTTGGTACATCCATTAGAGTAACCAGTTGGCCTAATCTGCCTATAATTGGACAGAGGAAACCATGCAAACATGCAAGTAGGACCTTGTTGGCAAACAGGTTTGGCGACCACTGTTCTGCCACTGATCTTAATTTTATGTAAGGTCAAAACATGTATTAAATTATTATATTGGGCAAGGCCATTAGTAAACATGTATGATTCAAATATTCATGTATAAAAAAGGAAAAACAGAGAGACAATGAGAAATATGGTTTTCACTTTAAAGTCATTCAACAAGAATTGAGCTAATGGTCACTTTCACTAACAGTCAAGCACAAAGGTCCTTTTCCTATAAAGTCAATCTAACTGTACAATCCTGAAAAATTATTCTAAAATTCACAACTAGCACACTATGTGCCAGCAATGTCTTTTATTAGTAATTATAGACGAGAGCAGTGCTTCTCAATTATTTTCTGTTGCCCCCCCCCCCGAAGAAAAAAAAAACAATTCACGCCCCCCCCACAGCCCTGCGAACGACTATAAATAGTATTATTTGTCTATAAAATTGTTATTAGTACACCTCTGCATAACATTGTATCTTTATTAACATTAAAAACAAAAAAGAAAGAAATGTAGTTCAACTGACAACAAAGGAAAAACTTCATGAACATTGTTTTTTAATCGGCAATTGAAAATATTTAAAATGCACTAATGTGCCTGAAATTAAAAAATGTATCCTTATTTAACCTAATTTGACTTATTTATGTCTTAATATCTCCGTCTCTCTCCACCTTTCTCTTCGTTCCTGTTCGAAAATTTTCCGTATTGTTTCTTGAGAGGTTGTTTACAGCACATTATATTGTTTGCTCATGCGAAAAACCACTATACCATAGCACGACAATGAGAGCGACACTGCCAACTAGTGGAGTGGAGGTGTAATTACACTTAATTCTCATCCACAATTCCAGAAAAGCATGTTCCCCAGGGTCATACACCCCCCCCCCCCCGGCATCACACTGCGCCCCACCTGGCATCATCCCGTGCCCCCCCAAGGGGGGGCGCCCCACTATTTGAGAAACACTGGGCTAGAGCCACTTGCAAAGTAGTGACTGTTAAATCTTGACCATTTGTTTGTCAGTGCTCTCATTTTAAAATGATTAACAATGTTGTGCTCTTACCACCCCAGTCTGCAACTACCTATTTAATAATGTTATTCATATCATGATCTGAGGAAAGCATTTGCATGAAAAACTGCAATAAATAGGTCTATAAATACTTGAAATAAAAAATGCTTTTAAATTTGCATGGATCTTAATCACAAACACTGACCAGCCATAACATTAATACGACTTCACTATCTTGTTGCTCATCAACTCTATATGCAGGAAACTACAATGTACTGGGTGTACTGATGCCTTTTCTATCATAGCCAGCATTAAGAGTGTCAGAAGTTTATACTATAGTACTGATCGAACATGCAAGCCTTCATTAGGTACTTCAGTCAGCTTTAGGAACTCATGGCACTGTTGATATTTGCTTATTTTTCATGTCTCTAACACGTCAGATTCAATAACTAATTGTACACTTTCTTCCCAGTTCATTCCAATTTTTGGGTAGAATGGTCTGATCACAAAACTAGTACTGACATGTGTGGCACTGCCCTTTTATATTTTCTGCAGATTTAGAAAAAATAGTTTTCCCCCTATTTTAATGTATTGGGTACATATTTATTAAAGCCTGGTAGATGCAGGATAATATTTCTTGGAGAAGCAGCTTTATCAAATTATCAGCAAGACGACTCAAAAAGTCAGTATGTAATATGAACAGAATGAATAGCCTTCTATTCACTAATAACTTTAGCTTATAATTCTGTAATTACTTACACTATGCCAATTGATAGTGCTTGACATGTTCAACTTTTCTTTATTGTCTCAAGTCAATAAATGCCAATACATCAGTGATCAGTACGAGCACAAGACACACCATGTAATATATAGAGCAGAAGCATATATGGCATATATCATCAACCCCATTTTAATTCTGGCTCTTATTTCCCAATTTTGCCACACCCATGCAAATTCTGTGATTCAAGGTGCCTTCACCTGTGCTCCAATTCATGTGTTTACTGGACCTGTGAAGATTTTAGCAGAGGCTCAGCGGGACATGAAAATAATAAGGTCATTCTCTTGTCAAAGAATGGAGCATTTAAAAGGTGTAAGGTGTAAACTAGCAAGTATTTGAATCATTTAAAAAACTGCATTCCCCATATGTACATATTTTTATGATATTATCTCCCAGCCATGCACTAAAGATTTTGATGCATTGATTCATAAATAAACTTGGACATGGAAATGTTTTGAGTATTTTATTCAAGTTTGAAGTTGGGTAAAGTGCCAGTTTTGTGGTCAGACCAGACGCCTGTGTAATGTGATCATATTCATTCATCATTCATTTTCTAACCCCCTTAATCCTAATTATGGTTGAGGGGAGGGTGGCACCCATCTCAGCCAACTCTGGGCGAGGGTGGAGTACACCCTGGACAGCTCTAATGAGATAAAGTGCAATTATTACATTTGTATAAAAAGTATGATATGAAGAATTGTTTGATCAAGGAACATTATCTGCTGAGGCCGAATGCCTGTATAATTATTTATATCATACAAGGGCTGGATTCAATAAAAATTTAACAATTCATTAAAAATATTAGTATATAGTCACCTTACTATGCCAGTGCTGAGTGAGTTATTAGTGTGGTATGGACTAATGCTGGTGTCTAATGGAGGAAGCATGGTAAACACATTTTTTCTAGCTTGGTAAAGTCTTGCAACCAGGCAG
This sequence comes from Plotosus lineatus, assembly GCA_024760905.1. NCBI lineage: Eukaryota > Metazoa > Chordata > Actinopteri > Siluriformes > Plotosidae > Plotosus > Plotosus lineatus. The sequence continues at coordinate 19,976,233 of CM045747.1, read as the reverse complement.
CCATTTTCTGACTGACTTTCTATTAGTGGAGTGGGAGTGTGCGAGATAATGATGTGTGATTTTCACCTTATCCACTGTGAGTGATGGAATAATTTAACCCAGGAAAGAAAACAATGAATTAATCAATGGATTTCACCAGGAAGAAATAAGACACTATTTTGAATGAACAACAGTCAATGTTATTTACTTTATCTGTACGAGGTCATCATATTTTTTAAGTTACACTTAAGTTACAGTTGCTGATTGGAATGTAAATCGATATATTTAAAGTGCCCTTTACACTATAATGAATTGAAGAATGAACATAAATAAAGTGCAACAATCCAAATACCGTATTCAAGATCGTAAGTGCCCTGCTCCAATAAGCCCCCCATGTTTTTGCTCTTACACCGAATAACTGCCAATGTGTACTGGGAGCAAAATCGTAGATCAAACTTATCAATTTGATTAGATCAGTCTCTGTAACTGGAAAATGAGGCATTCACTGCCTGTAAAAGTGAGTTTACACGGGATTTCAAGAGCCCCTGTCACTAGGGAATGTCTATAAGGTTCATCAGTAACAACACATTTGATTGTTCCGCCATGCTTTAAAAAAAACAGGGAAATATTTTGCTGGGTTCTCTTGGTAAATGCCCAACAACCGATGAATCACTAGAAACTGCTACAGCAAAACTATCAGATGCTCTGAATGAATGGAGCGATTAGCTAGATATGGACCTCTCAGAAAGTGATGACGAGTATTTTTCACCCAATTCTCCTGCTCACTATTTTCATAAATGTAAGCAAGTCCCTTGTGCTTTTGTTTATGTTTGTGTTGATTGGTTCAACGTGCCATGTACTACAGTTGACATTCGTGTTGATTGGCTCGATTTTACTTCCGGGAAAATGTTTAAAGGAACAGCACAGGGAGGGAAAAGTAAGGCTCTTTTTTTTAATTATGCTGTTTTCTGTTTATTTTCAGCTTTCATGGAAGTAGTTTGGTTGATACCAAAAAATGAATAACACAAATACCAGTAAAACTCTTTCATTGTTCTGTTATTATTAATATTTTCCACCTCCATGGTAATAAGCACTTACCCTTCCACTCCGCTGGTAAACGTTTTAATAAGCACCCACCCACTCCGATTTTTAAAGCGCCCTGGGCGGTTCTCACGTCGAATACGTTGTGCACAAAATTCTTGATCATTTGATTTCTGAGAGCTGGATAGAATGAACTGACAACAAATTAAATTAAATGAATCAAGAAATCAAAATGGTATAATAATAATAATAATAATTATACCATTAACAAACCAGAACAAAATGCTGTATTAATATTAATGTTTTAACAAATGGATAACAAGCTGTTCACAAGCTTTCTGGACGATCTGCAAATATGCACTATTTACATCACGTTTGTTTCCAGGTATAAAACATTCTGGCATTGACTGAATACATTTTCTAACGTCACATTGTAAGAGTTCTGACGATGTCCAAAAAGTTTGGGAGAGAGAGAAAAGAAGCCCCAGGACAAGTAGCCATCCCTGAGGCAACCATGCAAGGGTCCATCTCAACCACACACTGCTTCACTTGAAGACACAGCTGCATTCAGAGAAGCGTCAAGATCCAGGTCTCCTGGTCCCAGCTTTTCACCAGACTCCGAAAGAAACATCTGTCCTTTGTCAAGCCAATGTCTCAACCGGCCCGCTTCCTTAAACGTACCAGCAGGGAAGCTCCCAGACAAGAAGAAAGAATTCAAACTCAGGAGAATGGATTATGAGCTAGAAGTCTTCTGAGAAATTACCTCACTTGGGGTGGACAAATGAGGCCATGCCAGTAAGTCGCCGCAATCTTACTGGATGATCAAGATGTTTCCATAACGCATACAGAACTTTCTTGCAAAACATAGTCTGCTCAGTGTAAAACAAAGTAAGGGAACTTATTAAAATGAATAACAAAATTATAACGAACTTCAGTGTAAGACTGTGAATACCACAAATTGTCCATACTCTGAAATACACTAGGCCGATTCATCATAGTGTGAAGGCTACTGAAACGGGAGAAAAATCATATTCATAATCATAAATTGTCTGTCTGTCTTCCTTTCGGCTTTTTCCCTTTTACTTGGGAGTCACCACAGCGAATCATCTGATTCGCACGTTTGATTTGGCAGAGGTTTTTACATCGGATGCCCTTCCTGTCACAACCCTTTTAGCAAGGGACAGAAACACGCTGACGACTTTACAGCCTACTTTTTACCAAAGTCAGCAATGGTTCTTGAACACGCCTCTCTCCATAGACTGTGAAAGACATGGCCAGCCTTTGATAACCCAGTTAGCTGCACTGGAGGGGACAGTGACAACCTTGTGGAGAGTGGGACTCAAACCCCCAACCTTTGGATCAGCCATCCAGTGCCCTATACCACTAGACCACCACTGCCACCATATCTAAAAATTCTACTTATATATTTATAACCTAATAGAAAACATGACTGTCAAATTGTCAAAAGTAGTCTTATTGTACTAAGTGAGTTATAATCATCACACACATCAGTAGATCCCACCTTAATAAAAAGTAATTTGTAGTATTTAAATTGAAATTTTAAAACACTGTTCACTGTCTTTTGTATATGGGGTTAAAATGAAAACATACATCTTTACTGTTTTAACTATGTATAACTATTGTATTTTTGAGCTGACGTAAATTACATATAATAAATCCCCACTACTAGTTATCTAACTCAAATTATTGACGTGTATCTGTCATGGAGGAAAATATTTGTATGAGCAACTGCTGTATTCTAAAGAAAACAGTTTCTGTCAAAAGAGGACTATAGAATAGAGACTGCTGAAAATTCACTCAAAACAAAGTATGTGCCAGAAGATTTGTACTATGTCAATGTCATAATGTTCCAATCAATATAATGCCTTCAGGAGTGTAAATGTTTTCTTGATGCAATTTGTAAGGATGCTATGATGAACTTTGCACATCGGTATGTTGTAGCTGCGTAATGACAATGGGATTCATGATCCCATATCCTCTTAGTTAATGTAATTGCTGATGTGTTATTTGGACTTTTTTATTTTACATACCCCAGCTTGTAAACTCCCATTTCATCTCCACATAAAAGTCTTGTGCCTAAGAGATATGAAGGAGAAAAAGATGGAGTGAAGAAAAGACAGAGAACATTAATGTAAGCTCAGTCGTCCAATTTTTAGACTGATAGTACACTTAATCCATGATCCAGTGAACCTGTATGAGGGTGTACTTATTGAAAGAGAGCTCAAAACACTTCTGTAAGTCACTCTGCATAAGCGCAACTGCCAGATTCTATAAATGTTAATATAGTCCCTATGTGTGGTGGAGAGGTCAAGAGTGGTTGTGTAAGAGTATAGAATAAAGCAGGATAGGGTGAGATTAATGCATTTCTTATGGTAAGAGGTACTGTAATTCATTCAGCAGAAAAAAAATTGAGTGAATTTCAGGAAGTGCTCAGCAACAGAAAGAGGAAAACAGAATATATGCCCCAATAGAGAATTGCAAGTGCATCAAACATTAGTTTGTGGGAGAGAAACCAAGTCGGGCCTGTGTGGATATACTGAACATTGTGTATTTCAACTCCAATATGTTGTGGTGTTCTTGTCTGTGCATTAACCCACTCACTCGCTTTTCTGAAACACTTAATTATACTAGTATTGCAAAGTCAGAGTTCACCCTGAACAGCTCACCAGAACATTTACACTGGGCCGAAAATGCACACACTTGGCTATGGGAGCAAACCGGAGTACCGATGCAAGCACAGGGCGACCAGAAAACTTTACAGTGAAATACTTGCAGTGAGTTGGATGTGCTGCCACTATGTCACCATGCCAGCCATCTCTGAGTTGTAACAAATATAAAGTTATAAAAAGCATTGATGAAAGACAGATTTTTTTCATGAATTTAAATGGATTGAAAACTTAAGCTTTAAACCTGTAGAACTAGTCCTTTCAGACATGGCAGTACTTATTCAAAGACATAAGTTATCATAATCTTCAATATAATAAGAAACATTTCAGATTTGTCATTGCCATTAAAGCTGTGGAAGCAGATTGATTCATAGTGTATTACTGCAGCATTTGATGGATAAAACATACGGAAAACTTTGGCAAGACAATTTTCTTAAATGTCTGTCTCATCCTCAGTGCTGTGTAATGTGGTAATTTTGCATTCATCCAGGCTAAAAAAGGATGTGTTAAAACTGACACACATGCTGTGTGAAATTCCTCTACATCGCTTGGTGAGAGCTGAACCAACACTTGTTGTGTTAACTTTGACACATTCACTGTATTAATGATTTTAACACAGTGAATATTTCAGAAAGGCTATACTGAAGCTGTGTAAACATGAATAATGTGAACACATTAAATACTGTGTAAAATCAGTAACAACAGTGATAACCTTGTGGAGAGTGGGACTCGAACCCCCGACCTTAGGATCAGCGATCCAGCACCCTATACCACTAGACCACCACTGCCCTCGTACTTACAGTATTTTTAATTATTCCTTGTCTTCTTCATTTCCTTCTCCACGTTGTTAAAGGGTCCCTGTCGTGAAAGCGCTCATATTCCTAATTTGATGTATTGTGTATAGCTAGTGACAAAACACCTATAAGGTGTTTATTATATTCTCTCACAAACCAGCTTTAAGTGATTTAAGGGCTTCACTAACGTCAAGCTTCAGAGCACAGGAGTTTTGCAGCATCGCATTTCCTGTGATGTCACATCGTTGACAAAGCCTCGACCAGAACTGCAAGATTGCAATGTAAACGTAAGGCTATATACCTGACACAACAACACAAGCTAACGGAAAATCGGAAAAAACAGACATTATAGTATATTTTTTTAAACCATGGACGAAGACAATTTCGTAGAAGGATTCGAAGGTTATTTATATGAACCACTGAAGAAAGACTATCCACATTTAGTGAAATCGGACCAGGAAAGTGACGACTTGGAGGACGATATTGAAGAGTCGGCAGAAGCTCTTACACGGGAAAATCGTAGCAAACAACCAGCAAATATTTGGTGCTCTTGTGGAAAATGCGTGCGTCAAAAAACCGATTCGGAGTGCTATTGTTGTAAAGAACATGAATCGCTTGAGGAAAATATACTGACATTCTGCAATTGGCTATACGACTGTCAACGATGTTACGTTACAATGACCTTTGACCCTGGTGGAAAAAAGCCAACATGTCTGCGCGCTGAACCTTCGTTAGCAAGGAATGTCATACAGAAGAAAAGGAAATGTGGACTTATACAAAAACGACCGACATCATGCGATGTTTAAAAGTTAATAATAAGGTATAGTGGATATTTTTTTAACGCTGTCAATTTTGGGTACAGGTATCCTTTAACTTCTACATTTATGCTATTACTTGTAAAACCACCAAATGCTTTTTAGCAATGTGTCCTTTGAGATTATTGGACAAATGCAATGTCGAAAAGGACCCTCTTGCATGACATATCCTGTATAATAGGCTCATTATAAGCATGCAAAAGCACATGCTTCATAGTTGCAGTCAATCTTACATGAGTAAAAACATACTTGGGGCATTGTGACTCAGTGATGAGCACCGTTACCTTAAGCAAGATGGTTTGGGGTTTGAATCTCAACCAAGGGTCTTTTGTGTGGAGTTTGCATGTTCTCACGTCGGTTTTCTCCCACATTTCAGAGACATGTCCATTAGGTCACCTAAGGTGTAGTGTAGTCTGTAACTCAGTCAGTGCATGACGTTGTTTCAAAAAGGTGGAGGAAAACAGTCAAAAAACCTGTATTCTACTTCTTAATGAACAAAGCTGACTATACAGTAGGCCCTTGACTATTCACGGTTTTGCACTCACGGTTTGCATATTCGCGGACTGCTGAGCAACTGTTTCGTGATTCAAATTCAGCCAATGGCTGTCCTCTTTCCTGATGATTGGTTGAGATGATGTAACGCCCTTTTTTCCTCATTCGTGCTTAAGTTATCAGTGAGCCTTTTTTAGTGTGTTTTAATTACCAGTTAAGTTCTATGATGCCACTCAAACGTCGGCTAAGCGTCAGAAAAAGGTAATGACGTTGGATGTCTCTTCTTAAGAAATAAGACTTTCTCTGGAAGAAATTACAGTTTCCTCTGAAGTGCCTGAAGAGGAATAATCATCTGAACTGTTGTAAAACACTCCACTATTAAAGTTTTTTTCAATTATTATTCTAGTACAGTACCTAAGTTAATGTTTAGAATGTTTGTGTGTGATTTTATTTACAGTCGTGTAGCATGTTTCTCATTTTGTTTTGTTTATCCAATTTGTTACATTTCTTGTTCTTTTATGTCCTTTTTGTTATCGTCTGTGTTTTGGGGGGGACTTTGATTTTGGCGGCTGTGCCTCGAACTAACTGTTTTCTCTCTGCTTCGGCTGAGGGATGTGGCTGAGCTGCTCGGTGGCTCACACCTGAATTCACAATTCTCATTTACTCCGAATAAACAAAAGCATGCTCACCTCTGCGCCAGAGGATTAACTCGCATCATGTCACCGCTTCTTTGGTTTGTAACGCTCTTTAACTCTCTTACTCTAAAACTCTGTTTTCCACCCGCTCCAGCTGAGGGGCATGGCTGAGCTGCTCGGACTGAATGCAGTTCATACCTGAATTCAGTCATGTTATGCCTCACAAATAATGCAATACCTTCCTCTAGTGGGCATTTTCGAAAACTACAGTCCTCTCTCTCTCTCTCTCTCTCTATATATATATATATATATATATATATATATATATATGCATGCTGTATAATGTTTATATTGTATTATCAATAAATATCACAGGAAAAAATTAAGTTTTTCTTCATCATTACTACATTTTACTACAATAATACTGTATTAATGAGTAAGACTGTCTATAGAATGTGTTTAAGAAGCATGTTTTCGCACATGTAATAGATATATAGTATTTTACTTCCGGGTGATCATTCGCGCATGTAATATGATACATGTGGTTTTACTTCCGAGTACAGAGCTCGCGGATTATCTTCATTTGCGAGAGGGGAACCAAAACCCCCGCAAATAACGAGGGCCTACTGTACATTGAAAGATGGATTTATTGCCACAGGCAATAGGCTACTCAGTGCCTGGTCCAACTCACCCTATTCTAGTACTGTATCATTGACATTATAGTAAGTCTGAAAATCCTATAATTTAAAACGTTTCAGTCAAATCATTCAACTTTTCAGAGAAACATCAATTATTCTGCTGCTTTACCTTTTCTCCAACATTCCATGATTTCCAGAGCAACTATTTCAACATGCTCCATTCGACTCTAAATTGCTCCTTGTTGTGAATGGCTGTTTATGTCTGTGTTTGCCCTGCAATAGACAGGTGCCAATTCAGGTTGTTCCCTGCCTCTTACAGGAAGCTCACTGATATTGTGTCCAGCTTACCCAGCGACCCCGACAAAGAAGTGCTTTAGATGATGCATGCTTGGAAAACATGTAAACAACATCCATTTTTGTTTCGAGATCACCATAGAAACTACAGTTTGGAACTTTCAAAATACAGCGGTACCTTGATTTACGAGTGTCTTTTATAACAAATTTTCCATAATACGAGCTTTGATCCCACCAAAAATATGCCCCATCCAACGAGCAAAATTTTTATTTATGAGCTCTCTTGGGGAAAGGGCTTTTCTGGGCCGATTAACCTTGGATTCTTCTACGTGTATGCCTCCGTGCTCCAAGAACACCTTGTGCAGTGCTTCTCAATTATTTTCTGTTAGCCCCCTATAGGAAGGAAAAAACATTTCAACACCCCCCCCCCCAAGTGCGACTATGAATAGTGTTTACTGCACTTCATATTGTTTGCTTGGTGCTTTTTCCGTACACTGTCGGGAACACAGCGAGAGCGCCACTGCCACCTACTGTAGAGGATGCGCTCTTTTACACTTAATTCAAGTACAGTATGGCAAAAAAGTATGTTCCCCAGGGTCATATGCAACCCCCCTGGCAACACACAGGGCACGCCGTACTATTTGAGAAGCACTGGCCTGTGGGGAGCTCACGACAAGCCTTGCACAAAATTTTCCTCCTCCTTCTCTGTTGTGCACCACCTCATGCCTGCCCACATGACATCTTCGCCGCAGTCAATGATTGGAAGGGTTAGTTGACTTTTGTTTATTCTTGTTTTATTATTATTTATTATTAATTATCATTAATATTAATGTCCATGTAATATTATTATTATGAAATATAAATTTTTTTACATGTTTATCTTTAATATATTACATCAACTATACATGTTTCTGTCAGGTTATAAGAGTTTGGGAATGGGTTGGAATGGATGAATTGGTTTTCTGTTATTTCCTATGGAAATTTTTGTTTTATCTAACGAACATTTTGACTTACGAGCTTGCCCTCAAAATGGATTCATTTCGCAAGTCAAGGTACCACTAGGCATTGGAAAAATATGAAAGAACAGCTAATATGATGATTATATATCTGATCTTCAGCTCATAAAATATTAGCTTCGCAGTAGAAAGCTTAGATATTTATATTAATGGCATTTATCATTTTTATACAACATTTTTATACTGCCCACATGACATCTTCGCGCCCACGTGACATCTTTGCTGCAGTCGATAATTGGAAGGGTTAGTTGACTTGGTTAAGTAAGAGAAAATGCAGAGCAGAGGGTGAGATGGAGGCGGATGGTTTGCTGTGGTGACCCCTGAAGGGAAAAGCCGAAAGGAAAAGAAGAAGAAGAGTTGACTTGGTTAAGGACCTTTCTCAAGGGCTCAACAGAATGAGTTTGGTAGTATTTGAACCCCAAGCTTTTGGAGTAGTAAATCAGAGTCCTAACCACTAAACCACCAGTGCCTTAGTTCAATATCTTGTATGTAGTGTATAGATGGGCCTCCTTTTTTAACATAGCATGTGGATCATTGTACATTGTCAATGTGGCCAGGAGATGCTCAACTGACATCCTGACATCTCATGTATGCTTGTGATGCAGGCTATTCTACAATATTTGTAATTCCCTTCTCCCTATACATTTTTTAATGAATAAAACAATGGTATTGTTTAGTGAGGTCTGTTGTGAAGAATATGGACTGTGGGTTTCAAGGACAATCTGACCAAGCATTCATCATTTTAGTTAACGGGTCACTTACAGAGGTTATATACTATGTAAGAACAGAATGTGTAAAAATTGTAATAAATTATACATAATTACACTTGGTAAGAGTCCTAAAATAAAAATATTCTTCAAACCAAGTGTAATTATCTTACTGCACTAGCAGCCTATTGTTAGAAAAGCGGCTTTTGGACCAAAGGGTCGCTGGTTTGATTCCTGATTGTATTGGTGGGAAGTCAGCAGAACCTTCCTTTCCTCCACATAAATGGCTGAAGTACCCTTGAACAAGGCACCTAGCCTCCAACTGCTCTCCGGGTGTGTCAGTGTGCGTGGCAACCCACTGCGCTTCATGTGTGTGTGTGTGTGTGTGTGTGTGTGTGTGTGTGTGTGTGTGTGTGTGTGTGTGTGCTCACTTTAGCTGTATTAAATGCAGAGGAAATAATTTTCCTTATGGACTTAATACAGTACAGTGATCCCTTGCTACTTCATGCTTCGGTTTCTGCGACGTCACTCCATCGCAGGTTTTTCAAAAATATTCATTAAAAAAAAAAAAAAGGAAATTAAGGGAAAATAGGGGGAAAGTTAAGGAAAATGCTGCAAAACAAGGCCATTTATGCACCCCCTCGCCAAAAAAATAAATAAATAAAACCCCAACAACCAAAATCTTCCCAACAAAACTACAGTACTTACATTTTTATGTGAGGTGCGCATCTGTGTGTGTGTGTGCGCGCACGCATCTGTATATGTGTGTATTTATATTTTACTTACATCTTACGCATTATTTTGAATGTTTAATTGTTATTATAACCATTTATAGCATTGAATATGTATTTATTGATATTATATACACATATACATGTACGTATACGTTAGTCAAGGGGGTCGATCCTTCTTCGCAGAAATCGGCGGAAGCGTGTGCGGGGGTCTCGGTCCCCGTTAACCGTGGAAAGTGAGGGATCCCTGTATATCAAAAAATTTAAAACATTGATTTAAGAGGATACAAAATAGGTTACTTGTGTATATAACTAAGACACTTTTTACATGAGCTTAGAACCATGAATTTGCAAAACATGCTGTTTGGTTGGTTGTCTTGAAAGTAATAATAAAAATAATTGAAACAATAATAAATTTACACATTCTGGACTTACATATTCACAAATCAGATCAAAATCATTTTTTGCTTGAGAAAACATTTTCAATCTTAAATTAAACATTTTAAATCTTAGATTACATTAGATTAGATTAGATCTGAGATTAAATTGCAAATTTTTGCATTGTGGGATGAACAATGTTTTTATTTATTATTCTGTCTCCTCCAGTATTGAAAGCTCAAAACATGAGACATAAGACGGAGTCCATCATGAACAGCTCACCAATCCAATGCAGGGCCAACACACACACAACCATTCACACTAACACACACATAGGGGCAATTTGGAACAGCCATTTAGCCTCATGTGTATGTCTCTGAATTGTGTAAGGAAAGCGGAACACCTGGGGGGAACCCACACAAGTACAGAAAGAAAATGCAAACTGCACACAGAAATACCCCTGCTGTACCCAGGGCCTTCTTGTTGTGAGGTGGAGGTGCTATTACACCATTGTTCTGCCAATCCAGAAGTCGACCATGGATATTTGCTTAAAATATGCTGAACTGTTTTTCAGTGAATCTCTTTCTGTCTTTCCTGCTTTTTAATCAGTTAGTCATGTTCCCTGCTCTACAATGGTCGACAAATACTGAAGTGCTAAAGAGAAATTTTCATGTTAATATTTTCAAAATACACTTGTTTATAAACTGGCTACCTGCAAGTGGTATACACTGTGATTCTGTCAAGAGCTGTGTTCTGGTCTTAGATGTGCTGATTTGTTTCTGTCATTAAAAACTGACCTGCTGTAGTCTTTCTAGTAGTTTGGGGATTTCAGCCAGTCTCTTAATAGTGCGCTGGTAGTCTCTGTAACACAAGACCAACCGTACCAGCTCCGCATCACGCAAACTGATGGCTTCTTGCAAAACTGAGGAGAAGAGAGAGAAGAGAAAGAGCTATGCTCACATATTCAGTATTTGAATACATGGGAGACATCATATTAATTGACTATCTTGTTTGAGGTACAATACAGTACAGAATATGGAAAGCGAGAGAGAGAGAGAGAGAGAGAGAGAGAGAGAGAGAGAGCGCAATATAAGATGTAAATTGATTTTTCTGCAGTCATAAAGGGAAATACTGAGCAATATTTTCTCTTATAAAACTGAATGTCCTTTTATAGAATCTCTTATTGCATTCTCATTATGTAACTTGCTTCATGCTCCCCCCCCAAGAATCTTTGCGTTCATACCTATTTATCACTGAATGTCTAATCTGCATCACAAAATACAGAAATAAGCAAAGTAACATTGGATCCCACATCAGATGTTTACATGTTCTTAAGTAAGCTAATAATGAGAATGTATACAGTCACTGTGCACCCAGCCAATATTTCCACTTTGAAATTTGCTTTAGAAAGAAAAAATATGTTCAATCATTTGCTAGACAGCTTAATCCATCTAGGTGTGCAGGGAGGTTGGCACCTATCTCAGCCAACATTAGGTAAAATATAAATCAGGCAAAGTACACCCTAAACAGCTTGCCAGACCACTGCAAGATAAACACACACACACACAAACAACTTCAATTCTCAACCACACTCACACTTAAGGGCAATTTGGAACAGCCAATTAGCCTAATGTGCATGTTTTTGGACTGTGGGAGGAAACCGGAGTACCTGGAGAAAATCCATGCAAGTACATGGAGAACATGCAAACCCCACACAGAAACGCCTTCGGCCAGGATTCAAACCCAGGACATTCTTGCTGTGAGGCGGACATGCTAACCACAGAACCACTGTGCCGCTCAAAAAACCAAACATGATTCGCCAGTATATCAGCTTTAAAGCATAAATTTACAAAACAAGTTGGATAATCTGATAACTACTTAAATTGTATTATTAGTTGAAATAAACACATGCAGTCTGTACGTTGTTGCTATCCTACCTGTCCAGCCGTTGCTGTTCTCTTTGCTAACATCGGCACCATAGTGCAGCAGTACTCGAGCACACTCCAGGTGGCTGAGGATCACAGCCAGATGCAGAGGAGTGCGACCCCGTGGGTCTAGCACCTCTAGATCCACCTAAAATAATCAGAAAGTGGCAGAAAGCAAAAGAAATACACTCTCACATATTTCTTAGGCACTTTGCACAGCTGGAGAATTGGAGATGAGTTGAAGTGAGATGGTTGAAGAGAGACAATACGATGGAAAGAAAAGTGACAAGCGATAATTAAACATCACACTTGAGGCTGGACCCAAAAGAAAAATATAAACCAGGGATCACCAACGTGGTGCCCGTGGGCACCAGGTAGCCCGCAAGGACACTATAAGTTGCCCGCGGACCTGTTCACTGCTAGTTTTAGGACAGGCCCACAGCTCCATAGCGCCACTCTCCATTGAGCTGCATCTAATTTTTTTGAATATATTTTAAATCAAATCAATATCTTCACATAGATAAATATCATTAATTATTAATGATAACATATAATTAAAGGTAAATTGAGCAAATTTGTAATTTCAGAGGTGTGTTTTGACCTGGTAGCCCTTCGCATTAATTGGTACCCAAGAAGTAGCTCTCGGTTTCAAAAAGGTCGGTGACCCCTGATATAAACAGTCATGAAATACAGAGGCAAACCTGTACCTTTGTGGCCCTTGACTGCCAGTGGGAAAGAGCTGACAATATAGTTTATAAGACAAATATATTTTTCCATTTATCAGAGAAAATTCTGTTATTTATGCAAGCAGTGTATCCTGGCTGATCTCATTTGATGAGCTGGCATTCTGCCTGGGATTACATCCATACACATTAATCCTACTGTCAGAAAGAAAGGTCATAAGAGAAATGCTAAAGGCAGCACTTGGCTAGTACAACACTGAGGATATGCAGATTTTAGCTGTGCCTTAGAAATCGTTAATTTCAAGGAAGCTCACAGTAAATGAGCCACATAATGGTGGTTTTGTGCACATGCCTCAGACTGGTATATTGAAATGAAAACATATTACTGCCCGAGGGCTTACTGTCTGTTGGAAGTGCTGGTATGTCTCCTAACAGTTGTACCAGGAACCTAAGTGCTGTATACCAACCCCATGCAGTACTGTGTGTGTGTGTGTGTGTGTGTGTGTGTGTGTGTGTGTGTGTGTGTGTGTGTGCTTGGGAATGTCTTTCACAAAATGACTGCTTGCATGTACAACCATGCTCCTTCCCTGTTTAATGTGAGTCTGCTCACTGTGACCTCTTACCTCACGCTCTATAGCATATGTGTTAAGACAATACAGTGTGTGTGTGTGTGTGTGTGTGTGTGTGTGTGTGTGTGTGTGTGTGTACTGCTGATATAGTCCACCTATCTGTAATGTTGTTTTGTATTGAAAATGTACTCCCATGTGGTGCATGTATGCTCCCTAAGCCCAATTCTCTGCTCTGCAATTAGCTAGCTCCCTTGTTAACACCATCAGTGCGTTCATGAGCAACAAATAGGGCCTGAGTGGTCCCCCAAGGAGCCGGAAAAACATCAGCTCCTTTACAACGGAAAAAGGGAGGGCAGGAAGGGTGGGGCCACAAAGGGAGTGGATGGGGCATCACTATGGTAACAGAGGGAGCAGAGGAAAGAGTGTGGCACAATGGGATAGTATGACGGAAGGAAGCAGAGTGAGAAACGGGGGGATAGAGTGATGGAAGTACAAATGAGGGTTTAAAGTAAATGATGGCTTTTCTGTCAGTCTGATGGGAAACTCAGCTCAGACCAAGGCTAATAAAACAGAGGAAATGACTGAACTGAACACTCAAGAGTAAAGAAAGAAAGAGTGAGTGGGAGACATGTATAAAATTCCTTCTTATGAAAGAGTACAGTGTGATATGCATCAAGAAAACAACAAGATTAATCTGTCGTTACAGGCCACTCACTGACCTGCTCCTTGCCCCCATCCCCACCCAGTCGAGTGCACTTGCACATTTCTGCTCGCCCACCTACTCCATACAATGTGATCTATTGTTGGGTCTTTGCAAAAAAAGGCTCCTCTTGTTACTCAGTAGACCGTGACAAATATTACTTTTTCATTTTCTCACTACAGGAAAATAGATGTAGATCATGTGCAATGTCAATAATTGTTTTGTACACCCTATTCATAGTAGCAAAGACTTGATTAGCCATACAGTGGTACCTTGACTTATGAATTTAATCTGTTTCAAGGGAAAGCTTGTAAGCCAAAAAGTTCGTTAGATGAAACAATTATTCCCATAAGTAATAACAGAAAACCAATTAATCCGTTCCAACCTCCTCCCAAACTCATATAACCTGCCATAAACACATATATTTGACCTAACATATTAAAAATAAACATGTAAAAACAGTAAATATTTCATATTAATAATACATGGACATTAACATTAATAATAAATAATAATAAGGGGCAGTGGTGGTCTAGTGGTATAGGGCGCTGGATGGCTGATCCTAAGGTTGGGGGATCAAGTCCCCACAAGGTTGTCACTGTCCCCTCCAGTGCAGCTAACTGGGTTATCAAAGGCCGGTCACTGTCTATGGTGAGAGGCTTGTAAAAGAACCATTGCTGACTTTCGTAAAGAGTAGGCTGCAAAGCCGTCAGCGTGTTTCTGTCCCTTGCTAAAAAGGGTTGTGTCAGGACGGGCATCCAACGTAAAAACCTATGCCAAATCAAACGTGTGAATCATTCGCTGTGGCGACCCCTGAAAAAAGGGAAAAGCCGAAAAGAAAATCATCATCATCATCATCATCAATAAATAATAATAAAACAAGAATAAACAATGTTAACTAACCCTTCCGATCATTGACTGTGGCGAAGATGCCATGTGGGCAGGCAGGTGGTAGTGCGTAACAGAGAAGGAGACATGTGCACACTACGAATGCCAATGAGGAAAGGCTCATGGTGAGCTCCCACAAGGCCAGTGCTTCTCAAATAGTGGGTGTGATGCAAGGGTGCATATGACCTTGGGGAAAAAGCATTTCTGCCATACTGTACTAGAATTAAGTGTAATTGTGCATCCACTACAGTATTGGCAGTTGCGCTCTCATTGTCGTGCTATGGTATAGGGGAAAAGCACCGAGCAAACAATATGAAGTGCAGTAAACACTATTTATAGTCACGCGCGGTGCGCTGATGGGGTGTGAAAAGTTTTTTTTTCTTCCTAGAGGGGGTGTCACAGAAAATAATGATGCCCCATGGTGGAAAACTGTGATGCTGTGGTGGGCAGTGGTGGCTTAGTTGATTCGGCAATGGGTGCTAATCAAAAAGCCAGTGATTCAATCCCCACTATCACCACTGTTGGGCCCTTGAGCAACGCCCTTAACCCTCACTTGCTCAACTGTATAAAAATAATGATAATTGTAAGTCTATCTGGATAAGAGCGTTTGCCAAATGCTGTAAATGTAAATGCAAATGTGATGCAATTCTATGATGTCTTCATCTGCTCACCCTCACTCAAAAACCTTCTGGCAGGCTATATGAGCCAGTGCCATTCAGGGAAACTTAATAATATAATATGTTCATGGAAAGAGTGGAAAGGGAGGACAGTTTGTGTGGAAAAGAAAGAAGAATAGTTAAATTTTACTCTGAATGACAAAGCAAATTCAGTCGTAAATAGACTAAGATTTCATTTATTTTCTAAAAAGTGTTCCCTTCAGGGTTCTATGAATGGTCAATGGCAATTTCCCCATCTTTATTTAAAGGATGAAATGTGGAACCTGTTCTGAAAAGGTTTTTGTACAAACAATTTCAACATGGACACTTTTCTCATGGGGACAACCCAAAATGGCATTTAGGACACGACATTAAGAAGCATTACATGAATCAAGACAAACAATATTTAATATATTTTCATCTTCTTCGACTTAGTCCGGGGTCGGGTCACGGGCGCAGCAGCCTAAGCAATGAGGTCCAGACGTCCATCTCTCTTGCCACTTCCTCCAGCTCATCCGGGGTGACACTGAGGCATTCCCAGACCAGCTGAGAGACCTAATCCCTCCAACGTCTTCTAGGTCGACCCTGGGGTCTCTTCCCAGCTGGGCACCACACCATTGAGACGTTCGGCAGGCATTCAAACCCGATGCCCAAGCCACCTCAACTGGCTCTTCTCAATACGGAAGAGCAGCGGTTCTACTCTAAGCTCTCCCCGGATAGCTGAGCTGCTCACCTTATCTCTAAGGGAGAGCCTTGCCATCTGATGAAGCAAGCTGATTTCAGCCGCTTGTATCCGCAATCTTGTTCGTTCTGTCACTACCAAACTCGTGACCATAGGTGAGGGTTGGAACATAGATCGACTGGGAAATTGAGAGCTTTGCCTTGCGGTTCAGCTCCCGCTTCACTACGATGGACTGGTTCAGGCTCCACTTTACAGCAGAGGCTGCAGCGATCTACCTGTCAATCTCCTGCTCCATCCTTCCCTCACTCGTGAACAAGACTCCTAAATACTTGAACTCCTCCACTTGGGACAGGACCTCATTCCCGGCCTGGAGGGTGCATTCCACCCTTTTCTGATGAGAACCATGGCCTCAGACTTGGAGGTGCTGATTCTTATCCTGGCCGCTTCGCACTCGACTGCGAATTGCTCCAATGAGAGCTGAAGGTCCCGGATTGATGAAGCCAAAAGGACAACATCATCCACAAAAAGCAAAGACAAGATTCGATGGCCACCAAACCAGAACCCTTCAATGCCTCGGCTGCGTGTAGAAATTCTGTCCAGAAAAATTATGAACAGAATCGGTGACAAAAGACAGCCTTGGCAGAATCCAACCCTCAAAGGAAATGAAATCGACCTGTTGTCCCTAATGTGGACCAACCCCTGGCTCTGGTGATACAGCAATCGAATGGCCTGTAGCAACGGGTCCGGAATGCCGTAATCCCGGAGCATGCCCCACAAGATAGACCGATGGACACCGTCGAAAGTCGTCCATAAAGCACATTTGGACAGATTGGGCAAACTCCCTCTTCACCTCTAGGATCCTGTAGAGTGTACAGAGTGGGTCGAAACTGCTACAGTCAGGACAAAAAACACATTGTTGCTGCTGAATACCAGGTTCAACTATCAGTCAGATCATCCTCTCTAGCACCCCTGCATAGCTTTTCCCGGATAGGCTGAGAAGTGTGATTCCACAATAATTGGAATACACCCTACAGCCCTCCTTTTTAAAAGGGGGACTACCACCCCAATTTGCCAATCCATAGGTACAGCCCCCGATGACCACGTGATGTTGCAGATACGTGTCAACCAAGACAGTCCTACAACATCCAGAGCCCTGAAATATTCGGGGTGGATCTCATCCACCCCCAAAGTCTGACCACCGAGGAGCTTTTTGACTACCTCAGTGACCTCAGTTCCAGTGATGGGTGGGCCCCTACCCAAACCCCCAAGGTTTTCCTCCTCCACGGGGGGTGTGTTGGTGGAATTGAGGAGGTCTTTGAACTGTTCCTTCCATCTCCTGACGACATCCCCAATCAAGGTGAGCAACACCCCACTTCCACTGTAAACAATATTTGTGGAGACCTGAGGCATCGGATGGTGGTCCAGAACCCTTTTGAAGCCAACCAATAATCGTTCTCCAGGCCCTCACCAAACTCCTCTCACGCCAGAGATTTACCTGCCGGTACCTGTCTGCTGCCTCAGGAGTTTCACAGACCAATAAGACTTGATAGGCCTCCAAGTTATTCATTCATTCATTTTCTAATCCAATGAACAAGCAAACGCGCACAGAAACACCTGAGCTGGGAACTGAATCCAGGCCTTCTTGCTGTGAGAAGGATGTGCTAACCACTATGCCACCATTCCGCCCAAGTTATTATACAATTTTAAATTGATTCTATCATCTAGGGTTTTCCCTCACAATGTGCTCCTCCATCCCAAATGTTTCCTTCCTTCCTTCCTCTCTCTGGGCTGGAGGCTGCATTATTGATAGTCATTTCTGACACAGCATCTGCTGCTGTGTTCTCTGTGCCTTTTCTAATGTTTTCTGGCAGCTACTTCAACCAGCATCAATCTTTTATCGGGAGCTCAAACTGTGTATGTGGAATGTAGGCAGAGGTACACTGCGTGTGTGTGTGTGTGTGTGTGTGTGTGTGTGTGTGTGTGTGTGTGTGTGTGTGTGTGTGTATCCACGGGGGAACAAGATGCAAGATGCAGTACGTGGTGAAATAACCCAGTTATGAAACATTCTCTGTGTAGGAAAAAACATATGAAGGTGTATACAGATGGTATCAATCAGTAAAAGCTCTTTAGGTGGCCCTTTCAGCAAGTATACTCAAATTAGAATTGCATGACTCCAATCATGATTGAAAGAAATAAGACCATCTGCAGAGATGGGGAGAGAAGGCAGCTTTTGAGGAAAAATGCTCCTGATTACCTCAAATTTCAGCTGACATTGTGTAGGTGACTCAGTACTTTGGATATATATGTGAGTGAGAGAGAGAGAGAGAGAGAGAGAGAGAGAGAGAGAGATTGAGAATGGGGTCTCCTTTTTCATGAGCGTTCACTGTGTGGTTGGGGTGATGCACAGAAAGCTGACACACATCATTTGTTCTGACAGAGCCATTACTGATGATTCAGTCTGAGGAAACATATTTTCAGTGTAGAAGCAAAAGAAAGAGAAGATGTGTGTGCAGAAGCTAATAACTTCCTTATAAAATGTCATCACCATTAAATTCTCAGCCCTCACACACTGTCAGTCTGGAGTGTCTGCAGGAGCAAATATTCATTCAAATATTGATAACCCACAAGCACAGAATCTCCTTTTTAGTTTGGTTGGGGCTTGGTGAGTGATTAAATACTCAAGGAAAATGTAGTCACACTTTACCATGACCTTATACAAGAACAATACCAACCTCATATTTCACATCAACATAGTCGACATTGCCTTTCATTACTACGCCTCAGCTTTCTGAGGTTTATTTAGAATCTTACAACAAAAGCTTTTCCGTTTATAAAGAGCTCTAAACAGAACTCAAACATTTAAGGACTCAATAGGTTATTTTTCCCCCATCTGTTGAGAGTACAGACATTTGAATGAAAACTTTCAGTGTTGAGGGGTATGTGGTCCACCCAGGGTTATTCTGACTCACCAAAAGTTCAATCCATTCATGTTTCTATATTCTGAGAGCAATTCCTTAGGAGAAAAGGGCTGTAAGGGTTTCTGTCGTTTGCCAAACTGCTTAATCCTATCAAGCTCATGGGGAGGCTAAAGTCTATCTCTGTCGACAATGCGTGAAAGGCGGGGTACACAATGAACAACTCGCCAGACTATTCACACTCACATCCAAATGTTGGGGCAGTTTGGAAGAGTCAATTAGCCTAATGTGCATGTTGTTGGACTGTGAGAGGAAACCTGAGTACCCAGAGGAAGCCCATGTAAGCACACAGAGAACATGCAAACACCACACAGAAATGTGTGCGCTGCTCACCTGAACCCATGTTTTTCTTGTGGTAAGGCAGAAATGCTAACCAATATGGGACTGTGCCCCCTTTGGTTTCTGAATTTCACAATTAAATGAAATCAAAAAGGCCAAACTTTCATCTGACGGCCCCCCACACATGTACACACCATACACACACACACACACACACACACACACACACACACACACACACACATTACAAAAATAGAGCACAAGCTAGCTGTTGTTTTACATATTCAAATCCCAACAGGGAAACATGTTTATTAGTAACCTGAGGAATTATATGATATATAATGCTAAAACGCCCATAAACAAATGGAATATATTGCTATATACATTTGTGTCAGACTTCTTTCCGCAGCCAGCTTTTGTTATACCATAATAAATACTGTTCCTAAACAATAATGAAATCAGACATAATTTTCTAAGTGCCTTCCATTTCCTCATGTCTAGTTCAGTATCCCACGTAATCGCAACATGCTATGGTCTCATCTCTGCAGACATCTGTTCAATCTTTTAGCCCTGTCCCATCTCATACTGCCTGTTTGTTAAAAGCCTTCAAATACATTAACTACATCTCAGGCTACTCCCACCAAAGCATCATTTTCATCCCTAGTGACAACATTCTGCAATTAGTGTTGGATTTCATGGTGTAGGAGACGAGCTGGAGAGGCCTGAAAGACAGAGTTGCCAAACGAACAAACATTAAATGGATAGCAAAATATCAGTTCATTCTGTCAGCAAGGACATTTTCAACTTTTTCAAAAATAGTTATAGTTACGTCAATCAGCAAAAACAGTAACACCATACACAGCAAGTTTCAATGCACTGTGTATTCTGACACCTTTTTATCATAACCAGCATTAACTATTCAGTAGGTTATATTTTGTGCTACGGCTTCTCTTCTGTGACGTGAGACAGGCCGTACTAGCATTCGCTCTCCCACTTGACCAATGAGTCTTGAGCACCCACGACACTCTTGCCACTTAATTATTTGTCCTTCCTTGGACCAAATCTGGTCGCTAATTCCCATTGTGTACCATGAACACCGCATAAGATCTGCTGTTTTCGAGATGAACAGACAGTCATATTACCATCACAATATGTCAAAGTCACTTAGATTTTTATCAAGGTTTACACTGGGGCACCAAATCTGCAATCTCCGTGATTCGAAAATGCATAAAGCTAAACAATTTATGACTATGTTTAGAGCAGGATTCGGGTATAAAAGGGAAGCAGGGTGCATTTAAGAGATGAAACTTTTTTTGTTTCCAAGTTGATGAAGATCCACTACAACTGCATCAAGGTTATGCTGTTATGCTTTGTTAGGTTCATTTTGCTCTACTTTGATCGACTATGATTCCCACAATCTGTTACACTTGACCTCACATTGTAATGCATCAAAATAATTGTGGCAAAATTTTTAACAGTCAAAGGTTTTGCCATGATCAGCACAATCATCACAAATCCAAAGTGCTCTCATACTCATCCCAATTAATTCCCACAGCCCCTCATGATCATCAGGATTCTCTCAAATAGTAAAGATCACAGATATTGTTCCCCAGTGTAAATGCAGAGATAGACTTGCTCATTTTCCTGCCTCCAACTCAGCAAATTTGAGTCTGACTGCACACATTCTGAATAGTAAATCCCACTTTTGAAGGTACCACTGTAGCACGGTAATTAACAATTATTCGCTGAAGATGAGGTCAATGTCACTGAATAGTCACCAAGATAAAACATTTCGAGGACTATTCACTTCAGGGACATCCACTGAGCTTGAGGTGATAATTGTTTTAGTATACTACACATGAACAGAGGAAAAGCACACTATATTAACATATTTATAACCCAGAGATCACAAGTTCAAATCCAGGTTAATGCCACAGTCTTCTGTCACCAGGAATCTATGGGCGATAATTGGATGAGCTTAACTAGTACATGCTTTCGCCCATTCTTGGTCAGTGATGTTTGTGTGATAGGGTTAGCAATATTTCATGGCTGGGAATTTGATATGACTATAATCAGAGAGAAAATAGGGTAAAATAAAAAAATATATATTTTTATAGTTTATTTTAAGCATGATAGGGGTTGGAACTACCAGGCAGAAGGCCTAGAGGAAGACCAAAGAAGAGATTTATGGATGTGGTGAAGGAAGACATGAAGGCAGTTGGTGTAAGAGAAGAAGATGCAGAGGATATGGTGAGATGGAGGCAGATGATTTGTCGTGGCAATCCCTGAAGGGAACAGCCGAAAGGAAAAGAAGATTTTAAGCATGATAGGAGAAAGGGTGCTCCATAGTCTCCGTTAGAAGAACATAAACGCATTTGGTAATGCCATCTTTTAAAACACATTCAAATTTTTAGTGTATACTACATGGAAATACAAGGAAAGCAAACCACATACGGTATGTTCTATTTTTAAAGTCTGACTGTGATGACACTCCATGAAAATACTCACGCTTTATAATGGCATGTACAAAAACTCATTCAAAGTGGGTTGGGTTTTTTTCTTTTACTTTTAAAAATGTAAGGGCCATATTGTGTCGCTTTCTTAGTTTTTTTTTTATTTCTAATGTTTCAGAATCAGTGACTGTAATAAACTGAGCTTTTGTCTGCCATATTGATTCAAGCATTATCTGCTCTGGATAACATGCATTATCCCCAGATAGTGAACCAATCAGACCGTTTCCTTTTCATATACTGTATTACACAGTGAGAGAATTGCTTTCGGCTTTCTCCCTTTTTACAGCGAATGATTCGCATGTTTGATTTGGAATAGGTTTTTATGTCGGATGCCCTTCCTGACATAACCCTTTAGCAAGGGACAGAAACACGCTGACTGCTTTGCAGCCAACTCTTTACGAAAGTCAGCAATGGTTCTTTTACATGCCTCTCACCATAGACAGTGAGAGACATGGCCCATCTTTGATAACCCAGTTAGCTGCACTGGGTGCCCCCAGTGACAACCTTGTGGAGAGTAAGACTTGAACCCCCAACCTTTGGCTCAGCGATCCAGTGCCCTATACCACTAGACCACCGCTGCCCCTCATGTATTACATAGTAATCAATGTTATTCAATTCACTAGCCAGTCATCATAATGTTGTTAATATATTGGAGGCGGTAGTAAATTATTCATTTCTTTCGTGCAACTGCCATCAATTGTTGTTGTTTTCGTCCTTTTTTAAACCTTTCTCATTTTCTACCAAGCCTCTAATTATCTACTCTGAGTCGTTACTCCTTTTTAATGCATTTCCAAAGTAAACTGCAAATTAGGATTTCAATTCGATGAACTCACCAACACTCGTTTCCTACACTCCAATTCATCTCTTTCTTATTGATGACCTCGCCCTTCCTTCATGGTAGCTCGAATTTTTCTGCTCCATCTGTTCTGACACCCAACACTAATCACATGCTTGTTCTGCACTTTTGTGTTTGTTACGGCAAAGTGTACTGTCTTTCAAATCTGGACTATGGTCATATTGACTGCCCTTCTTTGTATATTATATATTATACACATATGCCTTATTCTATGTCTGGTCAATGCACACAGTCATTTTCAACCAGAAACCTGCACTTTGTACTAACCATTACCAGATTATTTAGTGTCACCAATAAATCAGATGAAGCCGAGGTGCTTCATAAAATGAGATTAATCTGTATGGTTGGTTGGCTTTTGATTCATCACTGAGGGCCACAGATATATATTTGTGCATATATTTAGTTACACCTGCAGGGCAGTGGTGGCCTGGTGATAAAGGACGCTGGATGACTAATCCTAAAGTTGGGGGTTCAAGTCCCACTCTCCACAAGGTTGTCACTGTCCACCCCAGTGCAATTAACTGGGTTATCAAAGGCTGGTCATGTCTTTCACTGTCTATGGTGAGAGGCGTGTTAAAGAACCATTGCTGACTTTGGTAAAGAGTAGCTGCATGGCCGAGAGCGTGTTTCTGTCCCTTGCTAAAGGATTGTGTCAGGAAGGGCATCTGACATAAAAACCTATGCCAAATCAAACATGCGTATCAGATGATTTGCTGTGGCGACCCCTGGAAAAGGGAAAAAGGCGAAAGGAAAAGAAGATTTAGTTACACCTGCAGGAGCTTGGAATTTGAATCTATATGTATGTGATGTACCAAAGAAAACAAAGAGATAAAAATGCAGTTTAGCAGCTGATGCTCATTTTAGCATATCAAGCACTACATGGGCAGCAAGACGTCTCACATTTGATTTGTTCAAAAGAAATTAATAAATGGTATGTACATATTATACATTATATTAAATTGTCTGATATTAAAGCAGCTATGTATGTAGCCGACATAACAGAACATTTCTGTTATAACTTCCTTATGTGTGTCATTATATTGTTGTGGTCTATGGCTATTGTATTTTTTTTTTCTTTTTTTTCATTAATAGCTGATTAACATGTCAGTTCCATGTTAATGGAATATTAAGGTGTAGATTTAATTGCATTGAAATGTTCTGACAAACACTCTCTTGTGAGATCTGTTGGAGATTGAATGGAAAATGGAGAAACATCATTCATGCAGCCACTGTGTCTCTCCTAGTGTTAAACACACCCTCCTCGTTTACACCATTTTACCAGTGAGCTTTAAAGGGAGACACTGTCTGAGGGGACGCATTGGTACACCTTTAAAGCCACAGTAAGTGAGAACAGGGAGGAGCAGTTCTCCTTGACGTTCACTCGATATCACGAGTCATTAAACAGCTGATTATTGACAAGTTAGCGGCTGAGAATAATAATAAAAATAATAATAATAAGTGGGAACGACAAGGTAACGCTTCAAGGCGCAACCAGGTATAACTGCCTGTCTCGTGCATGGGTGGAGGGTGTTAGCCTCGATGCTACATACATGTAACACTACATGCTCGTGAAATCCTGTGAGGAAATAATATGAACCAAGTCATGGCTTACCTTGAATAATTTCTGTTGTGGCCCACTATTTTCACACATATATTAAAAAAAAAAGACATGCTAGTGTAATGTATAAATAAATAAAACAGCATATTTAACAGTAATTCCACAGTAATACCGCCGTCGTGGTAGTCAGCCCACTATTTAGCACGCGAGAATGCGGTTGTGGACGCAGCCAGAGACCTGAACCCTCTCACCTGCTCGCGAGCTGAAAGCTCTTTCTCCAACTGCCGGTGTTTGTTGTGCCAAACGAGATAATGGAAGCGGTAACGGCTCTTCTCGGGAGTTCTCCTGGCAGAAATCATCCTCGGAACATACTTCCTTTCCTCTTGCTTCCCTTCTTTTCTTCTTCTTTTTTTTTAATGTTATTATATTTTTACGCGCGAGCCTATTTGCTGAGTATTGAACAGGGCGCGTGCTGGTTTATCGCCACGACCCCGGATGAGGGAATTTCTTTCCCCTGGTACAGGCACCAGTAGCATCCCTTCCTCATAGTAAAAGTGAATCGAGGCTTTCGGGTTTCTTCAAATAACTATTACATGTACGGTGTCCCTCCCTCGTCTCGCGCTCTGTTCTAACTAACAGTCTGTCACTTGGCTTAAAAAAAATCGACGCCTATGAGCGCGAGCTCTCAGTTGCTCCCCTTTCGGTGATCACGCGCTACACGGTGATGCCGTTCACTGCGCACTTAACGGCAGGGTGCGCATCGAAATTTGTCAGTCTGGAAAGCCCACTCTTCCTGTCAAAAGATTCACAACGTCTAATTGAACTGGAGCTGCACTTTAAAAAGAACATACTGTGATGCAGTGCGTTGCTTTATATGAATTTGTGCAGCGATGCACTTTAAAAAAAAAAAAAAAAAAAAAAAAAAAAACAGGATCTCTATCAAGGTTGCCAGGTCTCCTGGCAAAGGCAGGGTGTATTCTGAGTAGCTCGCAAGATCATCGTAGGTAGATCCGACACACACATTCACACCTAGGGCCAGCCAGTTCGCTTACTGTGCACTGGAGTGAATGAGGACATGACAATCCCAATTTAAATATAATTACAGTCATACCTCACTTTACCAAAGACCCAACGAACAAAAAATCCAAGTTATGAAATGCCTTTACGTAAAATTTTTATCTTTGAACAGGGAAGAAAATTCAAGTTACAAAACGCAAAATCTCAAAAATTCAAACAATGTGCGCTCGGCTTCGCAGCCGCCCAAATCCCCCGAAACGTAATTACAATTGTAGCATCATGTAGTATTTTGTTTTGAAATTGTGGCGTGATAGAGTTGCTCTCCCATTGGCTATCTCCCAACACCCCGCTGGCCTCCCATTGATAAGGAGGGAGCTGCATCTCCATGATACCCATGATGCTTTTCGTGTGCCTTCAACCCTCGTTCGTCACGGAGTTCTAACATGCGTAAAGGACAGTTACTGTTGTTTCGTGAGTTTTTCGAGTGTGCTCATTGCAACTTTATTCTTCGTTATTCATCATGGGCCCCAAGAAAGTGCAAGTGAAAAGAAGAAGCGGGCTCTGTTATCAATAGAAGTAAAACAAGAGATGATAAAAAAAATATGAAAGTGGCATGTGGTTGAGTGATATCGCAAAGGAATACGGCCGAAACCCGTCTACCATCGGTACGATATTCAAGCAGAAGGAGCCCAAACCCAATGGTAAATGATTTGCATATCTTTATTCATTTTAATGGTTTAATAAAAAAATGTATTTTACTTTTAAAACATATTTCATATAAAATTGGTATACTTTTATACTTTTTAAAGGGTTTAAGGGGTAGTATTGGGGGCCTTGGAACGAATCAGGCCTTTTACATGTAAAATGCGACTCGGCTTACAAAAAAATAATGTTACGAAACCACTTCTGGAACAAATTAATTTTGTAAGGTGAGGTATGACTGTATAATGAAAAATAATCCTATACTGTACTGTTCTCAGTGAACCTTGTGAACAGTCTAGCCACGTCATATGCACATTATTTAGAAGTACTGTAAATAAAAACAGTAATACAATTAAAAAAGAAAATTTTTTTACATTAATTGATTAGTCAGATCTTCTTTCCCTTTCAGCTTTACCCTTTTTCAGGCGTCGTCATAGCAAATCATCATTCGCATGTTTGATTTGGCAAAGGTTTTTACGTCAGATGCCCTTCCTGACACAATCCTTTAGCCAGGGACAGAAGCACACTCACGGCTATGCCGCTACTCTTTACCAAAGTCAGCAATGGTTCTTGAACACGCCTCTCTCCATAGACTGTGAAAGACATGGCCAGCCTTTGATAACCCAGTTAGCTGTACTGGGGGGGGGGGGGGGCAGTGACAACCTTGTGGAGAATGGGACTTGAACCCTCAACCTTAGGATCAGCGATCCAGTGTCCTTTACCACCAGGCCACCACTGCCCCTGCATTAATTCATGAGTCAAATAATAATAATAATAATATGTAAATGCAGAAATAAATAACCAGCTGCAAGTTTCACCTGCTTGGCTCGTGTTCTCCAAGTGATCAGAACGAAACTGGATTTTTCAATAGAGCATTGCATTGTAGGTGACATGGTAGCATAATGGTTAACTTTTCACCTCACAGCTGTAAGATCCTGGGTTTGAGTCCCATGCCCAAGAAGGATGTTTCTGTGTGAAGTTGATATGTTTCCCAGTGCTTTTGTTTGGGTGCTCTAGTTTCATCCCACTGTCCAAAGTCATGCACGTGTTCCAACTTGCCCCTGAATGTGTATATGTGTATATATCTGTTCAGGGTGTGCTCTGAATTTTCCCACAGTTGGCTGAGTTCTGTTCCAGTCTCCACTTTCCCTGAATTAAGAATAAAGCGGTTAAAAATTAAATTAAATGTTAACATCTATTGACAAATCAATCCATTATCGATACCTCTATCACTCTGGTCCCAGCTGACGTCGGGCATGAGGTTGAGTACCCCTCGGCTGGTTGACAATACAGTATATTATAGAGTTAACTAAAGACAAACAACCATTCCCACCTAGGGCAGTTGAGCGTAGCCACTTTGGACTGTGGAAGAAAACAAGTCATTCCTGGAAGAAAAACATGAACCTGCATAAATCTTACAGGAAGTTTTGAACCCAAAACCATCTTAGATGGTGCAGTGCTTAGCCTCAAAGGCTAATACTGTCCTCGCTAGCAAAAATACTTACTGTGTTCATTTATTCGTTCGTTTGTAAAAGCACTTAATTCTGCTAGGGCTACGGGGAAGCTGGAACCTGGGTGAAAGCGGTTGCACACCCTGAACACGTGGCCAGTCCATCGCAGGGCAACATACAAAACAATTCACTCTCACACCCAATGGCAATTTGGAACAGCAAATTAGCCGATTGTACATATCTTTGTCCTGTATTAGGAAACCAGAGTTTCCGAAGCAATCACAAGGAGAACATGCATACCCTTCACAGAAATGCCCTCTCCAAGCCCAGGACTCAAACCCAGGACTTTCTTGTTATAATGTGACATACTAACCACTACACCATCCATGCTGTTCTAATTATTGCATGTGTTTTGTACAATTGTTCGCCAGTCTATGATATCAACTTGATGAAAATTTTCACCATTCTTCCTTCAGCTGAAAGATTCTTTGCAGATTCTGCCCCTTTAAAATACCACCACCATTTAAAAAAGGTTCAAATCTAGGCTTTCACTAAGTCTTTCTGTGATCCTCCATTTCTTCCTTTTTAACCGTTTCTTTCTGGATTTGCTAGTGTTCAGAGAATCACTATTATGTTGAAAAGTCCTACTTCAGTGCAACTTTAGGACAGATGGCTTTCCATCGCCTCAAGCACTCTTTTAATATGATGCAGAATTCATCTCTGAATCAAAGACTACAAGCTGCCCAGTCCCCGAGGCAGCAAAGCTACCCCAAATAATGATATTTCCACATCTCGGCTTTATAAATGATATGGCTCTCCTGATGTGTACTGGGATTGTGATCAAACAACTCGCGATGATTTGTCTGTCCAGAACACATTATTCCGGAAGGTCTGGCCTTTGAATGTATGACCATTGGCAAAATTGTAGACTTTCCCTAAGGCTTTTTTTTTTTTTTTTGGCAGGTCAAATTTATCCAAATGTTTTCTAACTATCAATGTATGTACCTGCACATTTGAAGAGTTATATGCAGACATTGTCATGATATTTATTTATTTTTTCTGTTTAATTTCTTTACATTCATTATTAAATCGCCAAAAAAGAGCAATACAAATTATTAATAATGTTGGGTTCTGTGATCACGAAAACTCATTATTCTTGAAGCCAAAATTATTAAAATTCACAGATCATTGCATATCGCTGTATATTGTTCAAATCCAAACTTAAGTTATTACTGAGAAATATTCAAAATCTATTCAGGAACACAGAGGGAGGGTACAGTGTAAGGGGACATTCATTGTTAAATGTAATAGGGTATGCACAAAAATAAAAAGTTTTTGTATCTCGTTAATCGGAGTCAAACTACGGAACAGTATGAATGTGGATCTAAAGCAATGTACAACCTTTAAATAGTTTAAAATCAAATGTAAAGAAATAATTTTCGTGGGTTACAGGAATGGAGTAATAAATACATGTTTTCAAACTTATGGTTTACATGCTGTTACTTGTTAATTGGGGTACTTTATTAATTCCTTCGTAATATATTTTTCCAAAGTATTTTATATTATTTGTTTTATTTAATTTTTGTTTGTTCTTCTTCTCTTTTTCTCGTAAATAAATTTTGGTAGAATTGAAAATGTTTTGAAGTTTGATGGAGATATTAAGTGGGACGTGAGTACATTATAATCAGCCAAGAATTGATGGGTACGGAGTGCGACTAAATAAGATTATTCATATTCCCACTCACTTCTTTTGAATATGGTACAGTGAACAATTTAATTTGCTTCATACTTTTCAGTGTTTATTATCATTATTAATATAATACAATTATTACTTTCATTATTCTTACTGTTGTTATTCTTGGTATTATTATTATTATTATTATCATCATCATTTTCTGTAACCGCTTAATTCTAATTAAGTTCACGGGGAGGCTGGCACCCATCCCAGCCAACTCCGGGCGAAGGCAGAGTACACCCTGGAGAGCTCGCCAGGCCATCGCTGGGCGGAAACACGCTAACGGCTTTGCAGGTACTCTTGACAAAAGTCAGCAATGGTTATTTTACATGCCTCACACCATAGACAGTGATTAATAACCACTGGCCATTAATAACACAGTTAGCTGCACTGGGGGGGGGGGGGGGAGGGGGGGGGGGCCAGTGATGACCTGTGGTGAGTAGGTCTTGAATCCCCATCCTTAGGATCAGTGATCCAGCACCTATACCACTAGGCCACCACTGCTCATTATTATTATTATTGTTGTTGTTGTTTTTGTTGTTGTTATTGTTGCTTTCTTTTCTTTAGTCATTTTATTTAATTATCTAAGTGATTTTTTCTCAGTGTTTATACTATAAATTAGCATAGATATAAGACAGCATGTTTGTGTCCCTTGTTATAAGGGTTGTGTCAGGAAGGGCATCCGACGTAAAAACCTGTGCCAAATCAAACTTGCGATTCATTTGCGATGGCGACCCCTGATAAAGGAAAAAAGCCGAAAGGAAATTTCAATCTCTTTATACTATGAGATATTTTCCATATTTGAAATAAACATTCATTCATTTGTTCATAAAATTTTGTTCACATTAAATGGCCAGCTCACAGACTGAATTTACAGGTAAAGTCAATTCTGGACAAGTTGGCAGTAGCACCCCTTGTAGAATGTGGTGCGGCTGGAATTATTAATTTTAAATAACTTCCAAATCTTCTCTCTGGACAAACTTATAGACATCCTCAAACTTTTTTTCTGGAGGCCTTCGAGAGCTCTTTCAATTATAGCATCGTGACGCCACACAGACATGCAGCACATCATACTGATTACACATACAGGAGGTTCTAATCAATGGCACCTCCGTTGGTAGCCCTAAGTTTAATTTTATAGACTTGAAGATGTTAGAAATGTAGTGGTGGACTTACTTTTTACATAAAAATGATCTGTTTATTTAAATTATAAAAATTACTTCAAGTGGTGAACTTTATGTATCAATTCTTGGTGCTTTAGCAAATGCTGTATGCAAAAGTGGTTGCTCAGTGGTAAGATGCTGGGTTACTGATCCCAAGGTCGGGGACTCAAGTCCCACTATCAACGAGTTGTTGCTGTTCCCCCATTGCAACTAATTGGGTTATCAAAGGCTGGCCATGTCTCTCAATGTCTATGATGAGAGGCACGGAAAAGAACCATTGCTCACTTTCGTCAAGAGTAGCTGAATTGCCTTCAGTGTGTTTTTGCTCCACGATGGCCTGGCGAGCTGTCCAGGGTGTACTCTGCCCTCACCCAGAGTTAGGTGAGATGGGCATCAGCGAATTAGGATGAAGCCATTCAGAAAATTAATTAATGAATGTATGCAAGAGGTTCACATTTTCAAATACCTTTAGCATTGAAACATTTCAGAGGAATGTACTTTTTTTCACATAGAGGTATATAAAATAAAACTAAATATATCTTTCACAACACTGCGAAATGGTTCCGTATCCTACAAATGATCAAAAATAACCAGAAAGAAGGTGAGTAGATCAATATACATGATTCCTTCAAGTTCTATCTATTGGATGCACCTTGCCTGCTTTTCATACCCCAATCATGCATCTAAGCATACTTATAAATTGTGGAGTTTTTTGAATCGTGGAGATCGTGGACATCATGGCCCCAGTGTAAACCCATGACAGATAACCTATTGCATACATGAACTTAGTTTCAATTTTTAAAATATCATCTGGCTGTCCACTAATAATTATCATAAAGAATCATGATAGTTATACACCACGAGTTCACTGATGGAACATCCCCATAATTTTCACTTCAGATACAAAACGTCTCTGTTTAAGTAAAAACATGTACTGGGCCCTGTGGGAAATCAATTACTGTATTTAGTATTGAACATGTGAGAACAGTGCATCTGTATGTTGGATTAAAAGTTCACTCATTCATGTATTTATCAAATTGCTTCATTCTATTAGGGCCACAGCGAGGCTCGAGCCTTTCTCAGCTGACTTTTGGTGAAGGCGGGGTACACTCTGAACAGCTTGCCAGTCTGTCACACACACACACACACACACACACACACACACACATGTAATTTGGAACAGTCAATTAGCCTCATCTGCATGTCTGGACTGTGGGAAGAAACTGGCATACCCAGAGTAAAACTCCACACAGAAACACACTTGGCAAGCCTGTGTAGTTAAAAGTTGATTGGAGTAAAGGTATTTTAATCAGCCCAGAGAGGTACAGTGGGTAGTGTTGCCCCCCCCCTTATTTCTGGTCTCATATTGAGTTTAGTACACTATAAGCCAGACTGCTTTTGTGCAAAGGTTCGCAGGGCTCCTTCGAGGTCTTTATTATTATTATTATTATTATTAATTATTTTTTTTTACCAGCATGTTCTAAGAGTATGTCAGCAGGTGTCTAGGCTAGCCTGAAGTGTATACTGTATACATGGTGCCTGCCGACAGACCCGGTGACCCATCCAGAGTTCAGACTAGCCACTTGTCCAGTGTTCCAGACATATTCAAGACAGACTGCTGAAAAATGAAAGCCGTGCATCACTCTCTCACATCACCGACTGTTTTGATGGTGAAGTGGACTCTGCTGTTAATCTATGCTTGGTTATTGCTTCATGAAATACACTGTAAGAGCCGATAATATTGAATTATGCACATCTTTATATGCTGGACAATAAATAATAAACAGAAGTAAGACATTGTTACACTGGTGTACAAGGAGACGTGGGCAGATGCCTGAAGGGTTGTGGGTGCTTCAAATTTGCATATTCATGACATCTGGATTTCTTGATGAGGATAAATGTGCAGGCATGCAGCCTACTTTTTTCTCGTTATTTTACAGACTTGCCAAATTGAATAAAAAAGGATTCGAGTGGAAAATATTGAGATATTAGAGTTTTTTTTTTAGAATATTGGAATCGAAGGAACGTACCAGTCATTTATTGAGGGCAAGTGAGTGCACTGCGGTGCAATAAAAAAGCAACTGATGTGAATTCGTGGCTATCGCTTTTCATAAAACAACAAACCATAAAACATAAAACAAACTTTTCATAAAACAACAAACCCCCCATCAAAACTATTTACATTCTTATGTGAGGTGCGCATCTGTGTGTGTGTGCGCGTGTGTCTGTATGTGTGTATTTATATTTTCTTTACATCTTATGCATTATTTTTGAATGTTTAATTGTTATTATAAGCATTCATTGTGTTGAATACGTATTTATTGATATTATATACACATATACAGTTGGCCCCCTTCTTACGGAAACCCCATGAATACGAAAAATCCAGTATACAAAAAACATTTTCCTAAATCTCTGTCCTCTGTATGCGAAACAAGTTCTTACGAAAAGTGCCAAACGTGCCATTAAACCATTCAAACATTCAAACGCGCCATTCAAACATTTAAACGCGCAATTCAAACATTCAAACAATGCGCGAGTTACTCTCTCATTGGCTGTCTCCCAACATCCCGCCCTGCTGGCCTCCCATTGGCCAGGAGGGAGCTGAATCTCCATAATACTGTACCTATAATGCTTGTTTGTCAGACGTGTAAAGGAGAGATGCACTGTTGGTTCATGAGTTTTTTTTTAAAGTGCTCATTGCAGCTTATTTTTCATTTTTTAAGTTGTTTAATTCAGTAAATGTTTAATAAATGTGGTGCACTCCGCCGAATGTGAGCAAAACGCGGCTCATCCGGACCTCCAATCCCTCAAGCAAACAGGTGAATGTTGAGTACTAAACAAGTGTTCAAAGCGCACTTACCTGCTTGACAGGTCCGGACAAGCCGCGTTCGCCCCAAAAGCTCCGGTGTCGGCCGCGATGCTGCCCGCACTTGGCGGAGTGTGTCACAAATGTTTAATAATCTTTAATATTGTTTGGTTAATCAAAAATTGGTTAATAAAAAATGTTTAGTAATGGTTTAATGAATACCGGTGTCGGCCGCAACGCTGCCCGCACTTGGTGGAGTGCGTCACAAATGTTTAATAATGTTTAATATTGTTTGGTTTATCAAAAATTGGTTAATAAAAATGTTTAATAATGGTTTAATGAAAAAAATATGTTCATAAAATGGTTTAACATGTTAATAAAATGTTTAAATGGTTTAATAAATTATTTTCTTTTGCTTTTAACACATATTTCATACATATTTCATACAAGATTCGTGTACTTTTATAATTTTTAAAGGGTTTGTGTGGTAGTCTTGGGAGCCTTGGAACTTACATGTAAAAATGTACCTCTACTTACGAAAACTCCAGGTTAAAAATGCTCTGGAACGATTAATTTCGTAAGAAGGTGGCCGACCACATGCACGTAAACGTCAGTCAGGGGGTTGAGCCACCTTCGAGGTCACGGGGTCTCGGTTCCAATTAACCGAGGGATCTCTGCATAAGAAAAGTTGGCTTGCTGGCATCTGCCTTTCTTTGTGCATTTTGTCAATATTCGTATTTTATTTGCATTTCTGTTCATGCTGATAATGCACAAATAAAAACAAATTGTTTGAGAATAAAAAGAATTCAAATTGTTGCCAATGTATTACCGGAGATTCTCTCTCTCTCTCTCTCTCTCTCTCTTTTTTAACTAAAATATCCGCAAATGAAGAGCAAATCAGTCGTGCGACTTTTACGCAACGTAATTTACGTACGCATTTCACTCGCAAAAGACTATTAACGCGAATTTCAATTGTCGCAAAACATCTATTTACGTCAGTCGCTATTCTATCGTACGTCTCGTGTAATTATCCCCGAGAGAGAGATGTGCCTCCCTTTTCCACACTGACCCGCGCGGGCTGAGCAGCACGTCAGCGGGAGACAGTATGCAGCCTGCCACAGCCTACAAGAGCGCGCGGGCTGCTGCATGTCAATAAAAACGCCTTGATGTTTTTTTTCTGCTCGCGAGCTCTGTTTGAGATATGGCGTTTAGGTGATAACAACATAAAACAGAAGAGATATTCGAATCTATTTCCGATATAGAGTCTTTTTATCAAGCTTCAAGGGAGTGTTTACGTGGTTTATACCCCTTTGCAGAGGGCAGTAAAATCGGGCTATCGTACAGGGAGAGGAGCTGGAGCATCGGGAACCTCTCCGCCGGCTTCCGGGCATTCGGGGCGGCATCGAAGTTGCAGTCGCTGCTAACTGGAACGGCGCAACATCGTCGATATCGGACAGTCCTTCGCGTTCTATTGTAAAAGGTGGCATTTCCTAACATGTCCAGAAAAGTCCAAAGAAGTGAGGTGTGTGCAGACTGCAGTGCGCCAGGTACGTTAATTTACGGTTCATATCGCAGTTGGTTGGGACTGAACAAGGTGTAGCTGACACTAGCTGGCGGCAGGAGGAAGAGAGCACCAGGCCCGCGACCCCTCTCACTGCTAACAAGATATCAAACTGAAAAAAACAATAGAGCCAGAGAAAATGTTGTATTTAAACTTAAACAAATGCAAACTGTTCTTGTTCTTAAATGAAACTCTAGCACTTTAAAGCTAAACTAGCTAACCGTGCTATCAAACATTTGGCTATGATTTGGTAGCCCAGTGTTTGGCGAGCTTTTATGTAGCTAGTGCTTGTTGTTAGCATTGAAGCTAACCACGGGAAATTAGCTAACTAGTCAATGATTTAGCCTTGTCACTGTCTGTTAATTCACACAAATAGATTAAAACCACACGTCCGAATAAATCTGAGTTTATATAAACGGGAGTCGTAGTTAGAATTTAGAATGATTTGTATTAATATTTCTAATGTGAACACCAACTTAAATTCGAATTGGGCTAAATGCTATGTAAATGCTATATAACCGCTGTGTATCTTTCACCTTATTCTGGTTTCGAATAGTAAAGATTTATTTAAAAGTAGTTTATGTGGTTATGGGATGTCGTTGTTAATATTGAATTGTGTTGTGTTTATCTAACATTTAACTAAAGCTAGCTAGATAACTGGCTAACGCTGAGAATAGTTATCTGTCAAACTCTCATGGCTAGCTAACACTGATTTAAATTTTTTTAGCTTTATCTGTCAGTTTTATGGCTACTATTATATTGTTTTGTTACAGATTGTGTCCTAAAGTACACAACTTTAAGTGTCTAACTTTGCTGTTACAGGATACTGCAAATTGACGAGTCAATATGAGCAGAAACTGTGCATGCTGTGGAAATTGTAGCTGGTTCATTATGACTTTTATTTTATATCCAAAATTTTTGAAACACCTCACAAGACAATAGCATATCAGAGCTTAACCCTGTTCTGGTTCAGGTCCATATTTAATTTGCTTCTTTTTTATGTAGCTATTTGATTGAGAGAAATAATTGTGTTGTCAGTATTACAGAGCACAAGCACTGATACACAAGCATCAGTTGTGCAAGAGAAAGGAAA
This sequence comes from Plotosus lineatus, assembly GCA_024760905.1. Lineage (NCBI taxonomy): Eukaryota > Metazoa > Chordata > Actinopteri > Siluriformes > Plotosidae > Plotosus > Plotosus lineatus. The sequence continues at coordinate 19,940,211 of CM045747.1, read as the reverse complement.
TAAATAAAATTTAGATTGTTGTTCCTTACCATTCAAGTTATTTCAGATAGAGGAAAATCACTGTTATTACTCAGGATTCATCATCTGGTAATCTTATAAAGGTGACAGTGTCATGGGGCAGCCATAGCCTATTGCTGAGAGAAGTGGTTTTGGGACCGAAAGGTCGCTGGTTTGATTCCCCAACCAGCAGGAATAATGTATGCCAGTGTGGGAGAATCTTCACTTACTCCACATAAAATGAAGTGCCCTTGAGCCAGGCATGTAAACCCCAACTGCTCTTTGGGTGCTCCCCAATGTGTCTGGCAGCCCACTGCTCCACATGTGTATGTGCTTACTGTTTGTGTGTGTGTGTGTGTGTGTGTGTGTGTATGTATGCCCACTTTAGATTGATTAAATGCAAAGGAAATAATTTCCCTGACAGGACTAATCCAGTCTATCAAAATAATAATAAAAGAAGATAAAGTATGGTCCACACTTTCCCGAAGTGTCTAAAACATCACTTCTCCCATGGTTTTAGGAAGACCTGTACATTTGCAATTTCATGCAGGTAAATAAACAGCTGTACAATGCAACAAGTCATGCAGATACAAGTCAAGATTCATTTTTGTATCAAGCATCAGAATAAAGAAAAATGACAAACCCTATGATTCTGTCCATGATGTGGATGTTGGTGCAAGATGAGTATTACAAAAAATATTTACTTAGGATTTTCTTACACAAGAAGTCTCTAGAGGCTTTACAGAAAGGTGTTAAAAAACCAAAACATCAGGCCATTGTGCCAGTTTGCATGTGTTTCCTCTGGATACTCCAGTTTCCACCAACAGTTCTGTCCCAGTAATGGCCTTTCCAGCTGTTCAAGGTGTACCCTGCCTTTACCCATATAGGTGCTGGCCTTCCCACACTCCTAATTATGGTTAAGTGGCTTAGAAAACTAATGAATGAACGAACACTTAAATATATATATTAGTCCTTCTCAAAAAATTAGCATATTGTGATAAAGTTCATTATTTTCTCTGATATACTGATAAAAATTAAAGTTTCATATTTTCGATTAATTGCACACCAACTGAAATATTTCAGGTCTTTTATTGTTTTAATACTGATGATTTTGGCATACAGCTCATGAAAACCAAAACTTCCTATCTAAAAAGATTAGCATGTTTCAGCTGACCAATAAAAAAGTGCTTTTAATACAAAAAAAAAGTAAACCTTCAAATAATTATGTTCAGTTATGCACTCAATACTTGGTCGGGAATACTTTTGCAGAAATGACTGTTTCAATGCGGCGTGGCATGGAGGCAATCAGCCTGTGGCACTGCTGAGGTGTTACAGAGGCCCAGGATGCTTCGATAGCGGCCTTAAGCTCATCCACAGTGTTGGGTCTGGTGTCTCTCAACTTTCTCTTCACGATATCCCACAGATTCTCTATGGGCTTCAGGTTAGGAGAGTTGACAGGCCAATTGAGCACAGTAATGCCATGTTCAGTAAACCATTTAGCAGTGGTTTTGGCACTGTGAGCAGGTGCCAGGTCGTGCCGAAAAATTAAATCTTCATCTCCATAAAGCTTTTCAGCAGATGGAAGCATGAAGTGCTCCAAAATCTCCTGATCGCTAGCTGCAGTGACCCTGCCCTTGATAAAACACAGTGGACCAACACCAGCAGCTGTCATGGCACCCCGGACCATCACTGACTGTGGGTACTTGACACTGGACTTCAGGCATTTTGGCATTTCCTTCTCCATAGTCTTCCTCCAGACTCTGGCACCTTGATTTCCGAATGACGTGCAAAGTTTGCTTTCATCCGACAAAAGTACTTTGGACCACTGAGCAACAGTCCAGTGCTGCTTCTCTGTAGCCCAGGTCAGGCGCTTCTGCCGCTGTTTCGGGTTCAAAAGTTGCTTGACCTGGGGAATGCGGCACCTGTAGCCCATTTCCTACACACGCCTGTGCACGCTGGCTCTGGATGTTTCTACTCCAGACTCAGTCCACTGCTTCCACAGGTCCCCCAAGATCTGGAATCAGCCCTTCTCCACAATCTTCCTGAGGGTTCGGTCACCTCTTCTGGTTGTGCAGCGTTTTCTGCCACACTTTTTCCTTCCCACAGATGTCCCACTGAGGTGCCTTGATACAGCACTCTGGGAACAGCCTATTCGCTCAGAGATTTCTTTCGGTGTCTTACCCTCTTGCTTGAGGGTGTCAATGATGTCCTTCTGGACAGCAGTCAGGTCGGCAGTCTTACCCATGTTTGCGGTTTTGAGAAATGAACCAGGCTGGGAGTTTTTAAAAGCCTCAGGAATCTTTTGCAGGTGTTCAGAGTTAATTGGTTGATTCAGATGATTAGGTTAATAGCTCGGTTAGACTACCTTTTCATGAGATGCTAATTTTTTGAGATAGGAATTTTGGGTTTTCATGAGCTGTATGCTAAAATCATCAGTATTAAAACAATAAAAGACCTGAAATATTTCAGTTGGTGTGCAATGAATCTAAAATATATGGTTTAATTTTTATCAGTACATTACAGAAAATAATGAACTTTATCACAATATGCTAATTTTTTGAGAAAGAAGGACATGTGTGTGTGTGTGTGTGTGTGTGTGTGTGTATATATATATATATATAATATGTGTGTGTGTGTTCGTTCATTCATTAGTTTCTCAAATCTCAATCATATAACAATAAACATTGTCAACCCAAACAGTATCCCCAAACTTATGTGTAAATTAGTTGTAGAAGTTAGAATAAAATTTTTTATTCTTTTGTTAGTTGTGTCGCGAATACTAAATACCGTTGAATGACCCTCACACTGAGTTTCTTAAATTGACAGAGTGAGTGAGAGAGGGAGCACAGTGGAGTATAGAGATCATCTCCTTGCATATTAAAAAATAAAGCCTATCTGTATCGATAATAACACATGAGGATGCAAATGCCCCCCCCCCCCCAAAAAAAAAAAAAGAAAAAAAAAAGGGAACACACCTCAGCAAAGGAGATCCAGAAAATGGAGTGTGCATCTAAAAAAAACAAACAAAAATGCATGAAAAGAGTAAAGCATAGGACATGTTCTGGACTGTAAATTACTCCAATTTACTAATTGACACCATATCAATTTGCTTCCAGTCAACTATTTTGGAGCTAAATCGAAAAATAAGCTGAAAATGTTCATGTCACCAAATATTGTAGTGGAGTCAGATATATAGATTGATTCTTATTTTGTGCTTGTGTCTTTGGACAACAACAGTAGTCAATTTAAATTTTTATATATAACCATAGCGTGATTGAGATTACTGGTATTGGTCATCCTTACCGAATAATTTGTGCGTAATGTAATACAGTTGGTTCTCTACTTAGGAAATTAATCTGTTCCAGTGCCTTTTTCGTAACGCGGGGATTTCGTAAGTAGGGGGGCCCGCATTTTACATGTAAAACGCCTGATTCGTTCCAAGGCTCCCAAGACTACCCCATAAACCCTTTAAAAATTATAAAAGTACACCAATTTTGTATGAAATGTATTAAAAGTAAAAGAAAATTATTTATTAAACCAGTTAAACATTTTATTAACATATTAAACCATTTTATTAACATTTATTAATTAAACCTTTTAAACATTTTTTTATTAACATTCACACACACACACACATATACACGCACGCACACACACACACACACAATACAGTACGCATTAAATGTGTATTGTATACATATTAAATGTTTCTTTAAAAGCAGGACGCCTGAGGATTTTAAGATATGGAATTAAAGTGCATTCCCTGCTTGACAGATCGGAGGTCCAAACTCAACTTTAACTTGACTCCTTGAGGGATCGGAGGTCCAGATGAGCCGCGTTTTGCTCATGTGTGCCACATTTATTAAACATTTACTGAATTAAACAACTTAAAAAACTAAACTAAAGAGTTAAGCCTCTTTCTGTCTCTCTCTCTCTCTCTCTCTCTCTCTCTCTCTCTCTCGCGATATATATATATATATATATATATATATATATATATATATATATCTCACACGCGCACACATACGCATACACACAAAACTCGGGCAGCTGATGGAACAATTCTATTTAAATGTTTAAATGGACGGGATGTTTTATTTAAAGTGGAATTACAGTACCTGTTTGAAAGATCAGAAGTCCTCATTCAATATTGACTTGCTTCCTTGTGAGATTGGAGGTCTTCTTTCACGGAGCACTCTGTTTTAATATCGTGCCAAAATAATCGCCTCCATCACTGTATTTCTGCTTTAAGGTCTCCTTCTGGTTCAATATCGTCCCGATTGTAGATGGGTTTCGGCAATAACGAAATATAACGCTGCATGATCAATCTCAAAACAAGCCAACAATTAACTCTCCTTCACGCGTGTGACAAACAGGACGTATGGGTAACAGCTGCCTCCTGGCCAATGGGAGGCCAGCGGGGTGGGATGTTGGGAGTCAGCCAATGAGAGAGCAACTCGCGCATTGTGTGATTTTGATTGGCGTGTTTGAATTTTGAATGGCGTGAATGGCGCATTTGGCCCTTTTCGTAAGAGGAGGTTGTTTTCGTATCCCGGGGACGAAAACTTAGGAAAATGTTTTTTGTAACCCGGAATTTTCGTACCCAGGGGGTCTCGTAAGTAGGGGGCCGACTGTACATGTAAGCGGAACTGGGCAGTTTTATCCTGTGGATTTCAATTTTGTGAATTACGATATCTGAACCAATGCAAAGCTGCCATCCCCCCCGAATTCATTTAGCTGGGTTGACCATGCAAGTAACATTTTAAGATATAAAACTCTCCAGACACTAAAGGTTCATATCTCTGATTGGTTCCTTTTGGTGAGGCGCCTGTCCATTGTCCATCCTTTGCCTTTTTGTGAAGTAATTCCGTAGGGACAACATATGGTTTTAGACATAAAAGGCTTTGTGCCAAGTAGTTCTGCCTGGAGGTCATGCCGACAGTTGATTGGCTTGAATTGATCTCAGCAGGACACTTAAGTACGTCCGAAAGGAAATGTTTTCAGAGTGTGGCCTGTGCTGATGTTCTGTTTTCTGTGATTTCTGCACTTATTGTTTCAGTCATCATTCATTTTATGAATGGCTTATTCCTAATTAGGGATTTGCAGTGAGGCTGGCGCCCATCTCAGTCAAATCTGGGTGAAGGCAGAGTACACCCTGGACAGCTTGCCAGACCACTGCAGGGCGGAAACACACTGATGGCTGGCGACACAGCCTTGTCTAGGTGAAAGACAGATATGGTTCTTTTACATGCATCTCACCACAGGCAGTGAGAGACGGGCAGTGCTGTAGTGGTCAAAAAATAAGTGAGTACACGATGGTAGCGAAGCGACTGAGGCGCGCAGTAGCACCTCAGCTCACGAAGTGGGCAGAGCGTGGGGAGGGTGCGGCTTTGGATTTGAAACTATTTAGCACTTCATCTCCGCTTTTTATTTACACAGTCGCGGAAATTTACGTTGATCAACTATAAAGTAGACCAAATTAAGTCAGTACACGCAACTCGGCCACTAAAACAAGTGGGGACACAGCGTGTACCCACCACTACAGCACTGGAGACAATGGTTACCAGTTAGCTGCACTTGTGGAACAACGGTGACAACTCGGTGATAATGGAACTTGAACTTCCAACCTAGGAATCAGTAATCCAGCACTCTACCACTGGGCCACCAAGACGCCATATTTAATGTTTGTGTAGCCATATGCTTTGCACTCCAGCATTTTCCTTGTAACACAGCTCAGCACTGGCTGATAAACCTTCTCGACTTTTATGGGGATTTAGGTGTTTTCATCTCTGCTAATCAGAGCAGTTGGTATGTGCCTTAAATTTTTTACAGAGACAATTGAAATCACCAATCCAAGAACACAGCTGCAAGCAAATCAGGGAAAAAACTGAAGCTTTTGATGAATGTGGCCAGTTGAGAAAGCCTGTGTACATTATATCATAGGTTCTTGTTCATGGCTGAGAGAAGTAAAACCCAACATGACCTTTTGATGCTGTAGACTGCCCATCTCAAGGTTTGGTATGTCGAGCATTCAGATTCTTTTCTGCTTTAAAGGTTCTCAACAGTGGTTCTCCTCTCATCAGCTCTTCAGCAGCATATTTCAGATTGCAGATTTTCTGCTATCCCCCGTTTTTCAAGCCATTCTGTGAAAACTCTAGACAGACTGCATTGTGTGAAATTCCCAGGATATTTGCATGTTCTGATATACCAAAACCAGCCCATCTGGCACCAACTTGCCATACTATTCCATGGTTAGTCACAGAATTTTTTTGCACCATTATGATGTTTAATTTGAAAATTGACTGAAGTTCTTGACATGTATTAGCTTATTTTTGTGCAATGTACTGCTGCCTCATTCATTCAGTCACACATTCGCTGAACCGCTTAATCTTAGGGTCTCAGGGAGTCTGGCATCGATCTCGGCTGGAGAAGGCGGGGGTACACCCTGAACATATCACCAATCCATTGCAGGGACAACACACTCAACTATTGACACCGACACTGAGGAGAAACTTAGAAAAGGCAATTACCATAATTTTCAGACTATAAGCTGCTACTTTTTTCACACGCTTTGAACACTGCAGCTTAAACAACAATGCAACTAATCTGTAGATATTTTTTTATGGGCTCAAGGCGGTGCTGTAACAGGAAGTGCAAAGAGCAAGACAGACACCTGTGACTTATAAAGAGGTGCGGCTTATATACGTGTGTGTGTGTGTATATGGACGCTCCCCGACTCGTGTTCATTTGTTTTACGTATTTTTTGATTTTACGTTAAAAAAAAAAGTCAAATTTTGAGTTTCGCGTGCTCTCTATAGTACGAGACGTACCTACGTAGTACACTGACGCAATGACGTAATGATGCTGCGTCCATTGTTTAAAAACGACAGACTGAACATGCCCCTCCTTCTTCTCAGTTCACTGCGTGTTACCCTTGTGTTAAGACGTTGTCTCTGTTATCTTTGCGTTTGCACTCTTTTGCGGACTTTCGTAACCCTAAGCAAATATGGTTGGTCAGAAGTGTGAGCCTACTAGTGATGGTGTTAATCAGAAAAAGCGGCAAGCCATCTCATTAGAAACGAAGATGGCTATTTTCAAGAAAATTGATGCTGGTGAAAAACACGTGAATGTTGCACGTTTCTTCTCAATGGCTCCATTGACCATTGGAACCATTTACAAGCAGAAAGATCGCATCACAGAGCATGTTAAAGGTTATATTTGATACTGTATTTGATATTTGATCAGTGAATTTGATTAAAATTTGTCTATTTGAAATTATTTTGCTTGAATTTAATTTATTTGAAATGAATGTTGATATTTGATATATTTGATATTTTCCAATGTTATATTTATAATAATTAATTTCGGGGTGTTTTATGAGATACGGTAATAGTATTTATGGATGTATAGTACAGTATGAACGTCATACGTCACTGGAACATACAGTAACAACTTGCGTTTTTTTTTTTTTTTTCACCTTGCGTTCGGCCGTCCGAAACGTACTAACTAAAACGTAAGTTGGGGAGTGCGTGTGTGTGTGTGTGTGTGTGTGTGTGTATGTGTATATATATATATATATATATATATATATATATATATATATATACACACACACACACACAGGAATCCCTCGCTACTTGGCTCTTCAATTACTGCGGCTTCAGTGTATCGCAGTTAAAAAAAAAAAAAGAATTAAAAAATAAGGAAATTGAAGAAGAACAGGTGGAAAAGTTAAGGAAAATGTCACAAAAACGAGGCCAATTATGAAAAAAACAGATTGATTAAATTAAAAAAATCCTAATGTTGATAATTTGTGCTAAAATTGGTTAAAAAAAACAAAAAAAAAAAACAACGAAGAACAACCCAAAATCTCCCATCAAAACTTGGTCCATTATTGCTAGTCTGGGCATCCACGCCCCCTTCTGCCAGATTAAGTGCATCTCAGGATAATGTTTAAACATATTTCATACTTATATTTATGATCTATCTTTCTGTAGATTTTATTCCATTTCTATTTTTACTTGGTCTTCAATTTCATTTCACTTTCACTTTCGACCTTGGACATGTTGGTATCTTCGGATGTTTACAAAACAAATGTTAGTAAGTTGGAGAGCGTCTGTATTTATATTTTATTTACATCTTCCGTTATTTTTTCAATGTTTAATTGTTATTATAAGCATTTATAGCATTGGATATGTCTTTATTGATATTATATACCATATACATGTACGTATATGTCAGTAGGGGTGATCCTACTTCCCGGATTTTGATGGTCGCATGGGGATCTTGGTCCCAATTAACCGTGGAAAGTAAGGGATCCCTGTATTTTCATATATACAGGGATCCCTTGCTACTTCGCACTTCAATTCATATTTTTAAAAAATATATTAATTGAATTAAAAAATGAGGAAATTAAGGAAGAATAGGGTAAAAAGTTAAGGAAAATTCCACAAAACAAGGCCAATTATGCAAAAAACCCTCAACGAACAAAAACAACCCAAAACCTCCCATCAAAGCGACTTACATTTTTATGTGAGTTGCGCATCTGAGTGCGTGCATGCACATTTTCACGCACACGTGCATCTGTATGTGTGTGTATTTATATTTTATTTACATCTTATTATTTATTTTTGAATGTTTAGTTATTATAAGCATTTATAGCATTGAATAGGTATTTATTAATATTATATATAATATACTCATATACATGTACAGTGAGTCGCCGACTTCAGACCGCTTTTGGTTCCGGCAGACCGGTCGTAAATCGATCTGGTCGTATGTCGACTTTCCGTTCAAATACACTCACAGCAAACAAAAACAGAGGAATAAATCTCGCTCATTTAAATCTATACATCTATTTTAAATTCCACGTCACTGTGACACGCAGCGGCGAGCCTGTTTATATTCAGGTGCGTTCAATAGCCCGGTAATTACGGTCGTTAATCGGTTTTCTCTGAAACGTGATTTTCATGAAAATCTGTTGTGTTTAATGTATTTGGGGTTCAATTATACAGGGTGACATAAACAAACGGGAATTTTTGAATTGCGTATTGCTAGACATGAGCAAGTGGCAACACTGCGATACCGTGACCTTGAACAAGTAAATACTTTGCCATGAAAGGTTAGTTATTTATTCTTAAATGGCATGATTTAAAGTTTCTTCCATCACTCTTGTTTTTACAGTATTGTTAAAGTTCCCCTTTTTTTGGGTCAACCTGTACTTGACATTTTAAGGAAATCGAGAGGCTAAGAGTGAGAAAAGTTGGTTTTCCTACTTGAATATTTTGCAGTTATTGCAGTATGGCTGGACAGGGCAGAGAACAATTTCTATATAATCAGGAATGACAAAAGATCAGACCGTAAGATAGAGCTTGTGTTTACTATTGCACTGGTTTAGTACATTACTGTGTCTGTAATTAAATGATTAATTTTGGAGGTACTACACATAATGTTGGGTGAATTGACAGTTTCATTTAATCATTGTCGCTGTTGATATGATTAAGTTTCTGTTCGGAGACCTATAACATTGATGAAAGAAGGGGTCATAATGTCAGGGTTAGAGGTTTTCCACCAAGGGGGAGTTGTTAGGACAGATGACTTTTAGCTTTCTTGTTTTTACACCGGAGATATCTGGTGTTAAACTCGTTGTCACCTTGTTGTTGGTAGTGGTAGAATTGTGGACAGTTTGAAGGTCCACTTGCTGCATATATGTATAGAATTGAACAAAATTTGCCAACTGTGTGATGCACGACAATGCTAACAAGTCTGTGAGGTCAGGTTTTTTAGTTTTCAACTTGGACATAGAATCATGACAGTGATGAAATGTCAAAGTCTGACTCCTCTATTAGTACTGACTGGACATGCAGTATGTAGCTGGTATAGACACCACAGTTGTGTAACTTATTTGATTTTTTTTCTCTGATTTTTTTAAGGTAGGATTAAGATAAAAGCAACTAACATAAGTGATAGCAGGAATTTACTTGTCTGTTTGGGAGGTGTAACTGCATGTATAAAACAATACTGTTTGAATAAAATTGTGGAATAATAAGAGCACAAATGTTCTGTTTAGGTGGGAAACCTTAAATATGTGACTTAGTTATGTATCACACTACTGTATTGTGAATTATTTTTGCTCCTCTATGTACAGTATTATTCTTTACTTATTTGCTGTTAGTTTATTTCTAAACATAAATATAGGCCGTGCAGCATTAACTTTGCTTCTGTGTCTTCCATCTGTCCCTTGGGGAGGGGAGTGGGGGCAGTTTGGCAGCTGCACTACACACAGCTGCTCTCTTTTCATGAGTGTTTGTGTGGTTTTTCAACAGTGTCTTTCACTCCTTCCATCTCTCCTTTCAGTTCTAGTCTGTACTATAATATCTACTGATTTATAGCCTTTGTATGCCTACCTGCAATCCCACCAGAACTTTAGTTGCCACCACTATGTGCGTTGTCCTACTACGCCTACATTGGCTGAAACCATTTTGGTCAAGCACAATGGTGGCGGGTAAACTCCTGGTTGACTTGGTTATTGCCTGCAATCCTATTTTTGGTGCAGCTGGGCAATGTGTAATTGTTGCGTGTGACATGCCAGAGGAATGTACATAATAGAGTGTTGTGAAGTGGGGTCGAGTGCATCATCTGGAGCGGATGGATGTTGTGCTGCTGCAATGATCTGGATGGATGGCTGTGGAGCATCCTGTCACTTTGTTTTATGAGAATAATCGGAGAGGAATAATTGCAGGCACATGTCTATAAAAGGCTAGGTTACAGTATTATGTGGGTGAGTGTAACTATTCATGTGAAGCTGCAGCTAAAGTGTGGTTAAGATGGAGGTGTGTGTCTGTCAGTCGGTGGGTGTGTGTGATGTAGTATTGATCACGATGTGGCCATCTAAATCTGTTGAAACAATCACATCATGGAGGCCTGTCTTCCTTCTGGGGATAACATGCAAGTCCTCATAATGTAAATAAATAAATTTTAAAAATGTGGGCAAGTTCTGTTTCAAGGCGAGGCTAGTGTAAGAATTAGGGTTAGGTTAGTAGTGATTAGGGTTACAGTAAGCCTGCAGGAAATAAGTACAAGTCTGTGTGTTGTCCCCTGAAGTTTAGAACATGTGTGTGTGCGCGCGCGCGCCTGTGCGTGTGTCACAGTATCCCATAAAATGGTTCTAGTCAAATTCTTCCTTCAGAACCATCCTGAAACACCATGTCAGCCATAATGAAGAAAACAAACTGCCTGTCTTGGATCACGTTTAAACCATACCAGTATCATAGCAGTATTGGTCATGATTCCAATATAATTTGTGTCAAGTAATCGGTGTAAGTGAAAAAGACCTTATTTTAACATTACTAACCATGAAAAAGTACTATAATGGGTTATAACAGTGGGCAGTGTTGTCCAGCGCAAGTAAATAAGCATTAAGTAATGTTTTAGATGATAAAACTCTTTGCATACTATATACAATTACTATACTTAAGTCTCTTCAATTTTACATTGTTCCTTTTGGTGAGGCGCTGCTACCGTCTGTTGTGATCTTTTGATGTTTTTATGAAGGAATTCCGTAAGAACAGCATCTAGTTTTAAATGTTAAAACTTTGGGCTTTTGTGTCAAGTAGTTCTGCCTGGAGGTTACGGTGATAGCTGATTGGTTTGACATGATCCCCGCAGACTACTGAATTACATCCAAAAAAAAACGTTTTCACAGTATGGGCTGTGCTGATGTTATTGTTTCCTCTTTGTTCAGCCATGTGCTTTGTACTCTGCCCTTTTCCTTGTGCCACAGCACTGACTGATGATGTGTTCTCTTCAACATGTCTGCTGCACACAGCCCAGCCAATAGGACAAAACAAGGAGTTTGTGGCACTACCAGGGCAAGAACAGCCAATGAAAAAGGCAACATGTCGCTGTGCATGCCAAGTAGTAATGGTGTGGCAGCACATTGCCTGACGTAACTGTCATATGCCATCGTTTTAAAGGGCTTGTAATACAAATTCACCACTGGTACACTTTAATCCCTTTCTGTTTATATTGTTAATGCTGCATTTGTTCATATCCTCTTTCCTTAAGCAACTTTTTGTGCTTTTTATGTTAATACATAATTTACTTCTCAGCTGTGCTTCTGTAAACTGAAATACAGGGATCCCTCACTGTTCGCGGTTAATTGGGACCGAGATCCCGAGTTGACCATAGAAATCCGCAAAGTCGGATCACCCACCCCACTGACGTATACGTACATGTATGTGTGTATAATATCAATAAATACATATTCAATGCTATAAATGCTTAAAATAACAATTAAACATTCAAAAATAACACAAGATGTAAATACAATATAAATACACACACATACAGATGGAAGTGCATTACAAGATGACGACACACATACACGCGCGTGCACACACAGATGCAACAATTTAAGTACAGAAGCTCCCCAGCTTACAAATGAGTTAGGTTCCGGCCGGCCGGTTGTTTGTAAGTTGTTACAGGGCATTTATTAGAGGGTAATGTATGTTCAAACCTTCTATGAGTAACCTATACGAGTTTGTACTGTATACAACCTCTCTCTCTCTCGCTCGAATATCTGTAGATTATCAATATCATTATGTCCTGTGTTTAAACTCCTGGTTCCTCTCAAGCACAGCACAGCGGATCTGATCAGATATTAATTTTTTCCCCGCTTAATCCGGGGGCAAATCACCGGGCAGCAGCCGAAGCAATGAGGTACAGACGTCCCTCTCCCCAGACCCTTCCTCCAGCTCTTCCTGGGGACACCGAGGTGTTCCCAGATCAGCCGAGAGACATAATCCCTCCAGCGTGTTGTACATTGACTTTGGGCTCTCTTCCCGGCTGGACATGCCCGAAACATCACACCAGTGAGGCGTTCGGGAGGCATGCTCAAGCCACCTCAACTGGCTCCTCTCAATGCAGAGGAGCAGCAGTTCTACTCCATGCTTTCCCCGGATGGCTGAGCTTCCCATCTTATCTCTAAGGGAGAGCCCCGCCACCCGGTGAAGAAAGCTCATTTCAGTCGCTTGTCTGCTTGTGTCTGTGATCTAGTTCTTTTGGTCACCACCCAAACCTCGTGGCACATAGATCGACTGGTAAATTGAGAACTTTCCCTTGTGGCTCAGCTCTGTCGTCACTACAACAGACTGTTACAAGCTCCGCTTTACAGCAGAGCTGTAGCGATCCTCCTGTCGATCTCCCGCTCCATACTTCCCTCACTTGTGAACAAGACCTGAAGATACTTGAACTCCTCCACTTGGGGCAGGACCTCATTCTCGACCCCGAGGGTGCATTCCACCCTTTTCTGATTTAGAACCATAGCCTCGGACTTGGAGGTGTTGATTCTCAACCCAGCTGCTTCGCCCTTGACTGCAAATCGCTCCACTGAGAACTGGAGGTCCTGGCTTGATGAAGCGAAAAGGGCAATGTCATCCGCGAAAAGCAGAGACGTGAGTCGATGGCCACCAAACCAGAACACCTAGATATTCTATCCATAAAAGTTATGAACAGAATCGGCGACGAAGGACAGCCTTGGCAGACTCTCACCGAAAAAGAATTCAACCTGTTGTTCCCAATGCGGACCAAGCTCTGGCTCTGGTGATACAGCAACCGAATGGCCCATGATGACAGGTCCTAAATGCTGTACTCCCGGTACAAGATAGCTCAAAGGTAACGGTCAAAAGCCTATTCCAAATCCACAAAACACATGTGGAGAGATTGGGCAAACTCCCATGCTCCCTCCAGGATCCTGTAGAGCATACTGAGTTGGTCGAGAGTGCTGCGGACAGGATGAAAACCATTGTTCCTTCTGAATTCGAGGATCAAATGTTGGTCGGCTCCTCCTCTCCAGCACCCCCGCGTAGACTTTCCCAGAAAATCTGACGAGTGTGATTTCACAATAAGTGGAACACATCCTCTGGTCTTCCATTTTAAAAAAAGGGGACTACCACCCCAGTTTGCCAGTCCAGAGGTACGGCCCCCGATGACCACGCGATGCTGCAGAGACGTGTCAACCAAGACAGTCTTACAACATCCAGAGCCCTGAGATAGTCAAGTCGGATCTCATCATCCTCCTGGAGCCTGACCACCAAGGAGCTTTTTGACTACCTCAGTGACCTCGGTTCCAGTGATGGGTGGACCCCACCCACACCCAAAAGGGTGTGTTGGTGGAATTGAGGAGATCCTCAACGTATTCCTTCCACCTCCATAGTACATCCTTAGTTGAGGTGAGCAGCTCCCACCTCCACTGTAAACAGTGTTTGTGGAGAACTGCTTCCCCTTCCTGAGCGTTGGATTGAGGTCCAAAACCTTTTTTAGGCCAACCGATAATCGCTCTCCAGGCCCTCACTTAACTCTTCCCATGCCCAATATTTTGCATTGTCGACAGTTTTGACTGCAGCACGTTTGTCCTGCCGGGACCTGTCTGCTGTCTCAGGAGTCCCACAGACCAATAAGATCCAATAGGCCTCCTTTTTCAGCTGGACAGCCACTTTCACTGCAGGTGTCCAACACAGTGTGGGGTTAGAGCCGCAACAGCACTAATGACCTTCCAGCCTCAGCTATGGGCTGCCACCTCAGCGATGGAGGCATGACACATGTCCCATTTAGATTCCATGTCACCCGCCTCTTTCGGGGCGTGGTTGTAGCTCTGTCCAAGGTAGGAGTTAAAGACCCCTCTGAGAGGAGCCCCCCCTGCATTGCACCTGAGAACCACTGCTTTTTACTGTATCACCAGCTTTTTGCTTATGCTTGGTTATGACCAAACCAAAATATTTAATCCCGGGGAAACCATTGCATTCCAGAAGGAACATGAGATTTATGTTTCTGCTTCTTACTGGTATCAAAGTTTTCAATTAAAAATTTAAAGTCTGCCGCATTATATTTGAGCTAAACAAAGTGCAGACAGTTAGTGCATTTAGCCCTGAGTGTAGCTAATACACTGAAGACATGGAAATCAGTGCCGAGTGTAACCTTTGAATCCTGGAAGCGGATTGATACAACTATCAATCTACATGACACAAAATTTGCCACCTTTTGTTTGGCAAAATATTAAATAATTCATTAAAAGAGACACTCCTTTCCTGTAGAATTACTGACCTTTTGGTTTGTATCCTGTGCCAAAATTTAGGGGATATTGCAGCACACAACAATATTGTTCAGAAAGCATCTCAACAGGCTTAACGTGCTCCTGTATGATGGCATCTGAAGCATTGTGTGAATTAATCAGTTGCATTTTTGCCGAGCTTGAAATAATTAATTTATTTTTAATAGTAGTAGTTTGCTACTGTGTATTCTCAAATATTACTGGGTATGTTATCATTACCGACATTTAAAGTACAGTGGTACCTCACCTTACAAAAGACCCAACAAACGAAAAATCCAGGTTACGAAACACATTTACCTAAAATCCGTCTCTGGATACGAAACAAATTGACGTTACGAAACGCGCCATCTCAAATAATGCGCGAGTTGCTCTCCCATTGGCTATCTCCCAACATCCCGACCCGCTGGCCTCCCATTGGCTAGGAGGGAGCTGCATCTCCATCATACCCATGATGCTTTTCGTGTGCCTTCGACCCATTGTTTGTCACGGAGTTCTAACACGCATAAAGGACAGAGGTACCGTTGTTTCGTGAGTTTTTCAAGTGTGCTCATTGCAACTTTATTTTTTGGCTCAGGCTTTTATCCTCGCATAAACATTTGTAAGCTTAAACTCTGCTAAGAAGACATTGTCAACACACACACGCACGTGATTCCCAGTGAAAGTGATTCCTGGTGCGAGTGAAAAGAAGCTAGCTCATGGCTTGCGGTTGAGTGATATCGCAAAGGAATATGGCCAAATCTGTCTACCATTAGTATGATATTGAATCAGAAGTTGGACTAAAAAGTATACTTTTATCATTTTAAAGGGTTTAGGGGGAAGTATTGGGGAGCCTTGGAACGAATCAAAATGCTGCTCAACTTATGAAAAAAAACAGGTTACAAAACCACTTCTGGAACGGATTAATTTCGTAAGGTGAGGTACCACTGTAATGTGAATGGCCATTTCTCTCCAGTCATTTTTTTCTAGGAATTAATTAAATTTTACATAACCTCTACCGACTAGCCCATTACTGAATATGGGATCTGAAATTCAGCTTCGAATGATAATTTAAAAAATTAATTAATTAATTAATTTTATTTATTTAAACGTGTTTATCTCTTCTCTGAGTACTGTCCTATGAGTAAAGGATTTCTGTACGGTGTTTTTAGGGTTATTTTTCAGAGACTTGTAGCTTTTGTGCATTTTACTGTTCACCTCAATCCGCATTGCACCTTCTTGCTGTCAGCATTTATCTACTCCCTAAGTGACATTTACATTACATCTACAGCATTTAGCAGACGCTCTTATCTTGAATTATAATTATCTTTTTTTTTTTTATATACAACTTGAGCAATTGAGGATTAAGGGCCTTGCTCAAGGGCCCAGCAGTGGGGCTTGAATCACTGACTTTTGGATTAGTAATCCGTCGCATTAACCACTAAGCCCCCATTGCTTGTGACCTATTGCCAGCCACTCCAGATGAATCGGAGTGTGGTTAAGAGTAAGGGTGTAAAGTATTAAGTTAATAACAGTAAAAAATTGACAAAAGACGACTATTAATGATAAATATTGAAACATAATTCTGGATGCGAAGTAATTTGTATTTGAGTCTACTAAATGAAAGAACTGTGCTTTGTCAACATGTTTTTACCATATAATCTGTACCTGTGCCAGATCGGTGCAATTTTTAAGTTATGTCTTTACCCCATGCTGGTGTCAGTGATGTAACAATTTGCTTAATTTTTCAGTAAAAATATGACAATATTTTTGTACTTTTTAATTTGTATTAGAACCATTGCAGAAGAAGCTGATTTGGAATGTGCTTTCCTGTGTTTTTCTGCCTTGTCAGATCCTGGTTGGAGCAGTATAAACAGAGGGGTGCTGATCTGTGATGAGTGCTGCTCTGTGCACCGGAGCCTTGGCCGCCACATCTCTATTGTCAAGCATTTGCGCCACAGTGGTTGGCCACCTTCTTTATTACAGGTATGCACAAAACCACCTGCAGCATTTGGAGTAGCACTGAGTATGACCGTGTACAGTCTTGATGATGTCCAGTGTTCACAAGCAGAGATTTTGCTTTACTATTTAGACTGCAGAGGTAAAATATACATAGCTTAATTGCTGAATTACGATGGTGCAACCGCAGTGACACATGGAAGAACCAGCACCACAGTAAGTGAGCTTTGTCAAGTGAACATGTGTGAGCAAGGTGCAGAAGCGCCTTTTTTTCCCCATGCACAAGCCCACACTCGTGCAGGCGCCTTTTTTATTTTGTGTGTGTATTTTTTTTATACTTCCTTCAAAAAAAAAAAAAGTACTCATGGGTTTGTACGCACAGAGCAACAAAGTGCTCACGTGAGTTTTGAGACTAATTATATCCCATAAGCAGTGTTTTGCCAAAGGCAATACATATAACAAGAAATCTCAATGATTAAAGGAATTGACACTTGCCATAATGACACACGTGTGTAAGGACCTGATTCAAACCATTGAAAAAAAGAGTTAATCAGCACCCTCGATGTACGGCCAAACCTCAAACACATCACCAGCATGATTTGCCATGTTTATATGGTGAATACTTTTTAAATACGAATTGTGGTTGATGTACTAATTTCCAAATAAAACAAGCAAACCAACATGGTGAAAGCACAGTGTGGTCATAAAGTGATAATTGTCATGAATTTAAATAATTGAAAAAAAGTACTTTATTGTGAACCATATAAATACCGTGATAAGACCATACCATGATACATTTTTAACCCCCAAGTCTGGAGCAAGCCTCTGTTAAAGCAATCCAGATTTAATCAAATCTGTGTGTGTATTTCAGATGGTGCAGACACTGGCCAGTAATGGCGCTAACTCCATTTGGGAGCATTCACTACTGGACCCTGCGCAGGTTCAGAGTGGTCGCAGGAAACCTAACCCACAAGATAAAGTCCAGTAAGTCAAAGACCAGCAGATGTTCACATCTCTAGGGTGTTCGCCTAACTGCTTAATCCTACTGGAATCGTGGGGAAACTGGGCGAAGGCGGGGTACACCCTCAACAGCTTGCCAATCTCTCACAGGACCACAGACACAAAACCAGTCAAACATAGGGGCAGTGTTTTGCAACACCCAATAAGCCTAATGTACCTGTACATAAATTTGGTCTTTCAGAGAAAGCCAGAGTGTTCGCAATAAACCCATGCAAACTACACAAAACACAAAGCTTCCGTTTACATACATCAGACAAACATTAGCTCATTTCAATGAATTAATGATACAACCTGTCTGCACATTACCTCCACGTTTACAGTCTGATACATATGATTCACGAGCAACTTCAGTGTTATCCCATGTGTGTGGATTTATTACTTGTTTAAATTTTCTTTTACTTCACAAAGAAGTTTGTAATAACAATTGAGTGTTTGCATATGTACAGTAAAACCTCCGCTGGCGAACGCTTAAGCTCACGAACTTTTCGCCTCAAGAGCATTAAATTTGCGAGCATATAGTCTCTGCTGACGAACTAGTTTTCGGCGGACGAATCAAACCACGCGGTCGAACAGCGCCACAGTGGCGGCCACGAGAAGCTGACGCACGCTCACGGCGTCCCAGTTCGTCACCCCCTTTCTTTGAGTGCGGAAATGGTTTGTGTTTGATAGACATTTTGGACCATATTGAGTGTACTTTTGCTATTATGGGACCGAAAAAGACCCCGCCACAGGCGGAGATCATTGAAAAACACGAACGAGGTGTGCGTTTGTGTGACTTAGCGTCCCAGTACCAGTACAAGGAACAAGGAAGCTATTAAGGGTGCGTGTGTGACTAAGGGTGTTTCCAAACTCTCCTTCCAAACAGTAAGTCCCTCCCTCCCTCCCTCCCTCCTCCTCCTCCCACTCCATTCCATCAAGCCATCAACTACCATCACAAAGGTAAATAAAACGACTTTATTATACAGTACAGTTTATTTCTTTAATTACAATACAATAGCACATTTATTATACATAAAATAAGGTACATTTTTGTGTAGTTTTAAGGCTTATTTAGTAGAAAATTATGTTTTATGGGGACCTGGGAACGGATTATTCTCATTTTAATGGTTTCTTATGGGAAATAAATGTTCGGAAGACGAACTTTTCGCCTTACACACACTTTCTGGGAACCAATTATGTTCGTGAGCTGAGGTATCACTGTACATACAAATATGTATGCAGGCTTTTGTTAGGTTTTGGTTTAATTTCCCTTAAAAGTTTGATTGAACAACAAAAACAAGAAAGGAAATAAAGTAAAATGAACTAGTAGACTAATATACACCGCGTGACAAAATGTGAGCAGTTAAATGACATCGATTCATAGAATACTTATTAAAAAGAATTGGTAATCATAAAATACAACAAATAAATTTGATTTTAAAGCATTTTAAAAGACTAAAATCTAATAATGAGTCTGGGGGAAAAAGAGTATGTAAATATAATGCAGACTAAAAAATAAATAAACTTGCGTTTTGCAAGTGGGAGAAACACTTGATCTGTGTGCTTGTTGTATCCAATTGGGCAGTGCTTCTCAATTATTTTCTGTTGCCCCCCTCCCCCCAGGAAGAAAAATTATTAGTACACATCTGCATAACATTGTATCTTTATTAGCATTAAAAACAAAAAAGAAAGAAATGTAGTTCAACTTACAATAAAGAAAAACTTCATTAACATTGTTTTTTAATCTGTAATAGAAAAGATTTAAAGTGCACCAATGTGCCTGAAATAAAAAAAGCACCCTTAGTTAAACTCATTCAACTTATTTATGTCTTAATAGCTCCACCTTTCTCTTCGTTTCTGTTAGAAATTTTTTTGTTGTTTCTTGAGGGGTTGTTTACTGCACTTCATATCGTTTGCTTGTGCGAAAAACCGCTACACTATAGCGTGACAATGAGGGCGCCATTGCCAACTGCTGGAGTGGAGTTGCAATTACACTTAATTTTCATAAACTATTCCTGAAAAGCATGTTCCCCAGGGTCATACGTGCCCCACGTACCCCTTGGCATCATGCTGTGCCCCACTATTTGAGAAGTACTGAACTAGAGTTATAATATACATTGGCTAGATAGATTAGTTGCCTTGTATGAAGTCAGGCTGCAGTGGAGAAGAGCAAGGTCTCAGTCATATAACTACTTCAGCTGAGTAATGGTGGCTAATTTATCAAGAACAATATACTAGGTAAGAGTTGTTATTTTCACTCGGCTACTATTGTGTCGATGTTTTTCTTGCTTAGCTAGTGCTTATTGCAGTGTTGCTTGCGTGTGCAGCTAGCTATGAAATTCTGAGTGCTGAGTTTTATGTTTAAAATGTTTTATTGGGTAAGTAAAAGTGTAGGAAGTTGCTTTGGTACTGCTCTTGACCTTTTTTTCAGGGAACAGTCTGCTATGCTTTATAATTAATGGTGAAATAAGTTCAAATGGCTGTCATTTTTGTTTTTGTACAGTGTACAGTGCAGCAGCGTACACCAGGCTTGTCACAGATATGACCTGCCAATGGGTGATTTGTCTTGAAAAATGTTTTATGAGTGCAGTATCACACGGTTGCCCCTATCAGTCTCAGTGTATTTCTAATTTAAGAGAATAAGTTGAAGCATTGCTGCACCATCCTCATTCTGCACCCATCAGTCAGTCAAGATAATGTTACTTGTTTTAGTGCAGGCATGGATTACAATGAGTGATGGATGACTTTGACAGTGATGGGAATGGGGTCTTCTACTCATGTTCTTAAAAGTACAGTGTGAAATAATAGCTTCAATATATTGAACATTCGCTTAAAAAAAAATAGAAGTCCTTTACCAAAGGTAAGAGTAAACGTATGATTGTTTCAGATTTTATTTATTTATTAATCAGATATTGGTTGCTTTATTGATGTATGTAGATGATGTATCGGTCATTTTATTTGTTCTTCCTGTAGCCCCACCAAATCAGAGTTCATTCGTGCCAAGTATCAGATGCTAGCTTTTGTCCACAAACTGCCATGCCGTGATGATGATGGGGTCACCAGTAAGGATCTCAGCAAGGTGAGGAAATGCTTAAAGGTCAACATAGCCTGATGAGAGGCAACGCCTGTCTTCCTTCTGCTTTCCACTTCCAAATTAGGAATTAACGGAGAGTCGCTATAGGAGGCCCCTTAATGCTCTTAATGAGGTCCTGCTTGAAGATAATGCAAGCTGTTTCTTTTGAATATCTATGATGAGAAGATTCAGAGAATCACGTTGTCTCTTTCTGCCTCCTGATTACAGCAACTGCACTCAAGTGTGCGGACAGGAAGTCTGGAGACATGTCTGCGGCTGCTGTCTCTTGGAGCTCAGGCCAACTTCTTTCATCCTGTAAGTCTAAGCACTTGTAGCATGATGGCTAATGAGATTTTGTAATGGATCTAAATCTAAAATGAAAGGCCATTTAAATGAAATCACATGCTGAATTCACCATGTGGCATAGACATGAAGAAACACTTAATATGCAAAAAAGTAAAAATAAGTAAACCAATAAACATTTAATTTACTTAAATATATGTTAACAATTACTGTTGATGCTTGTGAATGTTGTCAATATTTGGTACTTCATACACATTCGCTATTGAGAAATAAGGTTGCAAAACAAGAGTCTTTTGCTCCGAGATGATTCTATAGTTAAACGTTATAATGCAATATTGAGTTCTTTTATTTTTTAAGCGCTAGGATAAATTTATGATGTCTCCAATTGTATTTTAGACATTTAGTTACTTTTCTCTAAAAGTAAGTGTGTGTACACGCGTGTGTGTGTGTGTGTGTGTGCGTGTGTTCGTTCGTTCTGAACATGTCTTCCTCCCGTTAATTAGACGTATTCTCATCAAATTTTCAAGACATTACTGAATGTATTCCAGATTAATGTACTTTAGCCAGAGACACATAAAAAACAGATGTATTGAAATCCTGCTATGCTTCAGCCCAGTACTAGCTTTAGCATGCTAATTTCATTTCCTCAGTAGTCTGGTGATTTCTTACTGTAGCAGTAAGCTCATGGTCTCTCTCCCTTCACACTGACTGCAGGAGAAAGGCACCACTCCGCTTCACGTGGCTGCTAAAGCAGGTCAGGTTCTGCAGGCTGAGCTGCTTGTGGTATACGGAGCCGACCCGGGGGCACCAGATATTAACGGACGTACGCCCATGGATTATGCCAGGTACACATGCACATGATTAAAATCCACTGGGCAGAGGAACTTTAACACAGTGTCTCATCTTCCTGACTGATTTTATTACTCTGGCTGGTAAAGCATATGTTTGCCTTCTCTTGTTGAACATAAACTTCCTGACCCCTTATTCTGTGTTTGATACATAGGCAAGCAGGTCAGGTAGAATTAGCTGAGCGTTTGGTGGAATGTCAGTACGAGCTCACAGACAGACTGGCTTTCTATCTGTGTGGCCGCCGTCCAGGTAAATTCTCGGCTGATTTTTCTATAGTTCTGACTTCAGGGTTCTTGCCCAGGCCTGGAAAGGGACTGAATTTTAAAGCATTTGCAAAAAAGTATGGAAATCATTTGGGTGACCCAAGATGACAAAACCTGAAGTATCTGAATTCTGGGTGTACCATCAGATAGAGCCTTATTTTCTGCACCAACCAAAGCAAGCTACAGTTTAGCTGCTTTCAGACCAGTTATAGAGTCTCAGTGAGGAGGAACTACACATTCGACGCACTTTTGGGGGTCTTTCTGTTTACATTCACAGCAACGCTGTAGGAACGATGAAGTGATGTAAGTTGGCTGACAGTTAGATCACTGCATGGGCATAGCGACCTCACTAGTTGTGTTGCCTGCCAGCAATGTTCTCATGTCTCTGTGAATACAGTGTGTTTTATGCTAATATGAAGCGCTGTTGTTTACCTGCCTAGTGTGTAGGACATAGAAAATAAAATGTGTGAATTTAATTCAGTATAACTGATTATTAGTATAACATTAAATTGGGATTAGATCATCTCTCCTTATGGTGTAGATCATCTCTACAGGCTAGGTAAGGTTATGGCAAAATATTTTAAAATAGCGTCTGCTTGTGTGGGCGTATACCATGGCTTGTGTGGGCGTATACCATGGCTTGTGTGGGCGTATACCATGGCTTGTGTGGGCGTATACCATGGCTTGTGTGGGCGTATACCATGGCTTGTGTGTTTAATCACCGTATTCTTGCATCACTCATGGGTCATCTTGTGCGGAGAGAATACTTACTCTGAAGTACACCGACTAACAAGGTAAAGACTTTTAGGCTTTTATACCTGAACCTACTGGTTTATCAGACCAGATCTTATCCCCGTTTCTGTAGCGTAAAGTGACTAGTGCATTTCCCCGAGGATTAGTTGATATTTCGTCACAGGTTACCTTCCAAGTGGGTCTATTTTCATTACTGGGTGGACACTTATGCTTGAGACCTTACCCAGTGGTCTGAGCACAGTGTGGGTTTAAGGGTGACTTGAACACACAACTTCTTGATCACGAGACCAGCACTCTGACCATTACACCACCAGACCCAGAATTTTAAGAACTAGACTGTCTTTACTTTCAGTTCTAAGAACTATGAAGAAGTTTCTCTGGCTGAAAATGTCTTCTCTTTTTTTGTCATGAGAAAAGGGCAAGAACCCAATGCGACAAATAAACTGTACTGAAAGATTTGATGATGAGCGGTTACACTTAATGTGATTTATTTTGCAGATCACAAAAATGGACATTATATCATCCCTCAGATGGCAGACAGGTGTGGATAACTATTTATGACTGTATTTTTGATTGCATATAATCCTGACTGTATCTTTACCAATAGGATTAATTATGCTTATGTTAATGCTTTGAATGCCATTGGACGATGTATTGTACTTGTGCCTTCCTCATTGTGCTGCTGTCTCACAGTAGACACAAGTCACTGACCCGCTGTGCCCGCGATTGTATTTGAATGTGTTGGCCAGCAGGTTGCGCCATGCCGTCAGTCAGCTTACATCAGTGCACACTCCTGCAGTACTGCTGATTGCTGGCTGGTGTTTGATCGTTTCTACTGCTCAAAGCAAGATGTTTGAAAATTACGCTTAGCTGACCTGTACTTAAAGATTTTTTGATATGGGGTCAATCCATCTCTGTTTCACTTCTTTTCTCTCTGTCTTTCTGTGTCTTCTTCATACTGTCTCTCCGTTCTGGTGTCTCTGTGTGTATATATCTTGGTTCTTCTTTGGCTGTCTCTCTCACACATTCTCTGTTTTCTCCATCTTGCTGCTCTTTGTGGAGGCAGAGCGCGCCCTAAGTGCCCAACACAGAGGTACCTCCCCTTCTCCTTATTCCCCTCTTCATAACCTCTTTCTCTTTTTTCCCCATTTCCTCTGCATATGTCCTTTATTTGGATGCCAATGTCTGGAGAGATGAATCAGGCGATTAGACCACCGGTTTGTTTTTCTATAGGAATTGACATATAATTATTTGACATTTCTAATCACTTGGGTCAGTTCCTCTCCTTTGTGCTGGTTTGTGATCGTGTATCTGTTGATACTTTCATAGCTAGTTCTCTTAAATAACGTGCAATGTTATGTTTGAGACAACTTTCTCAAACCTGAGCTCTGATTCTGCCTGTTTCGTTTTCTTCCTGACTCTGACACCCTCCCTGCCCCAATGTCATGCTCCGTTCATCTACCCTCTCCTCTTTTCTCTCCTTCCTCTCTCCTCATCTTTCTCTGTCTGTACGTTTCTGGTGTCCTTTTACTCCTGTGTCTGTGTCTTTGTCTTGATGTAGCCTGGATCTGTCTGAACTGGCCAAAGCTGCCAAGAAGAAGCTCCAAGCGGTGAGTATTCAGGATGCAGGTGCGAGAGCTGCCCTCTCTTAGCCCTTTTTCCACTGATAAATTACGGGTACTGGTTTTGGAACTGGTGTCTCATGTATAACCACTATGGCCCAGTTTTTCGGTGAAACAATTGACCATAGTTATGGCCTGAAACTGTAAACTTGGTGTGTCGGGATGCTGTACTGCCTTTGTTTGGTTACCACGAAAACAACCGAAGTAACTTGAAGCAAGACTTGAACAGTGCAATAGATTTGAAGGTGGTTATATAACAAACGATGTTCTGGTCATGCTTAAAAATGAATTTTGTATGAGAAATGTCCTCATTTAGATTTATACTTTGTAACCTACTTTATGATTGTTGTGATAATGTTATGGATTATTAAACTCTCACATAGGGTTATGCAAAAGTTTGGATCCAGTATCAGCACTGTGTCTGTGGAAAATGGGTATTAATCATGGCATGTGCTCAAAAAAAGAAAAGGCCAAAAATGATAGATGGCTCAAAGCATTGTGATGTAATGTAATGGTGGGTTTATATATACATATATAGTCAGGGTTTTAGTCTTTAAATGATATGTTGGTTTGCTGTGTTTCTCCAAAATGCTTCCTTTGTGTGCTCCCATTGTCTCTGCACACCTCTCTCCAGCATCAGCACTTCACTCTGGTGTTCTCTGAATTTCAGTGCCATGTATTGATATTTAATTTGTCACACAGTTAAATAACCGGTTGTTTGAGGAGCTGGCCATGGATGTCTATGATGAGGTGGACCGTAGGGAGAACGATGCTGGTATGACATTTCTCTTTCCCCCCCATTCCCCCCCCTCTCATCATTGATATTGTATAAACATTGACTATAGAAGGCTCTGGCCAAACAGTCCAGCTGCAGGGAAAGGGAGGGAGGCTTGGGGGGTGCAGGAGGGAGGGAGAAAACAAGTGAGTCAGTGAAAGAGTACCTCAGGACTACTCTCCTCCTTCTTCTCTCTTTCTCTCTGTCTCTTGCTCCCTCCTTCCTCCTCTGTGA
The DNA here is from genome assembly GCA_024760905.1 of Plotosus lineatus. NCBI lineage: Eukaryota > Metazoa > Chordata > Actinopteri > Siluriformes > Plotosidae > Plotosus > Plotosus lineatus. The sequence goes on along the minus strand of CM045747.1, from coordinate 19,914,299 downwards.
GGCAGGAGTCGTGGCAGCTGGGGTTGCCGGCTGAGTCTCTGCAGGTAAGCAGCACTAGGTAAAAGGCAAGGGGGCCCGCACACACACCCGCACTCAAGCAGGCAGGCAGTTTTTAAAATGTATTTTTAAATTGAAATTTCTTTTGAACAGGTTGCATCTGTGTAGGATTCTGAATGTGGGTGTGAGAGTGGGCGATACGATGACCTTGCCTTTAATTCTGTTCCACAGCTTGCATTTTGCTAATGCTTTATTTTTCTGTTCTGCACACAGTGTGGCTTACGACTCAGAACCATAGTACACTGGTTACAGAGAGGAGTGCTGTTCCCTTCTTGCCTGTCAACCCTGAATATTCGGCCACACGCAACCAGGTAACACTCACGTGTTTGCTATCGCCAGTCAGTCGTGAAGAACCAATGTGCTCGTGGCCAGATGTGGGTGAACAGGCAAAAATCACAAAGACTTTAAAGAGAAATCCAGCATCAGAAAGAGGGCAGAGCTGCTGTGATATTTGTGCTGTATGGAGAGAGGAGTAGTGTGGTACATAAAGGCTAGGTCTAAAAATAGTTTGTGGTTTTACAATGACACAGGGCCTGTGCTAGCCACCGCATGGAAGAAGACGGAAAGAGTGCAGTATGACTAGTAGCCTCCTTTACTCAACGTTTCCACTCTTTAACCCTCTCACTTTCACTTGTACTTTTTCCTCTTGTTAGAATACTGCCTTGACTATCGTAAACTGCAGTGGATCAACATCCAGCATGTTTCCGTACTGTGATTAGCCAATCAGAGCATTTCCTGTTAGTTATAAATCCTGTGGGAGGATATTCTCACACACAAGCAGTTGGCCAAACATTTTACTCTCTGCCCCTTCAACAAGTATTTCCCAGTAGAGGACCTGTGGTTGTGTTAAATACTGTATGTTTTACATTTTGAAGTCAGTTTTTCCTCCACAGGGCCGACAAAAGTTGGCACGATTTAACGCCCGAGAGTTTGCTACACTAATCATTGACATTCTCAGCGACGCCAAGCGGCGGCAACAAGGCAAAGGACTGACAAGTCCCACTGGTGAGAGATCTGTTTATTTCTCGATCAAAGTTTAAAGAAACGTTCCTGAAGTTTTTTCCAGCCTACCCTATGTCTGTAATATGTGTGATTATCACAGATTTGACACAGCTCTCTGTCCTCAGGACCGAACGCAGAGCTTTTTTACACCAAGCTTCAAGCATCAAATACCAGATTATATCACGAAATAGTTGTTTATGGAAAATAGTTTTTACAAAATGTGTACAAATTAGTCTTATTTATATAAAATAATAAACTACCTTTGGCCCTGCAATGGCAAGCTGCTCAGGGTGTAGCCTACCTTTGCCCAGATTTGGCTGGGAAGGCCTCGAGCCTTACCACAAACCTAATTAAGGATAAAGCGGTTCGGAAAATTAAACGATACGAAGAGGCCATCTCTCAGGAGTGTGTGCATTATACATGAATGTATAGACATGGAAGTGCGTCTTCTACTTTTTCTGAAAGTGTGAATAACTTTAATGTTGGTTTGGGGACTTCATAAGAGCAGCTTTAATGAGATATTCTATTACGTATGTCTCAGTGTATAAGTAAAGCTATATAAAGGGTTTCATTAACGACACAATTTGCATTTGTTAGGGGGTCTATTATGTCTTTTAGTCAAGTACCACCAACCACAAAGAACTTGACAGATGGACTTGGCAGTTAACCAACCACAGACCTTTTCATGTTGCCACATTATATGGATCACGCGGGATGACCTCATTTAATCACCACCGACGGTCTCGAATGGAACTTTTAATGTTTTTAAGATGTGATTTGGTAACCTTATATCAGAGTATATTAGGCCAGACTTAAAAAAATTATTTGTTGGCAATAAAATGTGAAAAAAAGATTCACCCGGGATGGAGGAAATTTTATTTATTTATTTATTTTGCATGTGCAGCCCACCCAGGATTGGCAGGGAAAATTTTTTACATACATCATGCTATATTATGATGACGTAAACACAGTCGAATGAACTAAATATCTTATATTTGAAATCAACATACTGAATATCAAAGTTTATTCTTTTAATATTTTAATCAACAGAGTATCAAGGTTTCTTCAACATATCAACTTTTAATATTGCAGTCAACAACGAACAAATACCTCCGTCACGCTCCGTGCTGTTGCTGGCAGTTTATGATTAAGTTGTATTTGTTTGAAAATGTCGGCAAATGTGTTGCTCAATTTTAAACACATTCATTTATTTATTATTTTCACATTGGGACCTTTAATAGTGACAGAACAGTTCGGTTTTTTTTTTTACCTCATTGTCCCCTTTCATCACGGTTTTGTTGTTAAGACAGTACTGGCCAATGAGAATCGCTGTTTCACCGAACTTTTGAAATTGACCAATCACAAGGCGCGGTCGATACTGATTTTGCTTTGGTCACTTTTTAGTACGGTGTATGATCAGGGACACACGTGTTTTTTTCAACACAACTGGCTGGTATATTTTTATTTTTTGCGTCTGTGAATGCTCAGGTAGGGGTTTTTTTTGTACAGTTTCGGCCCAACCAGCCGTGTTACCGCCAACAAAGATATTTTTTAAGGTTGGCCTTAGGAGTATGTATTACTTGGAAAAGTTTACTGTGTTGTGGCATTCAGGCCCAGAGAGCCCAGATTCAGACCTTTACAAGTCAAACATTTATGGGCAGGGCCATGCAAAGAGGGATTCAGGTACTCCAAGTGCACTATAGATGATGTTGACTTATACCAGGCCCCAAAATTTTTATCCCGGTGTCTTTAAATCTAATCTCGAATTTAAAATTAAGTAAATAAACTGAATTTCTTTGTTTTTCTTAGAGTAAGGAAATATAATAGTAAAATAACTGTGGTAATCACACATACTACAGATGCAGAAAAAAACTTGAGTACATATTTAATAATGACATAAAGCCAACAGTTTTTGGCTGAAATGATCGTTAGCTCCTTATCTCTCTCTCTGTCTCGCTCTCTGTCTGTGTGTGTGTCTGTGTCGGTCTTTTTTAACATTGTTTAATGTTTCAGAGCCTCTTGATGTGAGTCAGGCAGACGATGACCAGCATGATTATGATAGCGTAGCCTCTGATGAGGACACAGACAGTGAAATAACTGCACAGAACAATACCAACGCTCAGCGAAACAACCGTGCCAAGGTCAGCTTTTCAATATGCATTTAATACTACCACTATAAAAATGGTCCTGGGTAGCTACTAGACCTAGTGTAGCTACTGTTGAACAGGCATTTGTTGCATTTTAGTGCTGTTCAATAATGTTTCAGAAATACAGATATCGAGTATGGGTACGGCTATTGAAAACCGCCCTACCCACTGTCCAATTTAGAAATATGTTTAATTCACTGGAATTCAATGCACTTTATTTAGAAAGAAGGATTGTTGATGATCCATATCCAGAAAAACATGTCATCCGATGACCAATAGTTTTTCTGTGCTGGGCCATATCATTTACGCTGTTGACATAACCTGGTTTAAAGCAGCTCGATCAGCTGCAGCAACATTCGGAAATCTGGTACAGACCTATATGTAAACATGTATAGATATATATACATGTAAACTTGTGAAGAATTAAGTAATGATTAGTCTAAATTCTCCAAAACATGTCGAGATATGTGTAAAATCCCTGTGGACACACTCAAAAAAAAATCCTTATAATGTGAAGTTTTGGGTCATTTCACTGGGCTCTTAGGGGGAGAAATATTGGTGATAGACCCACTAAAGTGGACATACCTCAGTACCTCTGGTCATGCTCTATCAAAAGAGACTATAATAGGTAATATTTTTGCATTATTAATGGATTTATGTACATTAGACACTTATTTATTTCCTGGAGTAGTTTTTAAAAACTTTACCCATATATTCTTGGTTCTTCTTTTGATGGCACAAAAACATTGTTAGAATAGCTTGACATGATGCTTGTGTACTGTCAGTCTTCCTTTCGGCTTTTTCCCTTTCTCGGGAGTCGCCACAGCGAATCATCTGATTTGCACATTTGATTTGGCATAGGTTTTTACGTCGGTTGCCCTGTCACGACCCTTTTTAAGCAAGGGACATAACCACGCTGACGGCTTTGCAGCCTACTCTTTACGAAAGTCTGCAATGGTTCTTGTGTACTATTATCCAGAAATACTTGGATGTCTTGATATGAAACTAACTTTACCAACTGAAAAGCACATACAATCTCACCACTTTAGATCAGTCAGACCTCTTTGTAGACAAGCCCAACTTGCTCCACTATTGGTGACAGCATAGTATTCAGCATTAAGGGACAGCATAATAGTCCAAATGAAATTCTTCAATTGTAATACAAGTATGCCCTTAAATTTCAGAAGTTCTGTCATCATAATTTATTTGTAGAAAAAGCCATCTGAGTTAAACCCACTCTCCAAAGAGTTGATTTTTATATTATCCACACTGTATGGTGATATTATCTGGTCTTTGACATTGATAGTTATCTAGCTAAATACATAAGTGCATGTGTGTTCTGTTCCATTCTCCAAAATCTAAGCAGAAAACTGGCCAAATATATATGATGCTCAACTTGAACAAATCTAAGCCATTATGTTTAGAGTATTTATTTGCACTTAATATTCATTCATAGTTACACCTAATGTTACCCTGTGCATAAACCTGGCTATAAATGAAACAGTTAATAGTTTAATGTCAAGTAAGGTACATTTTACAGAAATGGTCAGAGAAATCATAATTATGATACTGAAAATATTTGAATGATAATTGTGCTATGACGCCATATTGTAAATCAATATCTGAGCAATAAAATTGGATTTGACTTCTTTGGTCTGTAGAACTACAGCTTCTTCTTCTTCTTTTCCTTTTGGCTTTTTTCCTTTTTCAGGGGTCGCCACAGCGAATCATTTGATTCGCATGTTTGATTTGGCATAGGTTTTTATGTCAGATGCCCTTCCTGACACAACCCTTTAGCAAGGGACAGAAAAACGATGGCAGCTATGCAGGTACTCTTTAAGAAAGTCAGCAATGGTTCTTTTACATACCTCTCACCAGACACTGAGAGACATGGCCGGCCTTTGATAACCCAGTTAGCTGCGCTGGGGGGGGTCTGTAGAACTCCAGCAATTTGTATTAAAGCTTACAGCCTGTCCCAGCATGCCCTGCAAGAGTATCTGCAGTCCTACCTCATACTTGTAGGATGATGAAAAGGCCGAACAAGTAAAAATGACAGTGAGCTATTGTTCTGCAGCTGGAAAGAGGAAGCTGTGTCTGAACACATTCCCTCCCCCACACAGGAAGTGGCCAGGCTCAGACTGAGAGAGTATTTTTTATCCTGTTTCATCCTTTAGATTTGCTAGCACAGTTTAGTTTTTAAGGCACATGGTTATTAATAAGGGCACATATTTATCAAGGGGGTGTTCTCAGGGAGCAAGCCACCTCTACCATGCAACATGGATAATATAACGGACCCTACATGGGCACCTTTCAGAGTGACTCGTGATCAAAAGTGATTGTTTCTTTAAAATTCCTGTATAGTTTCCTGTTCATCGTCTTTTGTAACAGCTTGTCTGTTGGCACTCATTTAAAATTTGTAACTGCTGTATCTTCAATATGTTGCAATCTTACTTTGAACTTCACTTTTTGCATTGACATTCAAAATCAAATAATCTCTGGGACTCAAGTATGGGAGTGTCCCCATTATGTATGGTGAAAATCTATGTACAGGTGTAATCAGGATTGTTCAAATCAGCCTGGCAAATGTGTGGCCAAACTCACTGACATTGGAAATTACAGTACCTCTACCTGAACTCCATTTTGGGTCGAGGTAAATATGTACTCCGTTAGAAAAATCTTGTTGCAAACTACATTGGAAGAACATGTATACCATTGGTGTTACCTTTCTTGTTCTGATAACTATGGTAATTATCTGTTTAACAAGTTCAGTTTCTGTTTGTTAATGTTTGGTGGGGTTTTGCTTCGTAGAAGTTGGTCTTCCTATCTGAATTGGATTGCTTTTTACATGTTTTTTTTTTTTTTTTTTTTTAATTCTGTTTGAGAATCAGCTCAGCCACAGAATAACACTCAGTGATGTACTGTTCCTACTAGCTCTCCTATAAGGCAGTGGGAATGCCCATGTATAATGTATGTGAAGCAGTATTACTGAAAATACTTAATTAAAATTAATCTGTAGTTTATTCCTCAAGATGATTATGTACAGTAGCCCACCGTTATTCACAGGGGTTCGGTTCCGTCTCCTCCCACGAATCAAAGATAATCTGTGAGTTCTGTACCCAGAAGTAAAACCCTATGTATCATATTGCATGCATGAATGATCAACCGTAAGTAAAACCCCATGTATCATATTACATGTGCTAAAATATGCTTCTCAAACACATTTTATGGCCAGTCTTACTCATTAATACAGTATTAATGGAGTAAAATGTAGTCATGATGAAGTAAAAACTAATTTTGTACTGTGATATTTATTGATTTATATAATTTTATCAAAAATATCACAGTACAGAATTCAAGTTTTTACTTAATCATTACTACATTTTATATATATATATATATATATATATATATATATATATATATATATATATATATATATATATATTGAAAAAAACATAAAGTGTGACGTAATGAAGTTTCAGCCGGACCCAGAATGCAGGAGACAGTGTGAGATGGCAGAGTGGATTTATTATTCTAAGCGGAACGCCGCACATAAGCGGAACGCCGCACTTAAGCAGTCGTACTGGTGACAAAGAGAAACACAAACATTAAGCACTGGAACCAGGAGCCAGAGCGAACACGGGGAAGGAGGGACGTGATTTGAGACAATCTTCTCACACAGAGCTGAGTGTGCGGTTTGTGTTTATAGGGAGTAAATGAGAGGAGTGAATTCAGGCGTGAGCTACTGCAATCAGGCCGAGCAGCTCAGCCACGCCCCTCAGCTGGAGTGGGGAGAAAATAAGAGTAAGAGAACGGAGCCGCCAAAAATCAAAGTCCCCCAAAAACACAGACCATAGTTTTCATTCGGTGCCGGCGGAAGCGCTGGCTACTATTAGCCTAGCGCCGGTTATATTTTATAATGTAAATAATATTTAATAATAATATTTTAATAAAAACATTTTCATGGCTTTAAGCTATGTACTTCACAACATGATCACTTGTTTTGATAATTTCTCAATCGGTTCACTTCAGATATCCCATGATGCACTATGCTACCTCATTCAAAAGTGTGGCGCTTTTTACATACGTGCCCCCATTTGCCTGTGCTCCCGTGTACAAGCCCAGGTAAAATATAGTCCAAACTGATGTGAGTCGTACCGACAAGCATGGCGCCGAAGTGAAGTCGATCTAAACAACCAACATTAAATACGTTGTGAAAGCGACTCAAGACCGATGATTCCAGTGTTTCGGAAACATTCGTATCTCATGAAATAGGTAAAAAAGTTTTATGTCATGTCCGAACACAAATTATTTCTTGATTGCACTGAGCAATAATAGTGAAAACTAACCTCCAAACTAGCCTAATCTTATTCTAATAGCCTAACCGTATCAATCCTAAAATATTACATAAACAGTTTTGACAGATTAGGGTACAGTTTGATTCACAAATGTTCTATTTTCGTAAGGTAACTGTTAGATTTTTCAAATAAGAAGTTTTATGTACTTTCCTTTAAGAAGTCTACTATTCTTGTAACAAATACTATTTTTATAATATAAACTTTTAGTTTTATTTGCTTCTAGCTTGTCTGATTTTCTCATAAATATGGGCCCAGAATGCCCCACAGAGCACAAATGAATTTAAAAAATTTTTCATTGATGGGGACCCCCCCCCCCCCCCCCCCCATGCTCGCCTCAAACAATTTCCACCCCCTATTTATCAATATCCTCCTTCTACTCTAAAACTTAATGAATACCCTGCAGCCCATAACAAAAAGAACTTAAACATGAAGTGTAATAATTTGGATAAACAAAAGAAAAGGCTAAACATGCTACAGCATAGTACATAAAATCACACATACAAGCATTAACTTAGATACTGTTATGGAATAATAATTGGAAAGACTTTAATACTACAGTGCTTTACAACAGTTCAGATGATTATTCCTCTTCAGGCACTTCAGAGAAAACTTTTGTTTATTCAGGAGAAAGTCTTATTTCTTTAGAAGAGACATACAACATCATTACCTTTTTCTGTTGCTTGGCCAGAAAAGACGCACAGCGTTTGAGTGGCATCGTAGAGTTTAACTGTTAATTAAAACACTAAAAAAATGCAAATTGACAACTTGTGCGTGAATGAGAAAAAAGGGCATATTCGTCATCTCAACCAATCAGCAGGAGAGAGACAGCCATTGGCTGAATTTGAATCACATAACAGTTACTCAGCAGTCCGCGAACATGCGGGAACATGAGTGCAAACCGCAAATAGTAAAGGGCCTACTGTACACGAAAATATCTGCTGGTTAATAAAGTTCCACCAGTGTCTCCTTTACACTCATAAACCTCTAACTGCTAATCGGCACAGTCAGTACTAGTAATAATAGTAGCACGTACTGTATGCAGAAACCGTCGCCAATTGAATATTTTTATATGGTTTTAAATAGCATGAATGTTTGTTTCCAACTTTTTGATGATGCATTTTACATCAACTGCAACTGATTTACCAATTCTAAATCTTAAAAAGCCTGAGAATCTTCTGAAAATGGAAATACTGTATAGTATTTGGGAGAATCAAACCCAAGTTGATACATTTTCTTATACCCTGATTCATTTCCTCCCTCACTTCAATCCCATCAGCATTTTCTGGGCTGTTGGATTGCTAATGTCAGTACTGAATGTTGACTATAAGTAAATTTAATTTTGTGCTAGCATTACAATTATATGGTTTTAAAAGCAGCATTGGTTTATTTAAGTAACATGTGTGAAACACTAGTGACACAGAAATGCTGCACTTTAATGTATCTTTGTTTTTATTTCAGAGCATGGACTCTTCTGATTTGTCGGATGGACCTATAACGCTGCAAGAATATCTAGAGGTGAAGAAAGCCCTGGCCTCCTCTGAGGCCAAAGTCCAGCAGCTTATGAAGGTCAACAACAACTTGAGTGAGGAGCTGAGGAGACTTCAGAAAGAGGTACAAGCATGAAATAAACATACCAATATGATCAGAACAGGACAGGAACCACAGAAATATTCATATGATAGCAGGTGTGTGTGTGTGTGTGCGCGCGCGTGTTCATTCCAACTTGAATCAATATTTCCATGTAAAAATTCATTTGTGAATCAAAGCATCAAAATCTTTTGTGCATGCCTGGGAGATAAAATCATATCAAGAAATATTATTGTGTGATATAAATGTATGGTGAACTAAATAATTCAAATACTTCCTAATTTACACCTTAATTTTAGAAGGGTAAGACCTCATTATTTTCGTGTCCTGTTGAGCCTCAGCTGAGGTCACCACAGGTCCAATAATGAATTACGGAATTTGCATGTGCGTTGCAAAATGGTTAAATAAACACCAGATTTCGATCAGGATCAATGATCTACATAACTTTTCCTGTTCATGTTGCATGGTGTATCTGGTACTCCCACTGATCACACTTTTTTGTCCTTCTACTGATAATTTGATAAAGCTGCTTCTCCAGGGACTATTATACTGCATCTAAAGGGCTTTTAAACACTCAAGCCCAGTGGCTCATTATCCCCGGTTTCCCTAGCGTGAAGCGACCAGGAGTTCAATTACTCCTGGATGGGACGCTGGTCCATCGCAGTTTACCTTCCCAGTATATTTTTACTGGTACCCATTTATACTGCTGGGTGAACAGAGCCACACTTGTGGTTGAGACCTTACCCAGGGGTCTTCGCACAGTGGGGGGTCTAACTGGGATGCGAACACACATTTTCCTGATCATGAGCCCACCACCTTAACCGCTATGCCATTGGCCCCACATTATCCCGCATCTACCAGGTTTTAATGCATACAGCAGCCTCCCCCCCTTTTTTTCGGGGATTGGGGGAATCAAGAAATTCCGCGAGTTATGTACCTAGAAGTAAAACCCTATGTATTCCATGTGTTAAAATATGCTTCTCAAACACATTCTTTCGACAGTTTTCCTCATTAACGCAGTAATAATGCAGTAAAATGGAGTCATGATTAAGTGAAAACATTTTAATTGTGTGCTGTGATATTTATTGAATAAAATATATGAACAGAAAGACGCTCCCCGACTTGCGTTCATCCGTTTTACGTTTTTTCCGATTTAACTTGAACCCCCCAAAAAAAAAAAAAAAAAGTGATGGTCTAGTGGTATAGGGTATAGGGCACTGGATTGCTGATCCATAGGTTGGGGGGTTTGAGTCCCACTCTCCACAAGGTTGTCACTGTCCCCCACCCCCCCAGTGCAGCTAACTGGGTTATCAAAGGTGGGCCATGTCTCTCACTGTCTATGGTGAGAGGCATGTAAAAGAACTATTGCTGACTTTCGTAAAGAGTAGGCCGCAAAGTTGTCAGCGTGTTTCTGTCCCTTGCTAAAAAAAAAAAAAAAAAAAGGGTTGTGACAGGAAGGGCATCCAACGTAAAAACCTCTGCCAAATCAAATGTGCGAATCAGATGATTCACTGTGGCGACTCTCGAGTAAAAGGGAGAAAGCCGAAAAGAAGACAAGACAGTGTGTTACCCTTGTGTTAAGAATTCATCTCTGTGATCTTTGTGTTTACACTGTTTTGCGGACTTTTGTAACTCTAAGCAAATATGGTTGGTCAGAAGCGAAAGCCTACTAGCATGGGTGCAAGTTTCAGACACAGAGATGAATTAACTATCTGCTTGGATCGGCGCAATCTACCATGCATATTCAGTTAAGGAAAGAGAGTTGTAAAATGAATGAAAACCCGAATCCAGAAAAGAAAGAACTCTTCGCTCTGCTGGTGATTGACATCAGGGCAGGCTGAGTTCTAAACAAGTTCAACGGCGCCCTTGCTCACTTCACTTGAAAGACCGGAAGTCCGTATAAGCCATAGCAACTACACTACTTCCGGTTTTGAGCGCCTAACATATTGTAAGCGTTGATTGGCTTTTTTAAGCTTAATGTAAAGTGACTCGGTATAAATCAGTGACATATTTGAAGTTAATGTTGATATTATTTTATATATTTGATATTATTTTTAAATGTTATGTTTATAATAATTGATTTAGGGGTGTTTTGTGAGATACTTTCATGGTATTTATGGATGTATAGTACAGTATGAGCGTCATACGTCACTGTAACAACTTGTGTTTACTTTCAACTTGCGTTCGGCCGTCCGGAACCAATTAAAAAAAGGGAGTGTGTGTGTGTGTGTATATATATATATATATATATATATATATATATATATATATATATATAAATAAATACAGTCGGGCCTCTACTGACGAAGTTAATCTGTTCCAGAGCTATTTTCGTAAGTAAAAGTGCATTTTACAGGTAAAACACCTGGTTTGTTCTCAGGCTCCCAGGACTACCCCATAAACCCTTGAAAAAGGATAAAAGTACACTGATTTTATATGAAATATGTGTTAAAAGTAAAAGAAAATTACTGTACTGTAAATTCTTCTGTAATCACCTGAAGAGAGAGGATGGTTTCACCACCCCTCGAAACAGATGTGTAGTGATAAATGGAGTTTCAATAGAAAGTCTTTGTCCTGTCCTTTTATTTTATATATATATATATATATATATATATATATATATAGTGTATACCAGAAGCCTGAGAAGATGCATAGCATTTTGGTGGCATCATAGATCTTAACTGGTAATTAAAACACAAAAAAAGAACATTGACAAGTTGTGTGCGAATGAGAAAACGGGGCGTATACATCATCTCAACCAATCAGCAGGGGGAGAAACAAAAGCTCTCAGCCATTGGCTAAATTTGAATCACATGCCAGTTACTTCTTGGTTTGTCGGCAATTCGCGAGCATGTGGGGGTGCAAGTGCAAAACCACGAATGTTCAAGGGCTTACTGTATTGACCTAATAAATAAAAAATTGGGGGAAAAACTATTTTGTCCTAAATCTGCACAAAATGTGAAAGGTCAGTGCCACATATTTCAGTACCAATCATGCTGAAATAATTGTGAATTACTACTTCTATTGTATACACCTGACATTTTGCTTAAATGTGACCTAAAGAGTTTTATTATAATTTAACATGTACCTCATTTATCCTACAATATAGCTGCAAGTGAAATCCTATTCATTAAAAAAATAACTTCAGGTTTAAATTGTCTCCTTTGTAGAGACCTATATAAATATATTTACCAGTTATACTTGTACTCATCAACAAAACAACTTCTCCATTATGTACCTGCTGGCAACCCACCACAGCATTAGCAGAAAAAAGCCATCAGCAGTTCTCTGCAGTGGGGTTTGGAACAGGGTGTCACAGAAAGGTGCTGGATCCAGGAGAAACGAAGGCTCCTGCTGCACGGTTGTCTAGAAATCACTGGGTACTCGCACCACAGTTTGGCAGGACTCTTTATTTACTTTTTGTTTTATGGGGCTAACGCAACACGATTGATCGTATGTCTGTCTTTGTCTTTGCCATAACAAACTTTTACTTCGTTCTTGAGTGGTTTAGGCCAGGGGTCCCCAACCACCAGGCCACGGACCAGTACCGGTCCATGGCTCAATTGGTACCAGGCCGCAGAAGAAATAATTAATTATTTCTGTTTTATTTATTATATGAGTCTGAACGATCTTTATTTTTGAAAAATATTTTATTTTGAATTGAAATGACCGGATTCTCTGTTACATGTAGGTCATTTGAGCGCTAAAATGTAACCCACAAAGAGAGGCGTGTGAACACAGGTGTGTTGGACATGTTTCAAACATTAGCTGGGATTTTGGGTGAGACTGAGCCTGAGCTTTCATTCTCCCAGCTGGTGTATGCTCACCTGTGTTGTATTTTATTTTTTTAGAAAAGTTCAAGCTCTATTTCCCAACCAACTTTATTTCAGCTGTTGAAAAATAACATTCACGGAGTGTTTATTATTATTATTAATAATAATAATAATAATGATGTATATAAATTATATTTACAATATAAACAATCTATGGCACACACACACACACACACACACACACACACACACACACACCCAGGTCCACCGTAAAATTGTCCAGCGTTGACTGGTCCGCTGTAATAAAAAGGTTGGGGATCACTGGTTTAGGCCACACACAGTTGCTACACTATATATTGCCTCGCTTCGCCTTCCACTGAATAATAAGTATGAACTAATTGCTTGATTGTATACTATCTGCTCTGTTGATTTGCTGTTGCATTCACACAAATGGCTCACGTTTAGGGGTAGCTTGATCTCCTACTGCATTCACTTGCACTTCAACATGGGACTTTGACTTGTCAATTTATGATTAGTCACAATTTCTGTATGCTTTTTGAATTAGATCTTACAAAACTGGGGTGGCAACATGAGTGTAATGCAATACATTGATCTGAAACAAATACATATATCCTGTGGCAATTGTTCATTTCTTCGAACATATTTGAACAGACAAACATTCAACCTACTTTAATATGAGTCTTTATTGCTTACTTTCCATTAAAATTGATACCTGGATTTGAAGATGTTCCTTTATCTGATCAGATTTTTCAGTCTGCTGGGGTTGTTTGGTGTAATGGCTGAGTAGAAATGTAAGAATAATGAACTCAGTAGTTTCTGTTAAATACATCAGGTATAGAAGATAAAATATTTGTTTGATGTTTGCTATTGCTTGTTTAAATCCCTCGATTATTTAGAGATGGGCAGTATTTCTGTGCACACATCCATCCATATGTGATAACAGTATGTGTTAATCCTGTCATGAGAATGAGTTTCCTATCCACTCTGATGCACTCTAATGACTCCCCGCCCTCATCCCCATTATGACAGTGTTTTCTCAGCATGAAAAAGCCCTTACTTGTACCTCCTTCAAGCCCTTTTTTGAAACAACTCTTGTGTTTTTTAATTATTCTTATTTTTATTTTGTGTGTTGTATTTCATATGCGTTTCTGGCTGACACCCCCCACCCCTTCGTCCCTGTAGATTTCGCGGATGCAGACGGAGAACGTAGCTCTAAAGGGGGCTCAGGCTGGGCCAATGGGGGCTCTGGGGGGTGGTAATCCGGCCCTTTGGCCCACCGGGATAAGAGGAGGGACAGGAGTGGTTAGTGGAGATCCAAGTTTGGCTCCATCCTCCTCAACTTCTCTGAGAAGGGACCGGCAGGCCTTTTCAATGTATGAGCCTGGAGTGGCCTCCCCCAAAGCCCTCAGCCCAGCACTGGACTCTCTGAGCGGCCACCTGCAGCCCCTCAGCTCCAGCGTAAGTGTGAGTGGCTCACCTAATCCCTGAACTCTGACCTCTTTGGCTTCTATCTTAACTGTTATCATTCATATCCCTTTTTATCCGGGTAGCTTGCTGCTTTTGCCCGGACTTCCAATGCTTACACCTGTTCGTTTATGACTGATTAACACTGCACACTGCTCTTTACTGCCACCTCATGGTCACACATCAGCACAATCTGCACTTTCTTCTTTGGGTATTACTCTAGATAATATAATGTATGTTACTGGGGGGGAAAAAAAAGCTGTACGTTCATGGACATGAACTGCTTTTTTTTTTTGGAATAGAAGCAATGTGCTGTGTCCATGTTTAGGGATTGAATGATGACATCTCTGCCATCAAAAGCTATGGCGAATATGCCAAGAGAGGCTGTCTTTAGAGGAGCTTGTCTTGTGCTTAGCTGGGAATGTATAATCGGTTCATGGAATGTATGGGTGCTTGATCGTCTGACTAATGGATGAATTGGTGTGAATGTACTTGTTTTTCTTTTCTCTCCACTTTTTCCTTTAATGACCAGGTTACCAATACAGGATTCAATCTGCGAGTTGGCATCAATGTAAAAAAGTACCAGTGTGGCTGTGCTGACGTAAGACAATGAACATAAGGCTTCGGCTGTTTGCCTCAACAAATATCAGTCTTCTCGAATAATTCACACTTCCAAAAATAAAGAACATATATTGACAACAGTTGTGGAACAAAATTCAAGCTTCTATAAAACTGATAATTTAAGTGATCGTACAAAGAATGAGAGTAGTTTTAGGAGAAATACTATGAATCAGATGATTGGGCGAACTACTGGTAGATGCTCACTCGTGAGTTGCGTCATGTTTTCATTTGGTGGTGGTTAAGTATTCCTGTGGAGCGGGGTAATTTTATGCTTGTGAATGGGTTGCACTACTTTTGACAAACTTTGTGGGGCATATTTTTTTTTTTTTTTTGTCGTTGTTTTGTTTCTAGAGCATTTTATATTTTCTCTATATATGTTCTGTTTTCAGTTGACTTCTTTAGTAGACCCCTGCTCAACTCCATTTCCTGTGTTGTGAATACTTGCAGGTTTCCAGTTGAATGCTTTATTCTGCCTGCTTGATTCCGTCGGTGTCGTTCTTCTGATTTTTCACATTAACCGTGCCTTACCTTTTTATCTTTGCTTCCTTCACCGTTGAAAAACTCAAACTAACAGTACATTTCAATCACTGCAATGGTTAACTTGCCTTTCTTGGAGCTCTCAAAGGTCTTCAGGTTTTTTCAATTGTTTTTCTGGCTTTTGAAAGCCTGGTCATTTAAGCTTGTGTTGCTTATATTCATTTTCAGGTGCGAAAAGGGGCTTCCGTAGGCCCCACCCCATATGGAGGACCACACATGTCAGCCTCTATGGAGATAGGGCGCTATATGGTACGTGGAGAGGAAATAAAATGGGTGTGGATTTGAATGAAAACCAATCAATACGGTTCATGATTTTTGCATGACTTACATTAGTCTGACTGGATTAAATTTGCAAGTCAGCTGATGTCCCACTTACAAACTGTTGTTTCTACTTCAGACCCCCAAGTTAGAGAAACATGGTAGTGGTACTGACAGCGACTACGACAACACACAAACATATGACACCTCCGTTGGGTGAGTGAATTTCATTTCAGATTCTTGTTACTTTTTAAATGTGGGTTGTTTAATGAGCTTTTTAAGTATATAAGGTTGAATGGTAGGTGCCACTTTTATTTGAGTGGGTGTGTGGTTGTGGGCACAGTATGGGCCGCAGCAGTGAGGAGGAGAGCCGAGTGGAGGTAGAGGAAAGCGGAGATGTGGGAGAGCCAGATCCAACATTGCCCTGCACAGAGGATGTTATCTTAAAGACTGAGCAGGTCACCAAGAACATCCAAGAACTGCTCAGAGCAGCGCAGGAGTTTAAACATGACAGGTGGGAGATATGTTCTGACATACATTCATACAGACACAAAGCGGAAAGGGAATATGCAAGGTGTTAGGGATTTGCCTGAATCTAAAAACAGCAGTTTCCTTTATAATTATGGTGTGGTGTCGAATCAAATCAAACAGAGGTTATTGGGTCACTATCTCACAAAAAAATCATGGATGTAGTCCTGAGCAATGCACATGTAAAAGTTTAGGTCATTCTGTACAACAGTTAGTGAGTAGGGATGTCATTGACAATCAGAATATCGCAAAATCGCCGATGTAATTGTCGATCTATAATTGATACCTATCAAAGGAATATCGATACTTCTAACGTTATATAAAATTCATCTTGTATTAAATTTCATACAAAGCTGTTTTAATTTAAACAACACTATAGTAAGCTTTATCTTTTAATAAATAAAATAATGTACGGAAACACGTTATATAGTTTCAGTAGAAAATCAGCTTAGCGTAATGCCGCATTTCAGTCTTTGGCCTCAACTTCGGTATTATTAAATATGCTAACCAAAACATAGGATTGCCAAGAGCGGCTGTGTGTTAGTCCAAGCTTCCTGTGTTCATGACAGCGTCTGTAGCAAATGGTACGTCCCGCCATTAATGGTACGTTCCGCGTAAAATCTTGTCGGTGGAAAACTTTCCTGCCTTTTATTTCAGATTTGGCTTTAGTAATTGGTCACTTTATTATAAAATATTCAATGCATTATACAAACTACTGTAAGATATCTTAGTCTGTTCTGTTTAATGCATTTATGAAACAGTACAGCAATATTCTAATGTATCGTTACATCGTAAAAATTTTATCAATATATCGATACCAATAATAGGTTTTCAATGACATCCCTATTGGTGAGATATGAACATAAATCTCAAATACTGAGACTGAGTGCTGAAATGTTTTCTTTTTTATATAAAATCATCAATCCAGGTCCATTTTAAATGTGTCTATATGGTGAGAAACTATTGCATCCATAAATCTTCAACAATGAGCCATCAAAATAAAAAATAAAATTGTTTTTAGTTTGGTCTCACCAAACCCCCCCCCCAAAAAAGACCAATTTTCACACTACAGAGAACACATGTTGACAATTGATTACTTTTTTAGTATTATTATTATTATTATTTTTTACATCTGATTATTATACACAAATAATATCTGTAGTAGCTTTCATGTCTGGTATCAGACTGGTTCTATTTTTTTTTTTTTTTTAATTATCTTGAATGTCAGTCAGTCTCTGCAAATAATATATTTGAACATATGAGGTAAAAATTTATAAGGATTAAAACAAGAAAGTAAAAGAACTTGTGAGTTTTATTGACACACTGGTAAATTGTCAAACTTTGGTTATGCACATGTTGAGTACCGGTATTATTATCAATACAAGGGGGGAAAAAAAGCAACCAATACAAAATGTATGAGATAAACGTGTTACAATTTGGCATTTAGTTTCTTCAGTTATTAAATTTTCCAGAAATATTGTCCTATACCTTAAATAGGTTTATGTCTCTGAAATTGTGGTTTCTGTCTTCTCATTTTTGACCTCACCATTATCAAGGAGCTATTGCCCAGCATTTGTTTTCTGTGTATTAAATAAATGAAAATATGTAAATATTGTGCATAATATGGTCAGGCAACCTTTTTTCTTTCTTTTTTTTTTTCCTTTATGAATTTTTTTTTAATAGTTTTGTGCCATGCTCAGAGAAGATCCACTTGGCTGTGACAGAGATGGCCTCCCTCTTTCCTAAGGTCAGTCAATGTCCCCTTTTGTAATATTTTGTTAAACACACCCGGGTTTCTCACCTCAGTTTTTATATCATGTGTCATCAGAGACCAGCTCTGGATGCCGTGCGCGCTTCCCTAAAGCTTCTGGCCTCTAGTGCCTCACGTCTGCAAGTGGAGTGTCGCAAAGCGGCGCCCTCAGAGCCATCGGCCAGCGCTGTTGATTACCAGCTTCTCACGCAGCAGGTCATCCAGTGTGCTTATGACATTGCCAAGGCTGCCAAGCAGCTCGTCACCATCACAACTCGTGAGAAGAAGCAGTGACCCACCTCTGGGCTCGAGGGATGTGGGGGACACACTACAGAATATTGGACCCACCAGTAGGGGACGAAGGAATTGCGATCAAACAGTTGGTTGTTGAAGATTGGAAAGAAATAAATGATGTTTAAAGAAGGACGTGAATGTAGGGGCTGATGACAGTCATTTCATGGGGAATGATAAAAATCATTATTTGTGGGGGATAAAGAAATGAAAGAAAGAATAAGGAAAAGAAAACTACATGGAAGTTACACCACCAACACAGAGGGGGATGCTTATGGGAGACCCTTGTTTAAGGGGATTAAAAAAAAATCATCTCACTCTTCTCTTAATCTGTTATTGCCATCCCTCTTTACATTTCATTCATCTCTGTCTCTCTCTTACAGTAATACGCTGATGATTCACAAGCACATTTAACTCAAACAAATGCGGCTCTTTTTCATCATTTTTGATTTCTTTAATGTTTGTTGATCCATGTCTACTTTTCTATGCCACTCCATTGGCCTTTACCTGTTGGGACAAAGATGTAGACTTAAACACTTACACTGGAATTATTGTAATGCCTATGACTTTAGTTTTTTTTATTATTATTATTATTATTATTATTAATGTTATGATTATTTCTGTCAATGATGTTTTTTTTCTGAATTGTATTATTTTTTGGTTATTGCATTGTGTAACATTTGGTCAAGAAAGGGTGAGTGTTGAAAATGCAGCACTCAGCTTTTACTCAGTATTGAGGATCGTCATGATCTCACAGAACCTGTACTTCAGGAAGACATGCTTGTGTTGAAGTGTGCAGTCATCAGAACCAAAGGACATAGTGATGGAATCGAGGACACACTAGAAACGATCTTCCGGTCATTAAGGCTGACTTGATTGCATGCATCAATGTCTGAAAATAAGGTCAGCTGTCATCTTTTTTGGAGATGGCTCCATTTCTTCATTCATCTCATGACTCACAGTCCCTCCACTGTTGATCGTTTCACAGAAGCTGCAGATGTTGGTTCATTCGTTACATTGCCAATGTGCAGGAACATAGAGGTCCACTCTGGTAGGACGGTTCCTCTCCAGTTCTTCCACTCTACTTTCTTTGAGATTATCAATTTGGCTTCTTTATTATTAGTGTAACAAGTTAGATAATTGTGATGTGAACTTATTTTTGGACCAGATTTTTTTTTTCTTTGATGAAAATATCAGATTCAGTATACTTCATGTTTATATTATTATTTTTTGATTGGGATGCATGTGTATGGTAATTGTAACAATGTTTTATAAGCTATATGGATGTGAACACTGATGGTAGAAGGGTACTGGCAGTGTTCACTATCCAGGCACTTCAGCAGGTTGCAGTAATGGGAAAAATGACAGCTGTGCTGTTTCATTCTCTCCCCTTGTTGATTCTGGAGCCATAAAGTCAATGTGTGTGAGATTGTAGGCGGCGGTGAGGACCCACAACCTACTGCTGAATACTAGCTCCTACAGCTCTGCGGCTCTGAATACAACCAAGTCATTTTAACAGATGAATGTGTCTCAATATTGTGGAGTAAGTAAACTGAAACTGGAGTAATCATGCATACCAAGCACTATTAATATTAACAACTCTCAGACTTCTATTAGACAGCTCGTCATAGTAAGTTTTCACGGATATCTGTTTTGGTGTTCATACAAACAGATGATTTCAATTCTTCTTTGGACCACATCCATGTTTCAGCAGGTGAATTACATATTGATAGCATCTCTGTCCAGAAAGCTATAAAACAATTCGCCTTCGTTGACACTAAAGGCACAGCCTGTTCTACATCATGGCATGAAAACTTTTTCTGTGTTTTGTTTTTGTGTTTCTTTTGCCCTTACACAAGCCTTACTCTATTTCTCTCACTTTATCCAATTTGTTCTGATGTTTCCAACCATTTCTTGCCCTCGACGACTTTATTTTAAATTTTGGAAGCGGGATATTCATTTCCTTAAAAAAAACAAGCACATGTATTTGAAAGAATTCACCATTCACTTTGCATATCTGTTACTTTTAAACCACTACATGCCATCTCTTTACTACTTTTTGGTCCCTCGGGGTATTGCACATGGAACTGAATCATTGAGTATGTGTGACACATTTGCTACTTTTGTGTACTTTTTCAAAAGTCTGTTTTGTTTGATTGTTTTTTCCTGGCCACTGGGGAATGTGTTTACCCACTTTATTGTGATCAGAGTTAGTGAAGAGGTTAGCACCTGAGAAAATGGAGGGTGTGTGTTAGGAAATGGGAGCCTTAGCACACTCAACCTTCATGATCTATCCAGCACAATGTTGGGCTCCTTTACTGTGAGTTCTGTAATATTAATGTCTGCCTTGTCCCATGCAGCCTCATACCGTAATACATACAATCAATGCATACACAAACAAAGCCTGCACGCGCACACGTTACCCTCCCCAAACGTCCTCACCTTATAGTCTCTTCTTTATAACAATCAAACTCACTGCTCTGCACTCATGATCATAAGTGTTCCTGAGATGGCTGATGGGAGAATTGCTTTTAGCAGAGTTAATTGTACAAAATAAAGAAATTAAACTAAGCAAAAACAAACAAAAAAAATCATAATAGAAACTCGTAAGCTGTACATTTGTAATAAAGACAGAAATGGTAATTGTCCTATAAGAATGCTTATTTGTACCTATTGTATTTTACTTCTCAAATGTTTTCTCCTTTGGTTTCTATAATTCAGCAACTGGAATTCATCTGCACTTTGTTCACTGAGTTCAACCAGAGTGTAAACTAATGGCTCTTAATGTGGGATTCAGAGACCCTCAGGGGTCATTGACACATAGGCAGGGGGTCTGTGGTTTATAAATAATGTCAAATTGGCAATAATGTATTCTCTTGTATTCCGTTAAAAATTTAGGAATAAAAAAAGTCGATGGATCCAATCATTAGCCAGAATATTACTGTATGCTTTGTTATATTAAGCCTAATATTGCAATGGTTGGATTAGTTCATAAACTAAATCTTTGTTGTAGGATCTGTGCATTGTATTTTACAGTTAAATGGATTCTTGGATTTAAAAAAGAGCATTGCTGATACAATCTACTTAAAAAGGGGGATTAATGAAATAAAGCAGTGAGAATTACTGGTACTACTAAAACAAAAGGGTCAATGAAAACATTTTCACCAGAAATATTTTATGTTCACTCAATGTGAATAAATTTATTTACATTGATTTGCCGTCAGATATGGGGGGGGTTACTTTGGATCTAATATAAATCTTTTTCCGTACTTGTACTTATACTACTTTGGCCAGAGAAGTATCTGTTTCTGTTAAAATAAGAAAATACCTCGCAGCTACAACCTGAATAATTGTTGCAGTAATTGTTTAACTGGCAACATATTTCACCCCCGACTCATTCAGCAAGTAACTTTTCACTTTCTTAAAATTCAAAGAGATTCTTTATTTGGTACTACAGCAGTGCTTCTCAAATAGTGGGGACCTCTTGGCGGCGGCGGGGGCGGGGGGGGGGGGGATTCCCTGGGGAAAACACTTTTCTGGAATTGTGAGAATTAAGTGTAATTGCACCTCCACTGCAGTAGTTGGCAGTGGCGCTCTCGTAGTAGTGCTATGGTGTAGCGGTTTATCGCACGAGCAAACGACATGAAGTGCAGTAAACAACCCCTTAAGAAACAACACAGACAAATTTCTGTCAGGAATGAAGAGAAAGGTGGAGACAGACATTAAGACATAAGTTAAATGAGTTTAAATAAGTGTATTTTTTAATTTCAGACACATTGGTGTACTTTAAATCTTTTCTGTTACAGATTAAAAACAATGTTCAGTTTTTCTTTATTGTAAGTTGATTTATATTTATTTTTGTTGTTAATGTTTATAAAGGTACAATGTTATGCAGGGGTGTACTAATAACAATTTTATAGACAAATAATACTATTTATAGGTGTTTGCGGGGTAGTGGTGGGGGTGTGAAATGTTTTTTTTTTCTTCCGAGAGGGGGCGCCACAGAAAATAATTGAAAAGCACTGTCCGACAGTAATGTATGCAAATACACCGATCAGCCTTAAAATTAATACCACCTGACTGGTCTGTAGCTAGGAGCTCATACCCAGCAAGCTGCAATGATCTATCATAGCCAGCATTGACAATTTCAGGACCTTCTTGCCTTCCCTCCCCAATGAGCCTTGAGCACTTAAGACTTTTTCCAGTTGACTGGTTGTCATTCCCTCAAACAACCTTTTGGTAGTTTCTTATGATTCGATAATTATGCTTGCATTCCTCCCAACCCCTGCTTCCAACACATAAAATTTTAGAACTGACTTTACTGTTCAAGTATCTCAAGACCTCGTTCACCAGTGAGGGAAAGATGGATAAAATGATTGACAGGCGGATCAGTGCCGCCTCTGCTGTAAACCTGAACTTGTACCAGTGTCTTGTTGAAGTTGGAGCTGAGGTGGAAGGCGAAGCTCTCAATTTGCCAGTTGATTTACATTCTTACCCTCAACAATGGTCATGAGCTTTGGTTCATGACCAAAAGAACAAGATTGCGAAAACAAGGAACTGAAATGAGCTGCTTTTGCAGGGTGGCAGAGCTCTCCCTTCGAGATCGGGATGAGAAGCTCAGAATAGAATCACTGCTTCTTCGTGTTTCGAGGAGCCAGTTGAGGTGGCTTGGGCATCTGATTATAATCCCTCTTGAACACCTCCTTGGTGTGGTGTATTGTGAATGTTCAACCAGAAAGAGACCCCAGGTTCCACCCAGAATGCACTGGACAGACCATGTCTCTCAAATGGTCTGGGAATGCCTTGGTGTCCCTGGAAGAGCTGGAGGAAGTGGTCGGAGAGAGGAACGTCTGGACTTCACTGCATAGGCTGCTGCTCTCGTGACCTAATCCTGGATTAAGTGGAGAAAGAGGATGATGATAACGACTTTATCTGTTTACCACTGGATGTGAGCAACCTGCTTGGCTAATCTACTAATACGATATCACATATATATATATATATATATATATATATAATATAAAAAATACGATATCACTTATATACCATTAGCAGCTGTGTCACTACAGGAAAACAAACAAAAAACCAAAATGAAAGCAGGCATGATTCATCAAACCTCTTAATGGTACATGGCTGGTTCTTCCATTCACCATGATGGTAAATCCCCCCCCCCCCCCCCCAAAAAAAAAATTATTGGGTTGTGTCCATGAACAGGCATTGGTGGTGCCCTATGAGAGGTCATCATGGCGTGTGTGAAGCAACCTGAAATGTGGTGAGACGACCTTCATGGTGAACTGGCTTGTCAGTTAAGTATTTGATGGTCAGATTGTATTTTTTCTTCAATGATTTGATTTTAAGGGAAACGAAATTAGTATTGCACACCCTCTCATCAGATACTGCATGCAGTTCCTCGCCAGGCTATCACATGTCTGCTATTAAGGAATACAGTACATAATGGTAAATTACTGTTTTTATCTGCCAGCAGTCACAATTTTTTTATTATATATATATGTATATATATATATATATATATATATATATATACATATCATGTTATGATGATTGGAGTATATACTGTATGCCACAATATTTTTGGATGTGGACATACAAAAAAAAAAAATCAAAAGGGACAATTTTGTTTGCTAGCCATTTTTAATGATTATTAACTTTCACATCGATAGTTAGCAACCACAACAAACAATACACACTTAATAGGCAAAACAGCTCAAAATAATAATCAATACACCCAGCAAAAGATTGATATCTAAAGTTCATTCTGAATTGGAAGTTAAATAGTGAGTAAACACACTGAGCTCATACACATACTGTACTTGGAGCTGCTGAATGCCACTGTTATATACTTTTACACCCGCCACTGAAAAATGTATGATTTCTATCATAGACAATATTGATTGATGCCCTCAAACTCTAGCATCAGCTGATGGTAAACACTTCTGTTGGGCTTGCCAATGGGTTTTATAATATATTTCTAAAGGACACTCAAGGATACATCTGCCTTTCATGAGTCCTCATTTGATTCGCCTTAAACAGCCGAGTGGATATATGCTGCAAACCTGATCATGCACATGTAAGTCTGTCTTTAATCGTATCAAGAAAGCTTCAATTATATTCTATGCTGGAATGAAAATGGTGCATTATTATTGCTACATGATATTTTTGTCTATTTCAGGCGTGCACTTCGCCTCCACACAATCACAGTTAAATCATCAGTAATCTGTCGGTCTTGGGTGAATTCTGTTTCTCTTTTCAAACCACAAGAAGTTAAGTAAAGATATTTTTCTCTGTTTGAACACTGACATTTAACATTCTCTAAACACAAAATCTAAAGAAACCCTAGAATGTACAGCGAGGATTGAAAAAAAACACGAATGAAGTTTGCTGTTCAAGCCTGGGCTGGTGCTTTTTTTATTACGAAAAGGCATTTGATCCGAATTTATATCAGTCTGCTATATATATATATATATATATATATATATATATATATATATATATATATATATATATATACACAGTCATACCTCACCTTGAGAAATTAATTTGTTCCAGAAGTGGTTTCGTAACGTAATTTATTTATTATTATTTTTTTTTTCCCCATAAGTCGAGTCGCATTTTACATGTAAACGGCCTGATTCGTTCCAAGCCCCCAACCCCCAATACTACCTCCTAAACCCTTTAAAAATTATAAAAGTATACCAATTTTGTATGAACTATGAGTTAAAAGTAAAAGAACATTATTTATTAAACCATTAAAATGAATAAGACATGCAAATCATTTACCATTGGGGTTGAGCATCTATACCCAAGATATTACGCGCCTTAAAACTCCATGACGAAAGAGTGTCAGAGGCACAAGAAAAGCATCATGAGTATCATGGAGATACAGCTCCCTCCTAGCCAATGGGAGGCCAGCGGGGTGTAGCCAATGAGAGAGCTACTCTATCGTGCCAATCTCAAAACAAAAGTACAGGATGCGTCTCATAACTTGAATTTTCTTTCGTATTCAGAGGTGAAAATTTTACGTAAAGGCGTTTCGTAACTTGGATTTTTCATTAGTTGGGTCTTTCGTAAGGTGAGGTATGACTGTATATATTGTGTGTGTGTGTGTGTGTGTGTGTATATATAATACAATGATATCACCAATAGCACTGGGCAGTGTGAGTAAACTGTGCATTTGGATAATTATATTTGGAAAACAAGATTGTTCCGTGCCCCAATTGTTAACCTTTTATATACAACCAGAGCACAAGACTCCCACTAACATGTCAAAGTGAAACTTTAGGATCCATATGACCAAATTGTTTTGTGTGTAATCTCAATCTCAGGGATTATCTGGCTTTGTTTGATTACCTGAATTGAAATTAGTGGCTCACAGCTAGTTGAACAGTACAGCTAAATATTCGAGAAAATTTCTCAAAACACTGAATGCATAAATCATGTCCATAGATCAGGCCTGATTCCTAGACTGCATGTAAAGCGGAGTTTCCTTTAACATCCTAATGCAACCAAATTTACACTGAGGATATTTTTAAACCAATAAATCACATCATGATCACGTCCCTTCTTGTGTTTTTAGGGTTGAATCAGAACAGCATTATAATAATGAAACTGACCTCAAACTAATGTGACATTGGGTATGATATATTGGTGCCTATGCACTAATATGAGAGTACAGGTAATGTCCTGTGCCTAGATTTATCTTTCAATATTTCAAACTATTTAAATGTGCTTATTTTAAAAATGCAGGGAGTTTGTGGTTCTATACCTACTGTAAATCAAGAGCCAAATTTTCTGATGAAGGGGATTCAAAATAAACAAATATTCAATTGTAAGAACACAGATTATTGCTATGTACTTTTCCTAAACATGCTCATCTATAAACCACACGACAAAATACCAGAAAAAAAAAAAAATAAGGACAATGAATTGTCTTTTCATATTGTTTCCTTTTCATGTCCAGGACTTGACAATGCTTTGTGCTTCTGCAGGTAATGCATCAAAACAACAGAAAAAAAATGCACAACTGTTCTGTTTTTAAATACCAAAATACTGTTGAAACTTTATACAGATCAACTTCTGCTAGCCAGTTGAACTATACATGAACTTTACACATATGTGTTATTAAGGTGCAGCCATTATATCAGCTGACTTAACTCGACATTATGCATGAGAAGTTTTAAAATTAGACAGTATGATTTTATGCATGAATACATGTGACCATTGCACAATATTCACACACTTCACACGAGGCACAGCGAACATTACTGTTGCTAGTTATAGTCACAGGCTTGCACACAAACATTACATAATGATCCTGTATTTCATGGTGAATCCCCTGTGCAAGGCCTGAACTAAGCACAATTCACATTAATTGGTGTAATTTATGTCAAGATGTTTACACTGTATCCGCATAATGTACATTAAACAGGCTATTTTCAATCACAAAGTACACTTTGACTGCGCAGACCTGATCCTTAACTAAGTGATATATGTACTGAATAGAGAAGTGCGGAACTTTGAAAACCTAGGATAGGTCTCTCTTGGGGAGAGGCTGCGAAAAGTAGGACAGAGATGGAAATTTTGTCAGAGGTGTTATAATTAATAGGATGACGGTAGTGCAGCACACATGGTCTTTCTCCAAAATGACATTTCAGAACTGCATATATTGTTCTTTTTAGCTGGCTCGGGACGATTTATTAAAAAAAAGGACTTCCATATAAGAGCTTCTTGTCATGTTACATGTCTTTGACTTATAAAATTACATTGTGTAAAATGTTTGCCCTTAAATTTCTCTTCTATTAGTAAATCCACATGGTTAATATATTTATCAGAATTTCAGAAACATCTTTGGTTATTTCCCCCAAAACACCCATTTAAATTTGAGTAATGGAAGCGGTGGGTCTTTCACCACAACAGAGGAAGTAGAGATCCTGTGTTCTCATTCTGCACTATTAAATTATTTGTCTGTTGTATGCTAATGTCTGGCTTCAGCCTGGCTTTCTTTTGCCTTCCCTATTGAGCTGGGTGAATTTTATTTCATGTTACTGTGCTAACATAAATATGTTCAAGTTGGTCATGTGTGTCTCGTGGAGATTGAAGAACCTGTTCCTTTAACACAAACTGTTGGCTTAGAGTAGTAATTTTAGCCACTTTTAAATTATGCAAACATTTTGTGTGTGTGTGTGTGCGTGTATATATAATATATATATATATATATATATATATATATATATATAATTTTTTTTTTATACAGGGATCCCTCACTTTCTACGGTTCCTTTGGATCGAGATCCCCACACGACCATTGAAATCCGCGAAGGAGGATCACCCCCCCCCCCGACGAATACATAAATGTATGTGTATATAATATCAATAAATACATATTCAATGCTATAAATGCTCATAATAACAATTAAACATTAAAAAATAATGCATAAGATGTAAATAAAATATAAATACACACACATACAGACGCATGCGTGTGCACGCACTCAAATGTGCACCTCACAACAATGTAACTAGTTTTGATGGGAGATTTTGGGTTGTTTTGAGTTGGTTTAGGTTTTTTGGGGGTTTTTTTTTGCATAATTTGGACCTATTTTTGTGTAATTTTCCTTAACTTTGTCCCCGATTCTTCCATAATTTCCTTATTTTTTAATTCGAAGTTTTTTTTTTTTTTTTTTTTTTTTAAATAGCGATGCACTGAAGCCGCATGAATTGAAGTGTTAAGTAATGAGGATCCCTATATATGTGTGCATATATATATATATATATATATATATATATATATATATATATATATATATATATTTCTATATATATATATATATATATATTTCTATATATATATTTCTATATATATGTATATATATATATATATATATATATATTTCTATATATATGTATATATATATATATATGTATATGTGTGTGCATATATATATATATATATATATATATATATATATATATATATATACACATACACACACACACATCAAACAAGTGAGTTGTGTACTTTCCTTATTTTAGATCAGATAAACATACAGTGGTAGCATGCTTGTAATACAGTATACGCTCCTTTGTAGTAGTTTCCATTGGGAGACCTGCAGTCAATGGCAAAAGAAGTACTGTCTCACTATAAACCTGGAATGTTGATATATGTACATATAATTAGGCATACACCTTTTATTAAATAATAGCTCACTATTTTGTTAAGGCATCATTCTTATTTAAGATCCCACCACATGATGTTGTTATAATTATATTTGAACATTTTGACCCTTATACTTCACTTCTGAAATGGGAGGAACACAAAGAGTATGTTTTGTTGTAGGTTTCAGTATGAGGTTAGTACAGCTTCCATCCAACCTTGCACAATGAAAAAAGCTGACTCTGAAACCTTCAGGCTACAAACCTGCCGAAGCTTTGTACTGAAATCCAATCTGTGTTCTCTGTGAGGAAACAGAGAAGATCGCCAAAGACGAGTAAAGTGGCTGATAATGGTGTGAAAAATTATAGAATGTCAATGGGGGAAAGATTCTGTTTTTGTTCTTCCAGTGTGCTGGTTCCAAGCCCATTTCCTAGCTACTATTGTGCAACAGGCTAGTTTAGGACAAAGAAGACTGTGGACCTCAGAGAAACATGGCAAATGCATTGTAGGTGAAAGGTGGCTGCCACTCAGGAAGGGACCAGGAGATGATCCCGGTGCCTCTGTTCCATGTCGGCATGTGTATTCCCTTGGAAACTAAGCCTATAGGATTCAGTCTGAGGAGAAAAAACAAATGACACAAGGTACACAAGTGTTGGTCTTGACTGGACAAATCAACACCATGTTTACATCAGAGCTGTTAATCAGAGTACATATGCTTCTACACATTAAGGCCGTAGTGACCTTGAGCTGAGACCTGTAACCTCTAAAAAGCCAATGAGCTCATCCCTGAGTCAAGGTGGACATTTGTGCAAAGTTAGACGAAAATCACTTAAGGAGTTCTTGAGATATCATGTTCACAATATTGGCATGGATGGACAGACAACTCAAAACATAATGTCTCTGTTTTACTACACTGTCACAGATAAACCAAAATTCTTACTTGTGGCTGGGATATACTTGTCTTGACTTTGAGAATTCCAGAGTCCCTGTCCTTCAGAGGGTCCAGGTGGGGGTAAGGTGGAGCTCTCTTTAAGCACCTTTTCTTTAATTCTTCCATCAGTTTGAAGGAGTGGGACTGCAGGAGCAGCTGAGCTTCCTTTAGAATTCTGTTGATCTCCAATCCCCTGGAACCAAATTACACACAAATAGTTACACATGAGTGGCACAGTGGCAAAATTGTTTACATGTCTGCCTCACAGTGGGAATGTCCTGGGTTTGAGTCGAAGCTTGGCCATTTCTGTGTGGCGTTTGCATGTTCTTGCCCCGTGTTTGTGTGGATGCCCCCCCCAGTTAAAAACACATGTATAGTAGGCTAATTGGCTGTCCCAAATTGTCCATAGGTGTGAGGTGGAAGTATGAATGGTTGTGTGAATGTTGGCCACTGTAATGGTCTAGTCAGGTGTTTAGGGTGTACCCTGCCTTTGCCCCGTGTCGGTTGAGATAGGTTTCAGCCTCCCTGCATCTCAAATAAGATGAAGCAGTTTAGCAACTAAGTAATGAGTCAGTTCGTAATGCCACTTTTTCATTATTTACATTTAGTTCAGTAAAATTTGTTCACATTTTGAACAGATGAAATTGTGAGTTTAAGAGCAAATTACACCAACTTCCCCCTTTTTTGTTGTTACATACTCTTACATATTTCAGTTAAAAAATGTAGATGACAGACTTTCTGGCTTTGGTTACCTCAACATGGTCGTCTCCTGATTCTTGGCCCACATTGTTTACAGATCCTGTTTTGGATTTGGCCTTGCTCTTCTGTGATTCAACGTTCTTCACATTAGTACCTGCCATGGACCAGTGGTTGAGGTATATATGGATTATAAAATATTCATATATTCACTGTATAGAAAAGAGTAATCAGAAACATCAGTCTCTTACTTGGCTTGTGATTAATGTTGTCCTT
Source organism: Plotosus lineatus (assembly GCA_024760905.1). Taxonomy (NCBI): domain Eukaryota; kingdom Metazoa; phylum Chordata; class Actinopteri; order Siluriformes; family Plotosidae; genus Plotosus; species Plotosus lineatus. The sequence continues at coordinate 19,883,832 of CM045747.1, read as the reverse complement.
GGAGCCACATTTTGACGTCACTTTGCTTAAATCAATTTTTTTATTTAGGATCTGAACCTAAAATAAAATTGACTTGTATTACACAGAGACACATTACATAAGACTGAGAATTCTTAAATCAAAAGTTTTACGTGTGTGTGTGTGTGTGTGTGTGTGTGTGTATAATATATATACACACACACACACACACACAGTATATACATATGCATACAGGGATCCCTCGCTACTTTGCACTTCAATTCATGTGACTTCATTGCATTGCGGTTTTAAAAAATAAATAAATATTCATTGAATTAAAAAATAAGACCATTAAGGAAGAATAGGGGGGAAAGTGAAGGAAAATGCTATAAAAAACAAGGCCAATTATGCAAAAAAATAAAAATAAAACCTCAACCAACACAAAACAAAAAACAACCCAAAATCTCATACACCTGTATTCAACATTGTATATACCTGTATTCAACATGACAAGTTCCCAGGGCGCTTTAAAGTTTGGAGTGGGTGGGCGCTTATTGAAATGTTACTAGCGGAGTGGAAGGGTAAGTGCTTATTACCATGGAGGTGGAAAACATGAATAATCACAGAACAATAAGAGTTTTACTGGTATTTGTGTTATTCGTTTTGTGGTATCAACCAAACTACTTACATGAAAGCTGAAAATAAACAAAAAACAGCATAAAAAATACCCCTTACTTTTCCCTCCCTGTGCTGTTCCTTTAGACATTTTCCCGGAAGTAAAATCAAGCCAATCAACATGAATGTCAACTTTAGCACATGGCATGCTGAACCAATCAACACGAACATAAACAAAAGTACATGGCCAGAAATGTCTTGAAATTTATGAAGTTAGTGAGCAGGAGAATCGGGTGAAAAATACTCATCACTTTCTGATAGGTCTATATCTGGCTCATCGTTCCTTCAGAGCATCCGATAGTTTTGCTGTAGCAGTTTCTATTGGTTCATCATTTGTTGGACAACCAAAATATTTTCCTCTTTTTTAAAGCATGGTGGAACAATCAAATGTGTTGTTACTGATGAACATTATAGACATTCCCCAGTGGCAGGCGCTCTTGAAATACCGTGTAAACTCACTTTTTTACATACAGTGAACGCCTCATTTTACAGTTAGAGACTGATGGAATAAAATTGGTAAGTTTGATCTACAATTTTGCTCCCAGTACACATGGGTGGTTATTAGGTTATTATATACTGTGTGTGTGTGTGTGTGTGTGTGTGTGTGTGTATTTATATATTTATATATATATATATATATATATTTTTATATATATATACACACACACACATATACACACAAAGTTTTTTGAGTATTGCATTCTGAAGACACACACACACTCCCATGTAAAAAAAATCATAGCCTTAATACAGTGCTTCTCAATTATTTTCTGTGACGCGCCCACTTGGAAGAAAAAAAAACAATTCATGCCCCCCATCGATAATTTGTGTATAAAATTGTTATTAATATACCTCTGCAAAAATTGCATCTTTATTAACATTAAAAACAAAAAAGAAATACAGTATAGTTTAACTTACAATCAAGAAAAACTTCATGAACATTGTTTTTTAATCTGTACCAGAAAAGATTTAAAGTGCACCAATGTGCCAGAAATTAAAAAAACCTTTCTTCTGTAAAAAAAAAACCCTTTAATTCTGAAATTAAAAAAAAATTATTTCTGTCTTAATATCTCCGTCTGTCTCCACCTTTCCGTTCGTTCCGCTTAGAAAATTTTCCGTGTTGTTTCTTGAGGGGTTGTTTACTGCACTTCATATGGTTTGCTCCTGTGAAAAACCACGACACCATAGCGCGACGATGAGAGCGCCACTGCCAACTACTGGAGTGGAGGTGCAATTACACTTAATTCTTGTACACTATTCCAGAAAAGCATGTTTCCCAGGGTCATACATGCTCCACCCGTCATCACACCGCTCTCCCCTTGCATCATACCACGCCCCCCCCCCCCCTTGGGGGGGGGGTGCACCCCACTATTTGAGAAGCACTGCCTTAACAGGATATGGTTCTGTGTCGGTAAAAAGAATGAGGAATATGAAACTATACAGTACTACTAATGAAGTTAAGAAATGCTTAAAAGTGTGTTCACAGAACTTACATTTCCTCCTCCAGGGACATGCTTGATGTTATCCTTGGAGCCACAGCGGGAAGTGATGTGGCTGAAGTCTAGCTTTTTGTGTACTATCTGAACCTTTACAAATAGAGGATTTAAGTTATTTTAAAGCTCATAAAGATGAAAGTCAAATTTTATGATTTACTGATAAGAATTTGGAGGGCGTTTCTGTGTGGAGTTTGCATGTTCTCCTATGCGTGGGTTTCCTCCAGGTATGCTGGTTTTCTCCCACAACCCAAAGACAAGCACAGTAGGCTAACTGGCTGTTCCCACTTACAATTCAGTGTGTGTGTGTGTGTGTGTGTGTGTGTTGGCCCTGTGATTCATCTGCAAAACTGTTCAGGGGGTACCCCGCCTTTGCTGAGATCCTGAGAATCCCCCCCCTGAAACCATAATAAGATTAAGTGGTTTGTCAAATGAGTGAGTGAAATGACAGAGTAAGAATTGTTTTATGCTGTGAATTCAATTTTTTCTTACATTTAGGATAATACAATAGCAATATGGAGCAGAGTACATTATCTTTTTTCTAGACCACTGTACCTTGCCTCCACTGGGCTGGTACTTCATGTTGTCTGTGGAGCCAATTTTTGAAGATACATTCTTTAGATCCGGCAGGGGTGTGTTAGGGATTCGAGCATTGCGTGGGGTTCGTGGCGTTGGGGGCTTCTTTGGCAGGGGTACCTGCTTAGGCACAGGAGGTTTGGTGATGCGGGAAGTCCGAGGGGCTGGAGTCCCATCAGTGGCTGGTGTGGCTGGCATACTTTCTGTGGTTTTCTTCATTGGGGTTTTAGCTTCAGCAAGATGATTGAGAAAGAAAGATTATTACGTATAAGATTACTTGCTCTTGTTGTAGAGCTATTATTATGACTGTTACAATCACACCAAAACTAACTGTGAACATTGTTTCCCAGGAGCAATCGCAAGCTATCATCATGAGACTACACAGAAGTACAGTACACAGACACGTGCTGTCTTGGGCTGCCTAGCATTTGTGTTCATTTAATGATTCTACTTTTGCCTGTGCAAGTACATACCAGATATGGCAGAAATTTTGCATTGCACAGGTTGTGCCCCATGTAACCCATCAGCAACCCACCTGAGGTCAAACCTCTCCCATGGTACAGCACTATGGCATACGTCTTTCAATTTTTCGTTATCACTAAACAATGATTTGGGGCTTTTTTCACCCGAGCCTAGTGGCTCATCAGGCCGGTGCTTATCCCCGGTTTCCGTAGCGTGAAGTGACCAGGAGTTCAACTCCTCCTGGATGGGACGCTAGTCCATCGCAGGTTACCTTTCCAGTATATTTTTACTGGTACCCATTTATACTGCTGGATGAACAGAGGCACACTTGTGGTTGAGACCTTGCCCAGGGGTCTTAGTACAGTGAGGGTCTCAGTGAGATTCGAACTCGCAATCTTCCGATCATGAGCGCAGCACCCTAAACACTTTTCATTCAGTTCATCAGCTGATTTGCCAAATCGTATTTTTAAATTTTATGTCAGCTTGTGTTTAATTTAAGCCAACAGACATAAGATTCGGCTATAGTTCGTTATAATATTTGTTCATTCATCGTTTTTTGCTCTGATTTGTTTCTTTTTTACTAAATCCTACCTGAGGAGCTGCTGCTTTTGGTGCCAGAAGAGCATTTTGGGACTGATGATCCATTGAACTTCGGAACTGGAGGCTTCCGCTGAGCTGGAGTACTGTTCTCTGAAGACTAAAATAAATAAATATGTTTTTAATAATTTAAACTTTTATTCAATTTGTGTAGCTATTTATTAGTTCATATATTAATTATTTATTAGTATATTTAATGTGTGTAATTATTTCTACAGCCTCTGTCAAAAATATTGAATCAATACACTTTGGAGTTTCTCATATTTTTACTTCATAAATAATTAAATAAATCTGAAGTATGGCACAAAGTAATTTTTGTTTTAATATCTCCAGATCCTCGCTCTGTGAAACATACCTCAAACAGATTGACTTAAAGTGTCATGTTTTTCCAAATCTAATAATGTATGGAATTATGAACAAAATATAATCATCAGTACTTTGTACATGGCGGCACGGTGGCGTCGTGGTTAGCACGTCCGCCTCGCAGCAAGAAGGCCTGGGTTCGATTCCCGGCCTGGGTGTTTCTGTGTGGAGTTTGCATGTTCTCCCCATGCTTGCGTGGGTTTCCTCCGGGCACTCTGGTTTCCTCCCACGGTCCAAAAACATGCAGAGTAGGTTAATTGGCCGTTCGAAATTGCCCGTAGGTTTGCATCGTGCAGAAGGCAATGGCAAACCACTGCACTATCCTTGCCAAGGAAACCTCCATGAAGATGATAATCAAGGCGTTATCCTTCATGGCAGGTCGCCAAGAGTCGTCCTACGACTCGGAAGGGACCAGACTAGACTTTGTACATACCCCCACTGACTGATCACCATCGCCCCCAATTTTTTACCTGACACCCGACCTGCAACCCATCAGAAATAAGGAAGAAAATTTGGTTGTTTTCATTACGGATCTTTATACGATTCATTAAAACGGCATCAATAAAAATTCTCCTCGCAATTTCAGGTTTGTGATTCATGACTTGTATATCTGGACTGTATATATCATTTTTGTTCAATCATGTCCATTCCATGATTACTTCTCTTAAGCCCATTGTAACCTTGTTTTCTTCTGCATTAACACTGTTTCTTGTGGGTCCTTGGGAGTGGTTAGCTCCTCCACCTCACAGTCAGGTCTTAGGTTCGGGTCCAAGGCTTGGCGAGGACATTTCTCTGTTGTGTTTGATGTTCTCTTCATGCTTGGGTTACTTCTGATTACTTTGGTTTCCTTTCTCAGTCCAAAGACGTGCACACTCAGCTATTTATCTGTTCCAAATATCCCCAAAGTGTCCGTGCGAATGGTTTGCGTGTTCCCCTGTGATGTACAGGCGATCTGTTTAGGGTTCGTCCAGTATCAGCTGAGACAGGCTCTCCCGTGATCCTAATGATATGATGAAGCATTTCAGGAAATCTTTCGGCTCTGTGAGAAACGCTGACTTCTATTTCCACTCATCTGTTTTTTCATCTGTTTCACTGTGCTTTTTCTGTATTGCTTTGAGGTTTTATCCTGACACTTGGTCTTTGTACTTGATCTACAGCGGTAGTCCCCAACATTTTTATCACCGCAGACCAGTCAACGCTTGAAAATTTTACCGCGGCCTGTGGGGGGGAGGGGGTAGCTTGTTTATATTGTAAATATAATACCCCGCCCTTGCCCAGAGTCGGCTGAGATGTGCGCCAGCCTCCCTAATCAGGATTAAGCGTTACATTTTTAATCGAGCTTGAATTCTTCTTTTAAAAAAAAAAAAAAAAAAAAACACAGGTGATGGTGCACCAGCTGGGAGAATGAAGGCTCAGGCTCAGCCTCACCTGAAATCCCCGCTATTGTTTGAAACATGTCCAACTCGCCTCTGTTCATGTGCCGTCCCCTTGTTGGTTCCATTTTGCACTCAAATGACCGATATGTAACCGAGAGAATCCGGTCATTTTCAAAATAAAAGTTTTTTTAAAAATAAAAGATCGTTCAGACTCAGATAATAAATAAAACAGAAATAAATAATTATTTCTTGTGCTGCCTGGTACCAATTGATCCACGGACTGGTACCGGTCCGCGGCCTGGGGGTTGGGGACCACTGATCTACAGTATGTTTATTTGTTATAATCTTCCCATTTGTTTTCTCCTGCACCAAATTTTAAATGCAGCTGACACAAAAAATCCTGGATTACCTTCTTGAAAGTGTTTTTCTTCCCATTGTTTCAATCAACAATTGTTTTGTTGGCTAAGCCATCCCTTTCGCACTTTTTAAATCTCTCTCTCTCTCTCTCTCTTCTATTAGTTTCGGGGGGAAAAAAACATTTAAAAATAACTGAATTCGTTTGAAGTACTGATCACAAAGCCATAATCTTCAGTTACATGTGGTATGTATTTATCAAATTAATAAGATGGATGAACATGCTCTAAGTGTGGTGATTTTTTTTTTTAAGAGGTTGCAGTTGTGAACTGTTGTCAAACCAAAATAACTTCAAAAACTGTTTACTCACCTTTGTATCATGGTTAGAGGTGATACCTGGAGGCTTCTTTGTGCCAGTAGGAGATGTTTTCTTGGCTCCAGTGCCTGATTTATTTGCTGAATTGGAGTTGAGGACACCAGAATTTTCTCCAGCAGAATGTGAACTTGGTTTTGCTGAATTTTGCTTGTATGACTGCATTTGTGTGGACAGTCGATCCATATGTAAACACAAAGGGAAAACGGTGTCTTTGTATATAGCACTTTCTTAACTGTGTAATGAATAATAAGCAAAAATTCTTCCTAATGCCATCAAACATTTTTCGTATGTCAATAATGGCAAAATTGTCATGTCCTCAAACATTTGAAGACAACAAAGAGAGAGCTTTACGTCGTTCTCCCACCATACATACCTTAACTTTCTCAGAACTGATTTGATTTTTCTTTCCGTTGGATGCAGTGGGTTTGCTGGTCTCTTTAGCAGCCTTCACATTCTTCTCATTCTTCACCGTCTTATCCACTTTTTCATTGCCATTCTTCTTGTCTTCCTTCACATCCTTTTTTGTTTCTTCAACCTTACTCACTGTCTCAGGTTTTCCATTCTTCTCAGTTTTACACTCCCGTTTCTCTGCTTCCTGGATCCTGCCCATATTGTCTACTTTCGTGTTGTCTGTCTTTTCAGGCTTGTCTGATTTTGATGTGTTCAGAATGTCCGTCTTGGGTGAAGTGTCAATTTTCTCTATCTGCTCTTTTGCAATAGTGTCTTCTTTCATGTTAAAAAGACAAAGAATTTGTTCATTAAATGTGATATGAATACATTTAGCAGCTTAAGTTTACATTTTTACTCTGTCAAGATCTCATGTCGGGACCACTGAGGTAGTTGCTCACAGAAATACAGTTATAGAAATAAATGTCATCGCTGTCTTTGATTTCTATAATAACATGAAGCGTAAAACAGACCACAGATTTATTAAATATATCTGCCAAAGTTATGCAAAATCTTATAAAACAATATGTACAGTATTATTTAAGAAAATAATTGTCAATATTGCACATAAATGAAAACATGTGTAGCAGATGTTTTAGCATGTGTCTGCAGAGAATGTCTGGGGATGAACTAGAGGGATACTGACTGACATGGCACACCTGAGCCCTATTGTTGCACATACAGTACAGACGCTCCCCAACTTACGTTTTAGTTGATTCCGGACGGATTTCTGGTCGACGGATGGTCACTTTACACGAAGCTGAGCCGAGTCACTTTACATTAAGCGTAAAACAGCCAATCAACGCTTACAATATGTGAAGCGCTCCATCGAAAGTAGTTCACTTGCTTCTGCTTGAGACAAAGTGTGGGTTATCCGGACTTCCGGTCTTTCAAGTGAGCAAGGGCGCCGTTGAATACTTGTTTAGTACTCAGCCTACACTGATGTGAATCACCAGCAGAGCGGAGAGTTCTCTTTCTTTTCTGGATTCGGGTTTTCATTCATTTTTCAACTCTCTTTGCTTAATAACTGAGTATGCATGGTAGATTGCGCCGATCCAAGCAGATAGTTAATTCAGTCTTGAGGAAAACTGGAAATTCTGGCATATGCCGGAAAACTTGCACCCATACTAGTCGGCTTACACTTCTGACCATCCACATTTGCTTAGGGTTACAAAAGTCCGCAAAAGAGTGTAAACACAAAGATCACAGAGACGACGTCTTAACACAAGGGTAAAAATCCATTGTGTCTACAGCTGACCCTGCCTCGTTTTTGTTCTTTGAGTTATGTGATGTTAGCTTGCAATACACTGCCGACTGCAACATCATTATGAAGCAATTTATGTGCTCTAAAACTGCAAGAGCAAGTAAACCTTAATGTCAATAATTTCTTGAAAGCTGCATTGTCACTGATTCAATTATTTATATAAATAATTTATTTGGGTGGCACAATGGCGTACTGTTAGCCTATTGGTCTCATAGCAAGAAGGTCCTGGATTCGTCTGCCGGAGTTCCTTTTGGGTGCTCCAGTTTCCTCCAAAGTACAAAGACATACCCATTAGACTAAGTGGATATTCCAAATTGCCCTTAGGTGTGAATAAATGTGAATAGTCGTTGGTGTTTTGCCCTACGATAGACTGGCGATCTGTTCAGGGTGTATCACTCTTTCACCCAGAGTCAACTGAGATACGCTCCAGCCTCTCTGCAACACTCGCAGGATTAAGTGGTTTGGCAAATTAATTTATGGGTCACATAAGACACTGAATTCTTAGAGAAGATTCTAATTTTCAGCAAAATCACACTGTACAAAGACGTCTTACCTGAATTACATGAAGTGTTCATCATATGTTGCAATTCATAAAGAGAGGGAGAAAAAGAAAATAAGGTATCATTACCAACAGATGTTTCGGTTGGTAGTATTTTGTCCTTAACAAAGCAAACAGTTACAGAACAAAAGCACAGTTTTTGAATAATTTATCACATGTAAACTATCCTCAGGAGAATTGCACCAAATAAAAAAAATAAATAAATACATAAACAGCTCAGCCACAGAAAATAAATAACACACTTAGGGAAAGCTGCAAGAAAAAGAGTTTGCTGTTATCCAAAGAAAAGGATTATGAGATGCAATGCACAACAATCTGTGTGTTATAACAACACTGGCATTTCATTACATGCAGCAAGTATCAGCAAATAAGGATTACAAGTCAGAAATTCACCCTGAAACGTTTTCTGCATAAATCAGCAACATTCACCTTGTGGTCACTGGGATTTAATAGCTCTCATGCAACACTATCTTATTCAGGGATGCATCACAGGGAGTTCAGCCTTTCAGTATTTGTTCAGTTCAATTTGGTCTGCATGAGTCTTTGTTTGTTAAGAGTTAAATGTTTTGGCTGTCATCCAAATTTAAAACTAAATTTGCTTCTTAATTAGTCAGATATTATAATATTTTATTTTTCGTTTAATTTTCTAAAGCTGAATGCAGTATGAGCTGGACTTAGAAACGCTAAAGCAGAGTTAGGATCTTATTGTGTCCTATTATTGTCCTGTGTTAAGTGTTGTCCAGGCAAAAATAGTCATCGTTATCATTTTCTGTAACCACTTCATCCTAATGAGTGTCCGGGCAAGGGCAGAGTACACCCTGGACGGCTCGCCAGGCCATCGCAGGGCGGAAACATGCCGACGGCTTTGCAGCCTACTCTTGTTGAAAGTCAGCAACAGTTCTTTTACATGAACCTCTCATCATAGACAGTGAGAGACATGGCCGGCCTTTTGATAACCCAGTTAGCTGCACTGGGGGGACAGTGCCCACCGTGTGGAGAGTGGGACTTGAACCCCCAACCTTTGGATCAGCGATCAAGTGTCCTATACCACTAGACCACCACTGCAAAAATAGTCATGCACTCTAATTTGTGGGACCACTTTTAGCCTTGATTTACAGTGTATAATCTTCATATTCAATTGGTCAGGTCAAGGCTCCGCAACATTAATGTGGCTATAAAATGAAGTCAGCTGATGTCCTGAAAGACCAGGTTATCAAAGCAATGGTCTTTTTGTTTTCAGAATTTGGACTGAAATAGTAACAGCATGGCTCAGGGAGTATAAGGAATCATTTTCACCTGAACTTGGGTATTGTGGGGTTTTTTTTTTACACCCGAGCCTAGTGGCTCATCAGGCCGGTGGTTATCCCTGATTTCTGTAGCGTGAAGCGACCAGGAGTTCAACTCCCCCTGGATGGCATGCGAGTCCATCACAGGTTACCGTCCCAGTATATCTATATTTTTTACTGGTACCCATTTATACTGCTGGGTGAACAGAGGCACAGTTGTGATTGAGACCTTACCCAGGGGTCTTAGGACAGTGAGGGTCTCAGTGGGATTTGAACTCACAACCTCCCGATCATGAGCGCAGCACCACCGGTTACACCACCGGCTTCACTTTCACCTGAACTTAACCCTATTAAAAGTATTTTAGATGTGCTGGCGAAGCCTTTATGGAGTTGTTCAGTTTTTTCATCAGTTCAAGATGATAAAATTGGTTTCAGTGAACAATGAACCCAAATCAGGATGAAAATAAATATTGTGAAACTATGCCACAGGGATACATGCTGTAATCAAGACTAAAAGCCATGCAACCATTTAATCCTTTTCCATTAATTAATTAAAGGGGCAGTGGTGGTCGAGTGTTCTAGGGCACTGGATCGCTGATCCTAAGGTTGGGGGTTCGAGTCTCACTCTCCACAGGGTTGTCACTCCCCCCCCAGTGCAGCTAGCTGGGTTATCAAAGGCCGGCCATGTCTCTCACTGTCTATGGTGAGAGGTTCATGTAAAAGAACCATTGTTGACTTTCGTAAAGAGTAGCTGCAAAACCGTCAGTGTTTCTGTCCCTTGCTAAAGGGTTGTGTCAGGAAGGGCATCCGACATAAAAACCTCTGCCAAATCAAATGTGCGAATGATTCATTGTGGCGACCCCTGATAAAGGGAAAAAGCCAAAAGGAAATCTCGTCTCTTCTCCTGGTATGCTGGACATGTCAAGTTGTTGTTATGAGATCAGACACAAAACCTTACATTCATACCTGACTCTAATGTACAGTATGTTGTTGCTAGCCTAGTCAAGGACGCGCATACAGAGTGGGTAAGGCAATAAAGGTGTTAATAACTACCCTCTGTAATTCTGGAGTGGACAAAGTGGTGGACTAAGTGAACACGGAGTACTTGAATTACCTAATACGAATTTGGCATGTATTAGGTAATACACCTATTTAATCCATTTTAGTGTTGTTGTCACAGTCACTCCTTGTCTTTATCTGTATTCAATGCAGTCTGAGCCTCATTTTTAAACACTTCCTCTTTTACAGGGCATAAGAAGTACAGCATGTCTACAAGCAATCCCAGGAGGCTCAGTCAGCGGCGCAGAAGAACAGGCAGACAGCCCCATGTGCAGGAATTTTAGCGTCTCATTAATGGACGACTGTATATAAGCATGCCCCAAAGATGCTACATTTCACAAAATTACAAATTTGAGTAAGTACTGTACTGTATATCAGTTCATGTCTTTACCATACATTTGATTATATGCCTGAATTACTTGTGTGGTTAGCTTTCCAGTGTTTTGCCGAGTGCCAATGTGGTTTCTGTATTTCTTATTTTATTATGTGTGAGTAATGGGTATGACTGCCCAGTTTTCAAGTAAACAGGTTTGCAGTTCTGCATCTCTGCCCCTCCCCTTTCCTTCAGACACACAATATGGATGTACTGTACATGTAAAACATTTCCTTAGAAAATTACGACTACTCTCTGAATCAGATTTATATTACTGTTGATGTAAGCAGACAGATTAAGTAATCATTGGACACTTAATGAGACTGACTTCAGTCTAACCAATGTCATTTACCCAACAATACTACAGAGGCTGAACTCCCAATAATACAACTTGGCAACAAAAACTGATATGGTACATTTATGAGAGATTTTTTGACTGATGTTACCAATGGGTTATAGCCAGAATAAACAGATAAATCCATGGTATTTAATTAACCCTTATAGTGATATAATTTATCTGAAAGCATATCATTCTGCATGACGACTACAGAGTATTCAAAACTGAGAAACGAAATGGAAATGTATGAAGTTGCAAGAATAAAGAGTGTTCGGTTCAGTTGACATGTCTTGGAGGTCTACAGGGTTAATTAAATACAGGCGGTTTTGTTGTCTTCCAACTTGCATGAATATTTTTTCCAAGTTACTTGAATAATTATGGTATTCCTAGCAACTACAACCACAGCTAAACAGAAGAGGGCCCACTTCTTTGAGCCATGCACTAAGGAAACCATTTCCATATATTCTTCACCAACCTTGGTGGGACTTTGCCAGTGGTGATTCCTGAAGCTTTGTTTGAGAAGTGAGGGAAGAAGGATCTGCCGCATTTTGGTTTACTACAACACCGGAAGACTTTGATGAGGAGGGACCACTTATAGATGAATTATTCAGGAAGGGTTTGGTGTCTGCATGTGGGCTAGAGTTGATGTGTTCAGTAGTTTTGAGGCCACTGAGATTCTGGGTCAAGATTTGATTGCTTTCTGATAGACCAGGGCTATCAGACAGTAAGATGGTATTCTCCTGACTTATTGTTGTTGGGGTAGCTGACTGAAGTGTAGTAGTGAAAGAAGGCAATGAAAATTCTCGTTCTACCAAAGCAGTAGGACATTCATTGACGTCATTAATGTCAGGAATAAAAAAATCTATGTCCACTGCGGTAGTTTGATCAGGAGGAAGAGAAGGGCTATCTGTGTTTGGCAAGCTGGCCCACTCTTCAGGGAGCTTCTTTCTGCTCTTGCTTTTCTTCGCCTGGATCCGTCCACCTCCCCACTCTCGAATTTCACTCTTCCAATTCTCACCACTATCAGGAGGTGAGCAGTCTTCTGGGTTAGAGATTTTTGATTGGGTTTTCTCAGGAGATCTGAGGCTTTCCAACAGGCCATATGCCTCTTCACTAGATTCACATGTCTTCCTTTTCTGTTGTACAGCTTCATCTGATCCTTCATCTGATTTGGTTCCTTTAAGTGGAACTCCTTGTTTAGCCAAAAGATCTGATGAATTCTGCTCTGCGATGTTGGGGGTATGGGTGGGCATGGCCTGACCTGTCCAGGAGCATACTTCTTGATTTTACAAAGAGGAAGAGGAAGTGTCATTTTTTTAAACTATGCAAATAATTTGTGAACAGTTGGAATCAAAATGTATCACCAATACATCTTCCTATAACATAGAGGCCAAAGGATCATGGTATATTCACCACATGCACCTAACATCATACCAAAGTCAAGAAATGATATGTCCATTCAACATTTTGAACTAAACGAAAAGAGTTAACTAATTTGAGTTATAGTTTAACATATACAACTTAAGCTGTCAAACCTGTTATGCAATGTGAAGGTCAGTTGACTAAAAAGTACAGTCAAAACAGACATTTAGATTTTAGCATCAAAGCTACATTCAGCAAATACAACATGAAATAAACTTTACTGTGGAAAAGTTAGGTTGACTTTTTGGAGAACATTTTTAATTCCTTGCTCGCCTGATGTCCATAACTGACAAAAAGGAGACACTATACAATACATCTTGGCACCCAGAGACAAATGGCAATGGCACAATTTGTATTGTGGTCTCTTGATAATTAGGTAAACATTGCTGTCTAACCACAAATTATTAAACAAATTATTTAACAAATAATTAATACTTACGAGCCTTTGTGTATTTCTGCAGTGATTATTATTTTTCAGCGAGCATTAATTTCCTGATGCAGTGAGTAGCTTCTCTTTTTTTTTATTTTTTTATTTTATTTATTTATTTATTTTTATTGGCTAACCTCAATCACTTAAACATTGATGTGAGTTCTACTGTTGATTAAGTGTCACCAGGTGTTTAAGTGAAAATGCAAATATGTTTTTAGCGAAAGTAATAAAATATAATGAGAACTCTGAGGATTATGATGGGAGAAAAACGGATGGAAGTCAACAGCTGTGTAGCCATACGATAACCGCTTGTTCGTGAGGCTAATTGGAGGAAAATTTTCAATTTGCTAAAGAGAAAAAGATTTGTTTGTGAACTAATGGATAACGTTTATGTTGTCTAATGAGTCCAGATCTTCTCTATTCCTAAGTGATGTGGGTGTGTCAGGCTAAGAAGGGAAGTGCATGATGTGATGAACCCATTATGCATAGCGGCTCCACTGTACATAGTGTCTGTAAAAGACTCTCGATGCAGTGTTATGATCCGGGATTGTTTCAGTTGGTCATGTCTAATTTCAACTGTAGCGTGAGTCTGACTACTTGAATGTGTGGAATAACTATTTTATCAAATCAAATGACTATTTTCTGTCTTGATAGATTTAAAAAAATAATAAAAATAAAGGCTCAATGATGAGTGATTCAGAACATGAGGACTTATTACCACACATGAGTTGACAGCATAGAGTCTTGCCTTTAGCCCCACTAAAAGTCTTTTGGATGTTCTGGACAAAACTTTATGGAGTAATTTGACTTTCTTCATCATCAATAAGTCTACACAACTCTTGATGAAAACATTGTTGATGGTGAATATGTGCTGTTGTCAAAGCTAAATGTAGTCCAACAAACATTTAATAAATATGAATCTGTCAAAAACAGGCATATTTAATAGTGGCCTGACTGTGTTATTAGCTTGTGCATTCAATTATTGGTCCTGAAGTTGTTTCAGGTAGGGGCAGTGGTGGCCCGGTGGTAAGGTGCTGGATTACTGATCTTAAGGCCAGGGGTTCAACCCACTATCAACGGGTTGCCACTGCTGTCTTCCAGTACAGCGAACTGCGTTATCAATGGCCCATCGCTGATTTTTGTCAGGAGTTGGCTGCTAAGCTGTCAGCATGTTTTTGCCCTGTGATGGCCAGGGAAGCTGTTCAGGTTCTCTCTGCCCTCTGCCAGAGTTGACTGAAATTGGCGCCAGCCTCCCTTTAATCAAGATTAAGAAAATGAATGAAGTTGCTTAAGGTTTATTAAACCACATTATGGGTGCAAAATGAATTTGTTTGCATGAGTACTGTGAAATTCTTTAAGAAGTTTGATCATCCTCTCCTTTCTTTCAATTGACATCTCTCGTGTTGGAGCCATGATTCATGTCAGTCCACTTGATGCAACAGCTCTACAAGGTGTGATCACTCCTGTTTAACTGCAGACTAAAGAGCAGATCTAATCTGATGCGGGTGTTAGTTTTTGGAATGGAAATTTACAGGTTGATTCCATAATTTTTTCCTCAAATTTGAGTGATTCCATAATTTATTTCTCTTGCTTGGTCTAAAAAATAAGTTACTGACTACAACATTTTTTTTTCTTGATTTCATTTAGTGTTTCTTGAAGCCAGAAAGTTGCCATTTGAAATGACTTTAGTTTTGTGTCATGTCTGAGATCTGTTTTTTTTTTTTTTTTTTTTTTTTTTTTTTTTTTTTTTTTTTAAATGCAAAATTAAACAACTGAATGAACATCCTCCGAGACTGGTGATTCCATAAATTTTTGCCAGGGGTTGTATTCTGTTCAGATATAAATAGTTTAATTTTATTAATGGGTACCTGAATAGGATGTGTTGGACCTATATGGAAACCCATTTTGCTCGATTGTAATTTCATATATGTAAGTAAAAACCACCTGATGAAAAAATACAGTATAGATATTTTAGTGTAACAGAAGAGTCTGAAAGGCTTTCCTTTCATTCTGCTTTAATTGCCTATAAACACAGTACATTACAGTAATGGCGGTAAATACATCATTCGTTTTCTACAATACTTAATCCTATATAGGGTTGCAAGGAGTCTGGTGCCCAACTCAACACAGGCCTTCTTGCTATGAGGCAGATGTGCTGACCACTGCACCACTGCCTGTAAGTACACTATAATATAGCAAATTTATACAGTTTCATCTGATCTTATTGTTTTGTTCTTTATTTAAATCAATTTTATTAGGTTTTCAATCTGAACAAAAATATAAATAATATTATATTACAGGGGCAGTGGTGGCCTAGTGGTATAGGTGCTGGATCACTGATCCTAAGGTTGGGGGTTCAAGCCCCACTCACCACAGGTTGTCACCCCCCCCCCCCCCCCCCCCCCATGACGCTAACTGGGGTATCAAAGGCCGGCCATGTCTCTCACTGTCTATGGTGAGGTTCATGTAAAAGAACCATTGCTAACTTTCGACAAGAGTCGCTGCAAAGCTGTCAGCGTGTTTTTGCCCTGCGATGGCCTGGCGAGCTGTCCCAGGGTGTACTCTGCCCTCGCCCGGAGTTGACAGGGATGGGCGCCAGCCTCCCCGCGACCCTAATTAGGATTAAGCGGTTACAGAAAATGAACTGAGAAACTATTATATTCCATTGAGACAATATTTCATCATTTTGATCCAACAGCCAATATACAAAAACACATTCAGAACTTTTTTATGACTCTCATGTCCTTAATAGAGATAAATCAAGATTTCTTTTTCATTTGCTACTCTAAAGTGAAATAATAACCTGACACTTTTGGAAATAAATTAATATAATCTCAGTTATTTTAAGGGCACTTTGACCTTGCATAGAATCCAGATTAAATTGTTTGGTTCACGTTTAGTTAATACTGAAAGTCTATCTTACCTTCAGAGGTCTGCAGTGTGGTAGCTACTTTAAGTAGAGTGGAAATTTACCTGAGGATTTGTCCAAGATATTGTGAATGCTTGTGTCAGATGGTTTACTAGGGGCCAGGAAAGGATTTGGTGGTTGTAGGATAGATGTCTTCTGAGATTCAACCATGGTGGGAGGTTTAGTGGACTGAAGGGGAGCCAGTCCCACATTCATATTTGCACTTGTATTCATTCCTTGCTGGGTGAAACCTGCAAAGCACAACAAGAGAAACAAGCCACATGGGGAGGTGCTTTGGAAAACAGATATTCATCGCTGCCTAAAAATAACCTCCATCCTGCTTCTTGAGCTGCAGTCATTTTCAATTATGACTTAACTCCCATTGGACAGCAAATTTGTCATATCACAATTAACATGTGGCTACTGTATTTACTCATCACCATCATTTTCCAGACCGAGGAGTGAGACCCTATCTCAGCCAAAACTGGGCAAAAGTGATGTATAACCTAAACAGCTTAATAGATATTGCCATTACTGTATTATATATTTTTCATATAAAATTAATTTATGAAGGCCTCCTTCTAAAAATGTATTAAAATATCCTGACTGTATTGGCTTGGCTAAACTATAACAATGATCAAGCTGTCTTAATTTTCATGGCAGTAAACTGGGACAATGAACAATGTTGCTATCTCATCATTCCAGGGTCCCTAATATGATAGAATTAATATTATTTCCCTTACCGAAAGAGTCAGTGTTACTGATCTGACCAAAGCCGTTTTCTCCCATAGAAACCTGGTGCCGATTCCCAGTCTGCCCGATAGACAATCCAGAAAAGAAACCGGGATCTGAAAGAATACAGAGAATAATATCACCATTGGACATTTGCCATGGCATACACATATTCTCTGTTCATCAAGCTTTGTCCTTTTGTCTGAATGTAACTGATATTCTAGGCCTAATCAGATGGATATCTTCATGAATACTACAATGTCCAATTAATGGCAACAAGGAGAAACATGTCCAAAACATACTTCAGGGCACATCCACCCGAACAGTAATGAGAGAGCATGTCAAAGATGGGTACTGCTGACATGAGGAGACAGAATGAGAGCATGGGGCAACTTTTAGGACCATTTCAGTTCTCAGATGTACTCAGTCTGTGTCCGATGTATCACAAATACAGAATATGAGTAGGGCTAACTATAAGTAAATTGTTTATAAAATAAATACTTATTAGTAAGATTAGGTTTTATGGTCAGGGACAGTCCAAATTACCTGGTGTGTATATATAACTGCAGATATTGTTACCTCTAATATAAATGACTTTGCTCAATAAATGCAATAATAAAACCATAATTCAGTTTAAAAGTATTCATAATTAATTAACAACGTGTAGTTCGACTCATTAATTCATTATTTATCATCTACGCAGCCTACTATTGACAAAAGTCAGCAAATGGATCTTTTGCATCCCTCTCACCACAGTGAGAGATATATGTAGCAGGTCTTTGATAACCTAGTTCACTGCACTGGGGGGACGGCAATAAAATTTGTTGTTAGTGGGGCTTGAACCCCCAACCCTCTGATTAGCACCATAGTTAGACTTAATTTTGTGTTTTTACTCTCTGTATGAATCACAGAAAAGATTTAATCAGGTGTGTTTTGATTACCTTCCTTTTTTCCTTCAGATTTATCCACAGGGCCACCAACTTTAATATCCAAACTCCGAAGTTCTGGGGTAGCCATATGATCTTTCTTTAACAAATTGTCCTGGCCAGACTTGGGAGCCCCATTTGTATGAATATCACTTTTAAAGTCCATTGTCTTTGTCTGTTTGAAAGATAGTGATATCAGTACTGCAAAGGTCATTGTTATGATATAAATAAAACCAGTATGGTGCTGCTTCACTATACCTAAACATCACTACATCAAAATAGTTCAAACAATACAAACCAATCCCATTTCAGCTCAAAAGATCTGCTCACACATGATACTAAGTAGACTATGATAAGAATCATTAAAAAAAATAATATCAAGAAAAGATGGTAAACACTATTTTCAAAAAAAATCACTTTGTTGGTACAAGTGGCAAATTCATCAAAATTCATTTTTACACTGAAATAAACTACAGTTTGAAGCAGGGTGGTGTAGTAGTTAGCATGTTTGCCTCACAGCAGGAAAGTCCTGGGTTCAAGTTCGAGGCTCAAGACGTTTCTGTGTGGAGTTTGCATGTTCTTCACGTGGTTGTGTGGGTTTCCTCCGGGTACATTGGTTTCCTCCCACAGTCACAAGAAATGCACATTAGGCTCATTGGCTGTTCTAAATTGAGCCTAGGTATGAATGTGAATAGTTTTGTGCGTGTGTGTGTGTTTTGGCCTCCAATGGTGTGGCAAGCTGTTCAGGGTGTACCCTGCTTTTGCTTTGTGTTGGCTGAAATAGGCTTCAACCTCCCTGTGGCCCTAGTAGGATCACCTCTCTCTCGCTGTCTCTCTCTCCCTCTCTCTCTCATATATATACACACACACACACACACTTTTCGGCTTTTTCCCTTTCTCAGAATATATATATGTATATATATATATATATATATATACTAGTATATGTGTGTGTATATACAGTGTGTGTGTATATATAATATAATTGTGTGTGGTGTGTGTATATGTATAATATGTATATATATATATATATATGTATATGATATATATATATGTATATAATATATATATGTATATAATATATATATGTATATGTATATATATGTATATGTATATATATGTATATATATATGTATATGTATATATATATATATATATATATGTATATGTATATATATATATATATATATATGTATATGTATATATATGTATATATGTATGTATATATATATATATATAAAATGTGTGTGTATGTATATATATTTGTGTATGTATGTGTGTGTGTATCACACATACACACGCACACAAAATTGAGATTTTTTTTTTAAATCAATACAGTATAGTCATAAAAATGGAATATGTCCCACTGTGTCACAGCTGTATCTTTCCCTCTTTAGCATCATTATAAGGCGAGTAGAAATAGCTGAAAGATGTCTTGAAAGAGACAGAATCATATGTGTCCATTCCAGTGTCAGATTCATGAAAGCTGAAACCATGTGGGTCTCTGAACATCTGCAGCCCACTGCTTTGTCCCAATCTGCTTTCTGTCCACATCAAGCAGGCCAGAATTTTCTGCTTTAATATATCCAGGGCTTTAAACCAAAAACAAAATTATTTCAGTTATGATTAAACAATTGCACAGGTTGCATAAGCTCAGATGAAATGTCCATGTTTTTTTTTTTTTAGCGCAGTTCTCGAGCTCTGATATCATACAAAATTCTCTGAATATCCAGGAGAGGGGCAGTGACGTCAGCAGCCAGGCCTAAAATATCTCTACCGACCATGAAACCCAATGAATAAATAACATAAAATAAATAAAAAATATAAGACTCATAGAGACATTATTCCAGTGCATCTTTCACATCCTGCAATCATCATGCACCGACGAAAATATCTGCCCTTCTGTCAAGATGAGAGGAAATGGAAGAAAACCAAGCATGCGACATTTATAATCAGTAATCCGTTCATAATGTATGAGCAGAATGCATGATGATCATCTCGTCCATCACCAGGACAGGTAAAATATGTCTGATCGCACCCGTATCGATCACCGAACCGACCGATGCATTCATTTCTCTCTTTGATCATCACATATTTTACACTGGTCCCTTTTCAGCAGATTATAATCTTGATTATTTCTTCCTATGTGTTTATTTGGCCCTGCAGTGTCCCCGCCATGGCTTCATATCAGCGTTCAAAGATTCACTCACCGCCCAAGTGCCTGAAACTGCAATGATGCGCTTGTCTCCGTCCACGGTCAGGTGCACCTCTGTGTTCTGCCCGTTCGACCGCAAACACACACTCCTGCACACACGAACCAACACAAACGCGCGTGCACAGACACACTAAACCCCGCCCCTCACTTTTTTTTTATCCAATCACAGCTCGGGAAACAACCTGCGCAGGAAGCGAACCAGCATCCGACTGTGGATCTTATCCATGAATATCCGAGTGGAAAGTACCTTGATTATCCATAGTTATTGTTTATATAATATATATAAATCCACCACACATGATTTTAAAATCAGGTCTTCACCTCTCAGGTGCACACAGAGACACCTGCATGAGATAAGCTTTGCTAATTGGGTTCTAGTTCCTAGTTCCTCTTGTGATTATTATACATATACACACACCACACACAATTATATTATATATACACACACACTGTATATACACACACATATACTAGTGTGTGTGTGTATATATATATATATATATATATATATATAATATTCTGAGAAAGGGAAAAAGCCAAAAAGTGTGTGTGTGTGTGTGTGTGTGTGTGTGTGTATATATATATATATATGAGAGAGAGAGACAGCGAGAGAGAGGTGATCCTACTAGGACCACAGGGAGGTTGAAGCCTATTTCAGCCAACACAAAGCAAAAGCAGGGTACACTCTGAACAGTTTGCCGAACCATTACAGGGCCAACACACAAGCCAAGGGGCGGGGCAGTGGTGGTCTAGTGGTATAGGGTGCTGTATCTCTGAGCCAAAGGTTGGGGGTTCGAGTCCCACTCTCCACAAGGTTGGCATTGTCCCCCAGGTGCAGCTAACTGGGTTATCAAAGGCGGGCCATGTCTCTCACTGTCTATGGTGAGAGGCATGTAAAAGAACCATTGCTGACTTTCGTAAAGAGTAGCTGCAAAGTCGTCAGCGTGTTTGTGTCCCTTGCGAAAAAAGGGTTGTGACAAGAAGGGCATCCGACGTAAAAAAACCTCTGCCAAATCAAACATGCCAATCAGATGATTCGCTGTGGCGACTCCCGAGTAAAAGGGAAAAAGCCGAAAGACGCAAAAGACAGACAGACAGACACAAGCCAAGGGGCAATTTGGAACAGCCAGTCAGTCGAAACTATCTTCGAAATGTGGGGAGAAACCGAAGTTGTCGTCGTTTTTTCCTTTCGGCTGTTCCCTTTTTCTCAGGGGTCGCCACAGCGAATCATCACCTGTTTGATTTGGCGTAGGTTTTTACGCCGGATTTACGCCCTTCCTGACACGACCCTTTTAGCAAAAGGGACAGAAACACGCTGACGGTTATGCAGCTACTTTCTGCGAAAGTCAGCAATGGTTCTTTTACATGAACCTCTAACCACAGACAGTGAGAGACATGGCCGGCCTTTGATAACCCAATTTGCTACGCTGGGGGTGGGACAGTGACAACCTTGTGGAGAGTGGGACTCGAGCCCCCCCCCACCTTAGGATCAGCGATCCAGCACCCTTTTACCACCAGGCCACCACCACCCAAGGAGAAACCGAAGTAATCAGCGGAAACCCAGACTAATATGGGGGGGAAACATGCAAATTAGTTGGATGTCAAAGGCGTTAAAAAAGGATCGTGATGAGGGAAAAAAAGGCTTTATATCATGTATCATAGCATGTATGTTTGTGTGTGTGTGTGTGTGTGTGTGTGTGTGTGTGTGTGTTTTGAGTACTGTACATCAGAGAAACATAGTGGGGGAAGTGGAGTAACATCTTTGTGCACTGGTGAACACGGGAACATGTTGGTAGTGATCAGTGTAACATTAGTATAAATTTTGGCATCAATGGAACCAAAGTCAAAAGAGAATTACTACAAACTGGAGAGGCATCAGTACTGGAACAACATCGGAGAAAACTGGTACAGTATATATCGCAACAAAATTGGTTGAAACATTCGACTAACGTTGGAAAAACGGACTATAATTGTCTCAAATTGGGATCACGATCTGTACCATGTGAGTGCACCTTAAACAGTGCAGAAACAAATGCATGGATTCCAACTGCCGACCTCAAATGAACTGGAATAACAAAAAATAAATGGATGTTTCCAGAAGATCATTTTTCTGAGAAAGGAATTAAGCCCAGTTAAAACAGTTACATTGATCATGTCCTGTATATGCAGGTCCATGAATAATTGTGTAGGCCAAGCTTAAGTACACTGCTCAACAAATTTGGATATGGGAATGATGCTGTGAAATGCAGATGGTTCCTTCGCCAAAGCCACAGTGATGACCAACTCTTCGGTCTGAATCAACCAACAAACGTCTTGATAATTTCATAATATAAGGATTTAGGTACTGCCTAAAAATGGAGCTTCACTTCACTTCACTTATCCCTTAACATTCAAGGATGTCGTTGGGGCGCCTTCGTGGCGAGACTTGGGCTGATTTGGCCTGGCGGAGCCCATCCCTCTCCAGGTCGTAGAAACACGCTGACGGCTTTGCAGCCTACTCTTTAGGAAAGTCAGCAATGGTTCTTTTACATGCATCTCAACATAGACAGTGAGAGACATGGCCCACCTTTGATAACCCAGTTAGCTGCACTGGGGGCGGGGCAGTGACAACCTTGTGGGGACTCGAACCCCCAACCTTAGGATCAGCGATCCTGTGTCCTAACCACTAAGACCACCACTGCCCATAAAAATGGAGCTTAGCCGGTATATAATATAAAAATGATTTTCATTTGATGTCATTGAGATGTTGTCTAGTTGAAAAAAATTCTCAAAGAAAACTTCGATTTCAACTTGGCGCCGAAGAGTGAACAGCCAATCACATTCCGTTCCCATTAAAAATCAAACATTCAATCAGCATCATGATGCATACAGACTTACTAGTACATACAAGCCATCAAAAATTAATAAATTGTTTTTTTATTTTAAACTGTGGTGCTTCACTGGAGCTCCACTACACAATTTGTCAAGTGTGATAACGTGATTGTTTCCAATCATTTATTCCAATACCTTCCGAGAAATTACTTTTAAATATCAGCAATTAATTATAAAATCATTGTTGGAAAAAAATACAAACAAAAATCCCCCAAAAAAAGCACATTTTTGATGATCTTTAATTAAAATATCCTGTTGGGTACATCTCAATTTTTAATTTGTTTGAGATTATTTTATTAATACACAACAATATTGCTTGTAAATAGATTAAGGACAGCTACAGCCTCATACTGTAATTAAGAGTGAACATCATGCTTCATAATAAAGTCAAATAAAATGATCTTGAACTGGGTCGAATAAGGTCCTATAATTCTAATGTTTACTTGTAATACATACAAGTTCATCCTCACAAATAGATATACTGTATCATTAACACCACAAGGAGAGATTTTATTTCCGTATGTGTAAACCAAAAGAAGAAAAATAACTTCTTCAGGCTGATCTCCAGAAACAGAATGTACATCACATAATGTTCAAAGATTGCATTCAAGTCACTGACGATTTTTCTTGCACTAAATAATTACAGAAGATTTAAAGTATATGTGTAGTAATGAATCTATAATTAATCAATTGATTTTAGATTTCTAGAATACAGTACATCGTATTCATTCATTTACAGTTTTCTCTCTCTTTTTTATTTTTTTACATGAGTTAAGTTTGCAAACACTTCAGAAACATTAAGTTTTGTATATCTTTGTGTGTGTGTGTGTGTGTGTGTGTGTGTGTGTGTGTGTGTGTGCGCATGTGTGTAAATTTAAGAAGAAAATTTTCAAAGATCACTTTCTACCAGAATCAGTACTGTAAATCTAATCTATTTTTTTTTCTCACAACTAACCAGTGGGGGGAGGTGTTTAGCAGGTGAGCCTCACAGCAAGAAGGTTCTGGGTTTGAGTCCCAGGTTTGGGCACTTCTATGTAGGATTCGCATGTCCTTCCTGTGCTTGCGTGAGTTTCCTCTGGGTGTTCCAGTTTTCTCTCACAGTCCAAAGATACGCACATTAGTTTAACTGGTTGTTCCAAATTGCCCCTTGAGGTGGTGTGACTATGAATGGTTTTTTGTGTGTGTGTGTGTGTGTGTGTGTGTGTGTGTGTCGGCCATGTGATGGACTAGGGAGCTGTTCAAGGTGCCTTCAGCCAGAGTTGGCTGAGATAGGCTCCAGCCTTCCTGCAATCATGGTAAGATTAAGCCATTCATAAAATAAATTCATGAATAAAAAATAAATAAATAAAACAGTGGTAAATGAAATTATAATGATGATATCGCGGAAAATTATCTATTTGAAATTAAATTACCGTAGTTTATATAAAAGGGTTTTGGAATAATTTCATATACTGTACTCAGTAGTTGTCGTAATATTACATTTTTTAACGTAAGGAAGATTACTTTTCCTTAAAGATGATTCAAAATAATGAGTTGACACATGCCTAGTCATCACACTAGAAATAAAGCTTTAACATCCAGGATCAGAGGCGTGTCTTTGCTGAGTCAAGGAGAATTTCTTCGCTGTGTGTTGACCTTGCAATGAAAGACGTCTTGCACATTCAGAAGACATCAAATCTTGCCTGAGTTGAGGGTGGTGATGGTTAATAGTTTCACAGAAACGCCCTTCTATGGTAGGCTTCCACAGTGGACCGATCAACTCCACAGGCTGCTTGATGGGAACAGTGGTCATGACACTGGTAAACCTCTCATTGGATTTGCTTAGTTGCCCTTCAGATGCTTTTTGGATTTGCAGGTCAGAGTCCTGACTCTCAGGAGTAGAAGCCAGTGAGAAATCTATGAGCTGGAACTCCTCAGGATCCTGCAACATACCACATGACTTCACAGACATGAGCCCAGGATCTTCAGGGTCATGTATCTAGTTAAAGTAATACAATTAAACATTAAATGCTCAACATTTGGTGTGGTTATACCATGAAAACATTGTGATCAATCTAGCTTCATTTTATCATTGTGTGATGACAATTTTTTTATTCAGAATATAACATTAAATGCAAACCACAGCAATAAAGTACTAAATTGCGCGCGCATACTTTACTGTTGCAGATGAAGACTGCATTTGGTCATTTGGATATTACTTGAGTCTGAAATCACTATTGTTATAATGCATGCTGTGTCATGCTTACACTTACTTAATCTCACGTTTTTGCCAGGCTGCTTAATCCTATTAGGGACACAGAGAGGTTAGTGCCTATCTCAGCCAATACTGGGAGCAGGCAGGATACACCTGGTACAGCTCGTCACACCATTGTAGGGAAAGAAACACAACCACTCACGCTCACTCCGAGAGTCAATTTGGAACAGCCTGTTAGCCTAATGTGAATATCTTTCAGCTGTGGGAGGAACATGGAGTACCCAGAGGAAACTCCTACAAACAAAGGGAGGCTATGCGTACTCTACACAATGCCTGACCCTGAAAACCAGCCTTGGATGTACTTGAGGAGATCAGGATGTATTAACTATTATGCCATTGCGCTGCTCTAACAACTTTGCACATGTAGACTGTGCTATACAGTCGGCCCTCTACTTACGAAAACCTCTGAATACGAAAAATCCAGGTTACGAAAAACATTTTCCTAAATTTTCGTCCTCTTTTCACGAAAACAACCTCTTTTTACAAAAAGCGCCAAACGGGCCATTCAAAAATTCAAACTCGACATTCAAAAAGTCAAACAATGTGCTCGTTGCTCTCTCATTGGCTGTCTCCCAACATCCTGCCCTGCTAGCATCCCATTGGCCAGGAGGGAGCTAAACTGTACCCATACTTCCGGTACCCATACTTTCTGTTTGTCACACGTGTGAAGGCGAGTTGAACAGGACTGTTGGCTTGTTTTGAGATTGATCATTGCAGCGTTATATTTCGTTATCCATCATGGACCCCAAGAAAGTGATTCCAGGTGACACAGAAAAGAAGAAGCGGGCTCTGTTATCATCGAAGTGAAGCAGGAGATAATAAAAAAAAATACGAAAGTGGGATGCGGTTGAGCGAAATCGCTCAGGTGTGTGGCCGAAACCCCTCTACAATTGGGACGATATTGAAGCAGAAGGGGACCTTAAAGCGGAAATACAGTGATGGCGGCGATTATTTCGGCACGATTTTGAAGCAGATGGAGGCATGAAAGTGCTCCGTGGGACAAGACCTCCAATCTCTTAAGGAAGCAAGTTAATATTAAATCAGGACCTCTGATCTTTCAAACAGATACTGTAATTCCGCTTTAAATACATTACCCTAAATGTACATGTTAAATACATTACTCAAATGCTCCGTTGGTTGCGCGCTGCATGTGGGCGGAGCCCGCATTCGGCAAAACACACCAGAGAGAGAGAGTTTTGTGTGTGTGTGTGTGTGTGTGTGTGTGAGTGTGTGAGAGAGAGAGACAAAGAGAGATAAAGAGGGAAAGATAGAGACAGTGTTTTGTGTGTGTGTGTGTGTGTATGTGTGTGTGTGTGTGTGTGCGCGTGTGTGTGTTAGTAAAAAATGTTTAATAATGGTTTAATGAATAAATATGTTAATAAAATGGTTTAATATGTTACTAAAATGTTTAAATGGTTTAATAAATAATTTTCTTTTACTTTTAACATATTTCATACAAAATTGGTGTACTTTTATAATTTTTAAAGGGTTTATGGGGTCGTCTTGGGAGCCTTGGAACGAATCACACGTTTTACATGTAAAATGCGCCTGTACTTACGAAAACTCCAAGTTCCGAAAAAGGCTCTGGAACGGATTAATTTCGTAAGTAGAGGGCCGACTGTATTTGCCCACTTTTCTTTACAGAATGGTTCAGGCTCAATCAGACTGGCTGGTGGCTAGATGTGAAGTACAATCTTCAAGTCCCTCCACAGATTTTCAATAGGATACAAGTCTGAACTCTAACAAGGCCACACAAAGACATTCACATTTTTCTCCGTTACTGTAGTTCCTGTATGAACAACTTTTGGTCATTGTTATGTTGGAAGGTAAACCATTTTCGCCATTGACAAATTTTTGACAGGGCAGGGTTTCCTCAAGAATTTCATGACATTTTGCCCAATCCACTTTTACTTCTAATCTGACAAGTGCCTTTGTCCCTGTTGGAGAGAAACACTCCCACAACATGACACTATGAGCTCCATGCTGATGGCAGGCTTTGAATTAGCTTTCCACCATATTTATCTTTTGGTGTCGAGGCCAAATAGTTTTTTTATTCTCATCAGAACACATTTGTTTCATTTGGTATCAGAATCTTCAAGGTGCGTTTTGTCAGAGCTTAATTAAGACCGCAACCCAATTAGACACCTTTGTACTGCACCTGTGATATTGTTGTCACAAACACACAATGTTTACTTTTTTTATAGTAATTCCTCTAATTGTTTCAAAGTTGGCATTGGCCTCTCAGTTCCCTCTCTGACCCATTTTATCCTTGCCCTTTCAGGGATGGCTTGATGTCTGAAAGCAGCGGTGTCAAACTCGTGCCACAAAGGGCCATGTGGCTGCAGGTTTTTGTTTCAACCAAGAGCAGCGCATCTGACTCGAGTCATTTAAACAGGTATTTGAGTCTTCAGGCAGTTGATTGGTCAATCTGTGTACTCTGTACAGAGATTGACCAATCAACTGCCTGAAGACTCGTATCATTTGTTTAAATGAGCCAAGCCAGGTGTGTTGCTGCTTGGATGAAAGAAAAACCTGCGGTCACATGGCCCTTTTGTGGCATGGGTTTGACACCTGTGTCCTAAAGCAGGGGTCTTCAACCCCCGGTCCACGGACCGGTACCGGTCCGTGGATCATTTGATACCGGTCCACAAACAAAGTCTTTCATGGGAAAAATTATAATTTTTTTTTTTTATTGTTGCTTCCGGATCTTGTTTTGAAAATCGACTGTTTTTGACATTGCCACAGAAGCACTGAAAGCCATTCTTCCGTTTCCAAGCACATTTCTTTGTGAGGCAGGGTTTTTTGCGGTGACAGCCACCAAAACAGGACTACTGAGTAGACTCTAACCCAGGGGTGTCAAACTCGTGCCACAAAGGGCCATGTGGCTGCAGGTTTTTGATTCAACCATGCAGCAGCACACCTCTCTTTTCTCATTTAAACAAACAGTTTGAGTCTTCAGGCAGTTGATTGGTCAATCTGTGTGATCTGTACAGAGACTGACCAATGAACTACCTGCAGACTCAGATCAGATGTTATTTCACTTCTAACTTGTGCCTTTTCACAACTTTATATCTGAGATCTTTTGACAGTGCCTTGCCACCATAGTTGGTTGTTGCCAAAGTCGCACTTAGTAGCAACCTAGCAATAACTGTTTTTTTTTATTCTAAATCAATCAGAATAATTACTGGTTATCACAGGTGGAATTCAATTAGGTTGATGTGTAACTGAGAAGGCGATCATTCATTCATTCCTTCATTTATCAAACCACCTAATCCTACTACTAGGGTTGTGGGGAGGCTGTGCCTATATAAGCCGACATCAAGTGAAGGTGGGGTACACCCAGAACAGCTTGTTAGAACATCATGGGGAATCACTATCAATAAACTAATTTAATTTCGAAGAGAAAATTTTTCCATGATGTCGTCATCATCATAACTTTATTTAAAATTGTTTAATTTTTTTCATTTTTTTCATCGATTTTCTGAACTGCTTAATGTTAGCAGAGAGGCTGGAGCCTATCTCAGCCAACTCTGACTGAAGCCATCCTGAAGAACTCGCCAGTCCATCACATGGTCAACACATACAACCATTCACATTCACACACTATGGGAAATTTAGAACAGCCAATTTGCCTTTTATCTTTGGACTGTGGGAAGAAATCGAAGTACCCTGAAGAAACACACAAGCATGGGGCAATCATGCAAACTCCATGCAGAAAAAGCCCAAGCCTGGGACTCTAACCTACGACCTTATTGCTGTGAGGTGGACGTGCTAACCACTGTGCCATCATGCTGCCTGAGAAGGTGATCAGATTTTTTTTTTTTGTGAACTGTCGCCATATTTCATTTAGTTGTGTAAATAGAGCTGTACAAATATTTTTGTCGCCATTTCATTTTCATGATTACCTGCAGTAATTTCTCAGAATTGTAAAAAAAATAAAATATATATAGAAACCTAGCAATGACATAATTTCTCCTGCTCAAGCAAAAGTGACTCTTTTCAGTTTATCAGTGGTTTCGTACTACCTGAGCGTGAACGGCTGATCTGTCAGACTCCAAAGGATTTACTGGTTGTATAAGCTTTTGTCCAAGTTTCGTTAGATCTGTGGCTGCTTCAGGTGGAGAGGTTACAGTACTGTAAGCTGGCGGAACAAGAACCATCTGTCTCTGAAGAAATTGCATGATGGCTCTAATGTCTCCAGACATACGAGACTCCAGGCTGTGACAGCACAACAAAAAAACTGTCCATGTACTGTAGCTGACATCAACAGAATATATCAATATAACTATATATCAGTGTTTCCTAAACCTCTTGTAGCTGAGGATCCATTAAAATTTAAAAATAAATTCACTGTATCACCACAGTATCTATTCATTTCAAGAAAATTCTGAAAAACTTTTTACTATTGAAATTTCCATGGAGAGAACACATTTGCTACACAACAACTTTGGTGCTTGGACTCTAGAACTAATAACATTTTAACATTTGTTCATAACATTATAAAACTTTGTTTTTAAAAATTCACAGAGGTCCCAAATGACCTATCCTTCACAGACCCTTAGTGGCCCAGAACCTACTTTGAGAACTCTTGCTCCATCACCTGTGAAGCTGTCTTTGCAGTCGTTCCAGCCTGTTTTCCACCTCACTGCATTGCCGAGGACTGATATTATGCGAGAAACCCATAGATGGAGCTGAGGAAGGCTGGCAGGACATACTGTGGCTGGGTACCTGCTGGTACTGGTGCCCGTGACTTTCTCCCCAGAAACCAAAGATGTTAGAAACCCCTGAAAAAACCCTGGTTTTAGGTATTAGTGTTAAATCCCAGAACCATTAAAGGCATGTCCTGCACAAGAAAAAAAAATATTTTCAAACTTTTACTTGTAAAAATCAACCATTATTAGTGGTCAAATCATTTCGAAGTGCGAGAGATCATATTTTTTTCTCTCCAAATAAGACCTCAGCAATGTAAACAAGCAAACCTAAGGGATAACTTACTGACTTTCATTTGGTGACTTTAATTTTTTTCATTTAAAAAAATAAGGATCACGTGATAAATTTACACCAGCTAGAGAGTTTAAAATGGTGATGCGCAAATGAGTATGTATTTAGTACAGTATTGGAGTCTGAACAGAAACGAGCAAGCTGTGTACATAACAATGAACAACAGAAAATGAGCCTTTATGTCGCCGATCATTGGCAGAGTTGGCAGGCACTATGGGAAAAGAAAAATCTTCAAATGCATTCAGATACAGCCGGATTCTTGCTTGACTGGCAAGTCCATTTACTTTTTATATTCATGGCATTTACTGAACACTCTTATCCAGAGCAGCCGTCAGCAATGGATTTTATTAATTAATTAATGAAATTTTTAAAAATGTATTTATTTTTGATATACGGTATTAACCCAGTGCTTCTTCGATAGTGGGGCGCCCCCCCCCCCTCCCCCATATGACCCTGGGGAACATGCTTTTATGGAATAGTGTAAGGGAATTAAGTGTAATTGCACCTCCAATCTACTAGTTGGCAGTGGCACTCTCATTGTTACGCTATGGTGTAGCGGTTTTTCGCACGAGCAAATGATATGTTTGGAGGAAACAACTCCTCAAGAAACAACGTGGAAAAATTTCGAACAGGAACGAAGAGAAAGGTGGAGAGAGAAGGAGATATTAAGACATAAATAAGTCGAATGAGTTTAAATAAGGATGTGTTTTTTTATTTCAGGCACATTGGTGCACTTTAAATCTTTTCAATTACAGATTAAAAACTATCTTAATGAAATTTTTCTTTCTTGACTGTCAGTTGAACTATATGTCTTTCTTTTTTTGTTTTTTTTATGTTAATAAAGATACAATGATATGCAGAGGTGTACTAATAACATTTTTATAGACAAATAATACAACTGTATTTATAGTCGCTCGGTGGGCGGCGCGAAATGTTTTTTTTTTTGTTCCTCAAGGGGGCGTCATAGAAAGTACAGTAATTGAGAAGCACTGTATTAATCCCAAAATGGAAATGATTAACTGAAAATTTAACCTATCCAAAGTTAGCATCACTGAATATACACTGAATACACAAACTTTGACATCGTTCGGATATTTTTGTGAATGAACGCCAGTGGCGATTTGAAAACTCATCCTGCAAGTTGTCAAATATTTTTTATGCTGTTATTGATGCAAAATTGAAAAATGAGTAATCACTGTTCTGTTTTGGAAACTTAGTTCTGCTAGTGACGTTTTACAAAACTGTGATCATGCATAAGGTTTACTTTGGGCAGGACATGCCTTTAATTCTTAGCAACTCTAAAAATTGCATGTTACAAAATGTCATTTCAAAAATACTATGCATTGCGGTATCCATGTACATGAGTAACGTTACATAACTGTTCATAAGTTAATACGTAATGCACTTCTTTATCCACCTGAGAAATTGTTACAGCTTGTCTGCTTTCTGCTTTTTCTGATGTGAAATTTTGAAGCATGACTGTGGAAGATGGTTTGACTAGATTCATTCTCCATGTCACTGCTGGTTTGAGATGATGAGGAATCCAAGTCTGGATCAACCGTTTGTCCCTTTTCCTCATGCTGCCTGCTTCTCGATGACTGATGGTTTGTCCTGTTGAGTTTGGCTTCTCTCTTCACTTTGTCATCTCAAAACAGTGAATAGTATATGGAGTACGTATGAGTACCTTTAAGCCAAATTATAAACATTCATTAAATACGATATAGATCAGGATCTTGTAATACGGTACCTCGCTCATTACCGCTATGGAAGGAATGTATTGATTGATTCATATGGTGTTTCATGGAAGCCTTTCCTGACTCTTCACCATCCACAGACCCAGAAACTGATGTGGTCTATTGAAATTTTTATGATATTTATTTGTGGGGGTTTATTTTATGGGGCAAGATTAAACAATGTTGGCTCTTTCTTTATTTTGTCAGCATCACTTACATCTCTGAGGCTGAACGTGATCTCCAGGTTACTCCAAAAGTATTTTGAGAATTCTGGATACATGTCCAGCACCTCCAGAACATCCTCCCTCTGGATTTTGTGCAAATCACAGTAAGTTAGCGCTCTTACATCAGCACATGACTTTCCAGGTCGTGTGTACAAATTAATGGGTTCCCCAAATATATCATTCTTTCCTATAGAATGATACCAAATGAATATCACATTAAATTCTTTGAACAATCTATTATATACACGAGCACACATCACATATATAAGCAAAAATAGCAAACAAAATGCAAAATATCAGCTTATATAAAACAGGCAAAGTACGTATGAGAAAAAATTAAACAACATTGCTGATGGTCATTCTGTAAACATGCATTGTTTTTAACAGAACTTTGGCATATTTAACAGATGGGCAGCTGGTACTGTATCTCACATCAAACTGTAGTATGAAATTGTATAATAATTATCACAAAGTGATGCTGCTTTCATTTTACAGAAATTATCTCATCTTCATGATAGGGCACACATTAATCCTACCAAAGTCATTTAACAGAACTATAGCCATCAAATGCCTCACCCAGGATGGCTACGACCACATCTTTCCTCAGAATTTCAATGGAGCCTCGGGAGATAAAGTAAAGGGCTGAAATGACATCGCCTGCATGGACCAAAGTGTCTCCTGGTGGGGCATGGGTTGTCTTAAACTTCATAGCTAGGGCTCGTAAACAACCTTTGCTGGAGCCTTTGAAAGCTTTACAGTTCTGTAGCAGCGTGCGGTTCAAATGCAGACAGATGTCCGCTTGCAAGCATTCAGGAAATCCCTTAAGCACCTGATCAGGGTGAAAGATGGATATTTTCTATTTCTGCCACACTGTTGTTTATTTATAATCATATACTTGATTGATATTTTATACACTCACTTGTGAGAACAAAGTATTATGAATACAATGATAAATAGTGGGTGGAGCAACACTTACAGCATTCATATCAATGCCATTGGTGTAGGACCAAGCATGTTGGAAATACTCCTCTAGTCGCTGCCTTAGTGGATTAGGGATCTGGTAGAAGCGAATGAATTCTCGCACCCGTAGCATCTGTGTGTGGTAACGAGCAGTTCCAGAGTAAAGTCTCTGGATAATAGCTGACACATTCCCAAAGATGCTGGCATACATCAGTGCTGTAAAAATAAATAAACAAACCCACAGACAGAGTTAAAAGGCAAATGGTGTTTCATTGTGAATGATTCGAAAGGTAATTTAGGCAGTATTAAGAATTCAAAAACTTTCTGTGGAATTCACAGATTAAATGTCCTTCGAATCTTATGGATAATAGTAACAAACACCCATAAGAAGATCTGTGTGCCTTTTGTGAGTAAGTTTGTTTTCACAATGCAGACATCTGCTCATCATTTTCAGATGACTTTTCATCGATTTTCCAGACCGCTTTAAGTTTTCATTCAGGCCACAGAGAGGCCAGAACCCATCTCAGCTGACTCTAGGTGGACCCCCCACCGCCCCCCCGCCCCCCCCCCCCACACACACACATTCACATGTAGATGTAGATCCACTCTCGTCAGACACAGTGGTCAAACCCAATAGTGATCCAAGAATCACTGATAAAGTCCATAGATGGGATTAAAACCCAGGCAGCTGGAATAAAATCAAGATAATTATTAATGATCATAATCAGTCAAAAAAAATGAGGACGAGTCCAAAGACCCCCCCCCCCCACACACACACACACACACACACACATAAAACAACTAAGGTAGTGGTGGCCTGGTGTTAAAGGGTGCTGGATCACTGGTTGCGGGATCGAGTCCTACTCTCCAAAGGGTTGTCACTGTCCTCCCAGTGCAGCTAACTGGGTTATCAAAGGCCAGCCATGTCTCTCACTGTCTGTGGTGAGAGATTCATGTAAAAGAACCATTTCTGACTTTCGTAAAGAGTAGCTGCATAGCCGTCAGCGTGTTTCTGCGCCTTGCTAAAGGGTTGTGTCAGGAAGGGCATCCGACATAAAAACCTATACCAAATCAAACATGCGAATCAGATGATTCCCTGTGGCGACCCCTGAAAAGGGAAAAAGCTGAAAGGGAGAAGAAGACACCCACATAAAGCAACCAAACAAGCAAATGAACAAAAAAACAAAAAGGGCCAAAAGCAACAAAACATTGGACTTCATGAAACAAAAGCTTTGTTTCTGCCATGTAGTGGACTGGTGAGCTGTCCAGGGTGTACTCTGCTCTTTCCCAGAGTCGGCTAAGATGGGCACCAGCCTCCCCATGATCCTAATTAGGATTACGTGGGTCAGAAAAATTAATAAATGAATATCTGTATGAGACTGCAGATTTCAAGTTCTGTATATTCTGAAATTTCTGATTTCCACATTATACTAGAAACGTTTGATTTTTTCCAGCAGAGTAACATAAAATTAATTGTAGAGTGCAAACATATATATATATATATATATATATATATATATATATATATATATATATATATATATATATAGTGTATATATATATATATATATAGTGTATATAAGATATCATTTCTTAGATTGAGATGGTTTGGACATGTACAGAGGAGGGATAGCGAGTATATTGGGAGTAGGATGCTGAGGTTGGAACTACCAGGCAAAAAGGCCTAGAGAAAGACCAAAGAGGAGATTTCTGGATGTGGTGAAGAATGACATGAAGGCAGTTGGTGTAAGAGAAGAAGATGCAGAGGATAGGGTGAGATGGAGGAAGATGATTTGCTGTGGCAACCCTTGAAGGGAACAGCCGAAAGGAAAAGAAGAAGAAGAAGATCAGATATTGCTTCTCAAATATCAGAATCGTAAAGGGTACTCACCACCAATTAGCATAACACAAATTGAGAAGATCTTCTCAGAGTTGGTGTTGGGCGAGACATTCCCGAAGCCCACACTGGTCAGACTGCTGAAGGTGAAGTAAAGCGCTGTGACATACTTATCTTTAATGGTTGGTCCAGAAGATGGAATTGTCTCATTATAAGGTTTGCCAAGCTGTTCTCCTAGTGAGTCTAACCAGCCTATTCGAGACGAACCACTTCTCTCCACGTTCCCAATGGCATACCAGATGCATGCAAGCCAGTGTGCAATTAATGCAAAGGTGCACATGAGCAGGAAAAGCACTGCCGCGCCATATTCTGAGTATCGATCCAATTTTCGTGCCACACGTACTAATCGCAGTAGACGGGCTGTTTTCAGCAGGCCAATCAGAGTGGTTGTCTGAGGAGAAAAAGAACAGAAATTTCAAAAGTTTCAACTTTGTATTGTGCATGGACAGTCATGTAGAAGGGACAGTAGTACTGTATTAGCAAGTAGTGTTTGGCTATAAATACTTAGTGAGTCTCACTTCCTCTCCAGAGCGATAGATGAGCAGATCAAATGGAATCGCAGCTACCAAATCTATGAGAAACCACCCTTTAAAGTAATGCACAGTGATGCGACCAGGTTGGCTGACCACCTCATCATTGGTATTCACATAAGTTGTGCGAAAGTTAATGACAATATCAATAACAAACATTATGTCTACGATAAGATCCACCACATTTAGAGGACTGCAGGAATATCCACAGCGCTGCCTGGCAGCTTCCTCCTCATCACTGAGCAGGAAGGATGCAGAGTATGGGGTGAAGATGGCCGTGTAGATAACCAGTAATAGAATAACCCAGTCCCATACAGCTTTGAAGGGACTGTAGTGCAGGATGGTCCACTTATGGATGCGGGGAGCCTCGAGCTTGTACTCGGGCAGAACATCAGCACTCAGAGACAGTACCTAAACAGGAATTATATAATAATTAATAAAAAGTATTCACACAATAATACACAGTGTATGTTTTCTCATCCCTTCATTCAGCTCTAGAATTTTCTTGGAATAAATATATGTAATAAATGCCAAAATATTTGAAATTCATAAGTATATTTCTGAAACTGACCTGCGTTTAGTCTAACATTAATACCGAAATGTCACATAATCATTGTTTGTTAGAGTATGTATACGAGTTCTAAACAAATGTAAAGTCTTTGCTGTTCTGATGGACCGAATTCAAAAAGACTGCCAACCTCACACACACACACACACACACACACACACACACACACACAAACACACACACACACACACACACACACACACACACATACACACACAGATTTTAATACCACATATAAAATCAAATAAGAAAGAATTACATTTGAGTTGTATAAAAATCTGAGTCTTTAATAATGTGTGCAGCTTCTAAAGGATACACTCTAGTGTAGCTCCAGCATGATCATTATGTATCTGCAGGGTCTGGAACATCATCTTTTATTATTATTATTATTATTATTATTATTATTATTATTATTATTATTATTATTATAGGTACATGAGTCAGTTTCCAGCCATCTTACATTACTTAGTGTAATGATCTAGGTTGGCCAGGTGGTGACACTATAACAATTCTTCTGTGGTTGTATGTGTTTTTAAAATCTTGACTTTTTATTTTTTAATCTTTAATTTTTTTATGTTTTAAAATCTTGAGATTGAGATTTGTTTCAGAAAATTTTGGCTTTCACACCACCTATTCTCTCATTTTTCCACATACCCTCATATTTATCTATTTTGTACAGAACTCATGAAAAGCTTAGGGATAGCAATATTTAGCAGAGAGCTTTCCTTCCATGCAAGACACCATAACAACATCAGCATTTAGTCAGTAGGTGAAAGTGAACACAGTTTTTTATAGATGCATATGGATGTAAAAGATGAAAAAAAAGAAAGAAAGAAGTTTTCTTATACTGGAGCATTCACTATTGATTTTACTGTCAATGATTTAATTTATATTTTGAATTACTAACATCTATCTGACATCATTGCTTGCTAATATTCAATCTAATCATCAATCATAGATATGTACTAAGACGGGCGGTGTAGTGGGATCGTGGTTAGCACATCCGCCTCACAGAAAGAAGGTCCTAGGTTTGAGTCCCAAGCTTTGGTGATTCTGTGTGGAGTTTGCATGTTCTCACTGTTTGGCTTCGGTTTCCTCTGGCTATTCTGGTTTGATTCCACCGTCCAAACACATGAATATTATGTTATTTGGATATTCTGCATTGTCGCAGGCACCAGCCTCCCCGTGACCCTAATAGGATGAAGTGGTTTTGAAACTGAGTGATCATTGAGTATGTTGAACCATTGGACGCTTGAAAATTCTGCCATTAGAACCACAATATAATCTCACTATTTCAATATAGTCAGTTCAGAAAAAAGGGCCTGGGCTCAAGACGCAAGCTCAATAGTGTTTCTGTGTGGTTGTTTGCATGCTCTCCCTGTGGTTGTGTGGGTTTCCTCTGGGTGTTTCCGTTTCCTTTTACAGTCCACATAAACATTAGATTAATTGGAAATTCTCAGTTGCCCCAGGTGTGAATAATGGTGTGAATGGCTGTGTGTTAGCCGAGCAATGGTCTGGGAACTGTGTACCCTGCCTTTGCTTGTTGTTGACCCGAATGGGCTCCAGTCTCAGCACCACCCCAATAAAGGATGAAGTCATTAATTCGTTTTCTCAAGGATAAAAATTTTCAGACAATGAAATCTAATGAAAAGAAAAAGCTGAACTGCAATCTCACCACTTAATCCCTCTCGGTTGCTCAAAAAAAATGCACACATTGTTATGTATTAACTGGGACTGGACTCGATGTTAACTGCTGACTATTTAGTTAATCAGTTTAAATATTAACTATTTAATTCGTGTAAGACGTTGGATACATTTAACACTTTTTATTTTTAAATAGATAGGGAAAAGAAGAAGAAGAAATGGAGCCAGGCACTTCTAAAGCAGCTTAAGAGACAAATTCCTTTGCAAGAGGATGTCGATGTCTGTTGTAATCAAACAAGAAGGACAAGGACATGTAGACAAACATGACATTCTTCTATTATTCTCCTATTTCTTTCATCATGCAGAAAATGTTATTGAGAAAAATGCTCTTTAAATTGGTTGAAACTCTGGAGAAGAGTGTCATAGTATTAACTTAGTATTGAAGGATGAGTATGTTTTTTTTTTTTTTTTTTTTTTTTTCTATTCTATGCAGGATTAGACCAATCAGAAAGCCCAATTAATCCACATTATGTAAATTCAGTAACTGGTACAGATGTCAGGTTCTCAAAGGTACAGAAATATTATGCTTGACTAATGCATCTGGCAGGCACAACACACACACACACACACACACACACACACACACACACACACACACACACACACACACACACACAATAATATTGTCAATAATGTAAAGTACTCTATTGTAAGCTTGTACATAGAACCTGTGATTTCAAGCTTTCAGTTTTTTCAGTTCAGTTCATTTTCTGTACCCGCTTAATCCTAATTTGGGTCGCGGGGAGGCTGGTGCCCATCACAGCCAACTTCGGGCGAGGACAGAGTACACCCTGGACAGCTCGCCAGGCCATCGCAGGGCGGAAACACGCTGACGGCTTTGCAGCTACTCTTGTCGAAAGTCAGCAATGGTTCTTTTACATGCCTCACACCATAGAATGGGACTCGAACCCCCAACCTTTGGATCAGCGATTCAGCGCCCTACACCACGAGACCACCACTGCCCGCTTTCAGTTTTTTCTTCATTTAAAAAAAAAGAGATATTCTTCTTACCTGAGTGACCTTCTCTGTGACATTGTGAGTGCGATCAATCAACTTGCAAGGTGTAATTATATCAATCTCACTGGAAGGGAGAGTCACCAAAGGATCCGGCTTGAAGTCAATTAAGTTTGATATAGGGCTTGTATTTACCATGCGGAACCGTATGAGGTCTGAATCAGATGTGGAGTTAGGCAAGCTGGCTTTACGATTCATGGTACCTGGACAAACATTGTCATCCTAAACTGTAAATGATTGTACCAATAATAAAACAGTCTGTATTTAATATTCGGAACAAATACCAGTGCAGTTATGTCTATTGTAGTCTTTCCTTGAATGTCTACCAATAACTAGTTATTTTAAATTATTATTTTTGGTTCACTGTTGTGAACCTGATCCTTACCCATGCTCTTTGGTCTTATGGGAAGCTTTCTATCCCAGGTGCAGATATTGGGAGAGGGCAGTTGGCGTGCGCTACAAAGGCTTTCGCACGAGCGGCTGTGGGACATGCTGCAGTTCGAGGGTGAATTCTTTGTGTAGTTTAGCCAGGAGGAGGACTGTAGACAGCCATGTAATGGAGGTTGTGAGGGTGGTGAGGACTGAAGCTCACAGTGAGACTCTAGTGGGGGTTCATCATCCCATAAGAGTAATGGAAGTCGCCCGAGTGCAGAACGTTCAGGCAGTGACAGCAGTTTATCCAAGGCCACAGACTCATGGCCCATGTGTGGTAACTTGTGCATGTTACCCAACTCGGAGTCATCATGGACCGATGACTTGCTGCTACTCAGAGAGTTAAATGAAAGCTGGGGCAACCTGAACCTATGTCTGCAAACTGAGGTAAAGAGAGTGAGATTTTGTATCAAATTAGATGGAAACATGTACACATCCAACTGTTAAGAGTCCAATAAAATTCTACCGTCACATCAGAAAAAAAAAAAAAAAAAAAAAAAAAATTGAACACCTCAAAAATTATTGCAATGTGCAATTTCTTTATTTTTAACCAAGCTGTTGACAAAACATTTATTCTAGTGTAGGCATTAAAGGTTTTAAAGCTGATCACAAAAGAATCCATTGAAATATATACTGTGTGTCTAAAGTGAGCACCTTTAGAAAACCATGGAATTGAGAATCGATGGTGGCGGTCCCTTAGTGGTGAACTGTTCGCAGTGCTGTTCAGCTGGTCCGCCATCTCAAAATTCAAGATGAACATAATGACAACGCCATCCTCGTTTTTAACTGGAACCACATCCACCAAGCACAGGAAACGTGCTCCTGA
Organism: Plotosus lineatus; assembly: GCA_024760905.1. Classification (NCBI taxonomy): domain Eukaryota; kingdom Metazoa; phylum Chordata; class Actinopteri; order Siluriformes; family Plotosidae; genus Plotosus; species Plotosus lineatus. The sequence continues at coordinate 19,843,630 of CM045747.1, read as the reverse complement.
ATGGAAAAAGTTCAGATATATGTGGAAAAATTAAAACGTGCTTATGTAACATAGCTCCAGTACTCGCGTTTGATGTAAAGCTCTGGCTACTATTTTTTTTTTTTTTTTGAGTACAATACAATCACTTTGAGAATACATAGATTGTCTACAACGTTGTCGGAATACTGTACTTGGACTCCTCAAGTTGGGGCAATGAGGGCTGCTGAAGCCGCAAGGCAAAGCTCTCAGTTTACCAGTTGATCTATGTTCCAACCCTCACCTCTGGTCATGAGCTTTGGATAATGACCAAAGAACAAGATCACGGATACAAGCGGCTGAAATTAGCTTCCTTCGCCGGGTGGCGGGGCTTTCTCTTCGCGATAGGGTGAGAAGCTCAGCCATCTGGGGAGAGTTTGGAGTAGAATCACTGCTCCTCCACATTGATAGGAGCCAGTTGAGGAGGCTCGAGCATCTGGTCAGAATGCCTCCCGAACACCTCCCTGGTATGGTGTTCCGGGCATGTCCAACCTAGAAGAGACCCCACGGTCGACCTACAACACGCTGAAGGGATTATGTCTCTCGGCTAGGTCTGGGAACGTCTCGGTATCCCCTGGAAGAGCTGGAGGAAGTGGCTGGGGAGAGGGATGTGTGGACCTCATTATTCAGGTTGCTGCTCCCGTGACCCGACCCCCAGATTAAGCAGAAGAAGAAGATGATGATGATGATGTTGTTGTCTAAATATCTCCTTGTATAGGCGACCAGGTGCATTCCTACTCTGCACTCAACAGTATGCAGTAATTGACAAAGGGTGTATAAAACAACCTCACCACCGCCACACACATTGACTGAATAACCATCATTCAGACCATTTTCCTGGACAGTGCAAAACTCATTCTTTCAGTTTCAAGTTAAATACTCATGTTTCGAGCAGATCTCTAACATCATAACATTTTAGCACTATGCACCCTATAATTAAAAGCTCTACCTCTAACCCGGTGTATATTGTCACCTTTGACATATCAGTCACCCTTCTGTGTATGTCTGAATATATGTATAGATATTGTTTTATATAGGATAAATGTATGTCTATGTGTACATATAGGTATGTTGGTATATGTGTACAGTATGTAGTTATATGCACATGTATAGTTTAGTGTATTTCCATAGTTGTCTCTTGTGCATTTTCTTTCTATAATTGCTGTTCAACAAAGAGATGCTAAACTGATTTTCAGTGTTCATGCAACAGTTCATAATAAAGATCTCATTATCATTATCTTTATAAGACAGTAGTGAGGCCAGTTATGACGTACAGTTTGTAGACAGTAGACCGGAGGTGGAGCTGGAAGTAGCAAAGATAATGATGCCATGATTTTCTCTGGGAGTGACAAGGATTAAAAGGTAATATGTTAGAGGGACAGCACAGGTCCAGAATAGTTAAAATGAGTGAGGTCAGATTGAGATGGTGTGGGCCTGTGCAAAGCAGGGATGAAGGGTATATTGGTAGAAGAATGTGGAGGATGGAATTGCCTGATAAGAATTGAAGAGGAAGGCCAAAGAGTATATTTATGGATGTAGTGAGAGAGGACATATGGTGAGTGGTGTGAAGGAGAGGGGTAAAGAGAACAGGATAAGATATAGAAGGATGATCCACTGTGGCAATCCAGAACAGGATCAGTCAAAAGAAGATTATTCTTTGTCCTTTATTCCCAAATGTATTGTAGTTCCTGGTGGAATAAAGTATAAACATGCCCTGTATATTAATATCTCCAAGTTGGTTTTATTTTTCACAATTTTTATGAATGGTAAGTAATTGGTCTCGTACTCAAATTATATGAAAAAGCAGGCAGTTCTGGTACCAAAGTACCATTATTATTATTATTACTGTCAGTATTATAGACTAGGTGATTGTTGAAAAGAGACCTGCTGTTTTATTCCACCTGATTGATTCACTCGGACCATGAGCTCGTTACTACATGGCGATCTTGTACTGTATTCTGTCCCGCAACCGTTCATTACCACCCAACCCCGATTTGCTCTGACATTACATTTTGCACGATGAGATGAGGGTGCTATATGAGAGCACATCCTCATACAAAGGACTTTGTTTTATAAATAACTGAACCCTCTGAAAAAGCATATGAAAAAAATGAAAGAGGGGATTAAAAGCTTTAGTGCCCGAAGGATATTATTGCAAACAAGGGCTTTATTCAGCCGGGGGTTTGGCTTCTTCAGCACCAAGGACAGAGTTACTACAGGCCAAAAAGGTCATCACCAAATAAGAAAAAGTACTGTGTGTGTGTGTGTGTGTGTGTGTGTGTGTGTGTGTATATATATATATATATATATATATATATATATATATATATATATATATATATATATATATATATATATATATATATTTTTTTAGACCATATGAAGAGCTGAAACCCAGAGTCTCTCCAAACTTTATTATGTCTCATTTAAATAATTCATGACTCAGGGGATGTACAGCTTCACATGTTGCAGAGAATTCATACTTGTGAATACAGCTGCTCCCCGACTTACGTTCATCCGTTTTATGTTTTCAGCTTTTACATTTTTGTTTGTTTTTTTTTTTTAAAAAAGTCAAATTTTGAGTTTCGACGTACCTATGTCGTACGCAGACGGGATGACACAATGACACTGCGTCCATTGTTTACAAACGACAGACTGAACGTGCCCATCCTTCTTCCCAGTTCAGTTATATATATTAATATCTCAGTTATATAGCGTGTTACTCTCGTGTTAAGACGTCGTCTCTGTAATCTTTGTGTTTACACTGTTTTGCGGGCTTTTGTAACTCGAAGTAAATATGGTTGGTCAGAAGTGTAAGCCTACTAGCGTGGGTGCAAGTCTCATACACAGAGATGAATTAACTATCTGCTCGGATCAGCACAATCTACCATGCATACTCAGTTAAGCAAAAAGAGTTGTAAAATATGAAAACCGGAATCCAGGAAAGACAGAACTCTCTGCTCTTTCTTTCTTTTTTTTTCTTTTTTTGATTCACATCAGTGCAGGCTGAGTACGAAACGAGTTCAATGAAGCCATTGCTCACTTGAAAGCCGGAAGTCCACATAACCCGTGCTTTGTTTCAAGCAAGTAAACTACTTTTAGCAAGTGCACTATTTTCGATATTGAGCACCTCACATATTGTAAGCGTTGATTGGCTGTTTTATGCTTCATGTAAATTGAGTCGGCTCAGCTTCAGAAGATCGCATCATAGAGAATGTTAAAGGTTATATTTGATACTGTATTTGATATTTGATGAGTGAATTTGATTAAAATTTATCAATTTTAAATTATTTTGCTTGAATTTAATTTATTTGAAATGAATGTTGATATTATTTGATATATTTGATATTATTTTACAATGTTAGGTTTATAATAATTGATTTAGGGGTGTTTTATGAGATACGGTAATGGTATTTATGGATGTATAGTACAGTATGAGCATCACACGTCATACGTCATACGTCACTGTAACAACTTGTTCACTTTCAACTTACATTCGGACGTCCTGAACCAATTAAAAAACGTAACTCGGGGAGCGTCTGTACACAGTTTAAGATAAGCACTAATTTCAGTCTTCAGATGCACAGGATGACATCATGCTAAAAAATTTAGGAATGATAAACAGTTACTTTGAATTTGGGCTTCATACCCTTTTTGGTTTCTGTTTATTATTGTTTTTATTATATTTAGTGTTGGCTTCATTCTACTATTGCGCCACAGTGGGTGCAAACATACTTTGAAAAGAATGCAGAGATAATAATAATAATCATAATAATAATGATGATAATAATAATAACAATAACAATAATAATAATAATATATATAATAATAGATTATAAACATAAAAATGAAGTTCGTAAAATACTTTCATTAGTCATTTGGCCTCCATGTTTGTTTAAAAGCTCCATTTAATCATCCATGTTATTACATCTCACCCAGAATTTTCAGATTATTATTACTCAAATGCATAGAGTTTGTGAGTTTTATTGAGTTTTTCCATTATAAAATAGCTTTTTTGAAAAGTAGTTCTGCTTGATCTAAATTTCTCTTATACACATGAAATGCAATAAATGAAAACTAAATGTATGTGACACAAGAAGCAGATCACTTATTAATACTATCATGTATTTTCTAAACAGCTTAATCCTACTAGAGTCCTGGAAAAACTGGAGCCTAAGATGACTCTGGGCAAAGGCATGGTCCACCCTGAGCAGCTCACCAGTCCATTGCAATGCCAACATATTCATAACTGTGTCCGTTTGGAACAGCCATTTCGCCTAATGTGCATGTTCTGGGACGAAGGGAGGAGAAATGGTTCATAAACAGGCCATAAATTGTCAAAATAAGGTCTGAACATCCAATTTCGAATGACAGCCAATAAAAAGTACAACACAAAAGTTAAACTATTTTTAATTATTTTATTTTATGGTTAAACCATTTAATTTTGTTGACATCACTCATCTATGATCTAGATTTATCATATTTATAAATTAACAACTATTTTAAAATGAGTGAGCAAAACTACAGTGAACTTAGTAACGGTTTGGTAAAGATTTAAGATTCTAAAATAACAACTTTTATTAAGTTTAATAAATTGATTGACCTCAAATGAAGTACAATTTAAATTTAACATGATGATCCAGAACGACGCTCAAATTTAAGTGCGAATTCTTGAGTAAAGTAATTGCTGAAAAACTCAAGTAAACGCCATTATTCTACCGTACAAGTGACCCATTAACAAACAATTAAATGCATAATTTGGCTCTAGTCTAATTTTAGAAAAGGAAATCATTACCAGAATATAAAGATTGCTTATTAGGGCTGTTCTTCAGTAAATAATTTGAATCGAAACATTTTGCTGCTCTGTCTCCAGGTGGCACTGTAGCATAGTGATTAATGTCTGCCTCACATCAAGAAGACTTCGGGTTCGAGTCCAGGGCTTGGCTCAGGTGTTTTTGTGTGGAGTTCTCCGTGTTTGCAGGTCTTCTCAAAGTCCAGGCTAATGCTAGGCTAATTGGCTGTTCCGAGTTGCCCCAAGGTGTGTATGTGTATGTGTGTGTGTGTGTGTGTATACACCCTGCAATGGTCTGGCAAGCTGTTCAGGGTGTACTCCACCTTCTCCCAAAGTCAACTGAGACTCTAGTAGACATTACTAGCCTCCCATGACCCTAGTAGGAATAAGCTGTGGAGCAAATTTATTAATTATTGATTAAATGCTTAATCTTTGCTAGCACGTTCACCTCATAGCAAGAAGGTTCGATTCCCAGGCTCGGGTGTTTCTGTGTATACATGCACTCCCCATGTTTGCGTGGGCTTCCTCTGGGTACTACAGTTCCCTCCAGTATGCTGAATGGCTGTTTCAAATTACCCCAAAGTGTATGTGTGTGTGTGTGTGTGTGTGTGTGTGTGTGTGTGTTGAGAGAGAGAGAGAGAGAGAGAGAGAGAGAGTGAATGTTTGTGTGTTGGCCCTGCAATGAACTGATGAACTGTGTGGGGTGTTTCCACCCTTCGCCCACAATTGGCTGAGATGGGCACCAGCACCCCCCCCCCCCAAATTGGCTGAGATGGGCATCAGCCCCTGCCCCCCAGTGACCCTAATTATGATTAGGCCGCTTAGAAAATCAATTTTATGAAGGCACATATTGAGTCAAATGCCAATTATACTTTGTCACACAGCCAGACAAAATGGAGACATTGCAGATGCAGGCAATGACCCATCTACTCTGCACTCAGATACATTACACTTTAATATAGGCCAGTCTATAAAGTTGCTCCATTATTTTCTTTTCTTTTATTGTTTAGTAATTTATACTATTTATGTATCTATTTATTTATTTATTTACTTATATAATATATATGTATGTGTGTATGTTCGTACTTGTATCTATTTTTGCACCCCCTACTGATAGTACCTCAAGAGCCTGTAACAGTGAATTTCTCCATTGTGAGATTAATAAAGCTGTATCTTATCTTATCTGTATCTTATCTTATCTTATCTTAGCTAACAAGGTGTGAGCAAAGAACGAGTCCAGGAATGCAATTAGGGAGGGGGGAGGGTGTGGATCATGTGATGTTGCAGGTGATGTGTCTTGAGTTCTTTGTTGCTGTGTGCTCATGGGAAATGAAGTCATTCTTTTCAATTAATTTTAGAAGACAGTGTAGGGACAAGTTCTACATGAATCCATCATGAGGGATACAATTTTTCCTGTTTCTTTTTTTTTAGTTGATGATTCAGATAACATTGATCTAGAGTTGGTGTGTATAGTGTGATTTACTTTATGTTTACTCCCATCATTATCATCATTTTCTGTAACCGCTTCATCCTAATTAGGGTCGCGGGGAGGCTGGTGCCCATCCCAGCCAACTCAGGGCGAGGGCAGAGTACAGAGGGCAGAGGGCTGGACAGCTCGCCAGGCCATCGCAGGGCGGAAACACGCTGACGGCTTTGCAGCCTACTCTTGTCGAAAGTCAGCAATGGTTCTTTTACATGCCTCTCACCACAGACAGTCTTTGATAACCCAGTTAGCTGCACTGGGTGGGACAGTGACAACCTTGTGGAGAGTGGGACTCGAACCCCCAACCTTTGGATCAGCGATCCGGCGCTTTATACCACTAGACCACCACTGCCCCTGTTTACTCCCAGTTAATCTGAAAAGTTGGATTGCTGCCAAAATAGTTGAGATTATCCTTATGGGTTATCTGCATTGTTTTCAAAGAGAAAGTGATATTTAACGGTTTACTCATCTAAACTGGGATTTTATTAAAGAGGATTATATTTAATCTGTCGCAGAACTAAAAGAAGACGCGCATGAAATTAACCTTAAATGACCAATGAAGAGCTCAGAGAGAGGAGTAATGTGAATACACCAACACTATAAATAGTTCTATAATAATATTATCTTTTTGACATGCCACATTATTTGTATAAATAACACAGTTATCCATAGAAGTAATGTATCAGTAAACACTGAATTTTAGTAAAAGAAGGTTTGAGATTATTTATTTATTTATTTATTTATTTACTTATTTATTTATTTATTATTAAAATTGCCTAAATTACTATGACCTTAATATTCCTCCAACCGTTTATAAAACTTGAGCAACTATAGTCATTGGAAACCAAAAACAGTCACCAGCCATGTGCAGACCAACTCCGCATTGATTTTAAAGTCATGTTGCCGATTGTGCAGTTGTTCTGCTTCCACAGTGGATTTCCACAAGGATCTTTAATGACGGTTTTTAAATTTCAAGGTGTGTTTATTGATTGCCATTAGGACTGAGTCTCTGTTAGTGACATTCATAAATTGCCAATACAGTTTGCTTACCATCCTTTCTATAAAGGGAGATCTCCACCTTCCTCTCCTCTGACCCCAGCAATGCTTTAGCCATCTGGGCCACAGCAGACCTGCCTGTGTGTGGACCATAGAGGAAGCTGCAGGTACATGGCTTCTGCATCACCTCAGCACGGGTGTAACCACACATGTGGCAGAAGCCGTCATTGCAGAAGATGATGGCACAGTTCTCTACTCGTGCGTTGGCTATGACGAACTTACGGTCTGAAAAGATAGGATATGTTTAATCAGATGTGTTTTTTCCTCGAAAGAGTAAGATGAATGTGAATACCTTCTACTTCATAACCAGAAGACCTTTAGGCTTATTAATGAATATTGTATAAGTTAGGCAAAATATTGATATATGTTTAATATAATGCTTTTAAAAATTACGTGATATCACAATGTATTCAGAATTATAATTACATGACAAGAGCACTTGCTCCACAACTTTATCGAGATTAATTACGATAGGCCAGTTGCATTGATCCTAGAAATGATTGATTAATATTTTTAATATCATAAACATTTGATCTAAGAAAAGAAAGAAAGAACAAGCTAATATATAATGATTCTGCTAATCCAGCAAATATTAATAATAATAATAAATGCTGCTGATGTTTAGTATCCTGTCTACTGCAGTATTAATAAACAACCACAAAAATAGTTCACTATGTTTGCATGACGTATTCTTACTTTGGCCTTCAAATTTGCGGATGATGGTATCAAGAAAGGTGTTCTGAGGCGCAACGTGTCCTCGCCGCACTGGCATGACGCTCCTTAAAGTTCAACGCCTCGATCTTGAGCTTGTCAGATTTATTCCGACTTCAGGAAAGAGAAGTGTGTCTGATCAGTTCTTCTCCGCTCAGATAAATTGACTGCTGGTATAATGCGCAAGCTGCTCTTCAGTGTGTATAGTGGAGAGAGGAAAGTGTGTCTAATCCACTCCATTTCCACCAATGAACTCCACTCACTCGTCACTTTCCCACTGGATTTGTGGAGCAGTTTCATGGTCAATTAATCCGCGGTTTATCTTCAGGCATTCTATCACATTCTGTTCTATAACGTAATGAGAAAGTTAACCGTGATATTGTACCTTGTAATTTTGGGATCATGCCCCACATATATTCCTCTCAGAAAATGCATTTCAACATGTCATGCTCAAAAATGTTATCCAAGCAACCATGAACTGTGAATATGTTCAACAAAACCTTGTTATATATGGTGTAATGTAACATTGATTTTAAAGGGAAAAAGCTGAAAGGAAGACAGACAGACAGACAGACAGACATAGTCAATTTTACACGTCGTGTTTGAAAGATCACATTGAAAATGTAGTCACACTGACATTTAAACTAATTCATCCATCCATGCCACTACCATGCCGCTTATATAAATTAATAATATACATTAATTATGTCGGTTTATCATGTAAACATATATAGGCACTATTTCCAAATGTATATATTTACAGAATTTGGCAGACAGAGTGACTTAGAAGTATCATTTTTATGCAACTGAGCAATTGAGAGTTAAGCTCAAGGGCCCAACAATGGTGACAGTGGGGATTGAACGACTGACCTTCGGATTAGCAACCCATCACCTTAACCACTCAGCCACCACTGCCCTGTAAAATGAGAATAAAATAAGTATACTCTTCTTCTTTTCCTTTCGGCTGTTCCCTTCAGGGGTCGCCACAGCAAATGATCTGCCTCCATCTCTCCCTATCCTCTGCATCTTCTACTCTTACTCCAACGACCTTCATGTCCGCCTTCACCACATCCATAAATCTTCTCTTTGGTCTTCCTCTGGGCCTTCTGCCTGGTAGTTCCAACCTCAGCATCCTACGACCAATATACTCACTATCCCTCCTCTGTACATGTCCAAACCATCTCAATCTAGCCTCTCTGACTTTGTCTCCAAAACATATAACATGTGCTGTCCCTCTGATGTCCTCGTTTCTGATCCTATCCATCCTCGTTTCTCCCAAAGAGAACCTCAACATTTTCATCTCTGCTACCTCCAACTCTGACTCCTGTCTTTTCCCCAGGGCCACTGTCTCTAAACCATACAACACCGCTGGCCTCATCACCGTCTTGTACACTTTTCCCTTCATTCTTGCCGATACTCTCCTATCACACATCACACCGGACACTTTTCTCCATCCATTCCAACCTGCCTGCACACGCTTCTTTGCCTCTTTTCCACACTCTCCATTGCTCTGGATTGTTGAGCCTAAGTACTTAAAATCCTCCACCTTCTTTATCTCTGCCCCCTGTAACCTCACCGTTCCTCTTGGGTCCTTGTCGTTCACACACATGTATTCTGTCTTACTGAGACTAACCTTCATTCCCCTCCTTTCCAGGGCATACCTCCACCTCTCTAGATTTTCCTCCAATTGTTCTCTGCTCTCATAAATACATATAAAAATAAAAATATATAAAAATAAGTATACTGTATTCTATATATTTACCAAATTACCTACATAACCAAATTTAGTGAAAAAAAAAGAAACTTCAGTGATCTTTTGCACTACATATAGTGTCCAGCCCCCTATGAAAGTACTGAAATTGCATGGCTTTTGTTTTTGATATTCACTGAAGTATTTGAGCTTAATAAATATGAAATAATATATTAGAATTTCCAGTTTTGACAGGTGTTTCTTTTTGCCCAGGTGTGTCCTGTTCAGTTGCTTGTTCAAACAATGAACAGCTCTGAATGTCTATTATTGGTTTGAGAAGGTTTCAGCTGTGAAAAAGATAAAAAGAATAAATCAATATAAAGATCAGAGCATTCTATAGGAGAAACGCGAGCTATTTTGAAACTGAGAAAAGAGGGAAATCAGTCACCGTCACTAGGCAAATAAAAAATAACGCAGACAACAGGCATGACATAGATATGACAAACCACATTTCTTAAGGAAAGTCAGAGAACATATATATATATATATATATATATATATATATATATATATATATATATATATATATATATATATATAAAATACTGTATATAATATATATATATATATATATATATATATATATATATATATATATTCGTGTGTGTGTGTGTGTGTGTGTGTGTGTATGTATGTATGTATGTGTGTGTGTGTGTGTATGTACATATATATATATATGTATGTATATATATATATATATATATATATATATATATATATATATATATATATATATATATATATATATATATATATATATAGTGGGTGAACAATGACATAGAAACCACTCATTAACAGTCAACGTCCTGAATGGGACCTGCAAAGAAATCCAAAAGCTTACTACAAATGTTCGTGTCCCTAGATTGACCTTTGATGTCAACTGATGGAAAGGTCACAGTGTGAAGAAAGTATAGATCCTCTGAGGATCAAAAACGTTAAAGCCGTCATCCGTCAAATGCGATGGAGACAGTGTCGTAGCTTGAGCTTCAGCTGCTTCTGGCAATGGCACACTGATCTTTCGATTTAGTGGAGTCTTTTCAGTTGTTTCTCAACCTGATTATAAGGGAAGTTTACCGGTGGGGAGATGGTGGGGCCGGTGGTGTAGTGGTTAGGGTGCTGCACTCATGATCGGGAGGTCATGAGTTCGAATCCCACTGAGATCCTTGCTGTGCTAAGACCCCTTAACAAGTGTGCCTCTGTTCACCCAGCAGTATAAATGGGTACCAGTAAAAATATACTAGGAAGGTATCCTGCGATGGATTAGCGTCCCATCCAGGAGGAGTTGAACTCCTGGTCGCTTCACGCTACAGAAACCGGGGATAAGCACCGGCCTGATGAGTCACTAGGCTCGGGTATAAAAACCCAACAGACTTTACCTACTACCTACAGGTGGGAGAGGGGTGTCATTCTATCACAGAATGCTGAACTGCAGTGAAGAGAAGGAGGGAGAGAGAAAAAGTAGTGTGGAGGGGTTCAGACTTGCTCCTTGATGAGTTAGAATGGTTCTGTGCAGTAGCTGCAGTGTTGAATTAGTTAAAGAACACATTCAGTTCTTTGGTCCTGTCCTCACAACCATCAGCTCCTCTGCTCATGGATGGCTTGAAACCAGTGATGGTCTTCGTACCACTCCAAAACCTCTCTCATGTTGTTCTGCTGGAGTTTCCACTCCAGCTTTCTCCTGTGATTGTCCTTCGCTTCTCCGATCTTGACTCTCAGTGAATTGTGGATCGTTCTAACCTCCTCTCTGTTACCAGCCCTGAATGCCCCTCCTTTTGTTGTTGAGGAGAGACTTAATGTACTTTGTCACCCACAGTTTATTAGTTGGGTAACAAAAGACCATCTCTGAGCGGGAGCAGTGGTGTTGATGCAGAAATGAATGTGCAGACACTTCCCGCTTTACGTTCATTCGTTTTACGTATTTTTCAATTTTACGTTTAAAAAAAAAAATTATGTCAAATTTTGAGTTTCGCGTGCTCTCTGTAGTATGAGACATACCTATGTAGTACGCTGACGTAATACCGTACTTACGCATGACTCTGCGTCCATTGTTTACAAACAACTGACTGAATGTGCCCTCCTTTTTCCCAGTTCACCGCGTGTTACCCTTGTGTTAAGATGTAGTCTCTGTTATCTTTGTGTTTACACTGTTTTGCGAACTTTTGTAACCCTAAGCAAATATGGTTGGTCAGGGGCAGTGGTGATCTAGTGGTATTGGGCGCTGGATCGCTGATCCAAAGGTTGGGGGTTCAAGTCCCACTCTCCACAAGGTTGTTACTATCCCCCCCAGTGCAGCTAACTGGGTTATCAAAGGCGGGCCATGTCTCTCACTGTCTATGGTGTGAGGCATGTAAAAGAACCATTGCTGACTTTCGTAAAGAGTAGCTGCAAAGTCGTCAGCGTGTCAACCTTGTGCAGAGTGGGACTCGAACCACCAACCTTTTTTTGGATCAGCGATCCAGCGCCCTATACCACTAGACCACCACTGCCCCCAAGATATAGCTCTGTTTCAAAAAGGTTGGTGACCACTGTATTACAGGAACCATTGCAAAGTACCATCCAGGGACTCCACAGCAGGAAATGAATGAAGCTATTGGGCGCACTCTAAAACATGAACCACGAAAGGAAGGTGGTTCCCGTTATAAGGTAATTTCATTAGTCCATAAAATTATTTTGGTTGTAGATGCTTTATTTGTTAATCATGGGCAGTCTGCCTGCTTCTTATTACACTTTTGTGCATGTTTAAGCAGTATTATTGTGTTGATTGATTGTGTTGCACATTTTTTGTATTGCCGCAGACGTGCAATATAATACTGCTAGATAACATTAAAAATAAATAAAATGTGAGCTACTTGCACTTGACCTGCCTCTGAGCTTTTTTTTTTTTTGTAAGTATAAAATTGTTTTCGGCTCGAGGAAGTTCACTTTTACATCTGCTATATTTTTTACTTATTTTATTTTTTTCTTTTCCAGGTAAAGTCCAGTACTAAAGTGCTAAGGATGGCACCTCAGATGATGACGATGATGACTTGTGACCATTTTTAATAATTAAACAGGAAAAAGCCGAAAAGAAAAGAAGAAGAAAACTTTTATGAATAATTTAATTTTATCGCTACTGTAAAATTTTTCAGGGGCGTAGGCTGGTGCTACGCAACCCCAGATACCTCGAGTGTACATTCTGGGTGAATAAAGTATGTAGTAATGTTACTACTTCATGTTTTTGCTACAGTCTTCACAATGTTTTTGCCATGTTCTTGATGACATTACTTGCAATGTTGCAGCAACGTTTTTGCCACGTTCATCACAATGTCACTTGCAATGTCGCACCAACGTTTTTGCCACGTTCTTTACGCCATTGCTTGCAATGTGGCAGCAACATTTTTTTTTTTTTGGGTGGGGGTGGGGGGTGGGCTCTACAAATTTACGTCATTGCAACGTTTTATAACAACATTGTTGTGACTTCTGTGTAAAATTGTTAGCTGGGTGGGTGGTCTGCCAACAAATGTGCCAAAATATCAACATGTTCTTTAGATATACTTATCAGGACATAATAGCCGGAATAATTATATTATTCATCATTTCACCTGAAATCTAAATGTTTTAGTGTAGAGTAAAAGCAAATGAATTTGCTTTATTTTTGGTGGTGGTGGTGGTGGTGGGAGGGTAGTGGGGGGGGTTGCATGGAATCTGCTCAAATCCTTATCTTTAAAACAATATAATTTTGGATATTGTGGAAGAAAAAATTAGGGTGTCGAGCATTCTTGGGGACATTGTGTGATTTTGGATCCATGAAATTGAGGAAGCCTATGGCCGTTCCACTATTTTCCAAGGACCTTGTTAAAGGAAAATGTCCATCCTAAGTGTAGGAAGCATTGAGTTCAAACTCTTCAAGCCCAACTTGACATATGAAATAGTTAACAAGGGGGTTAACTCAATGTACCAATCAGAGATGACATATATGATGTCATTCTGTCATTATTTTTTTTTGGTATTAGCGCCAGAGGGACCAATCAGAATGAAATGGGCACTATAAAAGCCAATGCAGAGCAGGAGTCCGAGGTCCTAGGAAAAACTTGTTTTGTGTGAATGATTATCTATTTTGCTATATTTAAAAGATATCTGTTTTGTAATATGGTAAGGAAGCATTTGCAATTCGAGTAATAGAAATAAAGACTAAAGAATGACGATAAATGAGAAATCATTGAAAGAACTTTGGAAATTGTGTTTATGAAATACCTGTTGTTTAAAACACTCATATTTTGGCTCAAAAAGAGTGGTGACGTACTAATTGTGTTCTGAAAAAGAGAACTTTACAAAAAAATGCTTCTTAGTATTTCTATATTTAAATAAGATGATAAATCATTACATATTTAGCTGAAATAATAACTGAGATTACAGTATGTCAGTGTCGGGGGCAGTGGTGGTCTGGTGGTATAGGGCGCTGAATCGCTGATCCAAAGGTTGGGGGTTCAAGTCCCACTCTCCACAAGGTTGTCACTGTCCCCCCCAGTGCAGCTAACTGGGTTATCAAAGGCAGGCCATGTCTGTCATTGTCTATGGTGTGAGGCATGTAAAAGAACCATTGCTGACTTTCGTAAAGAGTAGGCTGCAAAGTCGTCAGCGTGTTTCTGTCCCTTGCTAAAAAGGGTTGTGACGGAAAAACCTCTGCCAAATCAAATGTGCGAATCAGATGATTCGCTGTGGCGACTCCCGAGTAAAAGGGAAAAAGCCGAAAGGAAGACAGACAGACAGTATGTCAGTGTCACTAATTTGTTTTTTTGGCTACACTTCATTTCCCCCATCAGCCATTTTTATATGACTGTTTTTATGGTTTTCTTATCAGTTTGAACACCCTTTGAGCCACAGGGTGAAGTGGAAGTGCAATTAAATCAACACTCAGGCCACTTCTTAATGTGAACTTCCATATGAAATAATTAGCATCTGCTTCATGAATGCACAACTTGGTTATAGACATGTTTTATATATATATATATATATATATATATATATATATATATATATATATATATATATATATATATATATATATATATGTGTGTGTGTGTGTGTGTATATATATATATATATATATGTGTGTGTGTGTGTGTGTGTGTGTGTATATATATATATATATATAATATAGAGGATTTACTGAGTAGATCCTTCTGTAGGAGAGTGCTCGATACTTTTTTGTAGAGCAAATAACAATAAAAATAAAAGGACAGGACAAAGACTTTCTATTGAAACTCCATTTATCACTACAGATCTGTTTCGAGGGGTGGTGAAACCATCCTCTCTCTTCAGGTGTTTATATATATATATAGTTACTGTATTTTTATTTTGGAAAAGAAGCTGACAATAAGGCTGTAAATAATTTGATCAAGCCACTGCCCAATTTGCTGACTGGTGTATGTGTGTGTGTGTGTGTGTGTGTGTGTGTGTGTGTGGGGTTAAGAGGGTAGGTGAGAAAAAGAGCATTGGGTGGGGGTAGTCATAAGTATTTACTTTTGTTCTCTCTTAACTGCTCTCCAGACTCCATGAGCCAGTACTTCACAGTCAATAGAAACCCCACATGTTAATCAGGAAACACCACCCAGTAGCATTGAGCTGGTAATGTCAGGTTTAAAATATAACAGACAACTGGAATTATCCAGTTGTTAGTGTGTCTGCCCAGTGTAAATGAAAGTCACAAAAGCATGAAGGGAATTTTACAATATAAAATGATTGGCCAGGAAATCGGATGGATGAATAAATTTTAAGTTAAAAAGGTTCAATGCTTTGGCTGACCATACATCTTTGTATATTCATCAACTCAACTACAGTACAGTATTTCCATATCCCACCGCTAGGGATATGACGTAAACTGAGTGTGAGCTGGTTGAATTCAGTTGGCAAGATGGATGGAAGGGGGAGGGACGAGATGGGCGGTACTTCTATTATTCATAGATTAGATCACATGGGTCTGAGCAGTGAGGGAGTGAGGGAAAGAACTTGAAAGTTTTGTTGTCGAAATGTAGAAAGAGTTCGAGTGTGTTTATTGTGTAAGAGACAGAGAGAGAGCGAGAAAAGGACAGGGTTTGATTTCAAACACACATGAGCACATTTTGTGAGGAAAAATGCCCACCAACTTCACAGTGGTGCCAGTGGAGGATGGTAATGCTTCAAGTTCCAACTCTGATAGTAATAACCCAGAAGAGACACGAGTACTTTGGCATCGACCTTCCTCAGGTAAGAATGCTTTGGAGAACCTCACCTCTGTGTGTTGGCCGATTCACATATTGTTATAGCTCATGTAGGAGTTTTGGTAAAACTAATGCAGACGGTGTGTGATTTGAAGGGTTTCAGGTGTTGGATATATTTTGTTCATGGATCCAGTTTTTCCACTTTGTGTATTCCCTGTAATCTACTGAAGCAAACAAGAACTACAAGTATATACATTTTATGATTACAGAAACTGTAAATACAGATGAATGGGTCTAAAATTCATGTATGTTTTATTTTGTTTGTGTTTTATAATTTAGTTATAATATGACATGATTTAATATAGTCTTGGAATAATTAAACTGTTGTTCATTTACTGTTATTGTACCTAGCACTGTATTATTGAGATCATGGTTCAATATCCGAAGGTACAGTTTTTATCATCATTGTCTTGCTGGCCAGCTTGTGTTGTCACAACCTCAGAAAACTGGGATGCAATAAGCAGTTTTTCTGTACAATTTTGAGAAGTAGATTATGTCTACATTTAAAAATAACTTTTGAAATAAATATCAGAATAAATCAAGAATAAAAAGGTTCAGTGTTTATTTTGGATTTTTAAGTGTTGTTACAGCCAATTGTGCCAAAAAGCTCAGAAAGAAAGAAAAGAATAGAAAACCAGATGCTCTGAATAATGTCAGGGTTATCGCAGTACAGTAGGCTAGACTATTCACGGTTCAGCGCTCGTACCCCTGCATACTCGCGGATTGGCGACAAACCCGGAAGTAACTGGAACCTGATTCAAATTTAGCCAATGGCTGAGAGCTTTTGTTTCTCCCTCCTGCTGATTGGTTGAGATGATGTGTACACCTCTTTTTTTCCCTCCTTAGCACGTCATCAACCGGATTGCTTGGATTGTGAATTTTTTCGTGTGCGTTTAATGATGTTTCAAAACTTCTGAGGTGGAAGTGTGAATGGTTGCGTATTGGCCCTGTGATGGCCTGGGGAGCTGTCCAGCGTGTACCATGCCCTTGCTCAGAGTCAGCAAAGATGGATACCAGCCCTGCTATGACCCTAATTAGGAATAAATGGCTTAGAAAATTAATGAATGGCTGGATCACATTTCCATGTTACATGTGTGTTTAATAAGGCAGTCCAGGTGAGTCATGGGATGTAATAGGCCAAGTGTCAAGGTAAGTAGAGAGGTAGGGGAGCAAGCCAGGCAGGTTAGCAGCACAGGAAAGACACCAGACTCCAGCAATCCAAAACAGTAAAAAATTAGGCTAAAATTATTAGTGGAGAGTTGTAGGAAGGAGAAATAGAATGAGATCGAGAGATTTCCTTTCGGCTTTTTCCCTTTCTCGGGGGTCGCCACAGCGAATGATTCGCATGTTTGATTTGGCAGAGGTTTTCTCGTCGGATGCACTTCCTGACACAACCCTTTAGCAAGGGACAGAAACATGCTGATGGCTTTGCAGCGACTCTTTACTAAAGTCAGCAATGGTTCTTTCACATGCCTCTCACCATAGACAGTGACAGACATGGCCCGCCTTTGATAACCCAGTTAGCTGCCCTGGGGAGGCAGTGACAACCTTGTGGAGAGTGGGACTCAAACCCCCAACCTTAGGATCAGCGATCCAATCACCATTTACCACGAAGCCACCACTGCCTTGAAGGATAAATAGAATGTGTACCAAACCGAATGATCTAATCAATTAGTGCTACACTGGTTGACCAAGATAAAGGTCACACAGTCTAAAGCCGCATTCACATAGGAAGCAACGAAAGATAAACAAGTATAATACTTTTTTTGGCTCATCGTTATCCGCGTTTATAGTGTGTAATCACCATGGCATTGTTTCTCCATACTTAAATAACATCTCAACATTTATTTCCATCCAGAGTTGCATTAGTCTCTCACCAACATTTTGAATTAATGGTTGAAAAGTTGAACCACTTTAAATCTTCTCCAGCACGTCCCAGACTTTCAATAGAGTTAAGATCAGAACTCTGTGGTGCCAGTTCATGAGTGAATATGATTCCTCATGCCTACCGAACCACTCTTTAACTCTTTGCCCCAATTTGATATTTGTGTCATCAGACAAGAAAAAGTCATTGATGAGACAACCTGGTCATTAAGTTCATGCCGGTCATCAGCCAATATAATTTTATTGCCATATATTGCTCTTATCCAGAGCGACTTACAGAAATGCTTTAAAGTTTCAATCAGTCAATACATTCTTATACTGGTTTGTTAGAACACAGGGTAAGTATACCGTCAGTCGGACTCGGTCCAAACATCCAGAGAAGCTCGGTTCACCACCTTGAAGCCAGAAAAGAGAAGAGTTTAGATGTACAGGGATCCCTCGCTACTTCGCGTTTCAATTCATGCAGCTTCAGTGCATTGTGCGTTTTTTTTTTTTAAATATTCAACGAATTAAAAAATAAAGAAATTAAGAAAGAATAGGGGGGGAAAAATTAAAGAAAATGCCACAAAACAAGGCCTATTATCCAACACCCCCCCCCCAACAAAAAAACCCAGCCCGAAACCCCCCCCATCAAAATTACAGACGCTGCCCGACTTGCGTTCATTCGTTTTACATTATTTTATTTTACGGGTTTAAAAAAAAAAAAGGCAAATTTTGAGTTTAGCGTGCTCTCTGTAGTACGCTGACATAATGTCGTAATGATGCTGCGTCCATTGTTTACGGACGACAGACTGAACATGCCCCTGCTTCCCAGTTCACTTCGTGTTACCCTTGTGTTAACACGTCGTCTCTGTGATCTTTGTGTTTATACTGTATCGCGGACTTTTGTAACCATAAGCAAATATGGTTCGTCAGAAGCGTAAGCCTACTAACATGCGTGCAAGTTTTCCAGCATATGCCGGAATTTCCGGTTTTCCCAAGACTGAATTAACTATGTGCTCGGATTGGCGCAATCTACCATGCATACTCAGTTAAGCAAAGAGAGTTGTAAAATGAATGAAAACCCGAATCCAGAAAAGAAAGAGAACTCGCCGCTCTGCTGGTGATTCACAGCAGTGCAGGCTGAGCACTAAATGAGTATTCAACGGCGCCCTTGCTCACTTGAAAGACCGTCTCAGCTTCATGTAAAGTGACCATCCGTCAACCATTGGAACCATTTACAAGCAGAAAGATCGCATCATAGAGAATGTTAAAGGTTATATTTGATACTGTATTTGATGAGTGAATTGGATTAAAATTCAATTTCAAATTATTTTGCTTGAATTTAATTTATTTGAAATTAATGTTGATATTATTTGATATATTTAATATTATTTTACAATGTTAGGTTTATAATAATTGATTTAGGGGTTTTTTATGAAATATGGTAATGGTATTTATGGATGTATAGTACAGTATGAACGTCACACGTCACTGGAACGTACAGTAACAACTTACGTTTTTTTTCAAAATGTTCGGGCATCCGGAACCGAACTAAAACATAAGTTGGGGAGTGTCTGTACTTACATTTTTATGTGAGGTGCGCATCTGAGTGCGTGCACGGCCATCTGTTCACATAAAAATGTATGTGTGTATTTATATTTTATTTACATCTACATTTTTTTTTAATTTTCAATTGTTATTATAAGCTTTTATAGTGTTGAATATGTATTTATTGATATATGCACATATACATGTACATATACATCAGTCTGGGGGGGGGGTTATCCTACTTTGCAGAATTTGACGGTCACAGGGGGATCTCAGGCCCAATTAACCGCAAAAAGTGAGGGATCCCTGTATTTTCCCCTTGTCCTTTGGTTCAAGGAGTGGGGCCAGTGGTGTAGTGGTAAGGGTGCTGGGCTCATGATCGGGAGATTGTGGGTTCGAATCCCAGTTAGAACCCCCCCCCCCCACTGTGCTAAGACCCCTGGGAAAGGTCTTAACTACAAGTGTGCCTCTGTTCACCCAGCAGTATAAATGGGTATCAGTAAAAAATATACTGGGAAGGTAACCTGCGATGGACTATCGTCCCATCCAGGAGGAGTTGAACTCCTGGTCGATTCATGCTGTGGAAACCGGGGATAAGCACCAGCCTGATGAGCTACTATGGCTCAGGTGTAAAAAGCCCAACAGACTTTACCTACCTTGGTACAAGGAGGGACCAGTCTGTCAGTGCTAGAGGATCTGAGAAATAATTTAATTATTGGATTGAACTACTTTATATGAATATTAACTGAACTATATGAATATTGGATTGTTAAAAAATTTAAAATAACTACAAACAAACATCAAGAAGCACAATACCATAAATATCGTGAATATTAAAAACAACCAACAGTATAAGTTTACTCCACTGAAAAATTGAAAGGGGGGCAGGTGTGGTAAGGTGCTGGATTACCAATCCCAAGGTGGGGGTTGTTCAAGTCCCCCTGTCAACGGATTGTCATTGCTGTCCCTCCAGTGCAGCTAACTGGGTTATCAATGGCCGGCCATGTCTCTCACTGTCTGTGGTGAGAGGGATATAAAAGAACCATTGCTGACTTTCATCAAGAGTAGCTGCATAGCCGTAAGTGTGTTTCTGTCCTGCGATGGCCTGGCGATATGTCCGGGATGTATTCTGCAGTCCCCCAGAGTCAGCTGAGATGGGCGCCAGATTCAATGTGACTCTAATTAGGATTAAGAAGTTCAGAAAATAACAGAGTTTTTTCAGTAAAGCCCCTCACTATCAGCTCAGGTGTGAAGAATCACTCTAGTAATGTTAGCTGGATGAACATCATTACCAGCATTATTTCCAAAGCACATCACGTATTGTTATTGTTCAATGTTCCATTAATACAGATCCATGATCTGGTTATCATGTCATTTGTGAATGGTCCGTTTCAATCACCGTTTTCACAAAGGACAACAGAAAGTGAGACTTCTGGACCTAAGTCACCCATTATTATTATTATTATTATTATTATTATTATTATTATTATTATTATTATTATTATTATTATTATTATTATTATTATTATTATTATTATTATTATTATTATTACTATTATTACTACAGTATTATTATTCCTGATATTCATATTATTTCAGAAATGTATTTAAGCACATGACAACACAAGATATGCACAGACATTATGACAGAAGAGGTACAGTATATAATTAGTTGTCTCGTTTTAAAAGTGGTTTCTTAGTTTTTTTGTTGCTGTATATATTTATATATTGATATTATTAATAGTTAACCAAATGGTAATAAACATATTGTGTTATGTTGTCATTGCGTGTCTTGTCTTGCCACATTGCGAGTACAGTACCTTCTTGCTGTGGCTTGGGTGTGATTGCCACTGCATCTTTATATCATCATTGTTTGTTTTCCTACCGTCCATGTATTTTACAATATTTAACTCTTTCAACTGGTTTCAAATGAGCAGTGTTAGACATAATTGCTTGTTTATGTTGTTGATTGTTTTGTTAGTTCAAGTTTAAAGCCTGTGGGCAGAAATGAGAAGCATGCACACAGCGCAGAGTCCAAGTTCAGTACAATTCAACTTATACATGCAATTAAAATCTCTACTACAAACCAGCTATGCAATAACCTTAGTCTGAATTTTAAACAACCGATTTATTCAGACTAACATGATTTTTAACATCCGGTAATGTACTGATTGTTGTAGGCCAAATGCACCTCACCATGGCAGAGATATTCTCTAATAGCTGTTTCGTCATGATACTGCCACACTGCCAAAACTGGTCATGAGAAGTTTGACAATGCTTTAGTGTGACAAAGAGTTCAAGGCATTGACTTAGCCTCCTTTCAATATGATTAAGAATCTGTGGGATGTACTGGAAAAACAAACCTGATCCCAGAAGGATCTGCCGCCAGTATACAAAACAACCTCTTCTGACGAAAAGTGCCGAACGCGCCATTAAAAAATTCAAACAATGCGCGAGTTGCTCTCTCATTGGCTGTCTCCCAACATTCCGCCCCGCTGACCTCCCATTGGCCTCCCATTGGCTAGGAGGGAGCTGAATCTCCATAGTACTGTACCCATAAGCTTGTTTGACGCACACGTAAAGGAATGATGTACTGTTGGTTCGTGAGTTTTGAGAGTACTCATTGCGGCTTATTTGAGGAGGTCCGGATGAGCCGCGCCCCGTCTCAAAAGCTCCACATTTGGCCATGAAGCATTTTTGTGCACGGGAGTGGGCGGCGCCACAAATGTTCCATGCATAGAATGCGCCGTTGGACAAAATACCTCCGATCTCGCAAGGAAGCAAGTTAATATTGAATCCGGACCTCTGATCTCTCGGGGAAGCAAGTTAATATTGAATCCTCAGATCCTTCAAACAGGTAATTCCACTTGAAATACAACAACCCGTCTCAAAAGCTCCGTTGGCTGCGGAGCCCACATTCGGCAGAGTGCTTCACTCAGAGAGAGAGAGAGAGAGTTTTGTGTGTGTGTGTGTGTGTGTGTATATATATATATATATATATATGTATATGTATGTATGTGTTTGTGCGTGCGTGCATATATGTGTGTGTGTACATAAACATATTTGCATTATATTTATATTAGACGAAAGGGCAATTATAAAACAAACATAAAAGACTCAAATGCTAAAGACAAATAAACAGTTGGACAAGACAGATAATGAGATGAAGACTGGCACCCTGCTGACTCAAGCATATGGTTAGATAGAGCATCCGGTCTCCGTCAGTCAAGCTCTTCCTCCATTCACAGGAAAAGTGTTTTTATTATTATTATTATTATTAATTTTTCTCAGTGCAAAAGACTGTATTGAAGAATTTGATATAATACTTGAGCTTGGAGCTACAGATAAGTCCAGCACGAAGTCGTGCCACGGGGAAAGGAAGATACTCTGCTGTGATAAGATTGTAAATTACAGTGTCTCGGCAGTTATGTGGTTTTTGAGCATCTCAAACAGTCCAAAAAGATAACAAGTTACATCTGAACATCGGATATTTCTTGATATGGATCATGGGGAAAGGGCAAGATCAAAACAATTAGGTGAGTTTACATTTATGCCCAGATGTTCCAGTGTCAAAGGCAATGCACTGGTTTTTGTTTTAATGTACTTCATCCTCACATCAGAAGTTAGCTATAAATACATATTATGTTGCTATAAATGTTCATTTGCATAATTATATGAACATGATATCTCCCCCCTCTCTGTGTACTGTCAACATTTATTTATTTATTTATTTTCATGAACCTCTTTGCCATCAGTTATAAACAGGTGTAGCATGCAGTTTACACTTGTGTTGTGATAGATTAAAGAGATATTAAAAACTAACCTAGTCATATAGCGACATATACATTATTATGCAAAAACCTGAGCATGATTTTGTTTCGGAATTCAAAGACTCTAGTTTAGTGGATATCTAGTTTCAGGTAAATAAATTCTGTATTGAAATGTGTAAGTTTCTCTGGCTTCTGTACTGTAAACCTCGTTATACCATATTGGTATAGATCCTTTTATACATTTGGTACAGCACAATGTGCGTCGAATGGATTAATTAAAAAGGGTTTGTAATAAAATCTGGAGACAAATACAACATGACAATAAATAAGGATACACTGACTCATGCTCAGGGGAAACCACTTTGTCTATCATACGTGCAACATCAAAATAGTGTTGTTAAATTTACATGATCCGTGAGGACTGGATAATTTCCCCATTACATTTTTGAGGAGCATTGTGGCTGAAAGGAAGGTGGAAATATTAAAAGTACTATATTTAGACCTCTTCTTGTCTTTCATAAAAACCCAGTGATAGCATTATTTTGTGCTGATAAAACTAAAGTAAAGAACCATCATACTTAAATATTGTGCAGTTTTCCATCACGTGGTGAGTAAGGTCCAACTGGGATTTGTCATTTACTTCAAATTTTTCCTTATTCAGCACATACACAGCTATCCATACTGATCTTTTTCCATCAGCAGAAAAAGACTAGGTTGCTTTCTATGTTTTGGTTTTCTATGCTTGTCTTAATTTACACTAACCAGAGCAGATCTACATGCCACTTAATTATAAATCTTTTGTATTATTGTTTTTATCTGAGTTCCACATACTCAGTCATTATTAGAACTTTAAAGAGAGTAACTCTCACGTTGAAAAATGAATTTCACTGTTACTATAAAAAAGTACATTTTCACTTCACTCACTATTTATTCTTTCATTAATGTTACATTAATGTTTAAAAAGTGTACAAAGCTCAAAATCCTTATACAGTAATGGCTTTTATTTACATACACACAAATGCATTGGGAACATGACACATTCTATTCCAAATGATAACATGAGGAAGACTACATCAAATTTGTGTTATTTCTTTTAAGAAATTGAAAAAAGTGAATACAGACGCTCCCCAACTTACGTTTTAGTTAGGCTCCGGACAGCCGAACGTAAGGTGAAAAAAAACTTAAGTTGTTACTGTATATTCCAATAACGTGTGACGTTCATACTGCATGATACATCCATAAATACCATTACCGTATCTCATAAAACACCACTAAATCAATTATTATAAATATAACATTGTAAAATAATATCAAATAATATCAATATTAATTTCAAATAAACTAAATTCCAGCAAAATAATTTCAAATAGATAAATTTTAATCAAATTCACTAGTCAAATGTCAAATACAGTATCAAATTTCACCTTTAACATGCTTTGTGATGCGATCTTTCTGCTTGTAAATGGTTCCGATGGTCGACAGAGCCATTTGGAAGAAACGTACAACAGTCGCATGTTTTTCACCAGCATCAATTTTCTTGATAATAGCCATCTTCATTTCTAACAAGATGGCTTGCCTCTTTTTCTGATTACCACTATCACTAGTAGGCTTAAGCGTCTGACCAACCATATTTGCTTCGGGTTACAAAAGTCCACAAAACAGTGTAAACACAAAGATTACAGAGACGACATCTTACGTTATCTTACGAGATCTTACGTAAGGGTAACACGCGTAACTGGGAAGAAGGAGGGGCACGTTCAGTCTGTTGTTTGTAAACAATGGACGCAGTGTTATACAGAAGTAGCGTATTACGTCAGCGTACCACGTAGGTACGTCTCGTACTACAAAGAGCACGCTAAACTCAAAATTTGACTTTTTTTTTTTAACGTAAAACCGAAAAATACATAAAATGAATGAACAGAAGATGGGGAACATCTGTATTATTCTGTCCAAAAATATTAGTGTGTGTATATTCGTCTTTACAAACTCAAGCACTCACTGTATAAACTGAAAAAATGGTTTAAGACTTTGTTTTCCTTTGAGTCACTGAACTAATATTTAGTTCTATAAACACTGTTTCTAAGAACTGCTGATTGTTGGCTGAGTCTTTGCCATTTTGGCTCTTCTTCCCTCCATTCGAATGGTAGTTTTTCACTTTTTTCCACGTCTTTAAGGGCTTTTTTTTTGCCATATTAAAGCATTTGTGATCATTTTAGCTGAGCAACTTTTCATTTTTGCCACTTCTTTATGTTTTGTTCTCTCCAATCAACTTTTTAATGAAGATACGCTGCCCTTATTAACAATGTCTGGAACAACTCATTTTCCTCAGAATCAGAGAGAAACCAGCATGTACAACAGTTACTGCCTCCCTTCCTTATATAAGGACAATAATTGGCACCCGTTTTTCAAAGAATGACTGACGTCACTAATATACCATATTTGCATTACAACTGCACATGTGTGGGGAACGTGACCCAACATCTGATCCACGGGTCACTGATACCAAACTTTGTTAACATATAATATATCTGTTAAACAGCTGATGAGGCTCCCGGAGAGGACAGTCCCTTCCTTACAGTTGATGACAATGACCGCAGTTATGATGGAAAAAACATGGCACTCTTTGAGGTACAATTCAATAATTTATAATGTTTTTATGAAATATCTGAAGTGCTAACTCATTCTCAAAATGCAATTTCCCAAATAACTGCAAAAGACAACACCCCCTTGTCTGTTTTAACCTCAGCAACAACTGCTCAAGGCCTTTGGTTGCATACTTGCATATCTAATACAAAGTACAGAAGCTGAATTCTTTGCTTTAACAGTTTTGTTTTGTTTTGTTTATGTCACACACAGGAAGAAATGGACAGTACACCAATGGTGTCATCCCTTCTCAACAAACTGGCCAATTATACAAACCTGACTCAGGGAGTTGTGGATCATGAAAAAGCTGAGAATGAAGATGGGATTAAAAGGGTCACTGTCAAGGTCAGTCTCAAATCACCTGATTTATGGCGTGTTTATTATGCCCTAATAAACGTTCTCAAAACAACATCATCATCATCATGTCCCAATACTGATGTCCTAATTACAGAAAATAATTTTTCAAAACTTTTTAAAAATATTTAAATTCATCCATATCTTAATTATTTTGCCAAATGCATTTTTTTAACCTCATCATCATACTGTATATCGTTTCTAGGTTATCCCATTATTATGACACTGCAGAATATTTGATGAACACAATATACAAAGTTTCTATTACAAAATCAAAATAACCAAAACAATTCTTTTGAGAATTTGTCGTCTCATTTTCTGTATCTTTGTATTTTCAGGGTCCTCTGATGGGCACATTTATTGGTGTGTACCTGCCCTGTGTGCAAAACATCTTGGGCGGGATTTTGTTTTTGCGCCTCACCTGGATCGTGGGCACAACTGGAATTTTAGGCTCATTTGCCATCGTTTTCATGTGTTGTGCATGTGTGCGTAATAAAGCTTTAAATATACCTATCTAGTACACATTTATCTCTGTTAAAACCTTACTTTTCAAAATTAACTAATAAGCAATTATGATGAATTTTTATTTGGATGTGTTTGAATCTTTTATCAAATTCTACATAATATTTTAAAAATAATTATTTTCATGCTTTTCTTATAGACCTTACTGACAGGAATATCTATGAGTGCCATTGCTACTAATGGAATGGTGCCAGGTATGACAGGCAACTGTCATTTTATTGACTTTCAATTTAGTGTTCATGAATAAAAATGAGATTTCTTAGGTGTCCTATTTGTTTTCCAGCTGGAGGCTCATATTACATGATCTCTCGGGCACTGGGTCCAGAATTTGGAGGTGCTGTAGGGTTATGCTTCTACCTCGGTACAACCTTTGCTGGATCTATGTACATTTTGGGCACCATGGAGATCCTTTTGGTAGGTACTTTTGGCACTAAAAATAACAGTACTAAAATATGGCAATATATATTTGTGATCTTTTTTTAGGAGGCAGTCTAACGTCTGTATGGCCAAAAATATATTTTTTATTTTGCCATTCATTTAAGCTTATTCAGTTGGTAAAATTAAACTTGACATTAAACTCACCTGCCAATTATCCTACTACTGTTAACCAAAATGGCTCTAACCTATCAAGGCATGATACCAAAAATATCTCTGAGGGTGTGTTGTGGTACCTGTTACCAGGAAGTTTACTTTACTTTAATTCCAGTACGTTGGAAGGTGGGTCCTCCATGGAACTGTTTGTCTAACACATCCCACAAATGAGGAATTTTTAGGCAAACCATTTTTTCCTCAAACCATTCCTGAACAGCTTTTGCAGTAGAGGGATCCCTCACTTTCCGCTGTTAATTGGGACCGGGATCCCCCCGCGATAACTGAAATCTGTGAAGTAGGATCAACCCCACCACTACCCCTAAACCCTTTAAAAATTATAAAAGCATATCTTTAAGACCTTCTGCTTCAATATCGTACCGATGGTAGACGGGTTATTCCTTTGGGATATCACTCGAGCCTGTTTCTTCTTCTCACTGTGTGTGTGTGTGTGTGTGTGTGTGTGTGTGTGTGCGCGCGCGCGCGAAAAGCATCATGGTGGATTCAGCTCTATAATAGGCAATGGGAGGTAGATGCATCATTCATCCTAGGCAATGATGTCCAAGATGGCGTCAGGTCAAGATGGCGTCTCTGTCTAAGATGGCATTAGGTGGACCTTTCCAAGATGGCGCTTGAGTGACGGCAATGATAAATATTATTAAATGGTCCTGCTGGCAAGAGCCCATGGTCTACTTTATCACTGAGAGCAACTCATATAGTTTTTTCTCTCAGCTCAAAATTCCTTTCACAAAAATAAAATTTTACATTTTTCTTTGTTCAGAACACAATGCATTAGAAATCATCGAATGACAAGAGTGAGTGTATACACCCCGAGATATTATACAATACATATGTTCTCACCAGTTTTGTCCCATGTCTAGATGTATATAGTGCCAAGTGGAGAAGACATCCAACTAAATAAAATGCGCGTGTATGGAACATGCTGCTTAGTCCTGATGGCTTTGGTGGTGTTTGTTGGGGTCCGATATGTGAATAAACTGGCGCTGGTCTTTCTTTCCTGTGTGATTCTGTCCATTATGGCCATCTACGCCGGAGTCATCCGAACTGTCATCAGCCCTCCGGATTTCAAGTAAGTACACTTTTACCTGGTCAATAGTCTTTTAAAATTAAACCACAGGACACAAGAAATTAATAATAATCATTGAATATTTAATTAACTTTGGTTCCACATTTAAAAATACTTTAAATAAGATTATACATTATATTGTACATGGTGCTATGATATGCCCAGACACAATCTTGTGTTAGCATGTACAGCAACTTGACTAATTATCTTCAGAATCAATATTGCCCCCGGCAATCAATATTTTATTTGTATATAAAAAACCTTTCAGTCAAAAAATTCTTCATTCATATATCCTTGTACGCACCACCGATATATAAATGGTCATTACAGACGCTCCCCAACTGAGGTTTTTAAATGGTTCCAGACGGCCGAACGTAAGTTGAAAGTGAACGTAAGTTGATACAGTGACGTGTGACGTATGACGCTCATACTGTACTATACATCCATAAATACCATTACTGTATCTCATAAAACACCCCTAATTCAATTATTATAAACATTGTAAAATAATATCAACATTAATTTTAAATAATATTCAAGCAAAATAATTTCGAATTGATAAATTTTAGTCAAATTCACTCATCAAATATCAAATACAGTATCATATATAACCTTTCACATTCTCTATGATGCAATTTTTCTGCTTGTAAATGGTTCCGATGGGTGACGGATGGTCACATGACATGAAGCTGAGCCGACTCGCTTTATATGAAGCTTTAAACAGCCAATCAATGCTTACAATACGTGAGGCGCTCAATACCGAAAGTAGTGCACTTGCTTGAAACAAAGCACGGGTTATACGGACTTCGGGTCTTTTAAATGCGCAAGGGCGTCGTTGAACTCGTTTAGTACTCAGCCTGCACTGATGTGAATCAGCAGAGCAGAGAATTCTCTTTCTTGGGTTTTTATTCATTTTACAACTCAGATTGTGCCGATCTGAGCAGATAGTTAATTCATCTCTCTGTGTGTGTGTGTGTGTGTGTGTGTGTGTGTGTGTATATATATATATATATATATATATATATATAGCGTAGGCCTCCGTCAGTCCCGAAGGACTATGGCTGCGCTCTGGCCAGTATCCCGACTGGTGATACTCCCCAGTGCACAGAGCCTGGGTAGGGAGTAATGAGGGACAGGCTGTTACCCAAGCAGCAAGTCCCCCTGTCTCGGCGCCACGGAAGGATCCAATGGAAAGGCAAGTGCCCGTCTGACTGGGTTCCAGTGCGCTGCAGGAGAGAAACTACGGTCAATTTAGAACGGCCAATTAACCTACAGTGCACGTCTTTGGATTGCGGGGGAAACCGGAGCACCCGGAGGAAACCCGCACAAGCACGGGGAGAACATGCAAACTCCACACAGAAACGCCCAGGCCGGGAATCGAACCCGGGCCTTCTTGCTGTGAGGCGGACGTGCTAACCACTACGCCACCGTGCCGCCAATATATATATATATATATATATATATATATATATATATATATATAATATGTATATTACAGATTTTTAATAACTGAACTAGGACGGACAGGCACGTTCAGTCTCGTTTGTAAACAATGGACGCAGCGTCATTACATCAGCTTACTAAGTAGGTACGTCTAAACTCAAAATTTGACTTTTTTCTGGGGGAGGGACGTAAAATCAAGAATGTAAGTTGGGGAGCGTCTGTAATTATCAATGCAAAATTAAGCCGGCTCATTTTTTCTTACACCACATATTACATTACGTTATATTCAATCTGAACTGTCTGTAGCTGTTTGTTTTTGGCTAATTATACATTATAAACACTGATGTGCCCTTACTTTTTTCATTAGTATCTGTGTGCTGGGTAACCGCACACTAAACACTATTAGATTTGAGAAATGCATGAAGACAGAAGATATCAACAGTATGACCAATACGACAGAGCTGTGGAGTTTGTTCTGTAGTTCAGCTGTGTCCGATGCAACATGTGATGAATACTTCAACCAGAACAATTTAACAGAGATCAAGGGCATTCCAGGCTTGTTAAGTGGTGTTATCAGAGGTGACAGGTCATACTTCACTGTTTATACTAGTCTTATACATAACCAAATTTTTTTTAAAAATTATAAATTTTCAATTATTACATTTTACAGCATCCAACTTCTTTTTGCCTTCCAGATAATTTATGGGGAGATTATGGTTCCAGTGGGATGCCGGTAGAGAGAAAGAACCAGGTGTCATCTTTGTTGGAGAATATCAGAGACTATGAAAGAATATCAGGGAATATCACCGAAAAGTTGCCCTACGTCTTCAATGACATCACCACTTTCTTCACAATGATGGTGGGCATCTACTTTCCTTCAGTCACAGGTGAGACAGCAGATGGCATGTATAAAATAATAGTTTTATGATTTTAGTTGAAAATCTTCATGAAGGGTATTTAATGAACGTATATTTTATATTAATATGGAGCTGGGTGTGACAAGAATGAAAGAAAAAGTGTACAAGATGGTGTTGAGGCCAGCGATGTTGTATGGTTTAGAAACGGTGGCATTGGGGGAAAAGACAGGAGGCAGAGCTGGCGGTAGCAGAGATGAAAATGTTGAGGTTCTCTTTGGGAGTAACGAGGATGGATAGGATCAGGAATGAGGACATCAGAGGGACAGCCCATGTAAGATGTTTTGGAGACAAAGTCAGAGAGGCTAGATTGAGATGGTTTGGACATGTACAGACGAGGGACAGTGAGTATATTGGTATTAGGATGCTGAAGTTGGAAATACCAGGCAGAAGGTCTAGAGGAAGACCAAAGAGAAGATTTATGGATGTGATGAAGGACATGAATGTAGCTGGTGTAATAGAAGAAGAGGCAGAGGATAGGGAGAGATGGAGGCAGATGATTCGCTGTGGCGACCCTTGAAGGGAACAGCCGAAAGGAAAAGAAGGAGGATGTATCTGGGTATGACAAGCCATATGAAATTGAGCTAGGAAGCAAAAACATATTAAAATGTTCAAACAATTTTTGTCTGCTTATCGCTGTCTTTAATAATGCTGTACTCAACATATTCTAACAATACAGGACGAGCTTATCACTTTAAATATCAGTGACTGCTTAAGACAAACTTCACACCCCAAATTTGCTAACGACTTCAAAGGTATTGAGCCGCACTGCAAAATGTAATTCTATAACATTAGATGCATTTTTATTCATTTTGAATTTAGAATTTTTTATCTGTAGTTCTGTACATTCTGGCATTTACATTTGGTGTATGTCACGATAAAATTCATGTCCAGTAGAGAATATGCCGATACAAGTGAATTAATGTCGACTGAAATTTTATGATCACAATTTAAGCAGTGAATACAATTCTTTTTACCTTTTTGTAGGGATTATGGCAGGATCAAACCGCTCTGGAGATCTGAGGGACGCTCAGCGGTCGATTCCTATTGGCACCATCATGGCCATTATTACCACTTCCATCATCTGTATCCTTCAACTGAGTTAGATTACCCATCAAACCAAACTATGATTGGGTGTTAAGAGGTTCCTTGTACTATATACAGACGCTCCCCGACTGTTTTACGCCCCCCCCCCCAAAAAAAGTCAAATTTTGAGTTTAGACATACCTACGTAGCACGCTGACATAATGACGCTGTGTCCATTGTTTACAAACGACAGACTGAACGTGCCCCTCCTTCTTCCCAGTTCAGATATATATATATATATATATATATATATATATATATATATATATATATATATATATATATATATATATATATAGAGCGTAGGCCTCCGTCAGTCCCGAAGGACTATGGCTGCGCTCTGGCCAGTATCCCGACTGGTGATACTCCCCAGTGCACAGAGCCTGGGTAGGGAGTAATGAGGACAGGCTGTTACCCAAGCAGCAAGTGCCCCCTGTCTCGGCGCCACCGGAAGGATCCAATGGAAAGGCAAGTGCCGATACGACTGGGTTCCAGTGCCGCTGCAGGAGAGAAACTACGGTCAATTTAGAACGGCCAATTAACCTACAGTGCACGTCTTTGGATTGCAGGGGAAACCGGAGCACCCGGAGGAAACCCGCACAAGCACGGGGAGAACATGCAAACTCCACACAGAAACACCCAGGCCGGTGAATCGAACCCGGGCCTTCTTGCTGTGAGGCGGACGTGCTAACCACTACGCCACAGTGCCGCCTATATATATATATATATATATATATATATATATATATATATATATATATATATATATATATATATATATATACACATATATATATATATATATACACACAGTCGGCCCCCAACTTACAAAATTAATCAGCTCCAGAGCCCTTTTCGTATTGCGGGGATTTCGCATCTTACATGTTAAACACCTAATTCGTTCCAAGGCTCCAGTCTTTGGACTGGATAAACCCTTTAAAAATGATAAAAGTACACCAATTTTGTATGAAATATGTGTTATAAGTAAAAAAATTATTTATTAAACCATTTAAACATTTTATTAACATATTAAACTATTTTATTAACATATTTAGTAATTAAACCATTATTAAACATTTTTTATTAACACACACACACACACACACACACACACACACACACACACACATCTCTCTCTCTCTCTCTCTCTCTCTCTCTCTCTCTCTCTCTCTCTGTCTCTCTCTTTTTTCTCTCTCTCTCGCTCTTGAATTTTGAATTTCTTTTCATAAGAGGAGGTTGTTTCGTATCTCGGGGACAGAAACTCAAGAAAATGTTTTTCGTAACTCAGGGATTTTGTACACAGGGGTCTTCGTAAGTTAGGGGTCGACTGTATATTTGTGTGTGTGTGTGTGTGTATGTATATATATATATATATATATATATATATATATATATATATATATATATATATATGTTATATAGCGTGTTAACCTTGTGTTAAGACGTCGTCTCTGTGATCTTTGTGTTTACAATGTTTTGCGGACTTTTGTAACCCTAAGAAAATATGGATGGTCAGAAGCGTAAGCCTACTAGTATGGGTGCAAATCTCATACACAGAGATGAATTAACTATCTTCTCGGATCGGCACAATCTACCATTCATACTCAGTTTAAGCAAAGAGAGCTGTAAAATGAATGAAAACCCGAATCCAGGAAAGAGAACTCTCCGCTCTGCTGGCTCCACATCAGTGCAGGCTGTGTTCTAAACGAGTTCAACGGCACCCTTGCGCACTTGAAAGACCGGAATTCCGTATAACCCACAGCAAATACACTACTTTTGCAAGTACACTACTTTCGGTATTGAGCGCTTAAGCATTGATTGACCGTTTTAAGCTTCATGTAAAGTGACTCGGTATAAATAAGTGACTTATTTGAAATTAATGCTGATATTATTTGATATATTTGATATTATTTTACAATGTCATGTTTATAATAATTGATTTAGGGGTGTTTTATGAGATATGGTAATGGTATTTACAGTATGAGCGTCATACATCACACGTCATACATCACTGTAAGAACTTACGTTCACTTTCAACTTACGTTCCGCCGTCCGGAACCAATTAAAAACATAAGTTGGGGAGCGTCTGTAAATAACTGCAGGAGAAAAAACTTGAAATGCCTTTCTATGATACTTAACACAGCCTTAATTGTAACATTTAGATATGTCTTGTGTGGTGTTGTTCGGTGCCTGCATCGAGGGGGTGTTATTACGGGATAAGTGAGTATTATTTTGCTTGAAATTTCTTAAATCCATGCCTCACATTTCACAAGAGACATTTAGAACATTCCTGTACTTGATTAAAGCATTCTTTTAAATGTGAAGCTGAGTGTTGCTTTTGCTGGAGTTAATGAAAACATGTTGTCATTCATAAATAGATATGGGTTCTCTCTGAAACAAATCCCGGTGATCGGTGCTCTGGCTTGGCCGTCACCTTGGGTGATTGTGATTGGCTCCTTCTTTTCTTGTTGTGGAGCAGGACTACAGAGTCTGACTGGTGCCCCCAGGCTTCTGCATGCCATTGCACATGATGGGATCATTCCCTTCCTGAAGGTAACCTTCAATTTTTGTATGAATGCAAGAGTGTTAAATAGGATTTTAAGATCAAGTCATCATTCACAATTTGTAATAAATAATAGTGACAGTGGTGGCCTGGTGGTAAGATGCTGGATTACCGTTCCCAAGATTGGGGGTTCAAGTCCCACTGTCAATGGTTGTCACTAGGGGTGTCATTGAAAACCTATTATTGGTATCAATATATTGATAAAAAAAAATTTCCGATGTATCGATACATTAGAATATTGCTGCAGTGTTCCATAAATGCATTAAATAGAACAGATTAAGATATATTTCAGTAGTTTGTATAATGCATTGAATATTTTATAACAAAGTGACCAATTACTGAAGCCAAATCTGAAATAAAAGGCAGGAAATAGTTTTCCACCGACAAGATTTTAATTAACACCTTTTTGTATTTAACAAATCTATAAACACTTGTTTACTAGTTAATTTCAAGCAAGTTGTTTCTATTCTACAAACACTTGTCAATTGAAAAGTTTAAGAGATATGCATTTTTACAATTCATAATTATGATGCAAGAAGATGCACATATCTGCATTATCCGGTGATAAGTGTCTCTTCTTGTTCAAAATGTTCCCTGCTGTTGAGAACACACGCTCTGATGGCACACTAGAAGCAGGGCCGTACCATTTACAATACAGAGAGGCGGGACGTACCATTTACTAGGGGTGTCATTGAAAATGGCATTTACTACAGACGCTGTCATGAACACAGGAAGCTATAACATTAGAAGTATCGATATCCCTTATAGGTATCGATTATAGATTGACATGATTATATCGGCGATATTCCGATTGCCAGTGACATCCCTAGTTGTCACTGCTGTCTCCCTGGTGCAGCTAACTGGGTTATCAAAGGCCGGCCATGCCTCTCACTGTCTATGGTGAGACGCATATAAATGATCCACTGCTGACGTTCGTGAAGAGTAAGCTACATAGCTGATGGTATGTTACTGCCCTACAATGGCCTGGCGAGCGTTTCGGCTGAGATGAGCCCCAGCCTCCCCGTGACCCTAATTAGGATTAAGTGATGCAGAAAATTAATGAATAATAAGTAATACTTGTTGGACAAAACCTCTCGAAAAACCCTATTTCCATACACTACGTTAATATCACTTCTTCACCTCTTTTCCACACTCTCCATTGCTCTGGATTTTTGAGCCGAAATACTTGAAATTTTTTTAATTCATATTCAAATAATTCAAATCATGTTTATAATTAGCTGTGCCTTTCTCTGTTTTTTAGGTATTTGGTCACAGTAAATCCAATGGTGAGCCAACCTGGGCATTGCTTCTAACTGTAGGAATCTGTGAAATTGGGATTCTTATTGCTTCTGTGGATGCTGTTGCTCCCATACTTTCAATGTGAGAATGCACCTTGACTTTCTTTACCTCATTTCCTTCTCCCTCGGCCTCCAACAAACTACACTGGGCCTGATTTACTCATTCCCTCTCAATTGCTGAACCACTTAATTACTACCAGGGAAGCTGTGTCTTTTTCAGCTGACTCTCGGTGAAGGAACGGTACACCCTGAATAGTTGGAAGTTGTCAATCCAATAAGCTTTACCAAGAGCAGGTTTTAAATATAAGCCCTAATGCTCCTGTGAACTTAATATGTGAAATAGATTTTATGTACCCGATTTGCAGGAAGAGTATTCACTTGTGTTAAATGTTAGTTAGTTAGTTTTAGATAATAAAATGATCCAATAATGATATTTTGTCTGAGTAATTCTGATATTGTTCTTGTGCATGCTTTTTCTGCTCTAGGTTTTTCTTGATGTGCTACCTCTTTGTAAACTTGGCGTGTGCTGTGCAAACACTCCTGTGTACCCCAAACTGGAGACCAAGGTTTAAGTTCTATCACTGGTATGTTAGTCAAGAGAGATTTTTGCAACCACAGACAATAGAAGTACATGAAGTAATCAAAATCACACACATTTTGCCAGTTGCTCTTATATTTTTTTGCCTTCATTGTTTCATTCACGTACAGGGATCCCTCACTTTCCGCAGTTAATTGGGACTGAGATCCCCCCGTGACCGCCGAATTCCGTGCAGTAGAATCAACTCCCAATGACTGATGTATACGTACATGTATATGTGTATATAATATCAATAAATACATATTCAACACTATAAATGCTTATAATAACAATTAAACATTCAAAAATAATGCATAAGATGTAAATAAAATATAAATACACACACTTACAGATGCATGCACGTGCACACAAATGTGCATGCACACACTCAGATGCGCACCTCACATAAAAATGTAAGTAGTTTTGATGGGCGATTTGGGTTGTTTTGTTTTGTGTTTGTTTAGGTTTTTTTTTTTGCATAATTGGCCTTGTTTTTGCTGCATTTTCCTTAACTTTTCCTCCTATTCTTCATTAATTTCCTTATTTTTTAATTAGATGAATATTTAAAAAAAAAACGCAATGCACTGAAGCCACATGAACTGAAGCGCGAAGTAGCGAGGGATCCCTGTATACATTTTTGTCACTTGCTCATTCATCCTCATTCATCCATTCATTCATTTTCTGAATCGCTTAATCCTAATTAGGGTCACAGGGAGGCTGGTGCCCATCTCAGCCGACTCTGGGCGTGGGATGGGCACACCCTGGACAGCTCACTAGGCCATCGCAATGCCACCTGTTCATTCATTGCCATTTAAACAAGAGCCGATACTGTTATGTTGAAACCAGCCTAAAGAAAAAAGTAAACTAAATAAAGTTGCTTTCCTTTCAGTACAGTGGTACCTGACTTTACGAAAGTCTCACCAAACGAAAAATGCAGATTACGAAATGCATTTTCCGAAAATGTTTATCTCTGTATACGAAACAAGTTCACGTTACGAAAGCGCCATCTTAAAAATTCAAACCTGCCATTCAAGCAATGCACGAGCTGCTCTTCCATCAATGACGTTGAAACATCCCGCCCCGCTGGTCTCCCATTGGCTAAGAGGGATGACGCAGCTACCTCCCATTGCCTATCTCCCATCATCCTGCCCCGCTGGCCTCCCATTGGCTAGAAGGGATGACGCACACACAGCTCCCTCCCATTGGCTATTATGGAGCTGCAACAGCCATAATGCTTTGCCTGTGAAGGACAGAGTTACTGTTGTTTCATGGTTTATTTCTTGACTCAGGCTTTTAACCTTCCATAAACATTTGTAAGATTATTACTCTGCTAAGAAGACATCGTCAACACACGCGTGCGCACACACACACACACACACACACACACACACACACACACACACACACGCACACACGCACACACACACACACACACACACACACACACACAGACACAGGCTCTGGAACGGATTAATTTCGTAAAGTGAGGTACCACTGTAATTTTACTGTGTGCATTTTTTTAAGAGAACTGTATGTCCTCACTTTGTCTATTTTAATCACAATGAAATTTAATTATGCTTGATTTCATGAGTCCTGAAATATTCAAGTCAAAGCACACCAACAGTAATGATATTGCTGTACAGACGCTCCCCGACTTGCGTTTTTAATTGGTTCCGGATGGCGGAACGTAAGTTGAAAGTGAACGTAAGTTGTTACAGTGACGTATGACGTGTGACGTATGATGCTCATACTGTACTATACATCCATACATACCATTACCGTATCTCATAAAACACCCCTAAATCAATTATTATAAACATAACATTGTAAAATAATATCAATTATATGAAATAATATCAAGCAAAATATTCAAGTAAAATAATTTCAAATTGATAAATTTTAATCAAATTCACTCATCAAATATCAAATACAGTATCAAATATAACCTTTAACATTCTCTATGATGCGATTTTTCTGCTTGTAAATGGTTCCGATGGTCAACGGATGGTCACATGACATGAAGCTGAGCCGACTCACTTTACATGAAGCTTAAAGCAGCCAATCAACGCTTACAATATGTGAGGCGCTCAATACCGAAAGTAGTGCACTTGCTGAAAGTAGTTTACTTGCTAGAAACAAATATATAAATAGTTATACGGACCTCCGGTCTTTTAAGTGCACAAGGGCGCCGTTGAACTCATTTAGTACTCAGCCTGCACTGATGTGAATCAGCAGAGCAGAGAGTTCTCTTTCTTGGGTTTTCAGTCATTTTACAACTCAGATTATGCCGATCTGAGGAAATAGTTAATTCATCTGTGTGTGTGTGTGTGTGTGTGTGTGTGTGTGTGTGTGTGTGTGTGTGTGTATATATCTATATATATCTATATATATATATATATATATATATATATATATATATATATATATATATATATATATAAAACGGAACAGGCACGTTCAGTCTTGTTTGTAAACAAGGGACGCAGCGTCATTACATCAGCGTACTACGTAGGTACGTCTAAACTCCAAATTTGACTTAAAAAAAAAACAAAACGTAAAAGCGAAAAAAAAAACGTAAACGGATGAACGTAAGTCGGGAAGCATCTGTAATTACTAAATATTTAACCCTGTAATCATGCAAAATGTTAAGATTTTAGATGTTTTGCTGCATGAAATAATGTAAATAATATCTGTCTCATCCCACAGGAGTCTTTCGGTCCTGGGCATGACCCTTTGTCTCTCTCTTATGTTTGTTTCATCCTGGTATTATGCTCTGGTAGTTATATTGATTGCAGGATGCATCTATAAATACATTGAATACAGAGGGTGAGTCCTTTTCCTTTCAGTATTATACTGCATGCATGGTGGTGATAGTAATAATGTTTTTGCTGATAACATAAGCCACTTATTTTTCTTCATTTTAATGATTGTTTCTTTAAATTATAGTGCAGAAAAGGAGTGGGGCGATGGAATTAGAGGGTTGAACCTAAATGCTGCACGATATGCACTTATCAAGTTAGAACAATCCCCACCCCATACAAAGAACTGGAGGTAAGATTGAAATGAAAGGTAATCATGAATCAGACACGTGCAAGTGCAGGTTTTCTGATTTTAATAAAATCAACATGTTACTTTTTCAAACACAGTACTATCTTCTGTGTAAGTAACAAAGGCTTGAACGAGTCACAGATGTAGTACTGCTGTAATACTGCACAACGGGGCAGAGAGATTTATTTAACCGCAGTACAGACTTTCATTAGTGAAAAGGTTAGGAGGGATTGGTCATGAAAGCCCGAAAAGACATTTAGCTGAAAATGGGCCCATAATGAGACCTGGGGCTCAATATAAATCATATATAACTTTTGTATGATTGCATACAGAGACCTTCCAGATACTCAAAGCATTTTACAAATGGCTAAATATAATTTTAAAATTTGGTCCAAACTCAACTTTAACTTGATTCCTTGAGGGATCAGAGGTCCAGATGAGCCGCATTTTGCTCACATTTGGTGGAGCGCGCCACATTTATTAAACATTTACTGAATTAAACAACTTAAAGCTGCAATGTGCTCTCTTGAAAGAGAATTAAGCCTCTTTTCATCTCTGACTGACTCTGTAGGCAGTTTCTCTCGCTCTCTCTCTCTCTCTCTCTCTCTCACACACACACACACACACACACACACACACACACACACACACACACACACACACACACACACACACACACACACACAACTCTGTCTCTATGGCGTGTTTTGCCGAATGCGGGCTCCGTCCGGATTGTAGAGGGGTTTCGGCGCTGCAATGATCTCAAAACAAGCCAATAATCGACTCTCTTTCACGCGTGTGACAAACAGGGAGTATGGGTACCGTTCAGCTGCCTCCTGGCCAATGGGAGGCCAGCAGAGTGGGATGTTGGGAGACAGCCAATGAGAGAGCAA
Source organism: Plotosus lineatus (assembly GCA_024760905.1). Classification (NCBI taxonomy): domain Eukaryota; kingdom Metazoa; phylum Chordata; class Actinopteri; order Siluriformes; family Plotosidae; genus Plotosus; species Plotosus lineatus. The sequence continues at coordinate 19,803,384 of CM045747.1, read as the reverse complement.
CTCGCGCATTGTGTGAAATTTTGTGAATTTTGTGTGAAATTTTGTGAAATTTTTCATTGTGTGAAATAATGGCACGTTTGGCGCTTTTCGTAAGAGGGGGTTGTTTTCGTATACAGAGGACGAAAACTTAGGTACCCAGGGAGTTTCGTAAGTAGGGGGCAGATTGTATTCATTAAATCCCCCCCCCCGTTATTCTCCTTGATTATTTGCAGAGTGTAAGTCACAAGTTTTTTTTTTTTTTTTTTTTTTTTTTAATTTCAGAAAATTTAAAAGAGACATTTCAAATGCCATAAATACAATTAGATAATCTAAGAACTACTGCGTGTTAAATGTTTGTGTTATTCCTGGTGTGTTTTAGACCTCAGTTACTGGTGTTACTAAGTCTTGATGCAGATTTGGCAGTAAAGCATCCACGACTGCTTTCCTTCACATCTCAGCTGAAGGCTGGAAAAGGCCTGACCATCGTGTCATCAGTACTGCTGGGAACCTATATGACCAAAAGTGCTGAGGCCAAATGTGCAGAGATAGTAAGTACAAGAGAAAAACTCATCAAACTCAATATGTTAGGGGCTCAGCTGTTGGAGCCGCAACCGGGTTGTCACTGTTGGGTCCTCTCTGCTCCAGGCTTGGTGTATCATAGTTGAACCTGTGCTCTGATCCCAGCTTCTTGACCATCTAGGACAAGGGGGGCCGACCCTTGTGTTTTTTTAATGTACTTGTTTGCTTCGCTTGAGTTCAATATGGTATTTTTGTCAAATGCGCTTGTGCGTGAGATGAAAATAATACAGAGCTTCCCAGTATGGGCAGGATTATTTAAGTAAACAATCCGTATCAAGTTAGCGCTTAATGGCAGAGGAAAAAATGCAGAGTAAAAAAGAAAATATGAAGATCAACACAGGACATTTTTAACAGAGCGGGAGAGTTTATATATTTTGTTTAACGTAATAGCAAGCCATTCTGACAGATGTCAGGCATCATCAGCGCCACTTCAGCTCACTCCATGCTAACTTCGACTAGGAATTTCCTAAAGGGACTGAACTTTGCAAGCACAAATTGTTCACTTTGGAATGTCAGGCAGAAAAGCAGATAATTTTTTCCAAAAATTTAAAAAGTGCTCAGAGACTGTAATGCTTGCATCGTATCAACTGGCTTGGAACATTGTACAGGCCAGAAAGTCCTACAATGAAAGAGAGTTCGATAAAAAATGCTTCATTGATGTTGTTGAAATCTTGTCTCCTGAAAACGTGTGGTATCAGACATCCAACTGTCCTGCCACACTGTTGAACACAAGATAATCGGACATTAAAATGGCTATTGAATCACAGCTACACTCTTACCTTCAAAGATATAAGTGCTTTATGAGAATGTTGGTGTGTGTGAATTTAAAATAAATCTGGCTGAGCAGAGGTGTGTGTGTGTGTGTATTTATGTGTGTGTGTGTGTGTGTGTGTGTGTGTGTGTGTGTGTGTGTGTGTGTGTGTGTGAGTGTGTGTGAGTGAGTGTGTGTGAGTGAGTGTGTGTGAGTGAGTGAGTGAGTGTGTGTGTGTGTGTGTGTGTGTGTGTGTGTGTGTGTGTGTGTATGTGTATGTGTGTGTGTGTGTGTGTGTGTGTATGTATGTGTATGTGTATATGTGTGTATGTGTGTATGTGTGTGTGTGTGTGTGTGTGTGTGTGTGTGTGTGAGAAAGGGATGGGTGATGTTCATGTGTGCCCATGTGTATGATGTGGCTCTTTGTGGTACTACTGTATAAAATGTGGCTCTTGGTCTCGGACTGGTTGGGCACTCCTGATCTATATCAGGATATCTGAAGAAAACAATATCACCGTGCTATGATGTATGTTGGACAAATCATAAAGCTGCTTCTTCTTCTTCTTAAGCTTCTAACATTGTTGTAAGTGCTGGCATGATCCCAGATATGCAAATAAGAATAGCTATTATGAATTATATAAATGTTATATGATTGACTGTTTGTTAGCCACAATTTTTTGAATGAAAGGACAAGACACGTTTTTTGAACCTCTTCCTGTTTCTTTATAGAATGTCAAGGCATCCATGTCTGCAGAGAAAACCAAGGGCTTCTGCCATGTTGTAGTGTGCTCTAATTTGAGGGATGGCTTCTCTAACCTGATCCAATCCGCTGGCTTGGGAGGCATGATGCACAATGCTGTTTTGATGGCATGGCCCAGTAACTGGAGACAGGCAGAAGATACAACCTCCTGGAAAAACTTTATTGGTGTGCGCATGATACCATCTTAAATTGAGAAAGTTGATACTATCAGTCATTGTTTTATTCAGTTAATGGATTTTTTTTTTCAGATTAAGGCTTTGTAGATTCATTGATAATTATGAATAATTAATATTCTTTAGATTGGCTCCGAAGTGCCATATCAACAAGGTGTGCGACTATTAACCCAGAGATTGCAAGTTCGAATCCGGGTTAATGCAACAAAAAAGGCAGGGATGGCATACACTCAATTCCCTGTCACTCACAGTGATTGTCAGCCGATCATGGTCTGTGAGCTCTTTCATACAAGGGGGCGGATAGCGCTTTCCCACCGATTGTGGTAGACTGCCCCAAAATATGTGTGGTGTCGCAGTACTTGCTTTCACCCCTTCCTGGTCGATGGTGTTCGTGTGATAGGGAAGGCAATACTTTATGGGTAACAATTAGATATGAAGAAATTAAGGAGAAAATGGAGGGATATCGGAAAAAAGAAAGAAGAAAGACTCTTCAGTTTTCTTGGTTTAGGTCTCATTAAATTTATTTATCTTTTCACTCTGTTTATGATGATACTTTAAAAGACATATGTAAATTTGAAAGCAGATTGATCCAAAGTCTTCCTTTTGACAGAGACCGTGCGAGAGACGACTGCTGCACAGCAGGCCCTGCTTGTGGCAAAGAACATTGACATTTTCCCAAGCAACATAGAGCGTCTAGCAGAGGGCACCATTGACGTATGGTGGATTGTCCATGATGGAGGCTTGCTTATGCTGCTTCCATTCCTGCTCCGTCAGCACAAAGTACAAAGTTGAGAAATGTCTTGGTCATTCTAATTGTCGCCTACGTTTCAGACTCACACTACTACTTTCTTTAGGTGTGGAAAAAATGCAAGATGCGCATCTTTACTGTGGCACACATAGATGACAACAGCATTCAGATGAAGAAGGATCTGCAGGGTTTCCTGTATCAACTGCGTCTTAATGCTGAAGTGGAGGTCGTAGAAATGGTAAGACATAAGTATGATGTATCCTTCCTTAAAGAGGTTTTATTTAGAGAAAATCACAAGCACAAATATATGTGTACATATATGTGCATGTTCATATATAAGGTACATCACATCCGATGCAATTTAATATTTTCAGTTAGTAATTTACTATGAAACAAAAAATTTGGAAAAGGGGACCATTATCATATGCACACAATGGAACTTAATTTAGACGTGGTCACGTTGAAATGCACACAAACTGATTCATATTTGTTTTAGCTTCAAACGCACCCAGATTGGGTAACATATAGGTACCATATAGAACTATTCCTACTCAAATGTAGATACAATATAGTAATGTATTACGACTACTACTACTACTACTACTGGTGCTGCTGCTGGTGCTAATAATAATAATAATAATAATAATATTAATAATAATGATGACATCATCGTCATCTTCATTTGCTTCATTTTGTGCTTTTCATACATGTCACACAATGCATGGCATATACATTTAGATTTCAGTTTAATGTACAGCATGGAACAAAAGCAAAAAAAAAAAAACAAAATAAAAATAAGCAACTAATAAAAAACACAACAGATATATTGTGGTGACAAAAAGAAAAGCCTGTATAAACAATATGAGTATGTAAAATATAAAAAAAAACTACAATAAAACCAAATAAATAATTCATAACATAATTCAAAATAAAATTTATGCACCTGTTATAAGTACTTTTTTATAAAATTGTTGTCACTGATTTCTCTCTTTTACTGTTATATGTGTTTATTTATTTATTTTGATTAGTGGAGTTAAATGTCTACCGAAAGACTTCCAGACATTAAATCATTTAAAATAATCCTTTTTTGTGGTTATTTTGGTTAACAGTATCCCTACTTCACTGTTGTTAAAGTTTATGCATCAGAACATTTCCACACATTTACAATTCATGTTATTGGCCAAAAGAATAAGAAAACAAAATCAGACAACCTTTCAGAAGGTCTATAACACAATTTATGAGACTTGTAGCCACACATTCAGAACATTTACACATTTTGATAAACTTTTACTTTTACGTAAAGGGGTGGGATTCAGCATCTCTCTGCGTAATATATGCAGTGAATGAAAAATATGTTAATAATTTCTGGCTTGAAGGAAACCTGGTGGCACATTGTGTTTCATTGTAATTTGTGTGATGCTGGGTGGATAATCCGAATATACGTTGCACTCTTTATTATTACCGTTATTTAGCATGAAGGGGATATCTCAGCCTATACGTATGAGAGGACCTTAGTGATGGAGCAGCGTTCTCAAATGCTAAAACAGATGCACCTGTCCAAAACTGAAAGAGAAAGAGAGGTAATATACACTTTTTAACACTGATACTTGATTAACATTCTGTTAGAGGGTTTGACTGAAATTATACTTTATAATATACATCATTCAACGGTTGTGTCAGTTTTAGTTTATGTTTTGTCAATGTCAAATACTGACAATAATTTTCACCTCAATTAATAGGTCTGTTCCTCCTTGAGAGAGGGAGGGACCAGTAAGTCACTTCTCGTAAAATATCAAACAACATTTTCTTGTATGACTATACATCTTATCTCAAGAATTTTTATTAGGGCTATATCAAGATTATAACAGTAAACTCTGTTCATAAAAATAGTGAGAGGAATGTTTTTGTTATGTATGTATAGGATTGATCAAGTCTGGACTGATACAGGTAACAAATAGTGTCTGTTTTGTGGTTGGTCTCAGATTCAAAGCATCGCAGATGAATCCAGGTCATCCATTAAAAGAAAGAACAACAGAACGACCCTTTCTTCAAACAATTTGCAAGTTCCTGGTGTAGAAGATCTGGACCAAGAGGTATTCGGAGTTTTCTTTCCCTGAACCATTCTATTCCAAAGAATTGCTATTACATTTATACTACAATTTAAGATTGGCAAAATTATATTCTATTACAATATGCTTAGTTCTTTTCGTAATTTAGGGCGTTGGTTGGGGGTTGGGGGTTGGGGGTTCGAGGTTGGGGGTTCGAGTCCCACTCTCCACAGGGTTGTCACCGCCGCCCCGCCCCGTGCGGCTAACTGGGTTATCAAAGGCGGGCCATGTGTCTCACTGTCTATGGTGTGAAGCATGTAAAAGAACCATTGCTGACTTTCCTAAAGAGTAGCTGCAAAGTCGTCAGCGTGTTTCTGTCCCTTGCTAAAAGGGTTGTGACAGGAAGGGCATCCGACGTAAAAAAAAACCAAACAAAAAAAAACCTCTGCCAAATCAAACATGCGAATCAGATGATTCGCTGTGGCGACTCCCGAGTAAAAGGGAAAAAGCCAAAAGGAAGACAGTTCTTACACTCTGTATTATATGAATACAGAATGGCTGCTCACTGAAGACACAATCCCCCAGTGCAAGCTAACTAGGTTATCAAAGGCCGCCCATGTCTCTCACTGGCCATGGTGTGAGGTTCATGTAAAAGAACTTGCTGACTTTCAACAAGAGTAGCTGCATCGCCATCAGTGTGTTTCTGCCCTGCGATGGCCTAGCGAGCTCTCCAGGGTGTACTCTGCCCTCGCCTGGAGTCGGCTGAGATGGGCACCAGCCTCCCCGCGACCCTAATTAGAATTAAGCAGTTCATAAAATGAATGAATGAAGACATAATAACGTTCACTGTAGAAGTAGAATCATTTCTGCAGTCGGCATAAAACCCTTCTGTTCATGTCTCACTGCAACATGTTATAGTAAGGTATGTGTTTGTCCCTGATAAACATTTTATTTATTAATCATACAGGCTCACATGTTTCCTGAAAGGAACCCTAAATGTCAGGGAGGCCGCCAGGAAAGCAACAGCCCCGAGTCTCATCAAGTCCACATGACCTGGACCAAGGAGAAATTAGTTGCTGAGAGGCTCCGTAACCGTGAGGCAAGCGCAGGTGTCCGGGACATCTTCAACATGAAACCGTAAGTACTACACAGACTGGCACAACATGTAAAGGAATATGAAATTTTATTTATTATTTAAAATTTAAAAAGAAAGAACAAAAAAACCTGATGTATTTTTCTTGTTTGATTCTTTTTAGAGAGTGGGGGAACCTGTAAGTCTCATTTCATTTTGTTAAATTAATCAAGTTAATCTTTGCTTGAAAAAAAAAATTATACTTTTATGTCGTGTTTGTACTTATCAATGTCTAATTAATACAGTCTGCTGGAAGGCTTTGTCCAAAGTAACAATTTCATTTCAAAAAAAGTGACATAATGCACATAACAAATGTGGATGGTGCAGGCTCAGTGGAGGAAAAAAGTTAACAGGTTTTTTGTCTATTCAAGAAAGCCCTGTGCGGTTCTGCAAACAGGATCAGTGTCTGGATGTGCACATATATTGTGCACTCAGCAGTTATGAATGTGTACTAAATAAGATAAGGGAACAAAATTGAAAAAAAAAAAATAGAAATATTTCGTGTGTGTGTGTGTGTGTGTCGCACGTGCGCGTGTGTGTGTGTGTGTGTGTGTGTGTGTGTGTGTGTGTCTGTGTGTGTGTGTGTGTGTTTATAGAAACCAGTCTAATGTCCGAAGAATGCACACTGCAGTCAAGTTGAATGAAGCTGTGGTCAACAATTCCCAGAACGCCCACCTTGTTTTATTGAATATGCCTGGACCACCTAAAAACAAGGGTGGTGATGAGAACTGTATCCTTTTTCAATTCCTTTCTCTGGTTTCTTACAGAGATAACATCTTGTTTTGTTTTGTTTTTAGCTGAGTTTAGTATTCAATTGAATTGAATTTTATTAATTCAAAGTATTATTTGTTACAAATACAAAAGATAGTCAATATTATGAATTAATTTTTTTAATCTTTCCCCCATTTTCTCTGTAATTTAGTCATATCCAATTCCCATACATCATGTATCGCCTTCCCTATCACACGACCAACGCCGACCAGTGAGAGCTGAAAGCATGTGCACACTCCCTCTGTGACATACAATGCTCGTCACCCGCCTCTTTTCAAACTGCAGCACCATGCGTATTTGGGGGCGGTCTAACACACTTTGAGCAAAAGCGCTGTCCACCCCCTCGTATGAATGAGTTCACATACGTCCATGATTGGCTGTTTATCGTTGTTAGTGACAGGGACGTGAGCTCCTCCCTCCCTTTATGTGAGAGCTCGGAAAAATCACCATATTTTGCGGCCTTTCAGGTGCACCAGATTATAAGGCGCAATATCAATGAATGATGATTGACTGGTCTATTTTCGTACACAAGGTGCACCGATTATAAGGTGCATTAAGCGAAACAAAAGTCAGATAAGTCAAACTTTATTCAACTCATTCATAATAACTCTCAACATTGTTCAGTTGTAACAATATAAATATAAAGCAATAAACTCACTTTTTCAGTTCCTTCCTCTTCCATAAATCCATCAAAATATTCATCTTCAGTGTCTGAGTTTAACAGTTGCGCGAGTTGGAAATAAAGCGGGATCCCTCTAACTTATGACCTGTTGACACCAGTATCTAGCGGTTGGAGTTATTTGGTTAATCCACCCAGAATGACGGCAAGCTCGGAATTCGTTTGCTTCACTTGAGTTTCGACGCATCAGTGAGATGGGCGTGCATGGAATCACAGATGATTGGGAACGGAGATTTGCCGAAAAAGTCTGTGGCCTCTTGACATAAACTTCTCTCAGCCACTCACGTATTACAGTAGCTGTAAAACGCTAAAAACCCATCAAGCGGTGTGATACATAAGGCGCAACGTCAATTGTTGAGAAAATGAAAGTATTTTAAGTGCACCTTACAGTCTGCAAATTATAGCAGCTTCCATGGGCTCACGACTATGGACGGCTGTGTGAATTGAAACGGATTTGATGCTCAAATGAAACTGGATCTCCTAGTTAATAGTTGCGCACCATTCTGTAGCACCACAAATCAATTTATTATATTTTTATTGTTGATGTATTGTAATAATTAATATCAGTGCAATATTGTCAGAATCACATGTAACTTAAATGAACATTTTTTGGTGGCAAACACCAAGCCATGTAACTGCTATGTAGCTCTTTTGTCAATTTTGTTAATTTTCTGCATGAGCAGACCTTCTTGACTTGAAAACCATTTTTTCAGAGAACAAAAACATAATCATTAACAATTGTTATACCTTTACATAAATGTGTTTATTAATTGTAAAATATTTGATATGACTGCACTGTACCTACACATATCAATACTCATGTTAATAGAGATGAAATTACTATTTTATGTGTAAATATTACATTAATCGGGTTAAAATGGCTCAAGATTTACTCCTTAACAGATATGCCCTAGACATGGAATTTTTGGAGGTGTTAATGGAAGGTTTGGAGCGGGTTGTGCTTGTACGAGGTGGAGGAAGAGAGGTCATCACCATCTATTCATAGTTCACACTGGAAGTGACTAGTACTCAGGGAACATAGATTATGATACTGTCTCAGAGTGAAGCTCTTGATTGATATCTCTAATATTTTGAAGCCAGTCTTGAATTATCTGTTTTTTTTTCTTTGTTGTTGTTGTTGTTGTTTTTTAACAAACAACCCCTTGCTTAAAACAACCACATTCATCAGGATTTCCCTGCCACAAACTGGGTTGCCTTAGTTAGAGGACATAATTGGCAGATGTTGTGAGGAAATGTATGCACCAAAGCAAAAAACTAATTTGATGGATTCCCTGCGAATTAAGCATATACCTCAGATAAGTAAAAAAAAATCTCTACTTTATTGCAAGAATGATTTATTTTTTACTTTTGCAGCACCCACCATATAAATAAATAATGTAAGCATTCATATTCTGTACACAGTACTTTGCGATGGCTTCACAAAGGCTCCTCAACACACAAGTGTATCCTAGTATTCATCCCAGTATCTAATGTCAATCAATTATTCAACTAGAAATGTGCTTCGAGAGTGCAGACCACCACCAAGGTAGTAAAATCTTTAAACTTTTTAAAATTTTTTTTTAAAATTTTCAATCCATCAATCCATTTACTTTCCTAACTCTTTAGTTAATTATTTAAAATATGTTATGTTTTCCCCATCTCGCAAAGTTTTCTCCGGTGAGCATGTCTATTTGTTGTTGACTAAATTCCAGGCAGATGGATGAATAGATTTTGGCCTATTATTTATTCGTACGAAGGTCTCAGTTTCAACTGATAATGCCTACGTTGCTGCCTTCTGTTCACATCATATATTTGCATAAAACAATATAAGGATACGAGGGCACTAATGTAAACATGTATCAGCTCGACCAATTGAATCTAAAACAAATACACAGATCAGCCTTCAAATGGAAAACATTATGATATCTGACAGGTAAAGTGACTGTGTTAATAAGTATACTGCAATTGTATGTTTTACTAAAGTGGGGAATTATTAACAGTTACTGTATTTCATGACCTTGAATCACATATGCAGGCATAGCTGGCAAGGCGTGAAGTGGCATATATGACAAGACTATCAAATACTTAACAGAAGAATGGTTTATTCATTAAATTTTTTTGAACCATTTAATCCTAATTAGGGTCGCGAGGAGGCTAACGCATTCTTCAGGGATTTTTATATGATAATGACAAAATGACATTTAACAATGACTTTGCTGGTAATACCGAGTGGTATCATTACCCCGAATCTCTGTAGGTCGACAGTCAATATTAATATTATATATTAAGCTTTGTGATGTTGGAGCATATTTTATATTTTAGGTTTTATTATGTTATATTGTGTGCTGTAAGACAGTTCAATTACCTATGTCGTGATTTAGAAAGCTGGTATGTTTTTTTGTTTTGTTTTTTGGGTTTTTTTTTTTCTTTATACAATATGCTGCTATTGTCAGAGGAAATTGTTTGTTCCAACTGGTTCTAGAAGATTTCTTTCAGTCAACCCCCAGAATAGGTTGTTGTGAGAGATTTAGCATCATAAAGACTGGATGATGTGCATGGTTATACATATTGTGTGTTAATAACCATGTCAAAGTGAAATTTGTATAGATGAATTCAGTAAGCAACAACAAAATACTTTGTCAAATTTAGACGAAAGGTATATTTGTAATTACGTAGATTTCGAATAGATAAATTGTAGCTTACTTAGATTTGTACATACAGAAAACTGTATATTGAAAAATCTGTACTTGGGGCATCAGTTACATTCTAAATTGTTTGATTTTATAACAGGTGGCCTTCAAGTAATTCCTGTTTTATTTCTTAGTCAATCAATACAATATTTTATTACTGTGTGGAGTGAAAATTGTAAAAATTGTATAATAAAAACAGTGAAAATTAACAGTTAACCATCTTTCTCTTGCAAAGAGCTCTCAATCATAACAGTCGCTGGATGCTTTTAATTTAATTACATTTCAGTCTATTTTCTTTTCAGACATTTTACTTATTCAACAAACATAAATGTAAGCAGACATGTTAAGCATCTTGTTTTCGTAATAAACCCGCTGGATTGTGAAAATGGCTATTTTAATCGTTTCACATTTTATTTTTGATATGCATTCTGTTCAGAATCAGAAACACTTTGTTGTCAGTGCAACAAAATTAAGATAGCAGCTCTCATAAGTTAAAAAAGTGATAGCTAAAAAAAAAAAATTATTGACGCTCCAAAAGAGCGTTCTTAATACAAACACCTATAGAAACTTTGCCAAATGGGTGGACCGGTCCTTTAAGGACCCCAAAACACTGTTGAAATGCATTTTACAAGCTTTTTCTCACCTCAGCGATAGTTAACCATACTCAAACAAACAATAACGACATTTCCAAAACAAAATCTCGAATGTATCAACTATATACTTCTGCCATATATATTTACAGGACAGTCATGAGTGAGGACAAGCCAACTGAAATGTCAAGTGTCAGATCCAGTTTCTCTCAATTATAAAACATTTCAAATCTGCTGCCCTGATTGCTGAATTCTTTGTGTAAACGCTCTGTACATGACATGATCACAATACACTCGAAAAATGAAATATTCTGTTTGAATTCAAAAGCATTTGAAGACAAAACAGAAAGTTGTAATAATTCACGTAACATAGCTCATCCCGGCAGAGAGTTAGTTTTTTCCCCCTCAAGTTCTTCCAGGTCCTTCCAGAAAAGGACCATCTCCAGATAAAAACTATGTTCACTCATCTTCAGGATCCAGTTCTTTTTCCCCAATAAGGTTCGCTTTAAGCTATTTAAGATATGAAGCACTACATATAGACCTCCGTTAGCAAAAGGCAGCAGGTCAGATTCTAACAGCATGCTAGACAGGTAGAAAAAAAAAAAGGTCGACATCATGATGCAATGCAATGGTTAATTTAATGGTATTTTGGATTTTGACAAGAAGTGCCTTAATTTAAGATGTCACCTGATCACAGTGTACATTAAGTACAGAATTTGACTGATGATTCTTGTAACCATGATGATCCGTAGTTGCATAAGTGTATGCACGCTGCGAGCCTTACTTGTGGATCACAATGTTTTGAGTATTGGCTCCCCGTAGTGAGACGAAGACAGGAAAATAACGCACGCTTGATTTGGCTAAGGAGCACAGGCACCTGGTTTGGCACTTGGTTTGAAGGCGCATTGCAATACTGGAGCGGGAGCTTCCTTCTTCAGTTCCCCACTGAATGAATGTACTTGGCAATATACAGTCACAGCCATGGTTAAACAGGCTAAAGCAGGGGAATGTCCATGATGAGAAGCAAGAGAAGACAGCATAGCTTGAATGGGTGGGAATTGCCACTCTGGGCCTTTACTCTCCAGTCTGAATGGGGAAAAATGTCTCACCTAAGAAAAAAGAAAGGTGATTAAATTATCAGTAAATAAGGCTGAAGACTGACAGCATGCAGCCATAGTTTAAAAGAAACATTTAAAATGGAGATAATATTTAACCTTGACTTGTTCTCTCTATTCTGTATACATATACAACAAAAGGTTATTCATGTAAAAAATCATCATTTGCCTGATTCTACTCCTAGGGTCACCAGAGGCGGTGCCTATCTCAGATGACACTGGGTGAAGGTGGGGTCTGGCCTGAACAGCTCATCAGTCTATCGCAGTGTAACATATACTCCACCATTCACACCTTTGGGAAATTTGGAACAGCCATGATGTCTCATGTGCATGTCTTTGAATTGTGGGAAGAAGAATGTGCAAACTACACACAGAAATGCCATAACCCGAGACTTGAACCCAGGACCTTCTTGCTGTTAGGCAGATGCGCTAATTACTACGCCACTGTGTCAGCCAGAACATTAAAAAGACGTAGTTTTTATTTTTGGAATTTTTTATCCATCCATTCATCTATTTATATATCCATCTGTCCAGTTATAGCGTGATGTATAAAAAAACCTGTCATCCAAATCAAAATAATCCCAACTCGCTGAAACAGGATATAAATAAACTGTCTGAGGTCGGTAAGGACAGTCTTTGGCAGTTTGCCTTTTTCTTGGCAGCACGCCCTCTACTCTTGGCAAACTTGCCAGTGTTATCCATGGACGCAGCACGGCGGCGAGGTGACTTGCCAGTCTTGCCACCTTCTAGGTTGAGCATCCACCATGAGCTTTTCCCCGTCCCCTCATCGCACAAAACGACTGTGCAGAGACAGGTTTGCCGGATTGAGTTCTGAGAAAAAGAGATGAGAGAGAGAGAGAGAAAAACCACCTTTGCCCTTTTTCCAGTAAATTCTGCTGTGATGGTATATCAATACAATGCAAATCCTCATGGCAGCTGTTTTCTATTCATCTACTGCCTTTGCCCTTTTCTTTCATACGTGGCCTTCATTTCAACTTCAAATCCTTCTGTCTGTCCATCACTCTTCACAAAGCACAAGACCACTTTGCATTTCAATGTACTCTACACAAAAGATGTTCATAAACCTGTCCCACTGACAGGTCGCCTTGATATCGCGGAAAAACGTTGCTGCGACCTGTCAGTGGAACATTGTGAAAAACCATTGCCGCGACCTTTCTGCGGAACGTCACCTTGACGGTTTTTTTGCGACGTTGAGGCGACCTGTCCGTGGAACGTCGCTGTGATGTCGCGAAAAACGTTGCCGCAACCTGTCAGTGGAACGTCACCTTGACGTTTTTTTGCGACTTCAAGGCGTCCTGTCAGTGGAACGTCACCCTGATGTCGCGGGCAAACGTTGCCGTAACCTTTCCGCGGAAAGTCGCCTGGACGTTTTTTCGCGACGCCAAGGCGACCTGTCAGTGGAACGGTACCCTGACGTCACCAAAAACGTTGTCACGACCTGTCAGTGGAACGTCACCAGGACGTTTTTTTTTTTTTGCGACGTCAAGGCGACCTGTCAGTGGAACGTCACTGTGACGTTGCGAGAAAACGTTGCCGGTGCTGTTGCCGAATTTCCCCTTCAGCTTGTCTAACGCCGCCTGGGCATTTGGGGACCACTGGAACGGGGTCTTGGGTGATGTCAACTGTGTGAAGGGGGCTGCTTGGCAGCTGTAGTCCCGCACGAACAGGCGGTAGTAGTTAATGAACCCCAGGAACCTCTCCAGCCGTTTCCGCATCCCTGGAGTTGGCCACTCAGTCACTGCCTTCACTTTCACCGAATCCGGTCCTATCTGCCCCTTCTCCACGATGAACCCCAGGAACAAGACTGAGGGGACATGGAACTTGCCCTTTTTTGCCTTCACAAACAGTCTTCTCCAGGAGCCTCTTTAATACCATCCTCACGTGGCGGAGAAGTTCGTCTTGGTCCCTAGAGAAGATCAGAATGTCGTCTAGGTATACGTATACAAAGTGGTTCAGCATGTCCCTAAGCATGTTGTTGACCAGAGCTTGGAAGACCGTCGGGGCATTGGTTAGTCCGAACGGCATGACCAGGTATTCGAAGTGCCCCAGTGGTGTGTTGATGGCCGTCTTCCGCTCGTCCCCCTCCCAAATTCAGACTAAGTGGTCGGCATTTCTCAGGTCCAGCTTGGAAAAGACGGTGGCGTCGTGGAGAGGGGTGAAGGCTGAGTCGATTAGGGGGGAGCGGGTACTTATTTTTCACGGTGATCTGGTTCAGGCCCGTGCAATCGATGCAGGGTCTCAGGGTCTTGTCTTTCTTTTCGACAAAGAAGAAGCCGGCACCTAACCGGGGAAGATGAGGGCCGAATGAGACCTGCAGCCAGCGACTCATTGATGTATGCCTCCATGGCGTCTTTCTCCGGCTTAGAGAGGTTGTAGAGTCGCTGGGAAGGGAGCGTGGAGCCTGGGAGTAGGTCGATAGGACAGTCGTACGGTCGATGAGGAGGTAAGGAGCGAGCCCGGTCCTTGCTGAAACCTTCTTGCAGGTCATGATATTCTTCGGGCACGCCGGCTAAGTCCAGATCCTCCAGGTCGACCGGGGTTCATGAAGCTTGGGAGGGGATGGCCGCCATTAGGCAGTGCTGCAGACAGTAGTTGCTCCAGCCGCATATGGTGAGGGTGCGCCAGTCTATGTGGGGATTGTGGGTCTGCAACCAGGGCCATCACAACACTGGGGGGAGAGAGAGAGGCAGGCAGAACAAACAGTTCCAGATATTCTTGGTGGTTACCTGACAACGTGAGCTCCACTGGCCTGGTCTTGTGCGTGATGCGGGTGATGCGTCGGCCATCTATGGCCACCACCTTCTTGGGGGTATCCAGTTTCTCCATGGGGAGGGCGTGGAGCTCAACCATCCCCGGATTGATAAAGTTAGCGTCAGCGCCTGAGTCAATGAATACATCTACAGGATGAGAGTGTTGTGTGAAGTGTAGCGTACCTTGAACTCGTAGGTGCTTTCCGGCTGTCGTGGAGGATCCGCTGGTCGCTGTCAGGCTCTGCCGCGCTGGGCACTGGGCGAGATAATGGCCCTTCTCGGCGCAGTGGATGCAGAGGCCGTAGGCCAGCCGCCGGTGCCTCTCTTCAGACGTCAGTCAGGTGCGGTTCACCTGCATGGGTTCTGGGTCATCATTATCCCGCAGAGGGGGAAGTGGCGAGGAGGTTCGAGGTGGGGTGCACTTGCGGGATCTATCCCTCTTCCTCAGCCGGTTGTCCAGTCTCGTGGACAAGGCGATTAATCCTTCCAGCGTGGTAGTCTCGTCTCGGCGAGCTCATCTTTCAGTCGTTCGTTGAGCCCCTGCAGGAAGGCTCCCCAAAGCGCGGGGTCGTTCCAGCCGCTCTCGATGGCGAGAATCCGGAATCGGATGGCATACTCGGCCACCGACTGTGAGCTTTGCCGGATTTGTAGGAGCTGGGAGCTCGCCTCCTCCCCTTTCGCCGGATGATCTTTTTCACTTCTTTCTTTCACACCTTTTTCATTTCTTGCATGAACCGTTCTACCTGGGAGCATAATTCCGGGGTGTGGGTAGCGACCGCCAGCACCCAGGACGAGGCTTGCTCCGTAAGTAAGCTCATGATGAAGGCGGTTTTTGCTTGATCTGTGGCGTATGTGAGCGGCTGCTGGCTGAAGACGAGCGAGCACTGGTGGAGGAACTGTGCGCAGGAGCCGATCGCCCCCGAATACCTGGCTGGCGTGGGGATGAGTGGTTCTCGGTGTGCGGGGAGTATCACTGGCGCTGCTGCCGAAACGGAGGGTGAAGGGTGAGGGAGCGGGGTCGTGGCAGCGAGGTGAGTGGCGACGGCGTCCATCCTTCCACCGAGCTGCGCCAAGCTGGTGGTTATGCGCTGGAGATTATCCATCATTTGGTGCAGGGTGGAGTCGTGTCGTTCCAACAGGGCTTCCTGGTCGGATAAGGCCTGCCGGAGCTGTGCGGTCTCCGCTGGGTCCATGTTCAGGTCAGAAGATTCTGTTGTGGGTGGAGTGTTTGCGTAGGACCCAAGGATGCAGAGAGAAACGTCGAGGAACAGAGTCACTGGAACCAATCTTCTGACAGTGGAGAGGAGCATCCCGCTCCCTTTTATCGCTGGCTGCCGCTGATTGCAGATTAGGACCAGGTGCGCTCAGCTCGAAAACTCCTCTATTGGCAACCGCCTCGCCCCTCACCAGCGCCTGCAATGAATTCAGGCAGAGTTCGTTCATCAGCCAGCACAGACCATGACGGTTGCAGCACTATAGCTCATATTCAACAAAGTGGTGGGGAAGCAAGAACAGACTTGAGCAACGAGGACGACATGAGTTGTTCCATGTCTGATTCATGAAACTGCTGTACATCAACAAAATAACCGAAGACATGAGCGATGAGTAAATTGGCTTCTGTGCATTTCCTGTGTGCAAACTTAACTGCTGGCTTGTTTTATATACGATTACAAGTTTCCTAATTTTAAACTTAAAGAAATTATAACTTTTTTCTTCATATTATTATATCATTATTTTTGTAATGAAGCTCTCTTTAAAAAAAAAAAAAAAAAAAAAAAAAAAACTCAGAAGTTAGTATTATTTCTGTATGTCTAATGCTTGCTTGGAGGCTCAAGCGACACGCAACCTTTCATCCTCGTGCCTGGATGCAATTTGGAACAGCCAGTCAGCCTGATGCAGGAGCGTCAAACTCGTACCTCAAAGGGCCGTGTGGCTGCAGGTTTTTGTTTCCTGACTTGCACACAGATTGACCAAGCAACTGCCTGGATACTCATCAGTTGTTTCAATGAGCCAAGTCAGGTGTGCTGCTGCTGCTTGGTTGAAACAAAAACCTGCAGCCACATGACCCTTTTGTGGCGTGAGTTTGACACCCCTGGCCTAATGTGTATGTCTTTGTTGGAGAAAACTGGAGTACTTGGAGGAAACCTACACAAGCACAGGGTGTTCGGGGGATGTGCTGAACACTATGCCACTGTGCCATCACATCAGAAATACAACAAGATAATACTGATAATACTGCAAAGAATTATGATTTAACTGCCAGTGCAGCAATTAAATGTTATCTTTATATTTACATCAGCTGTAATTTTTTATCATGCAGATATGATGAAGGAAACAAAATGAATATAATAACTGTTGGTCAGTGGTACAGAGATAAAGCACGCTTACTTGCATCTGCAGCACCCTTTCTTATTTACTGTGTGCATGCAGGGATCGATCTATCTATCTATCTATCTATCTATCTATCTATCTATCTATCTACTTAAGTACTTCTCTATATATCCATCTAAAGCAATGGAGAATTTTTTTTTTTTTTTATACAAATATCATGGTGACATAATGCACAATACTTGATTACAGTTCTAGTAAGTAGAAGGGATTTTTGAGATTTTTGCTAATTTGATAAGTTATAAAACTGTACGAGCCTCTCAGAGCTGCTTTTATGAAGCTGAGGTTTCAGTAGCAACAGCCAAACTCCAGGAAGTGACCACATGAAAGAGGACTGTCACAGGAAGCCAGCTTCAATTCCTGTCTTTCAGGAAACCGTGGTCGCAGGTCAGCGTGTAGATGTGTGTGAGTAAAAAGCACTGGAATGCCAGCCCGCAGCAATCAGGGCCAAGTCCCAGCGTTTCGGGAGGGGCGGATGTCTGCTGCGCTTCTCAGCCTTCTGTTTTGGCTCCAGTGCCAGCAGTGCTTACACTCACTGGCAAGAGAGAACACACTGCGGCCTGGAGTCCATCACAAGTCCTCACGAAAAGCCAACCTACAAAACTACAGTCCAGAATGGCTCAGTCCCCTGCTCGTTCTTTCATATGTAGAGAAAAAATATATATGTTGTTATGTATAGGACACAGTCCAGCCCAACAGCCAGTTAAGTCGTATACAGCTGTGTTTTTTAAGTGCAATGTGAAGTGAAAACCATAATGTGTTTCTCCTGTAATGGGACAGTTCAGAGTGCAGCTGACATGTTAAGACATGATGGTGGAGTCGGGGGAGATGATATGTGATGTGATTTTAGTGGTGAATGTTATTATTTATTAATTTATTTTTTCCCTTGAGAACATGGTGAAGTAATCAAAAATACAATTAATAATATCAGTCTGCATTTTATGTGAAGATTAACAGCAAGCAAGAATGTTTCATTGAATTGTGCCATGATAATAAACTCCACTGGATCACATGAGATCCTCAAATGACCTCATTGTATGAGGTTATAAAAATGTCATGGGGAATTGATATAGGTTTTTTGCAAGTGTCTAACCTTTTGGAGAACTGTTACAGGGTAGCAATGAGGTATAGTGGCGAGCATGTCCTACCCACAGCAAGCGATTCGGTGCAGAGTGTGCATGCTCTCCCGTGCTGGAGTGGGTTTCCTCTGGGTCACTTTGCAGATTAGGCTAATCGGCTGCTCCAAATTGCCCCAAGGTGTGGAAGGGAGTGTGGATGGTTGTGTGCTGACCCTGCGATGTTCTGGTGAGCAGTTCAGATTCTATCCTTTTTGCCCGGTGTTGGCTGAGATGAGCTCAAGCCTTCCTGTGATCCTAGTAGTCAGATTAAGTGTTTTGGCTCATAAATGTGCCAGCGATATTTGAACTGTTACAGGTCATAACCAAGGTCACAAACAAGGAGAAACAAGTTTTCAATTACAGGTTTGATTTTGTCCAAGTCAGAGAAATAGAGGTTTTTAAAAAGAGCTTGTGCTTGAAATCCAATAATGTCACGGTCACCGGTAGCTGAGGGTCATACATTTTATTAGCCTGTTAGCTGAGCCTGAATCGGAGCTTGAATTAATACTCTTGGTTGGTTTCACACGGTACATGCAACAAATCTAAAAAAAAAAAAAACAATACCATGGCTGATCTGCATTTCAGGCTGAAGATGCACTCGTAAAATGATTTCACTGTCCATGAATAAGTTCTGCAACAGAATGGAAACCTGATCTGGGTGTACGTTGCTTCACACCAAGAATCAACTACGATTAGCTTCAGGTTCCCTGGTAACTCTGGCAGGTCAAAAATATTAATCAAAGATGGCTGAATGAATGGTGAATGGAAAAAAGAGTGTAAAAATCACCCAACCATCTACAACATGGTACTGGCATTAAACGGGTGATAAACACCCACTGGCAATAACATAACAATAACAATAATAACAATAACACCACCTGACTTGTGTGCAGCTCGGCAAATAAAAGATTGGAAAAAGCCAGTAAACAAACTGTGCATTTCAGACTAAAAATGGAAACACTTTCAATTAAACAGAGCCCTCTGAAGATAGTCATTCAGATTCATAAATACAACTCAAGGTTCATGAGTTTTAAATGAATATCTCCATTAACGATGTTTCAACAGCATCCTGAAATACACATTACCGTCATTTTTATTCACGAGTTCTGCCACTGCTATCTGGCCAACGAGGATCCAGACAACAGTCAGTGCCACCTGACTTCAAAATATAACTTCAATGTTACATATATTATGATAAATATTATAAATAATATTCATTTATAAATGCTCAGTGGTGGCCTGGTGGTAGGGTCCTGGAGAACTGAGACAAAGGTCAGTGGTTCAAGCCCCAGTATCAGCGGGTTGTCACTGACACCCCCCCCCCCCCCCAGCACAGCTGACTGGGTTATAAAAGCCTGGCCATGTCTCTCACTGTCTATGATGGGAGGCATGTACAAGAACCACTGCTGACTTTTGTCAAGAGTAGTTGATATACACAGCAAGCTCCAATGAACTGTATGTTCTGACACTTTTCTTATAGTCAGCATGACCAGTTCCAGCAGTTTGTGCTCCAGTAGATTTTCTGTGAGTTGGATCAGACGTACACGCCTTCGATCTCCATGCACATCTGTGAACCTTGGGCGCCCCGACACTATTAAAGTTTAGTAGCTTGACCCTGGAGCTTTTGTACCATTGTATACCAGGAACACCCCACAAAACTGACTGATGTATAATTATAGAATTCAGGGAGGTCATGAGAAGCAGAGCCAAAATTCAGAAAACATGATGGGAGTACTTCTTTTTCGAAAGTATCATTCATTCATTTTCTGTAACCGCTTAATCCTAATTAGGGTCGCAGGGAGGCTGGTGCCTATCCTCAGCCACCGACTCCGGGCAAGGGCAGAGTACACCCTGGACAGCCCGTCAGGCCATCACAAGGCAGAAACATGCTGACGACTATGCAGTCTACTCTCGTTAAAAGTCAAGTCTTCTTGTCTGCCTGTAAATCTCAATGGAAAAAGACAAACATAAATTGATAAACAACATGTGGACATGTGCAGCTGTAGCGAGAACTCTGTACGAATTGGTGATGGAAATACTTTGTTTTTCAAGGCAGCGCATTAGAAAGTAATGATTTCTCTCCACATCTATCAAGTCAACTATCAAAACAACCCCAGCGTTAAACAACATCATGCAAGTAATTAGTAATGCTTATCTTTTCAAAACAAGGTCAGCATATCTCCTCTCTCTCTCTCTCTCTCTCTCGCTCTCTCTCTCTCTCACTCTCTCGCTCTCTGTCTCTCTCTCTCTCTCTCTCACTCACTCTCTCTCGCTCTCGCTCTCGCTCTCCACAACAGTACAGGATGTATTTTAAAACAATGACATAAGCACACATGATGTGTACACAATGTTTATTTATTCTGACATCATATCAGTGTCTTCAGAAGAGAACTAAAACATCAAATATAACATTGTAAGGAATATTTTTATAGGCAGTCGCTCTAAACTTTAATTGTTTACTTGTATAATTACATAAATCATTCAGCTATAAAGCTGTATAGGAGTTTGTTAGAGTTCGGACAGACACTTTCTGGCACACAGCTACTACATGAGACTTTATTTGGATTCATGTTGATTAATTACGTGCACTGGGCATCATTGGCACATAAAAAGGAAATAAAATACACAGCAGTTAAGGGACGGAGATATTGATAAAATAGCTTTTGCCAAAAGGTTTAGAGAAATGAGCTTCAGAGAAACATTTCATCAGTCAGCAGTAGATTATAATGGACTGACAAGCAGCAATATTACTAATTATTTATGAAGACACTACATAATTTAAGAGGATGTTCGGGGTATACATGGGTTACCCCCAAATAAAATCTATAACACTGTCGAGCTATAACTTTATATATGATTGTTTACATTTTAACATGGTAGGTAGGTAAAGTCTGTTGGGTTTTTACACCCCGAGCCTCGTGGCTCATCAGGCCGGTGCTTATCCCCGGTTTCCGTAGCGTGAAGCGACCAGGAGTTCAACTCCCCCTGGATGGGACGCTAGTCCATAGCTGGTTACCTTCCCAGTATATATTTACTGGTACCCATTTATACTGCTGGGTGAACAGAGGCACACTTGTGGTTGAGACCTTGCCCAGGGGTCTTAGCACAGTGAGGGTCTCAGTGGGATTCGAACTCACAACCTCCCGATATATGAGCGCAGCACCTAAACCACTACGCCACCGGCTCCACATAAGGGGAAAAAGTGCTCATTTAAACATACTACAGGTTTAATGTTCCACTTTAAATATAATCAACTCATCACTTTATTTTGTAGTAACTGGTAGGATTTTGTAAACATTATTTATTTTGTTTTTTTGTTTTTTTAATTGTTTTTATAAGGCAGTCATGGCCTGGTGGTATAGGGCGCTGGATCACTGATCATAAGGTTGGGGGTTCAAGCCCCACTCTCCATGGGTTGTCACTGTATCACCCTACCACCCCCACTCCCCAGTGCCGCTAACTGGGTTATCAAAGGCCGGCCATGTCTCTCACTGTCTATGGTGTGAGGTTCATGTAAAAGAACCATTGCTGACTTTCGCCAAAAGTAGTTGCAAAGTCATCAGCGTGTTTCCGCCCTGCAATGGCCTGGCGAGCTGTCCAGGGTGTACTCCAGGGATGGGCGCCAGCCTCCCCGCGACCCTAATTAGCATTAAATGGTTACAGAAAATGAACGAACAAATTCTTTTGATTTAACCAGAATGTAAATTTGATCATTTCCTTCTATATTTAACAGTAAGATGTCCGCAATGCATCCCTGTGAGACTGAGCAATATTACCACAAACCTATGAAACACTCACAAACACACTTTTAGCAGCTGGGGGGGGAGAGGGCGGGGGCGGGGGGATTAGGTAGTCTACAGAAAAAAACAAAATTATAATAAAGTAGAATAATCCTTCAGGATACTGTATTTAGTAAAAATTAGGGACAAAGAACTTTGAAGGAAATTAATTTAATAATCTAATAATAAGTAAGAATTAAATAAAAGATGCACATCCAAAATATTTTTATTGTTAAACTGCATGGTGATTGTTTTGTTTGAACAATCCTCACACCACATATTTACATGAAGACCTTCTTTCTCTTCTTGGCTTTTTTGTGCTACTCTGATTCCTGTGGGGGGAAAAAAAAAAGATTTGTTCTTACCGATTTATCTGTCGACTATCATGTGAGGCATAACTGCATCCTTTTTTTAAATGGATCACATTGCGGATGATATGCTTTGCATAACTATTTACAGGTCTATAAGAACTAAAACGTATTAATTTACATGTTAAATTGTCCCATTAATTGGACTCAAAACTGTAAACTGTGATATTATATTATAAGAACTATCCTCAGAAAAATATAGGTAATATTTAACTGAAAAACCACGTACTGTATTAAATATACTTAATATATCAGCTAATATTTACAGGATACTATTCTCTTACAATTCATGGCAATCTGGAACACCATAAGTTTAGGTCAGCCCTTACCTTGGAAGGTGTTTGGTCCCGGAGATACTTGACAAAACCAAGAACAATAGTCCAAAAAATACAGCCATAGCAACCCAGAATGCTATAACAATTGAATCTAAAGTAAATCAGAAAAAAAAATGTTGCTGTTTACATTAAGCGTTGCACAAATGCATTTATTTCAGGCACAACTAAACTCACATCTGTTGTACTTGAGTTTACTCGCGTCCACAGGTACAGGTTCTATGTAATCATAGTAATATTCGTATATATATTTATATGCTGAAGAGTTAGTGGAATTTCCCATTGTCAACTCGAAAACAGTAACTTAATAATATCTGCAAGCTTTGCTGTTATTAAAACCTCCGCCCATCAGAAACCCTCAGGGACAGAACACAGGGTGAAGGACGAATGTGAAGGATGAAGGAATGACACGATTCTCAAAGGACTGTCATTAGGGTTTATTGTTTACCACGTGAGACATTAAAGATATAACATTCAGCGTATGATGTACTGTTTATACAACTATACATGATGTTTATGAACCAGAGTGTAAATGTTCTGATTCCAGGATAGAGAATTAAGAGACAGCTCTTTGTAACTGATTGCCGAAGAACAATACAGTGGTACCTCGACTTACGAGTGTCCCTAATAATGAATTTTCCATGATACGAGCTTCAATCCCACCAAAATCTGCCCCAACCAATGAGCAAATTTTCTACTTACGAGCTCCGCTGGGGAAATGTCTTTTTCAGGTTGCTTAGCCTTGTATTACTTCCGCGTGTATTCCTCTGTGCTCTGAGAACGTCTTGTGCATTGCTTTTTAATTTTTTTCTGTGATGCCCCCCTATAGGAAGAGAAAAAAGAAAACATTTTTCGCCCCCTCAGCGCCCCGCACGCGACTGTAAATAGTGTTCACTGCACTTTATATCATTTGCTCAGTGCTTTTCCCTGCACCATAGAAAGCAGTGAGAGCGCCACTGCCAGTCTTATAAGTTCGATTGCGCATCCTCTACACTAGATGGCAGTGGCGCTCTCACTGCCATCCTCTACACTAGATGGCAGTAAGAGCGCCACTGCCATCTAGTGTAGAGGACGCGCAATCACACTTAAAAAGCTGGTTCACCAGTTTATTGACTTATTGTTTATTCTTGTTTTATTATTATTTATAGTTAATTACAGTATTATTAATGTTACTGTACTGTGTTATTATTGTGATAATGTTTATTGTTACATGTTTATCTTAAATATATTATGTAAAAAATTCATGTTTGTGTCAGGTTATATGAGTTTGGGAGGGGGTTTGATTAATTGGTTTTTCTATTGTTTTCTATGGGGATTTTTGTTTCATCTAACGAATGTTTCCACTTACGAGTTTGTCCTTGGAACGGATTCATTTCGTAAGTAGAGGTACCACTTATTCAGATATTCCATTGTTGCTATCATGTTATTTAGTAGCTTCAGCTTCGTATTTGCAAAGTTTTCTGTTATTGAAGTTTATCACGTGTCCCATGTGAATCGTTCGTGAATTCTAATTGGTCAATTATGGTATTCCAAAGTCTTCTTACTTCTGTATAACAAACTGTGACTATGTGAAACAGATCACATCAAAATTGCAAACGAGACATCAATTTCCTATCAATAAAATAACCTTAGATTCATATTTTGTATCAAAGAATTGATTTCTTTATAATGTGTACTGTGCAATAAGTGGGATAATAAACAGTGAGCTTATTATGAGGTTATTATGAAAGAAATAGCAATAATGCACAGAAACTTAGTCATCACTGTAAAACTAAACCCAGACAAATGGATCAGCTCATCCCTATCATCATAGACAGTGACAGACATGGCAGGCCTTTGATAACCCAGTTAGCTGTCTTGAACCCGCAACCTTGGGATCAGTAATCGAGCCCCTTGCCACCGGGCCACCACTGCCCCACTGCTGAACATTATTCTGTTTATTATGTGGCTACTTCTGAGATATTGTTTTAAAACTGATTTGCCAATTTAAAAATGACTTCATTGCTTCTTTAAATGGTACTCATAATGTAGCTGTGTTACCCTGGTACACCTGAATAAAGAGACAGTATTTACCATACTAATTACAACTGGGGGTATCGCACATCTGCCTCACAGCAAGAAGGTCCTAGGTTCAAGTCTCAGGTTCATGAGGGTGGAGTTTGAACGTACTTCCCGTGCTTGTGTGGGTTTCCTCCGTGCACTCCAGCTCTCAGGATAAAGCCTAAACAAGATGTTCTAAATTACCCCGAAGTATGAGTGTGAGTGTTTGTGTGTATTAGCACTATGATGCACTGGCAAACTGTCCAGGACGAACCCCGCTTTCACGAGAGACGGCAGTTACAGGATGAATCCACCTTTTAAACTTAGTGGGATTAAGTTTATTTTCTGTAACCGCATAATCTTAATTAGGGTCATGGGGAGACTGGCGCCCATCCCAGTCGACTCCGGGTGAGGGCAGATTACACCCGAGACTGGTATCAGTGGATCACTCCTAAAAAGCATCAAGGTGGACGCTAACCATGTCTTAACATGCCCACTGGGTAGCGATAATGAGTATTTTCTTGCGTTTGTGAAAGAGAAGGAGAAGAAAAGGACGAGCAATAGAAACGACCCGATTAGCACTTCCCCTAGACACTTTTACTTGGGGTAGGGGGGGGGGATGGGTTAATCGTCGTTGGCCCGTCAATAGGAAGATAAAGAAAGGGATTAAGGGAAGTGACTATAGCAGCCGTTGTATTGGATTAGGATACGGCCTATATTTGAACCTATGTCCCGCCCAATCAAACAAACGTCGAAGAGATAGTTGTTTTGTTTTTATTTCTGTGTTTGTTTGTAGTTTCAAGTACTCATTTCCAATACTTTTATTTTACTTTTTTAAAATTGTACTTTATATGTCGATATTTGATGTGTTTTTCCGAGCTTCGGATAACTTTCTCAGAAGGTTGAATACCCTGTGTGATAACAGTCTACTAATTTTTCCTCAGCAAACACATTGATTGCTAAAACTTCCATCAACACGAAGCTTATTACCATTTTAAGCTCTTGTAAGACTTCAGGACGGACTGAAGCTCAGCTGGCTGTTTGACTTTGAATTTGCTCGACATGGCGGAAGGAGCCTCTCTTTCTGGAGGAATAAATCTGAACTCAGTTACCTCTCGGATGAAGAAAACTCACAGCAGCAGTGTGTCAGTCAACACGCGACGAAACAGCCGACAAAGTCACAAAAAGGACATTCACAGCCGGGTATGTTTATCTACATGTTCATATTGAGTGAGTTATTAGTAATAAAAGTTCGGAGAGGAGGTACTGTGAGTAGTCCGGCCTTTACAGAAACCAACGTTTTTTTCATTCTGACACGGCATTCCACCCGTTTTGTGGATCATCTACACCCGTTTTCAGACCAACCCTGACCTGCGCAGTGATTCAACTTTTCATAAATTCGTGAAATCTTGCTTCAGACAAACACAACACTGTTAAATCTTCGCAGCGAACAAAACTCATGTCCATAATCATGTCAAGTCTTTTTATATGAAAATATTTGGTAATGTGATTCTGATTATTTAATTTTGTTTCTGCACTTAACCCTCTCAAAATGAACACACACACACACACACACACACACACACAAGGGCCCTTCAGCCTTGAGGATGGAGAAAGGGAAGGTGCAGCTCAGTCCTCCTCTGGTGATGTACAGCTTTAAATTCAAACTCAGGATTAGAGGAAATAGGAGCTCTTTAGCATCCACTTTAATGTGATGCTTGGTCTCAGTGAGTGCAGTTGGACAGTATTGTCTCTAATACTGTGTAATGTTTACCAAATAGCTTTATTCTGTATGGGGGTCGTGTTGGGACTGAAGTCTATCCCAGCCGACTCTGGATGAAGGTTGTGTACATTGTGACCTGGCAGTGCATAGAAGGGGACACACACACCAACTGTTGGTACTCCCTCCCTCCTGCATGCCTTTGGACTGTTGGAGCAAGACAGGTTATCCTGCAGAATCCCACACAAGCATGCAAAGAACATCCAAATGCAAAACTGGAACAACATTACCAGACAATCAGTTCAAACCCAGTAAAATATGAAGTTGCATCTTTTGTTTGATGTACATTCAGAAAAAAAATCAGTAAATTTCAATATATGTAAAATTCCTAAAAAAAACCCCAATCAAGACAAAAACATGCTTGGGTCTATTGAATAATTTGTCACATCTCTGAATATGGAGTCGCGTAATCTTCAAGTGCCTTCAAGACAACTTTGCAAGGAAAGCGAAGGCAACGCTGTAAAAATGTTGAGCCAGGCACTTAAATGTCCAACATTTTTTACAGATAACATATTCAGAAACTTTGTCAGATGAATCTATAAGCACCAAAAGTTTACTTAGTCTGTTGCAGAAATAAACAGGACTGTCTTGTGACTAAAACAGAGGAAAAGGAATCACATGTCAATTTGGATGATTTGTTGTTTGCTTAAAATTGCACTGTGAAAGGCTGAGGTCTCTCCCTGATTAAAAATTTCTTGCTAGATGTTTAAAGTTGTTTCCTTAAATGCCAGTTTTGCTAAAATATTTGTTTATGCTTACAGGTTGTTCTCGAGAAAGTTTTGGGTATCACCACAACCAGCAACAGTGGTTTGGCTTGTGACCCTAATACAGGCACTGTTGCATACCCCGCAGGGTAATCTTAAAACTTTTCTTACACCTAATGCATGTGCTCTCGGATCGAATTAACTTATTCAACGTTATTCTGTTTTAGGTGCGTCATCGTGCTCCTGAATCCAAAGACAAACAAGCAAAGCCATATCTTTAATACATCCAGGTATATGAGCAGCTTTGTTACTATCATTCTTTGATTAGTAAAAGGACTACAGAGAAATTTTCTATGAACATTGTGTTTTTTCAGTGCTTGTATTGAATTTTTGTGCGAAACAGATTACGGTATAAATTTATGTTAATCCTGAACCAAGAAAAACCTTGTGTGTGTAGAAAATTGTTTTGTTTCTGTAGTAAAATACCATGGGAAATTAAATTAGTATTAATTCTTTTTGTTATGGAAGCCTAAAATTTAAGCAGGACACACAAGTAAATGTGTGTTTCCATATTGTTTGTTTATTTATTTATTTTTATTTGCATATTAGCTTTTTCATTACATTCATAATAGTGTGTAGAGTGTAGCTGCAGAATTGGAAAGACATGAATTTGCCTTATGAAGTTAGTGGGAAAAAGGTAAAGTCCGTGGGCTTTTTACACCCAAGCCATAGCGGCTCATCAGGCTGGCACTTATCCCCGGTTTCTGTAGCGTGAAGCAACTAGGAGTTCAACTCCTCCTGGATGGGACGGTAGTCCATCGCAGGTTACCTTCCCAGTATATTTTTACTGGTACCCATTTATACTGCTGGATGAACAGAGGCACACTTGTGGTTAAGACCTTGCCCAGGGGTCTCAGCACAGTGAGGGTCTCAGTGGGATTTGAACTCGCGACCTTCCAATCATGAGCACAGCACCCTAACCACTACACCACTGGTCCCACGTAAGGGGAAAAAGTGCTTGTGTATAAAATTAATTTCTACACGTCAATTATAAATATTTTCAGTCTCTCTTTTGTCCTGATTAAAATGTAAACAATGATTGTACATACGTAATAAGTGCCCTGCTCCAATAATCCCCGCCCCCATGTTTTTTTATCTTCTGTCTAATAACCGCCCATGTGTACTGGGAGCAAAATCGTAGATCAAACTTCCCAATTTTATTCTATCAGTCTCTGTAAGAGTAAAATGAGGCTTTCACTGCCTGTAAAAGTGAGTTTACACAGTATTTCAAGACCCCCTGCCACTGGGGAATGTCTATCATGTTCATCAGTCACAACACATTTGATTGTTCTGCCGTGCTTTAAAGAACAGGAAAATATTTTGCTGTGTTCTCTCGGTAAATGTCCAACAACCAATGAACCATTAGAAACTGCGACAGCAAAACCATGGGATGCTCTGAATGAATGGAGCGATGAGCCAGATATGGACCTATCAGAAAGTGATAATGAGTATTTTTCACCCGATTCTCCTGCTCACTAACTTCATAAATTTAAGGACGTTTCTGGCCATGTGCTTTTGTTTATGTTCGTGCTGATTGGTTCAACATGCCATGTGCTAAAGTTGACATTCATGTTGATTGGCTCGATTTTACTTCCTGGAAAATGTTTAAAGGAACAGCACCGGGAGGGAAAAGTAAGGGGTCTTTTTATTTTAAATTATGTTGTTTTCTGTTTATTTACAGCTTTCATGTAAGTAGATTGGTTGATACCACAAAATGAATAACAGTAAAACTCTTTTATTGTTCTGTTATTATTCATGTTTTCCACCCCGATGGTAATAAGCACTTCCCGTTCCACTCCGCTGGTAACATTTTAATAAGCGCCCCCACCCACTCCAAATTTTGAAGCATCCTGGGCGCTTATCACGTCGAATATGATATTTAAGTATGGAATTAGCATGTTTTTCAACTTTAGCTATTGGCAAGGTTCCCTGTTTCGTTGTTGTGACTGCCAGTGATTTCTATTCATTCCACAGAAAAAGCTTCAGCACATTGGCATTTTCACAGAATGGAAAATATTTGGCCACTGGTGAGGTAAGTTGCTGTAAATTGTTCTTAAATAAAAAGAATTTTTTTGATCAAACTTAAAGAACATGACCGCATTTATTTACATCCATAGAACCAATATTGGGTAAATCAAACCACGACAAAATATTTTCAATAGGATTAAGGTCAGGACTCTGTGGTACCAGATTATTAAAGAATTCTTCATGATGGGGTACTGGAACCTGTCACAGAGAGTGTGGGACAGGAAAGAGACATGCTTGGATCAAGATAATGAGACTGATTCAGGTCTTTACAGAACCACGTAGCTATTTCTGTCAGAGAAGCACAAAAAGTGGTAAAGATGTAAAGACTACTTCAAATTTTTTTTGAAGATATGTGAATGACAAGACTGTGGCAGAACAGGTGGCTTAAAAAAATGATTTGGATCAAAAACAAGTCAAGGCCATTTGTATAGCACATTTCATGTACAATACAATTCAGTCATTTGCATAAAATATCATTACATGAAACAAACTAACAGGAAAAAGAATAAATGTAAAACAGAACAAGCTCAATAGAATAAGATAAATAAAATGCAAGAAATAATTTACAGTTCACTTTGGGGAATTAATGAAAGGCAGTGGCAAATAGAAACAATTTTAACCCTGAATTAAAACAACTAAGAGCTTCAGCAGACCTGCAGAATTAAAAAAAAAAACAGCCAGTAGTCAGAAGCGGTAGGTGCAGTCTTGCGGCTGGAGAAGCTCAAAATCACTGCATTAATTGAGGTAGCAGACAAAATAATCGCAATTAGTATTCTGTTGGGGTTTGGGTGGGGTGTGAAGTAGGAACCCTGCAACTTCTGTTAAGTTCAGCTCGCCTTTCACCTTTTTCCGTGTTACAAAATGCCTTCTAATGAAAATGTGAGGGCTGGAGCATGAGTCAGACCCAAAGATGCAGTAGACCATGTACGACGCTTCAACAAGTTTATTTTAGCACGGGGGAAACCACAATCACTGGATATAAGAATTTAACTGGTTGAGCACAAGGCAGAATACCAGGAGTCCGAGAGATCACGGGGAAAAACGGAATCCCAAGGAAGGACAATCTTCTGATGCCGGAGAGGAGCGCACCGCTCCTATTCATAGCTTGCTGATTGCTGAGTGGATACAGGTGCGCTCTCAGGACCTCGCCTGCAGGTAACAGCCACACCCCTCGCCTGCGCCTGCAGTGAATGGAGAGAGCGAGAGAGAGTGAACGCTGCCAGCAAGCACAGACCATAACAGAAAATCTTTTTGTTTGAATTGGTCTGATTTTTTTTTTTTCACTCTGTCTTTTCTGATTCATTAAATTCTCTGGAGCCAACTGGCCTTCCGTGCTTTCTTGTTGTCGCCATTGTTGTTAATAGTCTGAAAATAATGTTAAATTATAGGTGTAATAAATAAATAATATTTATTGTATTATTTATTATATTATTATTATATAATAAGATGTAATAAATAATAATAATAAATTTTAGGTGGGCATATACCAAAAAGCCCCCCCATGCCCCCTCTCGGACTCGGAAATGAATTAAGATATTTGATGTACATTTTAAAATAAAATATATTTTATGCAAATTACCTCAACTGTGTAACTAGCAGCAGGAAAAAACCCACAAATACAACACTGGAGTGACTTCTGTAAATCACACTGGATAAGAGCATCTGCTAAATGCTGTAAATGTAAAATTCAGGATTTTTAACCTGGACACCCCCCCTCCTTTTTCCTTTTTATATATATATAAAATATATACATATACACAATTGAAAGGATTTAAATTGGTTCAGTATTGAGTTAAAACCTGTCTTTCCATTGTGCCAGACACTTTTAACAATATTAGGAGCCTGTCAGTGATGCAAAGGTAAAGTGCTTGTTTTCACCACTGACTGGTTCCTAATGTTATTATATGTATCTGACATAATGGAAAAGAGATACACATCTGTCTCTCTACCTCAATTACTGTAAAGAAACTGTAGAGAGAAAAAGACTGCTTCTGGAGCAACTCTTCCAGTCTCTGGTGCCTTATTCGGTTTTGGACCAAGTAATTTGCCTCGTGGTGCTTTATAGTAGTTAAATGTTAAAACTTTTCTGTTGTCTGAGCTGACAGTTTTTTCTTTATTCATTTGTTTGAACAGAGTGGACACATGCCCTGTGTGAGAGTGTGGGATGTGGCAGAGCGTACTCAGGTGGCAGAGGTCCAGTGCCACAAGTATGGAGTTGCCTGTGTTGCCTTTTCTACTAATGGCAGCTACATTGTGTCTGTGGGATTTCAGCATGATAGGACAGTCAGCGTCTGGGAGTGGAAGGTAGGTTTAGTAATGGCTTTCCTAAATTTGAAAATGTATTTCATGCGTGTTGTAAATTTCTACATGTTTTATTTTATATGTAATACTGTGTATAACATTTTTGTGTAAATTTTGTAATAGATGGAAGAATATTAAATTGCCAGTTATTTTTATAAAGCATTTATTATAGTCCATTTGTTAAAATGTATGGGTGATTTTAGTGATGAAACTTTTTTATCTGGAATTCTATTTCTTTATTTTCTTTTCATATTAAGTTTTTAATAATTTTGTCCATGACCTATATTTAATTAAGACCGTCCATCCAGATTCTGCTCGCCTCAGCTTGTGGCCTCTCAATTGTCTATGCGTGTATGGGCAATCTTAAATTGAGAGCTAATTTAATTATTCTCGTTATTGTCGTTCTGTATCTCAAATAGACAGGAGATTATGTTGCTGTTTCTTGTTTAATTTTTTGGTAGCATCTGAATGCTTTAAAATATTAATGTCATACCTGTTTTGATTTGAGTAAATAATTGTTTGATTTACTGTTTTTTATTTTTTGCAGAGAGGCACCGTTATTGCATCTAATAAAGTGTCTAGTCGTGTTCTGGCGGTTTCCTTCTCTGCGGACAGTAGCTACTTTGTCACTGCAGGGAACAGACATGTCAAATTCTGGTATCTGAATGCCTCCAAAGAGAGACATGTAAGAAAAATAATTATTAATTTGATCAGTGACTGAAGTGGA
This sequence comes from Plotosus lineatus, assembly GCA_024760905.1. Taxonomy (NCBI): domain Eukaryota; kingdom Metazoa; phylum Chordata; class Actinopteri; order Siluriformes; family Plotosidae; genus Plotosus; species Plotosus lineatus. The sequence continues at coordinate 19,770,973 of CM045747.1, read as the reverse complement.
CTATCAGAATATCATACCAGTCATTATTTCAATATGTATAATTACACATAATCATTCCTTTTGTTTCTGCTGAGGAAGACACTTTGCACCAAGCATTGCACTTTGCCAGGAAATAAGTGTGAAAACAGTAATGTGACATTTTAAAATCTTGTGATAAGTGTATGTATGGTTTGGGCACCATTCTTTGTTTAGACCTCATATATCACATTTACATGCACACAACATCACTCAGTCTTGCAACTGCATTTTGTCAGCTGCTGACAACTCTGTGCAATGGGTGGGAGGTCCAGAGAACTTCTCAGACTCACCATTCTCATGCCATCCCCAGTTGGCAGGACTTTCAGTTTACATTTTGCACACTATTGCCTGGCCCTATAGGCAGGCAGCTTGTGAGGCAGATGGTCTCACATGCTGAACCAGGGATGCGCTTGTTGGTGGCATGGCATTGAGTGAACAAGTCAAGGGTTTTTGTTTTGTTTTTTGTTGTTGTTGGGGTTTTTTTTTTTTTTTTGGGAAAAACTAGCAGCCATGTTGAATTTTGGTTATCACCTTTGACTTTTTCACATACACTTCAATATTTGCGCAATTAATATACACTTGTTCATTTAAGTTCTAATCTGAAAACAGCCAAATTTGGTTCTTGTATGATAAATTGAATGATTCTTATGGATGTTAACTTGATCTGCCTCACAATAGACAGTAATCGGTTAATAAGGGGTGGTGCCAAAAACGTGCGGCGTTTCTGTGGAGAAGAATCTTCTTTTTTTTTTTTTTCCCCCCTTCTTTCTTCCCACATGCATTATTTATATGGGTGTAATGGACATGGAAGATTCCAGCCTGCTTTGGGAGGTTTGGAAAGCCCTCTGGTGACACTTTGACAGCATATTGAAATAAAAAAAATTGTTTCATGGATTGTGCTCGATAAACAAACACCAGGTTTTGTGTTTGGTTAACATTGAATAATGCCATACATTGGTTTGCTTGTAGGTGAACAGTACAGTGCCCCTGATTGGTCGATCAGGGTTGCTAGGAGAGCATCAGAATAGTGAATTCTGTGATTTGGTATGTGGACGTGGCACTATGTCGAGCAGTACCTACTGTATCACTCATACTGGACTACTATGCCAGTTTAACAGCAACCGGCAGCTGGATTTATGGGTTGACCTCAAAGTAAGTCTCCATTCTTTAGAAATCACTCTCCATTATGAAGAAAAACAAAGTTCAGCTATATTTAAGCCATTGTGATAGCATCGGTTGACCACACTTCATTGCATTCTGTCAAACGAATCCTTTGAAGTTACATATTATTTTTTGTGTGGTTTTTTTTTTTTTGTCTTCTTGCAGACGTCTTCGGCACGCTGTCTATGTGTGAGTGAAAATTTCATTTTTTGTGGCTGTGCAGATGGCACAGTGCGGGTATTTCGCCCGCAAAATCTGCATTACGTCACTACGCTGCACCAGCCCCACTGTCTAGGAGTGGACCTTTCTCAGAGCAAGCAGCCTCAGTAAGTCTTTCTATTGAGGTTTTGCAGTCATGTGACCCAATACCTTCATGCTCCATCTTGGATGGCAAGTGTGATCCAGAACACACACGATTCACTAAGCATGGCTTCAAAAATAACCGATAATGACAGCAAAAGCAAAATATGCGAGTGTCGAAGGCAAAAGTAATAGCACTATAATATTGTCAGACGTTGTCAATCATCTGACAGGTGACCAGAGGGCGAGGCATATGAGTAAAATAAAGCAGCTGGGGATTGCCGATCCAGATCTAATGCCGCAGTCAATGTTTAGGAATGTGTTAGAATGCGACCATTCTTCCCTTCCTGCTTTTGCCTATTTGGATCCTTGTACATATCTTGTCCACGGCCCATCTCCATTTACTGGCAAAGAGTTAAAAGCTTACAAATCAATGGAAGCTTACAAGTATTTTGTTGCCGAATTTGTAAGCTGTATGCAACAATGGGAGCCAGGAACCGGGAAGAGAGACTCCCACCTCATAACGGCTAAGGTGTGTGTTCTATCCACAAATAGACCGACACAAACAAGCGCTTCTGCAATAATAAATTTAAATTATCACTGCTTATAATGGTTGTATAAATTCACATATTTTATTTATATATAAGCCTATACAGTATGTGTGTGTATGTATGTATGTATGTGTGTGTGTGTGTGTGTGTGTGTGTGTATATATATATATATATATATATATATATATATATATATGTATGTGTATATAATATATATATATATATATATATATATATATATAAAATATATATATATAGTATATAATTTTTTTTTTTTTTTATATATAGCATCGATTTTATTTTACTGGATGCGACCTCAATGACATTAGCCACCATAGGCCCAATATAATAATGTATATTTACCTGACACAAAGTGTTCGCTGCATATTTTACTGTATTCTGTAGGATTCCAATCTTTCCTATTTACCACTGCGATCCACTTGGCTTTTCTCTCCGGGTCAGATGGAAAACAATAAAATGACAGTGCAGGCTTAATCCTCTGTCTATTTGCACAGCCAACAGCGCAACACGATATAACCGTACTCACTGGTTATTTTGTATCACTCCGGGGAAGTTAGTAACCGACAAACAACATCCAGTTGGGTGATATTGAACCACTATTACTTATTTTAAAATGTTTAGCAATGTTGAATGAGCGAGCGCTGTCCGGATCGTGCCATCCAATATGGCAGATAAACAAAAGTCACGTGACCCTGTGACATCACGTGCAAAACCTCAATAGGGTGTACATATCAAAACTTATGGGTTCTAGCTGCTTATGTAGATGGATAATTGTATCTAGGACGAGGACATCAGCTTGGCAATTCTCCAAAATAATTCATCAGGTTGGTTAATTTGCAGCATTTGATTAAGTGGGAAGTTGAAGTTCAGAATGTCATCATTTTTGGGAGACATTAATATACATTCATGATGCAAAGTAGGGTGGGAAAAAAATGGAATTTTTGATCATCATATTTTGCAAGTTGCAGTCTTGCTATGTTATTGTGTGATTAGTTCTTTCTTCCTCAAAACAGTGAAATGTGTAGTAATGTTAAAGGTTTAACAAGATAGTGTCACTGTGCAAATACTATTATGTACATCAAACACCTTAATATTAACTGAGTGGTCTGTAGCCGTATACATAGCAGGCTGCAAAGCACTTTAGGTTTTGATCCCTTTCTATCATATCCAGCAATAACAGCTTTAGAAGTTTATGCAGCAGTAACTCTTCTCTGGGATCAGAACAGACATACGAGCCTTCGTTCCCCATGACAATCACTGCACTCTGAGCGTCAATGACACTCTTGCCAGTTCCCTGGTTACCCATTTTTGGAAGACCGTTGGTAGATGCTTATCACTGCCTTCCGTGGAAACCCCATAAGCTGCTTTTCTTTTTATTATTTATTTTATTTTTTTGGAAGTAAAACGTGGACCTTGTGAGTGTGACTCAGATCCTGATGTTTGCTAATTTTTTTCTGCTTCCAACTCATAAATTCTAAGAGTTTGCAAGGTTTAGAAAATGTCATTCATTCATTCTTTTTCTGGACTGATTAAGACTAATTAGGGTCAGGGGGGCTAACTAGCACCAGTCTCAGCCGATTCTGGGTGAGGGTGGCGTACACCCTGGACAGCTCGCCAGGCAATTGCAGGGCTAAAAGAAAGTGTGTTCATTAAAAGTAGGAGGTGCTACTTTGTGACTGCTGATGGTATGCATAGTCATGTTATAGATTTGCTATCACTTGCTGAGGCAGGAGGAATTCTGAGGTGAGGCGACCTTCTGAATTGTATGGATATTTGGAGCCCGAGAATGACAAGTTACACACATTAGGCAAATGTGTCACTTATGAATGTCTCAGTGTGATTGTGGCAATTGAGAAACCATGAGGAAGCTTGCTGACCTTATATCTTACGAAGCACCAGATTTCGCAGTTTTATGTCCTTCGATTAATTATGGTATTTAAATACATTTCCCTGATCTGAAATACAGTTTGTAAATACCTGTCATAAAAATAACCGAATTGTTAATATAGACAAAATATGAAAGACGACAATAGGTGTCGCTGCATCTTTTCAGTTATTGATAATTTACTTTTACATAATTTACTGTTTGTCTTCAAGTTAAATGTGTCTGTGAGTGATGGCTGTAAATCACCAACAATATTTTACACCTTTTTTATTTTCCTTTATGTGCATATAGGCCAGATGCCGAGTATCCAGATACACTGGCATTAACTCATGATCCTGTGACTGGCCACCTGATTTGTGTATATAATGATCACAGTGTTTATGTTTGGGATGTGCATGATCTCAACAGTGTCGGGAAAGTGTACTCTTCCCTGTATCACAGTGCTTGTGTCTGGAGTGTTGAGGTATGTATTTATCAGAATTATGCAATTTTTATATACACTTAGAATTGGTTTTATCGTTCTCAATATGAACAGTACTGATTTCAAAATGTATGACATTGCAATGGTTTTTAAGCCTTGTACTGTAACAGTTTCTGTACATACAAACTTACTTTTTAGACCTACCCAGAGTTAGAAGATTCACTTGCAGCTTTGCTGCCAGGAACATTCCTAACTTGTTCATCTGATAACACCATTCGTCTTTGGAAAAGCGATATTCATCAAAGCCGTTATCAAAGCTCCAACTTCTGTAGCCAGGTAGGTACACTGTGATGTTCCAAAAAAACTCGCAATTACCAGGTGATGTATGCAGGTTATTCTCAATGCATGTATGTGTATTCATTAAAGGACTTGATGAAGATTCTGTATGTGGATAATGACACTGGACACCTTAAAGCTCCACCAGATAAAATAGAGGGTTATCAAGATGGCAAATTTGGAATCAGAGTCTTGGGAATCAGCCCTGATGGTCAACACCTGGCAGCTGGAGATCGCAGTGGAAATCTACGGTGAGACATGTATTTAGGTAATAATAGAAGCTATATGCCCTTGTAAATATTTTTGGGATAATCTAGGCAGTGTTCATATGAGACATGGAGGCGTAGATTATATCAGTTTAATAATGACATTGCATCTAGGAAACTTTTGTAATAAACCTTTATAAAGGGAGTGATTTACTTACTTTGTCTGGTTGTCTGTACTAATCTCTAATAGGATCTATGGACTTCAGTTTATGGATGAACTTCTGAGAATTGAGGCCCACGACTCTGAGATTTTATGCCTGGCCTTCTCTCCGACAGAGACTGGTAAGTTTATTGGAATCCTCAGTCAAGGTTAATTCTGCAGCATGCTGAGCATATAAAATGGGAAACTAATTTAACCAAAGTAGGATTGTGTAATTTGCCTGAATTACAAACTATTAAAAAATAACAAACTATTAAAAAAAATAAGTCATTCAAAACATAGATTGTATTATCAACAAAAGTGCAGTAGTGCCTTATTTGTTGATGTGTTACTGGGTTATTAATCCGAAGGTCAGCGGTTCAAGCCCCACTGTCATCACTATTGGACCCTTGAGCAAGACCCTTAACCCTCAATTGCTCAAGTTGTATAAAAATGATTTGCAAGTTGCTCTGGATAAGAGCATCTGCCAAATGTTGTAAATTTAAATGTAAAAGTGCATGTATTTTATAGAAAAAAAAAGCAAATTCATAAATAAAATTAATCAATGGTTGTGTTACATTGAGAGATTATTAACATAACCATTTATGTCAGTAGAAATCCTCCTTTTGCATCGATGTCTGTGTGGAGTATCAACCTGATTTTAAATATTTTAAGTAATAAAAAATGAACGAAAAAAAACAATAACTGGTTTGCTTAACTCTAGAACACAGGACACTTTCTCAGTTTATACAGGTTTCTAAGTAGTTGTGGCTAAACAGGTGGTGATAAATCAAATAATCAAAGCATATATGCTTTCACTGTAACCATTATTTATAGGTTTAAGCAAAGCTATTTTGTGTGTAAGGGGTCATTCAACATTTTCCTAAGCGTACAAAACATACGCCGGGGGGAGGGGGTGAGATGTCTGTCTAGGCTTTTTAATATTATAAAAATGTCAATCAACAATAATAAATGCGCTCATGAATATTTTATTATTTTTTGGGCGTGTACATTTGAAACTCTCAATGCACGATTCGCCAACCACCTAAGAGCGGTAGACGCACAACAACAAGATCCTTTGATTCGCTCTGCTTGACATAACACCGGTGTTAACGCTTAAAGCTTTTAAAGTTTAAGGCTACGTAAGGGCGTAGGCTGGGGGGGTGCACGTGCACCCCCCCCCCCCCACACACACACACAGCAAGAGTTGAGTTCTGCTGGACAAGAAATTATGTGTATGCACAATCTTATAAATAAACTTAATGACTGTTATTGAAGAGAAAGTCGGAGATAAGTTCCGCATGACTAGAGTCAGGAAGTTAACGTGTAACTGACCAAGCAACAAACATAATATTATCAGTAAGCGATAATAGCTGAACACTGTCAATCAAACAAAGTGTGAGTGTAAGAATAAAGCACAGTTTGTTAGTACCGCCTCCGGCTCCTGCACATGTGTTAGAACACAAACATTGATGCACAGAGCCTGTATCTGCAGCCTAATGCTCAGTACTTTTATAAAATTAATAGTATGTTTTTGTGCTGTAAATAAGTATTATTATTTGTTTGTGCCTTGAAATAGATAAATAACTTTAGCTCAATTTGTAAATGTATTTAGCACGTGTACTTGCAGATGTAGTTTGAAATATATTTGAGAATGTTTTGGGTTGAACTATAATATTTGATTCGTCTTCTGAGAGTAATAGATGAATCGTCTTCTACTGAAAAACTGTGCATGTTGTTGGTGTGAGATTCCATGTTGTTTATATCGTATAATATGCTATGATATGCATGCACTATATTTCATTTGGTACTTTGTACCAACCCAGTGACGTCACGGTAACTTTGTGTAGGCGGGCACTTTAGCAATGGCGGCTTTCGGGTCGATAACTTGTACGACAAGCACATAAAACAAACCGCTGTGTGTGTAATGGTTTATTTATGAATACTACCCAACCCGGTATCAGCTGCTGAAGCATCAGAAGGCAGCTGAACTGAAGCGTGGTTGTCCAAAAGCCAATGACCAATAAAAAATGCAGACATTTTGAATTATATTTTAATATAAAATAATATTATTAAAAACAATGTCATTTTTATTATTATAATTAAATGTCTTAATATTGTTACAGGTGTCATTAACAAGAATTCCTTAAAAGTATAATTTTTTTATTGATTTCATTATTATTTGACTGGTGTATAAAAGAGGTATTGGTCAAGGAAATACATTTATTTATTTTGTAAAAGAGGTTTGAATATTGTTTTGTTTAATATCTTATTAAAAAATCCTGCTGAGAGATCATCAACAAAGATCATCAACATTTATTTGTACACTTTCGGAGGGTGTGTGTGTGTGTGTGTGTGTGTGTGTGTGTGTGTGAAAAAAAAGAGTACTCTCTGCACGCTTGGGAAAATGTTGAAAATGTTGAACCGCACCTAAACAAGCAGCCTGGTGAATGTTCCTGGCACACCTGGTTGTTGCCATAGTGATTAAGCCACAGATACTAACAGTTGCACTGCCTTTTGAACTGTAAAACGTAGTTGGAGCATGCCTTGCTTTGGACTTCTGATTTGGAAATTGTATTTTGCAATTTATCGCAATGACGTTGACAGTGTTTGAGAGTCGAAAATTTGATAAATGCTGTGATGTAAATTATTTCACAGTACTGTGAAAAATATTCAATGAATCGTGATGTAAACATGACACTCAATGATTTTAAGTGATTTTTAAACCCTGTTTTTATTGACTTTTATGGAGATACTCATGGTGTAGCTGTCAGAGGCCCACCATTTAAATATCTTAAGGAAAACAATGGCATTACAGGGATCCCTCGCTACCTCACGCTTCAATTCATGCGGCTTCAGTGCATTGTTTGTTTGTTTTCTTTAAATATTCATCTAATTTAAAAAAAAAGGAAATTAAGGAACAATAGGGGGGGAAAGTTAAGAAAAATGCCACAAAAACAAGGCCAATTATGCAAAAAAAAAAAAAACCTTAAACCAACAAGAAACAACCCAAAGTCTCCAATCAAAACTAAGTTACATTGTTGTGAGGTGCGCATCAAAGTGTGTGCACCCAATTAACCGCGGAAAGTGAGGGGTGTGTGTGTGTGTGTGTGTGTGTGTGTGTGTGTGTGTGTGTGTGTGTGTGTGTGTGTATATAACGTTTTGTGTAACATTTGTTTAGTGTTTATGCATGTTACAAAACAATGATTAACTTGTTTGCATGATTTTTTATGACATGCTCTGCCCCTGGACCCCGCAAGGGGCCTTCGGACCCCTAGACCCCCAGTTGAAATATTTCATTTCCTCTATTTCTAATCCCGTTTCCTCTATTTTTTTCTAAACCTCACTGGGATCTCTGCATTATGTCTTTGTTATCTTTGATTTATTCTATTTAGTGCTCCCAGAGATTTGGTGTGACCCTGGTTGCTTTTACCACTGACAAGTTTGTGAGGAAGTGGCTGGTGTGAGCAGGGAAAAAATATGCTGACAGTCTTTTCTGTGGTTTGTGAGTGCAATGGAAAAGTGATGTTGTTGAAATAAATTAAGCTATAAAGTCAGATACTGTTCTGATCCCTCTTGCCTGTGTAAATTTGAAATTTGCTGTCTTCCTGTGACTAGGGGTGTCCACCAATGTTTTATAAATGCAGAACTTAATGTTATTGTACCCCACTTTTTCTTAATGCCAGGAAGAACATGTATCATTGAAAAGGCTCTGCCTCGAATATTTTGATCTGAGTAGCTCTCGGTGCTTTTGGACCTGTGGGACTTTTTGTAGTTCTGAAGTACCCTTATTTTGTTTACCATACTGAAGAAAATCATAGTTGTTAGAATGCTGTTTTAAGGGATGATTTAATTCTCTGTTTATGGGTAGGTCAATTCAGCACAAAAGGAACTATAGCTGATGTAAGTATATGGTGATTGGGTCAAACACAGAAGCTTAGAATCACCAGCTTCTACAGAAATATATGACCAAGACAAATGAACAAGTCTAAATTCTAGTGTTGCTCGTTTGAACATTGTTGGACATGAAGCAGATTCTACTGAAAACAAATAACTAGTGAGGTTTCTTTAAGCATCGGCTAAACCAGGGGTCGGGAACCTTTTTTGCTGAGAGAGCCGAAAAAACCCAAATTTTAAAATCTAATCCTAGGAGAGCCATATGTATATTTTAATACCAAAAACAGCTAAATGGAAGAGGAAAATCAACGAGTTTATAGTATAATAAGACAGAATTTATTTTGAACAACATTGTAACTTAATAGCAACAACATTGTAAGTTAATAACAAGAAACTAACAATTATTTAGCCGCTAAACCAACTGCCGGTCAGCTTATGTCACTACAGCCTTCCTACTCGAAGTGAAATGCAAACAGGAAATAAAAGCTCTTGAAGGGATGTAGTACTCAGTAGAACTTGCCAAAGGGAAACTTTTTCAGTAAGTCCCTAGAACTGTTTGGTAGAAAGTGTCCACTGTCGTGGTGTGAAAGATAGATGGTTTACAGCTCAGAGTGGATGTTCAGATGAGTTCACAGGAGAAAATGATTTCAGATTATGAAAATAATGCTTTTTATTTATGTTTTCCCTTTCAGGCGCTCCAAGCCACCTTAAAAACACAAAATAAAAAATTAAAATGCAGCACTAAACTGTTACAATAAACATTATAAAAGCACAAAATATTTATCATATAAATATTACATAAGAAATTTGGACTAAGATCATGTAGAATATTCGAAGGCGTTTTGAAAGATGTTTGAAGGCGGGAATAGTCAGTCTACCAATCCGCTTGAAGAGAGTTCGAAAGGCGACGGGCTGGAGGTTTTGAACTCTATACTATGCGGGCAGGGGCTCTAGTGAGATAAATAAGAGTATGAGCTAGGAATTGACACAGAGCACCACTTAAGTTGTGGGAGGACATGTGCTATTGAAGGGACACTGGCAAGAACAGTTATAATGAAGCAGTTGAAGATTTTGCAGAAGATTGTTTTGAAGACCAAAGAGAATACGGTTGCATTCGTCAGTGTGAGAAACTTGTGAAAAAAATAATGGCAGATGCAATGCAATTTCGAAAATGTAAAAATTGTTGTTGTGAGGATTTTTATGAATGCTTTTTATTTTGAATACCCTGAAAATAAGTAGAAAATTGTAATGCAAAGCTCAGCAACTGCAGCACAAACACAAATACGTAGCATAATAATAATAATTGGTATACAAAATATTCTGAACATTTCAGACCCTGTTCTTCATGTTACGTGATGAGATGGGTTTGTAGCAGACAATGTTAGGTGAACATAAAAAGACACTAGCTTGTGGATAGATATGGACAAGTCAGATAAAGGCCGATAAAAGGAGCAGCAGACAAGATCAATAATATGACCTTTGGAATGAGTAGGAAAGTCTAAGTAGTCCTGAAAACCTATACTGTAAAGGTAGGATAATATAGAATGTAAACTGTGGCACCGTTACAGACGATACTTTTCAGCTGTTTCTGTAGAGTATAGTGAGCCTGCAGTCCCAGTGAGGCTTGTGTGGTTGAGAGATTTAAACAAACCCAGAAGGAATGGGTTAATTAAGCTGTGTATAGCAAGTAGGTTGATTAGCCATTGAGTTGATAAATTCAAAAATGTCAACAACAGAACGTTGAGCTTCTGAACAAAATATACACCTCGTGTTGGTCCATATTATACCAGGAGCATCATTATGCACTATGGCTGCTTGTTGTCTGATTTACCTGTGCGTACTGATAAGAGATACTGACAGAATATGCTTAAGAATGTTGTTGCCGCAAAATCAGAATTGTCTTTAATTCCATGAGGGTGGCCTTGATCACTACCCTTATTTAAGGGTTCCAGTAAAACAAATGATGGTCGTAGAGATTTATATACTACCTGGAAATAATTTGGATGTTTGAGGAAATGCTTGAAAAATAATGTAAATCTTTTTTAACCAGGTGTGCATCTTTTGGCTTCAGCCGGTCGGGATCGACTGATTCATCTTTTCAATAGGGATGAAAACTACAGTCTCGTTCAGACTTTTTATGACCATTCAGCATCGGTCACTGCCATAAAATTTACAGGTCAGTTTGCGAAAGTCATTTAATGTATTTGCTTTGCTTGTTGTACAAACATCAATTTGAAGATTACAAATTCCTCATTTTGGGAAATTTTATTATTATTATTTTGAAAAAATTTGTTGTAGGTTTGGGTCCAAAGGTGAGCATGGTAAGCTGTGGTGCCGACAAGAGCATTTACTTTCACTCTGCTGAAAAGGTAACTGTACCAAGTTATTGTTAAGACGAGGTTTCTGTGGTTTTCATCAGCAAATATTATCTTTTATTCTTTTGCTCCAAGTGTGTGGCCTGGCTGTATTGTTACAGACTTCTCAGGACCTGGCCTTCTCAAGATCACATCATGTGGTAGAAAAAAGTACATTATATGACATGGACTTGGATGCCACACTTTCACATACTGCCGTCGCCTGCCAAGATCGCAACATTAGGTTGTGTCTGTTTGTTTGTTAGTCTGTTTTTGATGCACAGCTATATGAGCGAAAAGTTTTAATCATTTCCCTGTGTACTTGATATTTTTCAGAGTGTACAATGTGAAGAGTGGCAAGATGAAAAAGTGTTTTAAAGGCTCTTTAACTGATGATGGCCCAGTGCTGAAGGTGTGTTGTCGGGCATGTGGCATTCATTTAGATTGTCAATTTTTCCATTTATAACTTTGGTTTACATGATAAGGAATATATAAATATATATATATATAGCGTGTTTCTGTCCCTTGCTAAAAAGGGTTGTGACAGGAAGGGCATCCGACGTAAAAAACCTCTGCCAAATCAAACATGCGAATCGAATCAGATGATTCGCTGTGGCGACTCCTCAGTAAAAAAGGGAAAAAGCCGAAAGGAAGACAAATATACATATAAATAAATATATATATATATATATATATATATATATATATATATATATAAATATAAATATAAATATAAATAAATAAAGTTTGCTGTGAATGAGATGAATTCACCTAGCTTTGATTTTTTTTCTTCTTCTGATTACTGTGTATAGGTAAATAGCATTATACAGTATCTTTTAATGGTTTATTGCTTTCCATAAATTAAGACATGACAATTATTCAGGTTAATCTGTAGTTTCTTTACTTGTATACTTTCTTTACTGAAAACTTCAATCTAGTGTTTATTTATGAAAATACTCACCTGAAAATTAAATTACTCTGCCTCACCTTTTCTCATTATTATTGTTTTGCTCCTGAATAATAAATGATGATGAGTATTAAATGGTGAGTAGACATGATAATGAGTAGCATAGCAAATGAGGGACCTAGTTGGCAGAAGCGTATTTCCACATAACTCAAACCGATTCATCATCACTTTGACATGATACGATGGTTCCATGAATCAAAAACTTTTTTTTTTTTTTGAACTGCAGTAAAGGTACTCTTTTTAAAATGTTTTGCATTCAAAGAATCCTTTAACTTATTGATACAAATTGTTTATTACTATAAGCATTTATTTAGTGTCAAATTTGTTAAACTTTTTCCTGGTAATATTTTCAGGTGCAGTTGGATCCTTCCGGGATGTTCTTAGCCACCAGCTGCTCAGACAAGAGCATCTGTATTTTTGATTATGAGACTGGGGAGTCTGTTGCTATGCTGTTTGGGCATTCCGGTGACGTTGTTTAATTGTTAGTTGACGTTGTATATTTTTATTTTTTTATTTATTTATTTTTTACACATTTCCTTCCATCTATTTCTTCACAGAAATTGTGACTGGTATGAAATTTAGTCAAGACTGCAAGCATCTAATCACGGCCTGTGGCGATGGGTATGTATTATTCATTTGTTCTGATTATGTGGTTCATTCGATCAAACAAGGGAGCTGTTCTGGTTATGACTGTTGGGTTGAAAAATTTAATAGGTTTCTGATATTTCTCTATTTCTGTATAAATATGACCGAAAACAACAACCTATAGTACTGGGTCGGCAGTGGTGGCTCGGTGGTAATGTGTTGGATTACTGATCTCAAGGTTGTTGGTTCAGGCTTCACCATCAATGCGTTGTCACTGCTGTGTGCGTGTGTATGACTGTCACGTCACTCATTTCCAATTCTCTATCAAATACTCAATATTAATTCACTTATAGCTGATAGATGTATACATACAGCACATTGTAGAATGTAGAAAAAATATATAATAGGTTGAATATACAATATGACAGACTTTGACTGTAAAGAATCATTGTTGAATTTAGTAAATTTTCTGTGGGGTGATTAGTGTATGTGCTGTCTACGCATTAGCTGTGTGTTTGTATGGAGGCTATGCTCTCAAATGACTAACTCAATGCGGAAGAGACTGGCAGAGAGGAAGCGGCGAGCAGGATTAAGGAATGTGAACAGAAGTACTGCCAAACAGCAAGCCATCAGGTACAACGTAGGAATTTAGTACATACCTGTTTAAATACAGAGATTCACTGATTAAGCTGTTTGAATTAGATAATGATTTAGATGTTGATTTGTTTCTGATTTTATTCTTAAGCACACAAGCAAATTATTTTTAGACCAATTGTATCTTTGCTATTTTCTTATCAAGGAGAGAAACCTACATCACTGTACCGTGTGGTGGTGTGACTCAGTCAAAAGTTGGAGAAACATGCAGCTTGTTGAAGGAAGAGGAGTATGTTGTAGATCCCAAGACCCCAGCCAGGCGAGATATTGCTGTAGGTTAGTGGGTCCAAATTTTATTTTAAAATCACTGATGTCATATGTTGCCCAGTGTTTTGTTATTATTTTAGTCATCACCTTCTCATTTTGAACATTTTTTTTTTTGCTCAGTTTAAACTTGGCTTGATATTCATTTTGATTATTTGTCTATTTATTTATTTTAGGTAGTCCAGATATTGTGATGCCGCAGACCAATGGCCGACTCCCTATGTGGGCTCGTAGATTGGTATGTTTCTCAAGCAGATGTTATTGGTGAAATTCAGTGCCCTCCATGATTATTGACACTCTTCATAAAAATTTGTATCAATGGTTCCATATGCACTTTTTTGTACTGTGGTTTCAACTCGTACTGAAAAAAAAAAAATAGAAAAACCCAACCCTTATCGAAATGAATGTATTCACAGAATACTAAACCCTTATCAAGAAATAATTATCTTTGCCCAGAACACTTTCGGCATGAACATGAACACCCCTCGGATTAGAGTGAACACTGTACAGACGCTCCCCAACTTACGTTGATCCGTTTTACAAACGACAGACTGAACGTGCCCCTCCTTCTTCCCAGTTCAGTTACATATACATTGTTTTATTTATATATATATATATATATATATATATATATATATATATATATATATATATATATATATATACACACACACACACACACACACACACACACACACATATATATCAGTTATATGGCATGTTACCCTTGTGTTGAGACGTCGTCTCTGTGATCTTTGTGTTTACACTGTTTTTGTGGACTTTTGTAACCCTAAGCAAATATGCGTGGTCAGAAACGTAAGCCTACTAGCATGGGTACAAGTCTCATATACACAGATGAATTAACTATCTGCTTGGATACTCAGGTAAGCAAAGAGAGTTGTGAAATGAATGAAAACCCGAATCCAGAAAAGAAAGAGAGCTGTCCGCTCTGCTGGTGATTCACATCAGTGCAGGCTGAGTATTAAACCAGTATTCAATGGCGCCCTTGCTCACTTGAAAGACCGGAAGTCCGTATAACCCGCGCTTTGTTTCAAGCACAAAAAAGTAAACTACTTTCGGTGTTGAGCGCCTCACATATTGTAAGCCAGTGGTTCTTAACCTTGTTGGAGGTACCGAACCCCACCAGTTTCATATGCACATTCACCGAACCCTTCATCAGTGAAAAATAAAAATATGATTTTTTTACAAATTCAAGACATAGGTACTGTTGTGTTCTTGTATTCCCATCTCCATGCAGTTTCACGAAGTGTTCCTTTAGTTTTGCTTGTGTGAGACTAGAGTTGCTCAACTTGGAATTGCAAATCATTCAGATAGGATGCTGAGTCCCATCACGTTCCGTGATGCATGTGAATCCATGTTGTACATATTCGTCCAACCACTTTCTTTATTTGCTTGACATAGCTAGTATGGATTAAAATATTCCGAAAAAAATCTCACGACTTCACACATTGACTACTGAGCGGGCTAAATTCCCCGCTGCACTGATTGGCCAAGCAATGTAATGTGATCATCTGCAGCCAGTGATGGCCAAGCGGGGCGTGTCATCACTAATTGACATGATGAGTCGGGTGTGTCCTGACCTCCGTGGCAGAAGCTCCGCCGAACCCCTGAGACCGACTCACCGAACCCCTAGGGTTCGATCGAACCCAGGTTGGAAACCACTGTTGTAAGCGATGATTAGCTGTTTTAAGCTTCATGTAAAGTGACTCGGCTCAGCTTCATGTAATGTGATTCGGCTCAGCTTCATATAAAGTGACCATCTGTTGACCATCGGAACCATTTACAAGCAGAAAGATCGCATCATAGAGAATGTTAAAGGTTATATTTGATACTATATTTGATGAGTGAATTTGATTAAAATTGATCTATTTGAAGTGATTTTGCTTGAATTTAATTTATTTGAAATTAATGTTGATATTATTTGACATGTTTGATATTATTTTACAATGTTATGTTTATAATAATTGATTTAGGGGTGTTTTATGAGATACGGTAATGGTATTTATGGATGTATAGTGCAGTATGAGCGTCATACGTCACTGTAACAACTTGCGTTCACTTTCAACTTGCGTTCGGACATCCGGAACCAATGAAAAACGTAAGTCGGGGAGCGTCTGTACATTGTTTTCAATTTCAATTGTACATTTTCTGAATTAACTGGAGTCTGTAGAAATGTTCGAGTTTTAATCAGTGACTTCCTGGTTAATTACGATACAAATACGAGGTCACCCAGAGTCTAATATATAACTAATAACTGCATTAATAGCAATAAATAATATAATTTAGTGTCAATGATAACTAATAAATGTGCATTTCCAGATGAATAGTCATGTTTAAAACTCTCATTAAAGTAATTCTGTTGTGCACATCTTAAAAACACTTTTTTTTGTTTGTTTGTTTTTCAGATGTATGTCTAGGCCAGTTTTTGTAGCTAATTGTAATAGTTAATATGGGGCAGTCATAGCCTAATGGTGAGAGAAGTGGCTTTGGGACTGAAAGGTTGCTGCTTTATTCCTGAACCAGCAGGGAAAATGTGTGGCTTGGAGCAAGGCTCCTAACCCCCAAATACTCACTGGGAGTCCCAATCTGTGTGCCAGCCCACTGATCCAAGTGTATGTGCTTACAATTTACACATGTGTGTGTGTGCTCACTCTTGATGGGTTAAATGCAGAGGCAATAATTTCCGTTGCTGGGTTAATACAGTATATCAAAATAAAGAAAGTTAATACAGAAGTTTGCACACCTGATCCTGGTGGACTCCCTGTCCCTCACATTTTCCATTAGTTCCATTAGACGTCTCAAAGAGCTGAATGGACAAATTAACTCTTTAAATGTTATATGTTTCATGGTTAATAAAGAATATATAGAACATCTTTGCATGACAAATATTTTTATAAACAAAGTAACTACTAATATAATTATGCATGTTTATATCTTTATGTGATAGTTTTATTCATAAATCATTAATTTTGGAATGCTATTCACGGAGTGTAATACTGTATACAGTTTAAGTAAATTATTGTTCAGCATTGCATGGCTTCTAAATTGCTCCAATAAATTTATCTGTACAATACACATCTCTTTTATGTCATGATTCTCAGTTAAATGTTATAATTAATTAAATATAAGCTATAATACTATATAATTACATTAGATTAGTCTTTCTGTAATTCTCTAATTAAAATTAAATCCTTTCATAGAAACGTACACTTGCTTTGACTGCTCTGTCAAACCCTCTTCAAGTCATACCGAGCGGTTATTGAGCTAAACGGATGAATCAGGTGTGCAAAGCATAATAAAATAATAATAAAGAATAAAATGTGCAAAGCAGGGGGTCCATGATTGAGATCGGAAACACTTGGTTTAATTTATTTCTCTTTGGCATCATGCAATTATTTTTATTTGTGTCCTTCCAAAATAGCCATTCTTCTTTGTGCCCTAGTAGGTACTGGCACCTTGTACAATGAGGTGATGACGAATCAATAGTTAAAAAAAAAAGTTAAATAAAAAATTTGGATGTTTCCACTTGTGTTCATGTGTGTAGGGTGTAGGAGTTGGCAGTACGAACAGTGTGGACCCACCGAGAGTCCCTCAGTATCAACCGCAGGGACGTTGGGCTGCACATGCTGATCCTTGCAGTATCCGTTCGGTACTGGAGACCAGGATCCTACAGCTCCCTCTGTCTGGCACTCCGAGTGGAGAAGAGGAGGATGAGGATGAACGTGTAGAAGAGAAAGGGGAACATGAAGTGGACTTTCATCCACAGAGTCTAAATAGTCTTTTAGATGAAGAAGAGGGTGGTGCTCTCGATGAGGACGAGGACATTGAGAGGGTTTGTAGTGTAAGCGTTAAATAATTCATAAATTTTTTAGGTTAATTAACAATTTTGTGACGAAAGCGAGCTGGATGCCACTTATTAGGCAAACATTAAGGTTAGCGTCATTCACCAAACATGAGGTCAAGAATTGTTTCAGAGCTTGTTATTTTATTTATGTGTGTGTGTGTGTGTGTGTGTGTGTGTGTATAAAAACTTCAAATCATAGGTAAATGCTCTGTAACAAACTAAAATGATTGTTGTTGTTTTTTTTATTTTAAAGTATGACAATTTAACTGTATGACAATATCCACTTTCTCCAAGTGGCAGAAATCCTCTGTTGTTTTAATTCAAGCATTGTCCACTTACATAAAATACACAGTAATTAAATGAGCCAAAGTATGTTCTAGAGCAGGGGTCCCCAGAGTCATTTCTACGAGGGCCACATAACTTTTCCCTTCTCTGATGGGGGGTCCGGGGTCAGTTTGTAACAGAAAACAGTGTGACGATACAAGGGCTGCCTAAACGTAAACATTTATTGTTTTCCAGTAAGCCACGCATAACCAAATATTCATAATCCTTTCTGGGACCTTCACAGAAAAAAGTCCGGAAAAAAAAAATAAATAAAAAAACAAAAAAACACGCTGCTTGCTATCAGTTGAGCAACCCGAAAGCTGCCTGTACAGACGACTGGTTCAGCCGAGCCTGGCGTACAAATGTACTCTCCTGAGCTAACAGTCCACTTTTTAGCTTTGAGAGTTGGTCTACTTGCATTTGGCCTTTCAAGCAATCATACTCATCTTTGTGATGGGATTCAGAGTGTCGATGCAGATTGTATTCTTTGAATACCGCCACTGCCTCTTGACAGATGATACAAATGTTTTCTTTGTATTGAACAAAAAAAAAAACGTTGTCCACTGCAGGTGAAATACCCTGTATTTTGAATCAATTTTTCACTGTCAAATAGAACGGAATAATGGTGAAAAAGTTATGGAAGAGAAAAATTGATGTGTATTAGTCTTGAATGCGTGGCCAGACTAAAAAAATGTGGAGGTGGGCCGTATCCGGCCCGCGGGCCGTAGTTTGGGGACCACTGTTCTAGAGAATTATTTGGTCATGGGGTTGTTATTGGGTTGCATAACACTCACTGAGACTAGATATTAACAGACCAAAGCCAAATTCAAGAATTGTTTTATTATTTATTCAGATTACTTTCAAAGTAAACAGTCACCTCACTATGTTGCTTGTGCCAGTTGTGTCAACTACCAGTGAAGCAACAATTCAGTTATCCCATGGCAATGATAAGAATTATTTGAAATTCCACCAAGTAGAAATGAATCCCCAGATAATGGACCAATCAGATCGTGCTGTTTCTGTATCATATATACTAACTCTTGTTATACTGGTCACATACTGTCTGAGATGGATGAATAAATAATGGTAAACATACACTCTTGTGTGACCTGTTGTTTATGTGTACGTGTACTCCAGGTGTCTGAACAGTTTAGTTCTGTGCTTCAGGACACAGACTTGCAGTGTTTTTGTCCGAGGCTCAATTCTTCAGAAAGTAAGGACTATACTCTGTATCCAGCCAACAGCACTGCTCTGTCTACAGTGGAAGAGAGGTGAGTGTCTTAACACCTGATTTATTTTCCTTAGTTTATTCAATTACCTTAAACCTTAGCTCGGCCAGTTCACACTGGATGCTTTTTTTGAATAGTTTGTTGTGAGTCTGCTATGCTTTGATTTTAAGAAGTGTTTCAGTCCATTCGGTCTAATCTGTAATCAATCTTTGTTTTTATTTGTTTTTCTTTTTTGATTTGCTTGTATAACTGAAGTGTATTCTGTAGGAATACTTCTACATCCTTCTCTATGCATTCATAATTTAAATAAATAAATTCTACACTATACATTCATAATTTAAACCATGATTGTGCACTATTATGGCACTCCTGCTTGTCATAATTTTTTTTTCAGGTATGCTGTATTGTAATTTCACCTGTTCCAATTTTAACTTTCCCCATCGCTCATGTTTTCTTGCCTCTGTACAATAATGTTCAAATGCCACCTGAAATAGTGTGTGTTGTGAAATAGACACGAGTCATCCACCTGCACATTTATGTTGCTGCTGCTGATGAGCTTCCCTGTGGAATTATTGTGTAGGGAGTTTGATGTAGAGGCGATTTGTGAAGATGTTGAAATTGTCCCAGAAGATGAAGAACTGAGTCTTGACAGTGCCTGCTTAACCGAGAGTGACCAGCTGCACAGCGACCAAACCCAGGATCGTGAGTTGCAAACACACTGTATACTTGTCATATTATCAGTGTTGACACTAGAGCTAGAAACAGGGTTCACATGGATCCATAAATGGTAACATATTTTACAGAATGCTTTTGATTTACTGAATGCCTCTTGCATTAATTACACTTGGCTCAGAATCGCAAAACCAGCAACACTCAAAATTATGTTTACCGGAATGGTGAAGCTGGCACACTGTCTGCAAACTAGCAACAACATGCTAATGATGTACAACATACTCATCAAAAATAACATTTTTAATACTAATAAAGGTTGTAAATGTTGTGTTATACTCTCTTCTGTCCTAAAATACACATTTGTTTGAATATTTTGTGCATTTTAGTGGACACTGACTCACTTAGTCAGGCAAGCTCCATGGGTAGTTCTGGAGTGGAGGAAGAGGAGGATGAAGAGCCTGCAAATCTACTTCGCCAACACTATGACTCTTTAGTAATGGGATCCAATGGTACTTCTTGTTCACTACTGTTTCACTGTTTAAGAGTGTCTAATATTTTGAGTGAAATCTTTGATTTAGTCAAACTTATCACTTCAGCACTTTTTAGTATTGGCTTTAGGAGTTTTACTGCATCTATTAAACATTACATTGAAATCATAGACCATCATTATTATGAAAGATGGCACTTTTGGCACCAAATGAAAAACTAGCACGAGTCTAGCAATCACAGTGACTGGTTTCAGTGTTGTTTTTAGTGCCATTCAATCTAATGCAGTGGTCCCCAACCCCCGGGCCGTACCAGTCCGTGGATCAATTGGTACCGGGCTGCACAAGAATTAATTATTTATTTCTGTTTTATTTATTATCTGAACGATCTTTTATATTTGAAGAATCTTTTATTTTGAAAATGACCGGTTACAAGACGGTCAATTTGAGCGCTAAAATGTAACCCACAAGGGGACGGCACGTGAACAGTTGAACATGTTTCAAACAATAGTGGGGATTTCGGGTGGGACTGAGCGTGACCTTCATTCTCCCAGCTGGTGCACCATCATCTGTGGGTTTTTTTTTTTTTTTAAGAAGAGTTCGAGCTCAATTAAAAATACAACACTTAATCCTGATTGGGGAGGCTGGCGCACATCTCAGCAGACTCTGGGCAAGGGCGCGATAAAATTGTCAAGCGTTGACCGGCCCGTAGTGATAAAAAGGTTGGGGGCCACTGATTTAATGTATTTTAAAAAGTCACTTAAGATCTTTTTTTTTTTTTTTTTTGTCTTACTCTGTTTTTTTTTTTCATATCATTTAACATTTTCCCATATGCTGATTTTGTACACAATTTTTATTTATCATTTTTTTAAATCAGAATTTAGTTTTTTTTTTTTAAGGATTATTTAATCTAACTTTTGAAGTCATGTCCATATTTGATTGACAGCTCTGGAATACACTGTCTGTTTATAACATTTACTGACCTATTTGAAGTTTTCTAATTGCACCACAGAATGCACCACCAAATACCTACTTATACAGCACAGTATATACTTTTCTGGACACATATATAGCTGTTTCATTGAAAAAAAAAAAAAAAAAAAAAAAGGTAATTGCATCAGCTATTTTGCCTGTATAAACCTGCAAATTTAATTTCAGTATTAATCACAGCTTGCTATCTGTTAATCAGTGAACACATGCTATTTTAACATTAGGGTGACGCATCATCACTCAAATCATAAGCTCTAAAGTCATTCTGCATGCACTGCTATGTTCATATCATTTCAAAGCTTTGATTTATATCGTAATCCTGACACCGGATTGGTTATTTTTGTAAATCCTGCTTTATTTAATTATTTTAGAAAAGTTTACCACAGACCTGCGTAATCTGCAGCCTTCCAGTGATAACTTCCTCAAACCACGTCTTAGCCTTTCGACTCGTTTCCTCTCACGCTTCCAGAGCCGCATACGGTGAGTGACTGATGTGTGAAATTAGAACCTTAGTAGACAGATACATGAAAAAACATGCACATTTCTGCCTAAATATTGTCATTTCTCCAATGGATAAAGTAACATATTAAATTTTTGTTTCAAAATTAATTTACAGTGTGTATCCATTCATTGGGTGAATATTATTTAAACATCACTAGTAATTATGAAAGCTTTGCTGAATGTACCCATGATGTGCAAAAATATGTGATCTAGTGGTTTTGTTCAAGCTGCTGAACGTGTAAACATAGTGATCTAATATTTAGATAATTTTGTGAGCAGTCAGAGTTCTGCAACTCTCTTTTGTATATTCATCATCATCATCATCTTCCGCTTAGTCCAGGGTCGGGTCGCGGGGGCAGCAACCTAAGCAAAGAGGTCCAGACGTCCCTATCCCCAGCCACTTCCTCCAACTCTCCCGGGGGGACACCGAGGCGGTCCCAAACATGCCGAGAGACATAGTCTCTTCCCGGTTGGGCATGCCCGAAACACCACACCAGGGAGGTGTCCGCGGGGCATTCTGACCAGATGAAACCGCCTCAACTGGCCCCTCTCAATGCGGAGGAGCAGTGGATCTACTCCGAGCTTTCCCCGGATGGTGGAGCTTCTCACCTTATATCTAAGAGAGAACCCCGCCACCCGGCGAAGGAAGCTCATTTCAGCCGCTTGTATCCGTGATCTTGTTCTTTCGGTCATTACCCAAAGCTCGTAACTATAGGTGAGGGTTGGAATGTAGATCGACTGGTAAATTGAGAGCTTCGCCTTGCGGCTCAGCTCCTTTTCCACCACGATGGACTGGTACAGGCACCGCTTAACAGCAGAGGCTGCAGCAATCCGTCTATCGATCTCTCGCTCCATCCTTCCCTCACTCGTGAACAAGACCCCAAGATACTTACCACTTGGGGCAGGATCTCATTCCCGACCCGGAGGGTGCATTCCGCCCTTGTCCGACTGAGAACCATGGCCTCAGACTTGGAGGTACTGATCTTCATCCCGGCTGCTTCGCACTCAGCTGCAAATCGCTCCAATGAGAGCTGGGAGCTGGAGGTTCCGACTTGATGTAGCTAAAAGGACAACATCATCCGCAAAAAGCAGAGACGAGATGGCCACCAAACCAGAACCTCTCAATGCCTCGACTGCGCCTAGAAATTCTGTCCATAAAAATTATGGACAGAATCGGTGACAAAGGACAGCCTTGGCGGACTCCAACTCCCACCGGAAACAAATTCGACCTGTTGTTGCCAATACGGACCAAACTCTGGCTCCGGTGATACAGCGACCGAATAGCTCGTAGCAACGGGTCCAGAACGCCGTACTCTCGGAGCACGCCCCACAAGATCGTTCAAGGGACACGGTCGAAAGCCTTCTCCAAATCCACAATGCACATGTGGACAGATTGGGCAAACTCCCATGCCCCCTCCAGAATCCTGTGGAGCGTATAGAGTTGGTCAAGAGTGCTGCGGCCAGGACGAAAACCACATTGTTCCTCCTGAATCTGAGGTTCAACTATCGGTCGGATCCTCCTCTCTAGTACCCCTGCATAGACTTTCCCAGATAGGCTAAGTGTAATTCCCCAATAATTAGAACACACCCTCCGGTCCCCCTTCTTAAAAATCGGGACCACCACCCCAGTTTGCCAATCCAGAGGTACAGCCCCCGATGACCACGCGATGTTTCAGAAACGTGTCAACCAAGACAGTCCTACAACATCCAGAGCCCTGAGATATTCCGGGCGGATCTCATCCTACCCCGGAGCTCGACCACCGAGGAGCTTTTTGACAACCTCAGTGACCTCCACTCCAGTGATGGGTGGACCCCCACCCGAACCCCCAGGGTCTTCCTCTTCCACGGGAGGGCGTGTTGGTGGGATTGAGGAGGTCCTCAAAGTATTCCCTCGACCTCTCGAGGACCTCTCACCTCTCTTTTGTATATTTGTTAGGCTTATGGATATTAGAATTCTTTTGCTTTTTATTGTAAGCATTAATTTTCTGGCTTACTATTCTTACAGAGGTACAGGACCAGGAAGCATTGGTGTTTGCAGACCTGGAATTCACTTGCCTACTATTCCCGATGAGTCCAACAGCAGCATGGAAAGTACAGAGGTCAGACATTATGCATAAGATCTTTTGTTTATCTTTTAACTCGCACATTTGCACGTCTATGTATTTGTACTTTCCTCCTGTTTTTCAAACAAAGCTGTTTCTTGTTTGTGCTACAATCATAGGCTTGGTTTCAAAAGCATGCCCTAGTAAAAGTAAAATTAAAACTATTATACATTAAGTAAGTGTGCGTGTGTGCCATAACACCACCTGTGCCACTAGGCAGCCCCCATATACAACAAGCTGTAATGGTTTGTACTGTATTTGTGCGGTAGATCTTCTGTCATATATCGGCAGCTGTAGCCTAATGGATAGAGGAGCAACTGATTTTGTGATTGAACGGTCACTGGTTCGGTACCCAAACCAGTAGGAAAGAAAATTTTTGGTGGTAGTAGAGCGAACTGCACCTTCCCTTCCTGTGTGGCAGCCCACTGCTCTTTGTGTGTGTGTGTGTGTGTGTGTACATACTCATGTTTGGAGGATGGGATAAATGTGGAGGCAATAAGTTCCCTTTTGGGATTAATACAGTATACAGGGCTCGAAATTAAGAAAATTTTCCACTGGACGGGGGCAGGCAGAAGAAAAACAATGTGCAGGACCCCTAAGAATCTTACTGGACCCCACTTTTTCTAGAATCATTAATTATGTGGTAATCTGTTATTATTTTTTTCCATTAAAAAAATGGAAAAAAATGTTATTATTTCCCCCCCCCCCCCCCCCCCCAGTGCAGCTAACTGGGTTATCAAAGGCGGGCCATGTCTCTCACTGTCTATGGTGAGAGGCATGTAAAAGAACCATTGCTGACTTTCGTAAAGAGTAGGCTGCAAAGTCGTCAGCGCGTTTTCTGTCCCTTGCTAAAAAGGGTTGTGACAGGAAGGGCATCCGACGTAAAAACCTCTGCCAAATCAAACTGTGGCGACTCCCGAGAAAAAGGGAAAAAAAGCCGAAAGGAAGACAGACTTGTTCACCTGTCTCTATGTTTGGCGTACAACAGCTATTATGACAGAATAAGAAATATACATTTAAACCAATTCTCTATCATATACAACTCTCTATTTATTATTCTGCTGATCAAATTAAAATGGTAGAAAAACATGCTGTGAGTAATTTGAGATCTAACAAAGCAACTTTTCAACATTTTAGTTAGTACAAATCTCATTAGCCTGCCAATAACATGAACACTACAGTTAATTCAACAGGTTGGAGAAAATTATGAACATGTTTAATGAGTCATATTTTCTTTCATTTGACCAATATTTTTGTGTTTGCATTGTAAAATCGTACTCGGGCCTATTACAGTATTAGTACTACATAGTTAGCTTTAAATAACATTAAAGTAGTGCGTTAACTCAAACTTTCAAAGTGTGTGGATATCATGATCTTTATAATCTCTGATATTAGTGCTACTTGGTCCAGCGTCACTTTGGTCAGTTTTCTGATCTTTTACAAAGCCAGTTAACTTTGTCTGCTTTGAAATTGTTAGTTACAGTTAAGTTGTTATAAGTTACTGGCACGTGATCAAGTTTAGCCACTGCCTGAGAGTGTTTGTTTCTCCCCCCTGCTGATTGGTTGCAGATGATATGTACACCTTTTTTTTTTTTTTTTTTTTTTTTTTTCTCCTTCACGCACGTCATCAACGTGATTGCTTGAATTGTGAATTCACGGTTTTTTGTGTTTTTAATTATTATTTAATCCCTATGATGCTACTCAAATGCCCTGCATCTTCTCTCGCTGCTGGTAAGGAGCTTAAGTGCTTTATTTATTTAATACATAATGACGATCCAAAATTATCAATATTATGATTTTCAATATGATTAATGAGTCGACACGAATTTATTGCACCGTAATTTTCCCCGTTGCCGAAAGATGTTGCACTAATGTAAACAAAACACGGCCAGTCTGTAACTATTAGTGTTACTTTATCAAGTTTATGACGTATCATGTCTTAGGTGATGGCGGATAGTTCATTTTACTGAAAAGGCCTTCTGCCTGACACAGAGGCTGGTATTGAGTTGGATTTTTCCGGACCGCCCACAAAAATGCTGGCAAATGCCGGTGGACCGGCGCTAATTTCGCGCCCTGGTATAGCAAAATCATAGTAAAATATCAGGCCAGAAATGCAATCCTTTACTGGTCACATGCATCAATGAGTCTTGGCAGATCACTGGTTCTCCTTCCTTGGATATCTTTTGGTGGTCAATAGACCCAGCCATTTAACCATCACTATGTGGCATTTGTCCGAGTCACTCAGATTTCTAAGCTTGATTATTTTTTCTTGCTTCTAAAACGTCAGCCTTTGGAACTACTGTTCAGATTCTGCTTAATGCGCCTCAGTCCTTGGCAGGTGCCACTGTAATGAGATAATCAGTGTTATTCTGTTCACCTGACAGTGCTCATCAACTTTTTAATGTAATGACTAATTGTTGTATAAATACAATATATAATTATACATGTTTACACAAAGCTGGTAGTTTACTGTTGCAAAGAATAGTTTCCTCATTAGTCAGTACTAATTTTCGAAATGGAAATTTAACAATGATCTTTTTGACTTTCCATCTTTTTTTAAGGGAAAATCAAACCTAATTTCTAAGGATTGTAGTTCAAACGCCATGAGAAGTGATCAGAAGAAAAATGGTAAGGTTCAAAATCACTTATATTCTAGCAATAAATTTACTTACCTAAACCATGTCTTACATTCGTATATTTAACATCTTATGTGGTGCTTTTGTTCGCTCCTTTGTTGTCAGTTCTCAGCTTTTTTTTTGCCCCAGATTTAAGCTAATCTGTCGAAATAATGATGTATAAAGATAGACACCTGTTTAATTTTATATCCTTGTGTAAAACCTCATGTGACCATACCTTAATTTTCCTTGGGTAACAGTGAGTCAATATCAATAGTGTGATGATGTGTCTGGGAAGTGTCCCAGCTGCCTATTTTTTTTTTTTTTTTTTTTTTTAATTTTTAAAAGTTTTTCTTGATTTTTTTTTTTTTTTTACCATTCTTGACCAATGTTGCATTTGTCCACAGACATATTCAGTTGCTTGAAACAATATTTCAGTTTGTGCCTTCTTATAAATTACAGATAGTGTTTTAATCTCACAAGAAAATGACAACATTGATCCATGTGCCAAACCTGGCAACTCACCCTGTGATGCCTCAAAATCCTCCTGTCAGGATGGCATGAACATTACCCATGCCAAGACTAACTCTATGGATGAGAGGAGGATCATTGACGTGTGTCCAGAGCAGCCTTGTGCAAATGGAAATGAAGTGCTCTGTAAAGCTTCATTGCCTAATCGAGACCACAGTCTGATGCAGGACAGGAAGGAGAGTGCTGTACCATCTCCACCTCCTCTTCCAATTTCAGCACTTCCTCTGGCAACTCCTGCTCGGGGTAATCTTAGCTCGCCTGCCACCCTAAACTTGGACACATCGTCTCCAGTATCACCTGCTGCCTTGAATGCTCTGGAAAGCCCGGTGGATCCTTTGAATTCTCTTCGTAGACAGGTTATGGAGAGTCCAACAACGATGAAATTGGTAGAAAAGGAGACCCAAAAGCAGATCATTTGCACTGACGAGAAACAGAAACACAGGATGTACGACAGACTCTCTTCTGGCCTTCCAGAAGCACCAATTGCAGACAGCTCTCCTGCAACATCAACAAAGACTGAGGCACATCCACAAACTGCAGCACAATGCAACACCGCAATATCAGTGTCCATGATGGAAGGAGCTAATTCTGTAGACCCAGGTATTGTAATTTTTAGATTTAGATATTTTAATCATTAACCATAACCAGATTTTCTAATTCTAGCAGTCAAAGTAGATATTTTTGGAGTTTCTTTTTTTTTTTAACATAGGTTAGATATCAGCCCAGTTTTTAATCTATAATTGTATAATTGTCAACTTCAAAATAGTGATACAGTGTAATCCACATCAAATTAAACCACTTGTTTTGACTTACACACACAATGGTGGTTATAAGTGTGACATCGTGGAAATAATGGCTACAGAGGTACATTTGTGTCTATGCACTGTACCTTATCATTTGTAAATAAACTGTAGAGTTGACCACAGTCTTTTTTTTTGTCTATTTTCTCTGGTCTCTAAAATGAAACCCATTCAGTGCATTTATTTAATAACTGCATCAAATACAATTTTTGGAAGAACATTTTCTTGCTTAATGATAATGATAAAATGCTTCCTTTGAAAATTTATCCTTTTTCTTTTCTCATGTTTGCAGGAAACTATCACAGAATTATACCCAAAACCAATTTTACCTTATTAACATAAAATATTTGTATTTTTAAAAAGACACTGTTGTATCTCCACTGGTCACTCTAATAACTTATCCAAAGTAAAAGGGTGTGTAAGACTTGAGTATTTAATTCATGAGTGCTTAAGTACCGTGCCTATTAAGATGATTGTTGTTAATTTAAAAGTTGATACAATCTTAAATATGATTTTTTTTTCTTATGTCAGTGTGATTAGAAAAAAAGTGTGATTAGACATGTAGACATGGTAATTAGTAGACATACAAGTCATTTTCATGTGTTCTTTGGTTTGCCTTTCAGATGAGACTTTAAATCTGCAGGCATGTAAGGAGATTGTGAATGTGCTGCAGCATACCATGCAGAAAGCAGCTGACTTTTACAACAAAGTGAGTTCACCCTCTTTGCAGTGCTATATTTTCCATGTTCTTATGAATATTGTCATACTATTTATAAAAAATCTATTTTACTCGGTCATTTCTTATGGAAGACAATGCTTCCTATGACCTGCATATTAATATATGACATGTTTAAAGGGCAGTTTATAATGTCATGCAAAATTTGTGCAGTGACATTTTTTTTTTTTTGTCCTATTATAAAATGCCCTTATATTACAACACATTATAAAACCAACTCCAAGATCTGTATTGTACAATATTAATAATCTACTCTTTTTAATGATTTTATCTTCAATTCATATACTATACTAATAGTATAGTAATACTAATAGTACATTATGATACTAAACCTCAAAGATAAAAGGTCATAAAGTTGCTTCTCCATATACCTTCTGGTCTGAAAATATGGTGTGTTGCTGATTCATGTGTGATTAATGGTAGTGTGATTCTGGGCTGTCCCCGACAAAAATTAACCAACATGAAAGAAACACCACTGTGTCATTATGGCCTCAGAATGGTGATCTTGTGTCATGCTGAGAGCTGTTCAATAGTTGTTCGCCCTAGGACCATATTTGACGGTGTCAGGAAATATGGAGTAACCATCTTATAATGTGTGACTGTGTAGTCAGTAATCATATGCAGCACTGTCCTTTTGCTTAGCTTCATTGTTCTCTACAGTATCAATGTAAATGAATGACACAAAGTTTTATTCTTGTTTGCTGACTGCGCCATATCAGACAATGTGTCTCGCTAATAAATTTGTATGGTTGCTGAAATCTGTCTGAAGGTGCCATAATATAAAATGTTCATTTTAAAAAATGCTGGCACCCGAGTTTTGTCATCATTCTGTCTTCATACAGTATATCCTTGCTTGCTTGAAGATTCTCATTCTCTTGATGGTTCAAGTGTGAATGGTTGAATATTTGTAGCAGAAATCCTGAGCAGAAACTCGTAGGCATGCAGTATGACTTGGATAGTTGTCCTGTGTCTGTGCACAGTAAACTAAATGAAGGCTACTACGTCACCAATCAATTTTTTTTCGTTTAAGTGTAATTCCCATGTTAAAGTTATCAAAAAGCACTGATTACTAATTTTTAAGTATTGCAATTAATGGGGTATGTGGAGAACTCATATAATTGCAGTCGGCCAAACTAAAGTCCTCTCCTTATAGTTGCAGAGCATTCGTGAGATGTCAGAACAGCAGATGCAGATGAAAAGCATGCTACATGAGGCCTTTGGTGGGATTCTACAAGAGCTTCACTCTCTTTGTCCCCAAGATCTGAACTCTGCTGTTAAACTTCCAGAAGACTCTCCAGGGCGCCAGCTTAGGGATGATCGTGCTATGGCTCTTCTGGAGAGATACTCCAACATGCTACTTTTATGCATGGCTGAAAAGAAGTTGGAATACAGTTGAGTTTATTTATTTTTGCACAAAGATTTTAATGATTTGCAATGGCCTCTCATATCAAGTTTTTCAGTTCAAAGAAAACATAGGACAAACTTTTTTTTTTGATGCACATCAGGCATTGTGTGGTTTTGGTTTGAAAATGTTTTTAATCTTTTGTGGTTAATGTAATTTTGTTTTGCTTTTTTTTGTAAAGGAATGTGTTCAGCCAAATACGATTGCTTTTTGTTCATGTCAGCTTTATTAAAAAAAGCCATGTAAACTATAATTGGGTAACAAATTAAAGGGAAACACCAGCAAAAAACATGAGGGGAAAATAAAAATTAAGAGAACTTTAACAAGTATCCCTATAATTTTATTTTCACCTGGTGGTAATGTCTTAGTATGTTTTGGATTATAACAAACCCATATCAATATCAGAGTGGTACAGTTCATCTTTTCCTTTAAAATTGAAGCAGTATTACTATATAATGAGTTAAGTACTCATTGTGTGACATTCATTACTTTTCACAACTTTGTTGCTGTTTTAAATTTTATCACATTGAAGCTGCTACTAGACCACAAGTAGGCGTTCTGCTTTCTTTCCTTGTATTCAATACTGTTGCATGAAGCATGTTGAATTGGTCACATGGTGACTCTTCACAGACTGCAGTGTAAAATGTGTGACTCATGAACAGATGACTCCTGCTTTGGCTTTATTTATATTTCCCATTTTTTACTTAATTTAATCTGCCATTTTTTTAAACTTTCGAATACTAACTTTTTTTTTTTTTTTTTTTTAAACCAATAAATGTGGTTGCCATGTATTTCCCGCTTTTCTACTTTGAGTCTTGTATGTCCACTTAGTCAAGCTTGATTTACACCTTTAAATCAGATGATGGAAAAACAAATTGCTCAGGAACACCAGTAGATTCATTTCCTTTCCTATTTATTTATTTTTCATTTATTCATCCATTTTCTGAAACGCAGAGAGGCTAGAGCTCATCTCAGCTTGAACCTCTTGACCTTGAGATTAGTGATCCAGCACCATACCACTGGGCCAGCACTGCTGTGATGATGATGATGATGATGATCCTTTTAAAAGGTGCTTTGAAATGCCATTTAACAAATACCATAATTCAATTTAAAAGTGATTCAGTATTGTAAGAACTTTAATACCTGAAAGTCTCGTACTGTTCTCGTGCTGGATTTCAATAGTTCAATCTGTGCTCTTGATATTCATTAATTCATTCATTTTCAGAACAGAAAATGGGCACTGGATCGCTTACCCTAAGGTTGGGGGTTCGAGTCCCACTCTCCACAAGGTTGTCACTGTCTCCGCAGTGCAGCTGGGTTATCGAAGGCCGGCCATGTCTCTCACTGTCTAGTGAGACATAGCTGCAAAGCCTTCAGCGTGTTTCTGTCCCTTGCTAAAGGGTTGTGTCAGGAAGGGCATCCGACATAAAAACCTATGCCAAATCATTCACTGTGGCGACCCCTGATGAAGGAAATAAGCCAAAAGGAAATGAACAGCTTGATCCTAATTAGGGTTGCGAGGAGGCTGGTGTCCATCTCAGCTGACTCTGGGTAAGGGCGGAATACACTCTGGACAGATCACCAGGCCAACATAGGGTCAACACGCACACAACCATTCATACCTAGGGGCAATTTGAAACTACTGGACATGTTTTTGGATTGCGGGAGGAAACCCACACAAACACGGAGAGAACATGCAAACTCCACTCAGAAATGCACAGACTGGGAATCGAACCCAGGACCTCTTCATGATATTCAGGAAAACCTCTTAAAACGTTATTATGCTGCATAACTGAAACCAAACCGAAAGGCGTGGCTCTGTGGTCATAATATTCGTAAACGTATTAGTTTATGATTATTTTATAGTTTGACTGGTTCAGATTAGTCAAACTATAAAAAAAACAAAAATAAAAAAAAAAAGGAAAAACTGAGAACTTCCTTGTGTTTTTAAGAGGAACAGCTTGTGGCAGTTTCCGCTGATGTAAAACGCACGCGGACTGAGCAGGCGTGCCCTCGCACTCGCGCGCGCGCTGACTTCTGGGAGCCCGAGTTCTCGCCCACTGCTCGGAAAAGTTCCTGAGAGTTTCTCCTGTGAGCCGCAGGTCGTCATGTTTAATTCGATCAGTTTTATCGTCTTACAATGCGGAAATCCGTCAGGAGTCATATGTCTGGCATGACACACCTGCGAGTTTTTTAATTTCGGCCACTATGGAGTACACAAAGCCTGGAAGACACTTGACTAACCCGAGCCCGGACCCAAAACACTCCGAGCCATGGAAACGGCACATCATCCGGCAGCTGAAATCTCGCGATAGGGCGCAGAAGATCCGCTTCCAAGACATGATACGCTCATGTAGGATATATATATGTATATATATATATTAATTATAATATTTTCTGACTGAAGTTTGAATGTGTTTTTTACTGCTAACGGGGTGACTTTTTATGTGCAACATTCTCCATGTCCTGTCTTGTGTTACTGTTATGAAAATGAACTTGTTTACGAAAACAAATTGAGCGTTCAGTTTAATCTCGCGAGGTTCACACACACTTCGGTGAAATCAGAGAAAAGCAGAGATTTTGTTTGCTTTAACACAGTCGTAGTTCGGGCTATACATCCTTGTTGAGAGCTTTAACGCCAAAATGCGAGAATAAAAGTTCCTGAAGATGTGAAATTCAATCTGAACTTGAGTCTGATTCACTCTCACTGTGTTGCAGATGTCAACCTGCTCGAGCGCTGTGCGCAAAGTGCATTAATTACCCAAGGCCTCATCTCCCCACAGAGGTAATAACGTCGTAATGAGCATCACGTGTTTCTGCTACTGTCAGATTGCTAAGTATTTGATTTATTTGTTTGACGTCTTGTAGTTTGGTCAAAAGTCAAAAAGCTGATTCATGAACAAAACATTCAAAATGTGTAAAAAAAAAAACCTATTGGCCTCAGACATTATTATGGTAATAATATTGCAAATCAGGGGCAGTGATGGTCTTAGTGGATATGGCGCAGGATCTCTGAGCCTAAGGTTGCGGGTTCGAGTCCCTACAGGGTTGTCACTGTCCCCCCCCCAGTGCAGCGAACTGGGTTATCAAAGTCGGGCCATGTCTTTCACTGTCTGTGATGAGAGGCATGTAAAAGAACCATTGCTGACTTTCGGATGTCTTGGACATGTGGTGCGCATGGAAAACGGACGGATCCCAAAGGACCTTCTCTATGAAGAACTTGCTCTTGGAAGCCGTCCAACTGGCAGACCAAAATTGCATGACAAAGATATATGTAAGCGAGACCTGAAAGCCCTGAATATCGAAACAAGCGCTTGGGAAGCTGCAGCCTCTGAAAGATCAGCATGACGACAGACAGTGCGTGAAGGAATCCTTCACTAGAAGAGTCACTCGTGCAGAGTTTCGATGTCAAGCGCCAGAGAAGAAAAGCCCCAGCTGACAGACAAACTACCCAGTTCCGATGCCCATACTGCAAGAGGGACTGCCATTCCCGCATCGGCCTGACTAGTCACACCAGATGATGCGCATCCAAAATAGTGTGCAAGACCGTAGTCTCCCGAGGCGGACGGATGCCAATGAATGAGACTGCAAAGCCGTCAGCGTGTTTCTGTCCCTTGCTAAAGGATTGTGACAGGAAGGGCATCCGACGTAAAAACCTATGCCAAATCAAATGTGTGAATCACATGATTTGCTGTGGCGACTCCCGAGAAAGGGGAAAATCCAAAGGGAAAAGAGAAGAAGACGAAGAAGAAGAGTATCGCAAAGCAATAGAGCTGGGTATTGCCGAGATTTTTTGAATTGCGATATACAGTACAGGGATTTCTCACTTTCTGTGGTTCATTGGGACCGAGAGCCCCTCGCGACCACCAAATTCCGCGGAGTAGGATCAACCCTCCCTGACAGACACATGTACATATGTATATAATATCAATAAATACATATTCAATGCTTTAAATGCTTTTTAATAACAATTAAACATTTTTTTTAAATAATGCGTAAAATGTAAATAAAATATAAATACACACATGCAGATGCACACCTCACAAAAATGTAAGTAGTTTTGATGGGAGGTTCTGGGTTGTTTTTTGTTTTGTGTTTGTTTAGGGCCTTTTTTTTGCAGAATTGGTCTTGTTTTTTCAGCATTTTCCTTAACTTTTCCCCCTATTCTTCCTTAATTTCCTTATTTTTTAATTGAATGAATATTAAAAAAAAAAAACACGATGCACTGAAGCCGCATGAACTGAAGCGGTAAGTAGCGAGGGATCCCCGTATTGCGATTTCTGGTGTGTATTGCAATATGTATTGCGATATGTTGTAAGAAGAATTTTAAATTAAAAGTGAGCCTGTTCTTGACAGTGTTTATTATTTATTTCAAAAATAAAAATGAACAACATAAAAACGTTGTTTTTAGTTATTAAAATAAAAATTCTAAGCATCAGAAAAAAATCTACTTGTGAAAATTTAATGTTTTAGACTTTGGCACAAACATTAACACTGAAATAGAACTGCATATTAATTGAAATAAGCTACAGTATTTAAACATATTAAAAACACATAAACATTAGAATAGTGGAATTGCGTCTAGTGCTTTTATTAGCATATTGTGAAGCCTAAGTTGCATATTAAATTTTTAAGGCGGGATTAAAGGTGGAGCATCATCCACGCATGCACAGAACTGTATCATGCACGAATAGTCCTCATCAGACCTGTGACCCTGTGAGCTGCAGATTAATCTATTTATATAAGAATATTAACATTGCATGCATATACTCTATATTACTGCCGTCATAGCGATGCGGATAGGCCTGCAGGGCACATGCCGCACGTATAATACTCAGAGTGACACTGACGGCTCAGGGAAGTCCGTCAAACTTTAGAACTTTACAATAATTACATGCAATATGGTTTATCATATAAATCTAATTAATATTATAATTATGCTGGAGAAAAGTGGAATGTAATTTTCCGGAATCTGGACCGATTTGGAGCATGTTGAGCCTGAGGCGGAGTCCGCAAGTTGTGTGACGTCATTTTTTTTTTTTTCCAGAGTTGACATTGATTATTGCCATGTTTATCAAAAAAACCCTGCATGGTTAATGTGCCTTGTTGCAGATAAGGTTCATGGGACCGCTTCCCTCTTTTGCTCAATTTAAAATAAATGTTTAAGCAAAAATCTGGATGCAGTAGGTCAGTAAATTTCTGAGCAATTAGCAACATGAACCGTGGTTTTGTTTTTCACGGGAATTTCCGTATCCTGTATAAAAACAAATTCTATTGGCTGAAGGCCTTCGTGACAATACGCACTGCCCAATCATGGCATGGCTCTTATTATACCGGACTCTCCACACACTGAATGACTGTAGAGAAGAGGATGGAAACACAATTGCGATTGTGTCAAGATTACTTGCCGGGACCGCTGCGGTTGCAATTTTTTCTTTTTTCAACTAAACCATTACTTCCGGTTCATTTAACGGTAATAGCCAAAGTAGTTTTTTTTTTACTGTTCCGAAGTTTTCCGAATGCATGTCATGAAACTGGTTTTGCTTCAGAGTATCGCAATATGTATTGTTTGCATGTTAGAACCGGTTTAAACCGATAAACTGGTTTTATTGCACAACCATAGTAATAGTATCGCAAATCAAGTATGCTATGATTCGCTGTGGTGACCCCTGAGAAAAAGGGAACAGCCGATATTTGTTACAATTGTGACAGAGAGTGGTTAAAGGGTCATTACCGCAGGAATGTCCTGGGTTCGAGTGCCATGCTTGGCACGGTCGTTTCTTTGGTCGTTTCGTTTCACATGTCTGTGTGGGTTTGCTCTGGGTGTTCTTTTTTCCTATCACAGTTCAAAGACACTCACTCACTCACTCATTCACTCATTCACTCACTCACTCACTCACCCACTGACTGAACGATATAATCTTAATACTCGGACTGCGGAGAAGCTGAAACTATCTTCGCTGACACTACATGAAGGTGAAGTACACCGTGAACACCTCACCAGTCTAACAGAGGGCAACACACAACCAGTTAGTCTACTGTATGTCTTTGGACTGTGAAAGGAAATCACAGTACCCGGAGGAAACCGCTCAATAACATCTGAGGCCAAGAATTGAAGATAGGACTTTCGTGCAGGGGCTAATCATTACACCACCCCGAAGACATGCACATTAGGCTAATTGGTTGTTCCAAACTGACCCTAGGTGTGAGAGTGTGTGAATGGTTGTGTGTTGGTCCTGTGATGGTCTGGCAAGCTGTTTTGGGTGTACAATACTCCAGCTTCACCCAGAGTCAGCTGACATAGGCTTCAGACTCCCCATAAGCTTGAATCGGATCACATAATTCTGCGAATGAAGACTGTAATTGTTTTATACTAAAGGCGGCGATGATGATACAAGCAGATGATGACATGTAAATTGTATTCTGAATATGAAATGCATTTTTCATGTTTTTATTGAAAGCTGATCGTCCAGACTATTACATACATCTTAGGTAATAATTCTCACTTTCGGCATCGCAGTGATGCAGAAGTTAGCATTCACAGCACATTGATTCAAGGTTTGAACCCCATGCTTGTCCCCTGCATGTATGTGTGTGGTTTGCGTGTTCTCTCTCAGTTGCCTAGGTTTCCTTTCCGTCGTATAGTTTCACTTCATAGCCTAACGACATGAAAATTAGGTCGACTGGCTACTTTAATTTACCCATGGGTCAAAATGTGAGGATGAAATGGTTGTTTGTATCTGTGTTAGAACTGCAGTGGAATGGAAACATATTCAAGGTGCACTGCTCCTTTTGCCTGAAGTCAGCATCAGCCCCCTTCCATGACATCTTGGGGCAGGGAGTGTTAAGCCTTTGGGTGGTTGAACCAGGCCCAGTAGAGGCATGTCAACAGTGGTGGCACTGGAAACTTTTTGATTAGCAGTTGAGCATTAATGGTTTTGCCCATCACTGGTGATGGTGGGGATTGAACCGCTGACTTTTGGATCGTCCATCGCCTTATCCACTAAACCACCACCTTTATACACTGTGCATAATACTGGCATAGCATGCTCTATTAAATTTTGTTAAAGGTTATGTTTAATTGATGTACATATTTTTCAGGTGCATGTGTAATGTTCTTCAAGTATGTTTTAATAATGTGATATAATTGTTGCTTTATAATTCTGTAGACCATTTTCATCATCTGAGAATTTGTCATCCCTGAAGACAGCCACTGGGGAGGTAGGGAGGTGAAACAACCAGCCTGTATCTACACTGTTCAGGCAGCATTTCCTCACCGCAACTCTCAGTTAACAATGTTTTTAATTTGTTTTCAGTTCATATATTGAAATCACCCTTTCCTCTTTGTCTGGCAGTTCTAGCATTTTCAGGTCCTGTTAAATTTATTTTGCTTTAACACTCAAAGCTTAAATAGAAAAGCAGAGGTAATTCATTTTAAGGTCATCGAAAAAAAATAATGGTTCTTAGGAAGAAAAACATCTGCTTGCAGTTTGTGTTCATGTGCACGCAAACTTTCCTTTGCATGCTGTGAGAAAATCCTCTTTGCTTACAAATGTGATCTAGCCGATATTCTGTTTTTCACAGAAAACAAATTTGCAAATTAAATTTCTTTCTCTGTTTTTATTTTATTTGTTGTAGCTTGCTTACAAAGTAGTGCAATTGCAGCAAGAGATAAGAATCAAGGACAGTTTTCTTGAAAAGCAACATGTCAGGTAAGCTTCTTTATCAATGGACAACATTCTTGTCATAGCAAATCTTCCATTTTAATCAAAAGTTTTAAAACGTAGCAGAAATATGTGCACAACAGAGACATCTGTGAAAAATTAGTCCACTGGTCGTGGATTGAATAAAGGTATTTCAGTTTTGGTCCTGACCATTTTGGGATGAATGTCGGTAAAGATTTTGAGGTCTCATTGTGAGTCAGAATTATAACCAAGAGCTGCTATACATATATGGTACTGTATTTCAAAACGTATATGGACACCTCACCATCTCAAACTGTTGCAACAAAGGAAGAAGCATACACTTGCCTTCTAGTTTACAATCAAATTCAAAAGACACTCTGGTGCAACATTATGCCAGCTCACAATGTAATATCCCAGATCATTCTACATTTGGTATTTAATATGCTGCAAGAAAACAAACAAACCTGTAAATGTAATAATCTTTTATTTCCTACAACTATTTAACTCATAAATTCGATGCAAGACTTTTGTCTCAGGAATTTTTAACACACAAGGCAGAGCATCTGTGTTCATTAACTAACAATTATGTGCTAAATGAACGTATACTATACTGGAACATTTTTTATTATTACAAATGAACATTCAAAAAAAAAAAGAAATTACCGTAATCGAGATAATAAGCACCCAGGGCGCTTTAAAAATTAGCGTAGGTGAGCGCTTATTAAAATGTTACCTGCGTAGTGGAACGGTAAGTGCTTATTACCATCAAGGTGGAAAGCATGAAGAATAACAGAACAATAAAAGAGTTTTACTGTTATTTGTGTTATTCATTTTGTAGTATACACCAAACTACTTACATGAAAGCTGAAAATAAACAGAAAACAGCATAATTTAGAAAAAAAAAACCCTGACATTTCCTTCGTCTTCTTTTTCTTTCGGGTGTTTCCTGAAACATTTTCCCGGAGGTAAAATCGAGCCAATCAACACGAATGTCAACTTTAGCACATGGCCCATTGAACCAATCAACATGAACATAAAAGCACACGTCCAGGAACGTCCTTAAATTTATGAAGTTAGTGAGCAGGAGAATCGGGTGAAAAATACTTATCATCACTTTCTGATTGGTCCATATCTGGCTCATCGCTCAATTCAATCAGAGCATCCCATAGTGTTGCTGTAGCAATTTCTAATGGTTCATTAGTTGAACATTTCCCAAGAGAAAACTGCAAAATATTTTCCTGTTTTTTAAAGCACGGCAAAACAATCAAATGTGTTGTTACTGATGAACATTATAGACATTCCCCAGTGGCAGGGGACCATGAAATACACTTTTACAGGCAGTGAACGTCTCATTTTGCTGTTACAGAGACTGATCAAATAAAATTGGTAAGTTTGATGTACGATTTTGCTCCCAGTACGCATGGGCGGTTATTAGACATAAGAAGATTAAAAAAAAAAAAAAAAGAAGAAAAAACATTGGGGGGGGGGGGTCGCTTATTGGAGCACGGCGCTTATGTCGAATACGGTATTTAATTTTTAACATATTTCAGCCAGGGAGGTACAGTGGTTAGCATGTTTGCCTCACAGCAAGAAGGCCTGGGTTTGATTAACGGGCTTGGACATCTTTTTTGTAGAGTTTCCATGCTCTCCCCGTGCTTGCATGAGTTTTCTCTGGGTACCCTGGTTTTCTCCCACAGTCCAAAATTATGCACAGTAGTATAATTGACTGAGCAGTTCTTCCTTAGGTGTGTGTGTGTGTGTGTGTGTGTGTGTGTGTGTGTGTGTGTGTGTGTGTGTGAAAGGTTGTGTGCAGGCACTGTCTGGGGGGGTACCCTGCCCTAATCCAGATTTGGCTGAGATGGGTGCCATCCTTAAGTGGCACAGAAAACGAATGCATGAATATTTTAATCATTATAGAGGTATCTCCGACCAGAGGTTAGCACTGTGTAGCTGACATCATCTTTTTTTAACCCATTCAGATTTTGGTATTTTGTAGTATTTACTTACACAGAAACAGGCGGCACGGTTGCGTAGTGGTTAGCATGTCCGCCTCACAGCAAGAAGGCCTGAGGTTGATTCCCGGCCTGGGCATTTCTGTGCAGAGTTTTCATGTTCTCCCTCGTGCTTGCGTGGGTTTCCTCTGGGTACATACTCTGGTTTCCTCTCACGGTCCAAAAACATGCACAGTAGGTTAATTGGCTATTTAAAATTGGCCGTAGGTTCACATCGTGCAGAAGGCAATGGAAAACCACTGCACTATCCTTGCCAAGAAAACCTCCATGAAGATGATAATCAAGGCGTTATCCTTCATGGCAGGTGTCCAAGAGTTGTCCTATGACCCGGAAGGTACCAGACCAGACACAGAAACATGAGTAAATCATAATATAATGGTGTATCACTTCCTCCTTCATGTTACCATGGCAAACTGTGAGTGGCAGTTATTTTGGCTCAAACATTATTCACGCAGAGTAATGTTTTTTTTTTTAATTCCCAGAAAGTGTACAGACAGTTCAAATTTCTGTGAATTTGAATTTCATGCCAAAATCGATAATTTCTGTGAATCATCAGATTGTGCCATTCCATTCCCTGGTCCATGTTAATTTAAATTATATTATTTGCCTCAAAAATAGAAAATAATTAAAATATAATTTAATGCACCATTACTGCTCATCAAAACCCAATTTGCTGATCTCATGCCTAAATGTCCCAAGAGATTCTGATATTATTAAAACATTATATTGACCTTTGTTATATCTTTCTGTATGCATTGTAATTGGGATAAATATATATACTACATAGAAAAAGGTGCATTTTACTGTCCTAGGATGGTAAACAATTGTTGAATAAGATGAAGTGCTGCAAAGTGGTTAGTGCTCGTGTCAATGTCCGTCTCACAGCAAGAATGTCCCGGTTTCAATGAATGGATTATAATTCACCTCATTCAATAAATTCTTCTTGTCCAACTCACAAATTCGGGATTATGTTTGAAGTCAAAGCAGTGGACCAAAAAAAAAAACAATTTGTCATAGTCACTGATTCTTCTTCTTCTTTTCCTTTCGGCTTTTCCCTTCAGGGGTCGCCACAGCGAATCATCTGCCTCCATCTCACCCTATCCTTTGAATCTTCTTCTCTTACACCAACGACCTTCATGTCCTCCTTCACCACTGATTCTAACATCCTATAAATTCAATACAATAAACAGTGTGGCCCTCTTTCAAACGCTCTAAAATGTTATGTGTCCATGTAGTTTTTACTAAAACTGTGAATGAATGTCAACAGATGTCCTAATGAAATGTGAATGACCACTGTTATACTTAAAAAAAAATCAACCACAAAAATCTTGTTTTAGTTTTATTATGTTTCCACTTTTAGTTTATACGAAAACAATTAACAACTGTTATTTCCACATCTTTCTTTGGTCATTGTTCATGCTTTTGTCTTTTAAATTTTGTATTTATTACCAGTGCAGCAAACAGGGTTATCAAAGGTGGGCCATGTCTCTCACTGTCTATGGTGAGAGGGTCATATAAAAGAAACATTACTTGACTTTCGTAAAGAGTAGCTGCAAAGCTGTCAGCGTGTTTCCATCCCTCGCTAAAGGATTTTGTCAGGAAGGGCATTCGACGTAAAAACCTATGATCAACAAATCAAATGTGCGAATCATTAATATGACTTCCATGAAGATGGAGGCAGATGATTCACTGTGGCGACCCCTGAAAGGGAACAGCTGAAAGGAGAAGAAGATTTATTACCATTGCTTATTTCTACCTTGCCCTGCTTATCGAGGGGCATTAGGTATACTTATCCTTCAGCATATGTACTACATAAAATGATGAATCATGTGTAAACATTTCAGTGTCTTCACTTCACAATAGAAATATGTGCATTGTTCTTTCAAAATAGGTTGCAAGACATTGAGAATAACGTCATGGCTGTGGAATCAGAGAAGGCCAAACTGAAAGCTGATGTGAAGAAGATGACCGATAGTAACTTGCTCCTTAAGAGTAAGTACGACACCTTGCATGACAGCTATCAGCACTTGGACAAAGATTACAGGAAGAAGAAACTTGATGGTTCAGCTGTCCTGGAGGATATGATTCGCTTGAAAGAACAGGCTGCTGCTCGCATGAATCGCCGCAACGAGAAGAGACTAAGGTGAGGGACTTCAGAGGTAGAGTTGAGGCAAACATTTTGTACAATTTGGCTAATGATGGTCAGTCTCTACAGAAGCTGTGAAAAAATAAGTAAAATCTATGCCAGCAAGAATGCTCGCTGTTATAAAGCTATGCTATGTTATTGTTACATTTTAGAATTCACATATAATTAAAAGTAATCACACTTAATTTACAACTTTCCATTGTTTCTTTAGAGCCAGGCAAGCTGGTCTTCATAAAGAACTTGAGATGGCTTCCAATCGGAGTGTGAACATTGACAAGTAAGTTATATATATAAGTTATAAGTTGACAAGTAAATATACACACACACACACACACACACACACACACACACATATATATATATATATATATATATATATATATATATATATGTATGTATATGTGTGTGTGTGTGTATATATATATGTATATATATATATATATATATATACACACACACACATTTAT
Organism: Plotosus lineatus; assembly: GCA_024760905.1. Lineage (NCBI taxonomy): Eukaryota > Metazoa > Chordata > Actinopteri > Siluriformes > Plotosidae > Plotosus > Plotosus lineatus. The sequence goes on along the minus strand of CM045747.1, from coordinate 19,728,592 downwards.
ATATACACACATATACTGTATGTGTATACTATATACATTACTTCGCGCTTCAATTCATGTGGCTTCAGTGCATCACATTTTTTTTACTGAAAGATTCATCAAATTAAAAAATCAGGAAGAAATGGGGGAAAAGGTTAAGGAAAGTGCCACAAAAACGAGGCCAACTACGCAAAAGAAACCCCTAAATCAACAAAAAACAACCCAAAACCACCCATCAAATCTAGTTAGATTGTTGTGAGGTGTGCATCTTGAGTGCATGCACGCCAATCTGCATGCGCGCACGCGCCTGGTTTTTACAACCGAGCCTCGTGGCTCATCAGGCTGGTGCTTATCCCCGGTTTCCATAGCGTGAAGCGACCAGGAGTTCAACTCCCCCTGGATGGGATGTTAGTCCATCGCAGGTTACCTTCCCAGTATATATTTACTGGTACCCATTTATACTGCTGGGTGAACAGAGGCACACTTGTGGTTGAGACCTTGCCCAGGGGTCTTAGCACAGTGAGGGTCTCAGTGGGATTTGAACTAACAACCTCCCGATCATGAGCGCAGCACCCTAACCACTATACCACCGGCCCCACATTATATACACATATACATGTACGTCAGTTCCCGGGGGGGGTCCATCCTACTTTGCGGAATTCGGCAATTGTGGTGGGGTCTTGGTCCCAATTAACTGCGGAAAGTGAGGGATCCCTATATACAGTATGTACATTTTTCATGAAAGTCCTTCATAAGCCATTGTGCAATGCAAGTGAAATTCGCCATACACAAGTCAAAGCAAGATTGCACCTGACGCAAGTGCCAAAATCAACCAGGCCATGGTTAACTTTACATTCGTACATTTACTGATCAATACAAACCTGTTTCAGGGTTTTCAAATTAAGCCTGCAGCCAGTGGTATTTCCAGCAACTGGAGTTCTGTGTGTCTTTATTTTCACGTTTCATATTCAAAAGATCTACATATTTCCTGCACACAATGTACCTCTTGCTATCTCGTCCACATGTTATATTATAGAAATATAGTATTAGTTCTAAATATAAATAGTCGTTTGTTCCTCGTTGTACTTGGTGCTCAAGACGCTTTTCACAACAGACAGCAACACACATCCCATATCCATTACACTGACTTTAGAGCTACACCAATTCTTTGGGATGTGTTTAGAGGGACATATGAGCCATGCAGTAATCTACTACGTTTACTCAGTGAACTGCTGTATTTTTATTTTATTCATCCTTATCGGGATCACAAATCTAACTTGGATTTCCACCATAATTTCTCCTCCGATATAATACAGGATTTTACCTTCTCAGTGTAATTCGAAAAGCTGATCTAGTCTTTTACACATGTCCAAAATTGATGATTGCGGAAGAAGCTGCAGGTTTTTACACATAGCTTAAAAAGCTTAGTATCAATTATTCACCTATTTTACATGTAAAAGTGTTCATGAAAAAATGCCCTCAAACATCAATGAACTGAAGCAGATAAACAATGCTTATACATAAACAATAGAAAAGAAAGAAACACCCTCTTTCCTTTTCACATGACTGTATAACTGAACTGAAGACGGGTGCATCATTGTGCATGAGGGCAAAGGCAAACTCAATGTACAAAAAATGACTGAAAATGTTAATGGTAGCTATGATTAAAGGGGTCAGACATGTAGTGCATTGCAGCTTGCTCAACAAGGGGCTGATGTAGGCTCAAACCATTAAGAGTACCCATGCGCACCACTGAAAGTACGACAGTGGGCAAATCAGAATTGGAGCAATTAAAGAAGCTGCTCTGATAAGATAAATTATGCTTTGAGAGCCGAGCATCTGTGTACTGATTATCTGCCGTTTCAGCCTTAAAAATATCTGAGTAAATGCTAGCTGAGGAAGAAAGTGACAGCTAATTAGCCAGATTAAGACAGCAAATTTAGAGAATCAAAACGCGTATGGGTGCATCTGAGTCTGATTGGCACCGCTGATATGTATATATATTTTTTCCATTTTGGTCACATTCATTCCTGATTAACTAATTAGCAGGTGATTACTACGTTTTCCCCCTTTGAAACGAACCGTTCATCATAGGCAGAAACTGTGTTTTTGGTCACCAAACCTGTGTGTTTGGCCAATAAATTGCACCCACCCAAACTCTGTTCAATACTAATAAAGCTATGCATCCAGGAATGACGCAAAATGGTGCATTAAAAGCCTGTTATCCAGTGATTGTTTATCTTCCCCCCCTCAGTAAGTTAAGTATTCAAACACCTAATAGACCCTAATTGACAAACGGGCTTTTTTGGGGGTGTCTTTGAATGCTGTGTCTGTGTCTGAAGCATCAACAGATATTTTTTCCATACGCTGTATTGTTCATCAGCATTCTATTTGAGCTAACTGTATGGTCTTTAATGAACCCAAGATTAATAAATTATATAGACACTTTAGTTTTCACATTTATATATTATTTTATTTGATATTGTATTTCACATTCATGTTTCTATTTAAGTTTTAATTTATTCACTAGTTTATTTGTGAGAGTCAGTCTTAATCTTTCAATGTGGGTTGGGGTCAGACTAGACCAGTGGTTCTTAACCTGGGTTCGATCGAACCCTAGGGGTTTGGTGAGTCAGTCTCAGGGGTTCGCTGGAGGTCAAGACACACCCGACTCATATTCGTGATGACGTGCCTCGCTTGGCCATCACTGGCAGCAGGTGATCACACTACACTGCTAAACAGCAGAAGTCACACTGAATGGTAACGTATTCTGTTATCACTAAGAAAGCCTTTAAAATTTTTATATCGTTTGTTACTACATAACAGTATCTTTGCAAATAATCCTTTTTGAGGATGCTTGACATAAAAACGAAGAAAAGGAACAGACTTTGCTGTGAAAATGACATGAGAGTGGCACTTGCCAAGGTGAAGCCATGCATTTCTGAGCTGGTCTCTCGAAGACAATAGCAGAAGTCACACTGAGTTGCAGTAAATATTCATTATTATTGTAGCCTGATGGAAATTTGGTGATGGGTGTGTGTTGAAATGTTAAAAATAATAAATATCATAAATTTAATAAGTTAATTATTGGAATGCATAAGGTTAAAAATTAAAACCATTTCAGTGTGGTTGTATTAAAAAAGGTCATGTCTTTGTGAGAAGATATGTAATTTGTTGTATGTTCATGCATTGTATTTGTTTTGTTCTTTGAACACAGTGATGTTAATGCACGGTTCATTTTGGTGCCCCAGTAAAACATATACCTATGTCTTGAATTTGAAAAAAATATATATATATTTTTCAATAAAGAAGGGTTCTGTGAATGCAAATATGAAACTGGTGGGGTTCAGTACCGCCAACAAGGTTAAGAACCACTGGACTTGACTGCCAATAAAAATTTAACCATTGAAATATAAGTAACGTTGAAACAGTATTAAATACTGTATTTTATTATTATATATTATTATAATGTATATTTTATCATTACAAATGTAGCCATCAGAGCAGTTCTTGAGAAATAGCCTAGACCACAGCAAGTCAGAGTTTTTCTTGATAGATCCCTCAGGCAGATGTGTGTAAATACTCCAAAAAAGTGTACACCTGGAAAGTTCCTGGACCAGACAACATCCTGGGTCATATTCTCAAAACATGCACTAAGGAACTGGCAGATGTCTTCACAGAATCTTTCCCTGCTCTTGTCTGTACTGTAGTCCCCTCTTGCTTCAAGGGGACCATCATCATCATTCTCATCCCTGCCCCAAAGAAACCTAATGTGAGCAGCTTCAATGACTATTGCCCAGTATCACTTACCTCCATCATCATGAAGTGCTTTAAGCATATAAACAAAGCTCTCTTCAGATCTTCACTACCTGCTACACTCGACCCATTTCAGTTTGCCTATTGGTCAAACAGATCCATAGACGTTGCAGTAGTACTGGCTTTCTACCCTGTCCTCTGACTCATAGACCGCAACAACACTTACATGCAGATGCTGTTTATTGACTACAGCTCCACCTTCAGAACCATAATCATCCAGGCTTGTCATGAAGCTCTGTGATCTGCACGTCAGTTTCTCTTTATGTAACTGGATAATGGATTTCCAGACCACAGGTGGTGCGGGTCAGTGGTATGATGTCCTTCACACTGATGCTCAGTAACGGTGCCCTCCAGGTATGTGTGTTCAACCCCCTGCTGTATACCCTTTTCATCCACGACTGTACGGTCTCACAAAGCTCCAACACAAACATCAAATTTGCAAATGACATCACAATCATCTGCTGCACTTCAGATGGAGACGACTGCTTACGTAGCAGAGGTGAGAGCCCTGACATCCTGGTGCCAGGACAACAACCTGCTGCTCAATGTCAGCAAGACCAAGGAGCCCATCATGGACTACAGGAGACTGCAGGATGGTGGTCACACCTTTATTCACATTGAAGAGACAGAGGTGAAGAGAGTCAGTTGCTTCAGGTTCACATGGGTGTGATCACAAAAGGAGCGACTGAGGCCCCTGAGGAGGCTTGGCATAGACTGCCAGCGAAAGGCCGAGGGGACCTTCTCTGATCCCAGCAACGCCGGCTGCAAATTCTTCACATTCTTGCTGTCAGGTAGATGGTAGAGGAGCATCTGGACTCACACCAGCACCTTCAAGTACAGAAAGCCAGCTATCAGGCAACTGCTTTGTGTGTGTGTGTGTGTGTGTGTGTGTGTGTCTGTGTTCCCTTTACTCTTATTCTTACTTTATATTTTATCTAAATTAATTTTAAGTACTACATTTGTTTTTTATCCAAGTTTTTCATTTCTGGTATTGATGTGTCACTGTTACCTGTATGTGACAAATAAAATTGAACTTGATCTGGACAAAATTTAAAAGGTCATGGTTAATTTGACAAGGTCATAGGCCAATCAAAGAAACGAGCAAGACTAGATACATCATATGAAACCTGCATGCAATATGTCACCTAGCAGTTCTTCAGAAAAATCTTGGTCAAAATTTACAATCATAAGTCATTGTATCAAAGTTTAAACAGAAACTGACAAGCACATGTAAACACCATCGGACACCTGCTCGCAATTGAGCAGAATGATCTGACCTGCCCTTCTTCAGAAATAGGCAATACACGATTTTCAAGGTCAGGGTCATTGTGACGAGGCCAAAGGTCAAACGAAGAGGCTGACACACACAGACTTTGCACACGTGCACAGCACACACAAAGCTGCATGCAAAATTTCAATGATCTCCTTAGTATTTCTTGGAAAATAGACAAAATGGGGACAATGACTGAAACAGAAATGACGATGCCAAACCAGCCAAAGAAAATACCCAAGCAGCCTGACGGTTGAGCAATTTAAATCTGTTTTAACAAGCAATGTGTTTTGGTTTCTCCTCGTCGTGAACCAACATCATGGTTGTATTCTGATTGTTCAGTGAAAAAGTATTTTTTTTTCCTTCTTTTGACTGTATAGTGTAGGACTTGAAAACAGGTATGATCTAAGAAAGAAACCTAATATTGCATGATAGGACTTTTCACATTTTTATGAGCAGACAGAATTTTCCTCATTTCTGCAAAAAATAATAATGTAATATAATTTTTTTCCAGAGTACCCCAAAGTGTATCATTACCATCTTCACCACTTCTACACAGGAGTGAAAGTGGAAAGGATTCAGAAAGTAGCCCTTTGCGAGCTTTCAGGTAATAGCACAAATTCTATATTTTGCTAATATTGAAAAAATGTACAATTATGTTTTTTTAGTAAATATTTTGCAGCTACTGTACATGTTTTTCGTTCGTTTCACACAGATTCTCCCCTTTATTTACATCCATGATTCACATACAGTATAGTAAAGGCACTTGTGCAATTTGGGTAGTGGAAACGTAAATTCATGTTTTTTTTCCTTTTGCAAATTGCATGTACACATATTCTGCCCTTGAGTAATTGCTTTTTCAGTGCATGATTCTCTGAGGGTTGTAGTACTTCGAGCACCATCACAAAGCAAAACACAATGTTGCATTGCAAGTCAGTAGTAGACTTCCAAATAACATTTAACATAAACAAATAAAGTTCGAAAAAAAATCCAAAATTTCTAGAACTGATGTAATTAAATTAAAGGTATAATTGGTATAAGTAATATAAAGAATATACAGGAAGCATAATGACAATCCTTGCTATATATTCTGGTGCCAATCAGCATTAAGGTAGGTATTGTTGACATGGATGGACATAGACATGGTCAACAACTAGTGCCTGGTGGACAAAACTTGCTAAGGAGACAACCTGAGAGTGTAGTAGAACCACTATGAACACTCTCATCTTCAGTGTCAAGCCACTATTACTCAGAAAAAAGTGTGCTGTGCTTATAAAGTCACATTTGACAAGGAGAGTCATTAATAATAAAAATGCCCTTGTCTAAGGTCAGGTAGAAAATCCAGGTTATTACTTTGGAAGTTCTTAAGAGTGCTGAAGTTAAACATTATTCCACTACATTGGATGTCGGAGCTGGGAATAATGCCATCTCCGTTTTTGGCCATTAAATATTGGTTTTAAAAATCGGAGTCTGCTATGAATGGATTTCATTGACATTCTCAAGTTAAAAATGAAAGTCAAAGTTTGCTATTTTCTGAAGAATAAAAATGCCAAAGGGGGTTAGTCTACTTTTATTTTAACTAATTCATAGCCACATTCAAAGGTCCAACTTTACTTTGAACTTTGGGTGTGATTGGGGTGCATGCGAAAATATGCATAACTGAACTGTACATAAAAATTACTGAAGCCTGATTGGGAGAACTGAGCCCTAAGTGTTTGCAATATCGCAACACATTGTTCAAGTGACCTTCAACATTTTTATTTAACCACAGTAATTTCTTCATAATCATATTGACAACACCATGTTATAGTAGATACCAGTATGTAAGGTTGTGTTTTGTGTGTGTTTTGTGTTTACTTTATTTTGTCCGATTTTGACACAATTATTGTTGGTCTCAGGTCAGCTTCACTTACTTCTCCTCGGATTCTTGGCTCAATCAGAGGGCTATTTGAGTAAGTAAGCATTTTTCATTTACTTACATACTTAAATACAACACCTTGTAATATCAGAAGCATGTTGTAGCAAGATTAATCTGTATAATGATCAAATAATAGAAGTGATGTAGAAGTTTCTATATCCTATTAAAGGATTTTAATACTAATTAAAATTAAAGGATTTTTTACTTATTTTGTTGGTCCTGTAATATGAATTTATTCAGAAACACCAGAAGGGTCCAGTGTAGTTTTCTTTGTTTATTTGGAGAAACTTTGAACTAGGATCTAAGACATGTTTTAGGCAAATTGTTATTAAAAAGTGTAAACCAAGGGACAGTACTTGTGTGAATAAGTGTTGAAGCTGTCAAGAAATAACAGTATTGCTATTGTGCTGTATGAGAAAAGCGACATGAAAATAGACGTCTTTGTTAATTCTGTGTCCAATTCACTTTCCCTAATAAAACCCTAGGATTATATTTATCTGTAAACTTCAGGATATTTTAACTATATTTTAATGCATTTAAAAGTTACTGTATAAATACAGTATATTGTGATAGCTGTAATATCATACCGTGAATTCTCTCATGTATTCTCAACTACAATCATACATTGAATACAGGATCAAATATGAGTACATAATAACTACAAATACCATTATTATTAATAGTTATCAATAAAACATTGTAATTTTAGCTTGATCATTTAGTGTATGTCAAACTCCAACAATGTCCAGGATTTAAACCCATGACCTACAGTGCTTGAACCGGGTGTTAAAGGGCGCTGGATCGCTGATCCTAAGGTTTGAGGTTCGAGTCCCACTCGCCACAAGGTTGTCACTGTCCCTCCAGTGCAGCTAACTGGGTTATCAAAGATCGGCCATGTTTCTCACTGTCTATGGTGAGAGGCATGTAAAAGATCCATTGCTGACTTTCAACTAGAGTAAGCTGCAAAGCTGTCGGCGTGTTTCTGCCCCTTGCTAAAGCGTTGTGTCAGGAAGGCCATCCGACGTAAAAACTTATGCCAAATCAAACATGCAAATCAGATGATTCGCTGTGGCGACCCCTGAAAAAGGGAAGAATATGTTTAGTGACTGCTGATTTAATTCAATAAGCAATCTTAAAAACTAAAGCAAATGAACAATTTAATTTTTTTTTCCAGCAGCCCAAAATAAGTAAAATTTATTTCAGGTATTTTAGCTGTGGACCAGGGTTATTGAACCCAATTATTCTTACAGTATTTGTTTGAATTAAAACTAATCTGTACACCATTATTGACTGTCCATGCTCTTGTATATGTTTTCTGTGTCCTCAGAAAGAAGAGGCGTGGTTGTTCAATTAGCAACTTAGAAGAGGATCTCTGTATGCCTTTAGGAATTTGTTTAGTAGCTAGAGTGCCAAATAAAGTTGTCCATGCTATGGTAAGAGCTCAAATCACACTAAAAAGAGCAATTATTAGACTTGTACTTGATGCCGTTTTTTTCAGCACTGATGATTAGAACATTTTTCAGTCTGTAATTTTCAAATGTAAATAATGGCTGCACACAGGCAGGATTACTTCAGGAAGACCCGGGAAACTACTGAGGTTACATTCACGTTCTAGCAGCATACCTGAAACAACTTAAAAGGCAGCAGTACCTCATGAGGTCCAGGAATCAGTAGTAAACACAGTGATATCCTCATTCTTATGCTGCTCCTACACAGTGAAATTGATGTTCTAAGACATTTTTAACACAGCATTTGTAAATTGATAGAAACAGAGAACAATATACCGTATTTGATGTAATAAGTGTCCCGCTCCAATAAGCTCCCCCCCCCCCCGCTGTGTTTTTTACCTTACGTCTAATAACCGCCCATGTGTACTGAGAGTAAAATCATAGATCAACTTTCCAATTTTATTCGATCAGTCTCTGTAACAGTAAAACGAGGCATTCACTGCCTGTAAAAGTGAGTTTACACAGTATTTCAAGATTCCCTGCCACTGAGGAATGTCTATAATGTTCATCAGTAACAACACATTTGATTGTTCTGCCATGCTTTAAAAAACAGGAAAATATTTTTCTGTGTTCTCTTGGTCAATGTCCAAAAACCGATGAACCACTAGAAACCGCTACAGCAAAACTATGGGATGCTCTGAATGATTGGAACAATGAGCCAGATATGGACCTATCAGAAAGTGATAACGAGTATTTTTCACCCGATTCTCCTGCTCACTAACTTCATAAATTTAAGCACATGTTCGTGTTGATTGGTTCAACGTGCCATGTGCTAAAGTTGACAATGTTGTTTGGCCTGATTTTACTTCCAGGAAAATGTTTAAAGGAAACTTGTAAATGGAGGGAAAAGTAAGGGGTCTTTTTTATTTATGCTGTTTTCTGTTTATTTTCAGCTTTCATGTAAGTAGTTTGGTTGATACCACAAAATGAATAATGTAAATGCCAGTAAAACTTTTTTTTATTGTTCCACTATTATTCATGTTTTCCACCTCTATGATGCACTTACCATTCCACTCTGCTGGTAACATTTTGATTACCCCCCCCCCCCCCCATTTTTTTAAGCGCCTTGGGTGCTTATCACGTTGAATGCGGTACTTCAGTTTGTATTTTGGAAAAAAAAAGATTCGACACTATGTTGAGCAGTTGTACATCACAAATGTTACACATTTGTTAACTCTGGTAAATTTGCTCTTTGTCTCGTGATTTTGAAATAGTTGGTTGTTGCTACTTGCTGCCTTTTTGGCAGATGTGTGCCATATGTTGTGATACTTGTTTAAAATTTGTCAGGATTACACAGTATGATTATCCCCATTCCAAACGCCCATTTTTTTCTTCTTTTTGATCAGACATCACTTATCATTTTTATTCCTCCAAATTCTCCAGTAGCCAGTAGTTCATATTGTCAAAACACAGCAGCCCCTTGACTTAGACTGCTCACATTTTAAGTTGACCAACTTATTGAAGGGAGTAATAGAGATCAGTTGTAGTTGCTGGATCTCTTATATCTAACTTGTCTGGTTATGATACCAAATAAATGCTTGAGCTACATATCTAACAGACCAGGTTTATAAAGGTTTTGGGCAAATGACCCCAACTGAACATTAGAAATCCTTTGTGACATTAAACTCTCACCACTCTAAATATTTTTATTCCAAACGCAGAATTTAGAATTTAGTTTTCTTGACTTCTGTTATGGCGACACGATGGCATAATGATTAGTGATCACTGCATTACAGTTTTTATATGAGCGACCACTGAGTTAGTGAAATGAAATTATATGTGATCTTGTATACGAATGAAATCATTAGTAGATATGTGACAAGAAAAAATAATAGATTCAATGACAGATAAATGTGTCTTTAGTTTTATCTGTCAGTTGAAATGATGCTGTAGTTATGTCATACGAACCACAAAAGATTTTATTTATTTCTGCCAAGCAGTTGCTTGGTGTAGCACATTGTAGCTTTGTCACATGCACACACCTGAAGTTACCTTTGGTTTGATTTCAGATATGTAATCCAGTATCTGCAGCCTGAAGTATTGTAGCTGCAATTGGTTTCAGAGTTGTTATTGCTAGAAATGGCATGATTTGGTTATGATGTCTTATGGCGATCAATAGTTATTTTTCTTCTCACTGATCTTTCCTTGATATTTCAAATATAAGGATAAGGATAACTAAAGTGGCTTGATTTTGGAAGAACTTTTAGAATCCAGGCAGTACTGTACTATATGGATTAAGGGCAAATAAAAAAATATGTTTCTGTGTGAGATCTGAAATTTCTCTGTTTGCGCAGGATGCCCATGAACTTGGAATCAATGCTGTGAGATTTAGCCCAAGATCAAATCTTCTGGCTACTGGAGGCACAGACAGGGTAATCAAACTATGGGACATTAGCTCAGGTACTGCACGACTAACAAATATTTCAATGATTCATGGTAATTACAGTTTGAGGTCTAAAATTCTTAATTATTGCTTTTTTTTTTTTTTTTTTAAACACCCGAGCTTTGTGATTCATCAGGCCAGTGCTTATCCCCGGTTTCCATAGTGTGAAGCGACCAGGAGTTCAACTACTCTTGGATGGGACGCTAGTCCATCGCAGGTTACCTTCCCAGTATATTTTTACTGGTACGCATTGCGGGTTTCCTCCGGGTGCTCCAGTTTCCTCCCGCAATCCAAAAACGTGCACTGTTGGTTGATTGGCCGTTCTAAATTGACCGTAGATTCTCTCCTGCAACGGCACCGGAACCCAGTCGTATCGGCACTTTCCTTTCCATTGGATCCTTCCGGTGGCACCGAGACGGGGGACTTGCTGCTTGGGTAACAGCCTGTCCCTCATTACTCCCTACCCGGGCTCTGCGCACTGGGGAGTATCACCAGCCGGGATACCAGCCAGAGCGCAGCCATAGTCCTTCGGGACTGACGGAGGCCTACCACCATTTATACTACTGGTTGAACAGAGACACACTTGTGGTTAAGACCTTGCCCAGGGGTTTTAGCACAGTGGGAGGTCTAACTGGGATTTGAACACACACCTCAATTATTGCTTTTGCTGTTGTGATATTTAGTACAAGCATATTTTCATATTTTCTAGCCTTGACATGAGGGTCAACACACTTTTGTTTTAATTTAGCATCTAATTTTCAATTTGATGAATGACTAAGGAAATCTGGTCTCTTATGCCCAAGTGAAGCAGGAAGTTATGGATGACCACTTAAGAGTTTCTAAGCACTCAGGACAATTTAAAAAACATCCATCCATTATCTATGCTGTTTATCGGTCAGCATCATGCCGGAGGCTGGAGTCAATCCCAGCTGACTGGACGAGAGGAGGGGCACACCTTAAACAGGTCACCAGTCTATCATAAACAACCAGCCACACTTATGGGTAGTTTATAGTAGCCATTTGATCTGCATGTCCTTTGACTGTGGGAAGTATACAGTATTAGTATATTCTATTGAATGTTATACTTTCATCTCAGTTACAGAAAGGATGATTCACAGATGATGTTTAATTAATTCTTCTTCTTTTCTTTTCGGCTTTTTCCCGTTCTCGAGAGTCGCCACAGCGAATCATCTGATTCGCACATTTGATTTGGCATGGATTTTTACATCGGATGCCCTTCCTGTCACAACCCTTTTAGCAAGGGGCAGAAACACGCTGACGGCTTTGCAGCCTACTCTTTACGAAAGTCAGCAATGCTTCTTTTACATGCCTCTCACCATAGACAGTGAGAGACATGGCCCGCCTTTGATAACCCAGTGAGCTGCACTGGGGGGATTGTTTAATTAATTAAACCTAAAAAAAGAACAAAAAAACAATCTAATTATGACCAGTGTTAGGATTTTAACAGGGCTAAAGCTTTATATACTGATCAGTCATAACATTACCACCACCTATTTTGTCTGCAGCTAGACACACTCATATGCAACAAGCTGTAATGCTTCAATTCTGACGCCTTTCTATCATAGCCAGCATGAACTGTCTCAGCAGAGTAGCACTACCTTGGGATTAGAACATAATTACCAACCTTCACTGCTGACACGGATCAGTGAGTCTTGAGAACCCATAACACTCTTAGTGGTTAACTGGTTATTCTTTCTTTTGACCATCATTGGTAGGTACTGCATACCAGGAACAGCACACAAGATCTGCTGTTCTGGAGATGAATACACCCAGTCATTTAGCCATCACAATATAGCCCTTGTTAAAGCCACTCATATCCTCAATTTTCCTGCTTCTACCACAAGAGTTTCAAGACTGACTGCTGGTCTTGATAAAATTAAAAAAACATTATGACCACTGATGGTAAAGTCATTTATTTGTTCATTTTCTGAACCACTTAATCCTAATTAGAGTCGAAGGGAGGCTGGCACCCATCTCAGCCGACTCCGGGTGAGGGTGGGGTACACCCTGGACAGTTCGCCAGGCCATCGCAGGGCCGATGGTGAAGTGAGTAACGTTAATTATCTCGTGGAACCTGCCACGAAGTGTGATATATTTGGCATGAAGTGAACAGTCAGTTTTAAAAGTTGATGGTGGTCTAATCACAAATGTGTGGTCTAATACCATAGAAGGCCTAGAAGAAGACCAAAGAGACGATTCATGGATGTGGTGAAGGAGGACATGAAGGCAGTTGGTGTAAGAGAGGAAGATGCAGAGGATAGGGTGAGATGGAGGCAGATGATTCGCTGTGGCGACCCCTGAAGGGAACAGCCGAAAGGAAAAGAAGAAGAATACCATAGAAGAGCTACTGGAGCACAAATTGTTGAAACTATTAATGCTGGCTATGATAAATAGAAATCACAATGTTGTAGCTTAGTGCAGATCAGTCAGGTGGAATCTCTATTTAATACGTGTCTGAGGTTTTATAGAATCACATAATATATATCTTTTTGTTGCGTATACACATATGGAACGTAGAAAAAGTAAAACAATATTTTTTTGTTATATTTTCACATTTTCCATTGATTCAAGGATGAAAATGTTGAGGTTCTCTTTGGGAGTAACGAGGATGGATAGGATCAGAAACGAGTACATCAGAGGGACAGCACATGTTAGATGTTTTGGAGACAAAGTCAGAGAGGCTAGATTGAGATGGTTTGGACATGTACAGAGGAGGGATAGTGAGTATATTGGTCGTAGGATGCTGAGGTTGGAACTACCAGTTAGAAGGCCCAGAGGAAGACCAAAGAGAAGATTTATGGATGTGATGAAGGTCGTTGGAGTAAAAGTAGAAGATGCAGAGGATAGGGAGAGATGGAGGCAGATCATTTGCTGTGGCGACCCCTGAAGGGAACAGCCAAAAGAAGAAGAAGAAGAAGAAGAAGAAGATTTTCCAATGATTCAAGCTCTCTCATCAGTTTTTTGGAGTGGGTAGTACTCAAAATTGATAGTCTACATAGGAACATAAAAAGCAAAATAAATCAAGATCCTTCAGCCATTGAGCTGTTGGTATTATAATTGCTTTCATCTGCTATGCCCAACTTCTGTATCTACTACCTCAACAACTTTACATGCTAAGATTTTGAAATTTATATGTGTATGGATTTGCTAATGGAACCACAAATAGGAACACCTAATCTAAACACCTAATAAATTTCAAGTTAAATAAATCAAGATCTAAATCAAGTCAAAATTAAATAGTCAAAAACATCTTTTAAAATGATACAAAGGTTTTATGGCCTAACTTTGTGTCCATTAAAATTGGCAGGCTTTAATCTGCTCAAAAATCGTTGTGAGTTTCATGGTGTCCAACTGCACAAAGGTTTTTGGAAAGCACATAATTTTGGGATATATGAACCTGGAACAGATTATAATTTGTTCAGTCTGCTCGATGTATTCTGGAGCATGTGCAAAATCCTAAATCCCATGTAAAATAGGCTAGATTTAGAGGGTGTTTTTGTATGGACAATGAAACTCACCAAAACTAGTGTTTCATTTGCAAAATTCTACTCGTATGCATTTTCCATATTTCGGCCTCCAAGATGAAACGCTACGTTTGTTTAGCTGACCTTTGATCGTCTCAAAAATGACCTTGCAATAGTAAATATTTTTCATGCTGTTTTTTATCAAGAACTGCATGGCAGATCATTTGAATATTTTGCATGCAGGTTTGCTGTGGTGTGTTGGTGTGACTAGCTCTTCAGTTTCTCTATTTGACCTTTGACATTGTCACGTTGCACAAGTCATGACATCCACATTTTGGCCTTTGCATGAGTTTGAGAGCAGTTAATCTAAAAGCTCCAGTTATATGAAAGCTCCAGAAAACTTGTCGCCTTTTTCTCTATTTCCGTGTAAATTGTAGTATGGACTTCTGTATATCAGACCTTTCAGACTTATTTAAATCATGAATTGTGATCTCCTCACATCTGCCCTCTGAATTCTAAAATTGTTATATTGGTTATGCTCGATTCTTGTGCAGTGCCTCAAATTAATTATTTTTATTTTTAATTTTGCTCCAAAATTCTTTGCATTGTTTTATAACAACAAATTTTGTCTTCATATGTTAAACCCAGAGCTAAAACCAGGAATAGTCATTTTGAGCTACTGTTTAAAAATCAGTTTAACGGGCGATAAGAAATCCATTCATTTTCAATCCCCTTTATCTTACTCGGGTTGCAGGGAGGGTTGCAAATTAATTACAGGGCCAATACACACAACAGCAACTCACACTTGCACCTAGTGGCAGTTTGGAACTGCAGGTTAGCCTCATGTGCATGTCCTTTGACTGTGAGAGGAAACTGAAGTACTCAGAGGAAACCCAGGCAAGCACAAGGATAAGATGCAAACTCCACACAGAATTGCTCGTGTTGAGCCTGGGACTGAAGGCAAAAGTGATATCCGCTGCTAACTACCATGCCGGCCTAGAAAACCCTTTCAGTCGTAGGATTTCATATTGTTGATCACTTTTAAAATGTTTGGGTTCAAATGACCCTTATGTATTTCTGTGCTAGGAATTCTATATTTAATTTCATGTGCATGCAATATCTTCTCTTTGCTGTGTATTAATATACTTGTTTTATGCTTATATTTTAAATGTCAATTAAACCACTGGGCATAGTTATGTTTGCAGAAATAAATTATTGAACTTCACTCATTTTTATGAATTGATAAACTTGAAAAATACTCTGAAAATAATTGTCTTTCAGGCATGCTTCAGTGCAGAGGGACACTAGATGGGAGTAATGAGGGCATCACCAGTATTGAATTTGACCCTATGGTATAAATACACACCATTTACTTACCACTACTACCAAACTCTTGTAGTTAAGCTTAAAGTATTTGCTGTTTTGGGCCAATGAGAGTAATGTTATTTTAAGCGTCGATGTGAGTTTGTTTCTATGGTAACATATCTGTGTGTTCTCCATAACTTCATCAGGGCAGCCGAATTTTAGCGGGATCTTACGACAATTCTGCTCTTATTTGGCGTTTGGATGACTCTGTTCCAAAGGTAACAGAGCTCCCATCCCCCACAATGTCTTATAAAAGACTTCACATGTACTCTACTATTTCCCTGAATCATGCTTTGCAGAGCATCATCCACATAGAGCTACATTAAGGAATGCTGTGTGAAATGTGAAGGCTTATATACAGAGGTGTCATGTGACAAAATTATCCCTTTTATACAGGCATCTGCAAACACAAATTGAATTTTGTGATGGTAAAATAGACTGGCTGATTAGTGTTGTCTGAGATATTGGTATATGTATATATTTTTATATTTTCCTGTCCTTTTTATTTTATTTATGATTAGTTTTACTATTTTAAATTCCAGACTGTTCAATTTAAATGTGAAAAATTATATTTTATAGACCTGATCTGTCTTATTGACTTAATGTGTCCTGCATATAAGTGCAGAAGTCCTGTGATCTTTAATGGATAAAGTAACTAAAACATCATTCATAGATGGACTTGTGTATTTTGACTCTAGTGACTTAACTGTCATTGAACTAATGTTATGGCCTGTAGTAACTCCATGTTCCCTGCATGTCTCTCTTCTGCTTGTGTAGTTTACGCTGACAGGTCATTCTCGGAAAGTGACAGCAGCTAGGTTTAAGTGTAACCTAAGACAAGTAGTCACTGGAAGTGGAGACAGGACTGTTAAAATTTGGGACCTGCAACGTGCTGCTTGTAAGTTTGTCAGCACACAAATCCATAATACATTGTAGAATACAATGTAGGAGGTCATATCACTTGTGTTTTTTTAATTTAAAGTTTTAGTATAAAAACTATTGTTGGTATTAGGCTCATGTGCATTGTTGACTAATGCATAATAAGAAAATATCAACATGGATAACTTGAACAGTTTTAATTTCCAATAAGCCAGGTGTTGGGGAAATCTAATTTATTGTATTTTAACTTATTATTCTTGTAATCGTATTATTTTATATTATATATTATATTATTATAATAGATATTTACAGTTCTATTCCACATTTGATTTATGTTTTTAGGTATACAGACCATTGAGGTATTGTCCTACTGTAGTGACATAGTGTGCTCAGAGTATTACATCATCAGTAGCCATTTTGATGGAAAAATTCGCTTCTGGGACAGCAGGTAAGAAATTATGCTTTATTGTTAAATCTCCCAGTATATTACAGTAATTTCTTAACCTTCTTGCAAACTTCAAAGGTGTTATAGATATAGGGGCTTGGGGCAATATAACCTCATGTCACTCATTCACATATAGTACTTTCTGGATTATATGTGGGACATATTGCCAAATGATGAGCCACTAGGCTCGGGTGGAAAAATCCTAACAGACTACCGACCATATTGCCAAAAGCTTACAGATACCAGACCACCAGAACCAAATATGGGACTTTTCTAAACTGTTGACACAATTTAAATGCCACACAAATGTATATGATGTTTTTAGATTTTGTGATACCTAATTTATTATAGAACATTAGAATAGATCATTTTAAGCCAAAAAAATACTGCTTTAAATGAAACAATTTAGAAGAATTTAAATTCATTCTGATGTAGTTATTAAGCCTGATGTGAATATTGGACAGTTTATTTGACCAAACAGGCTACTTTATTTACGGTTTAACAAGTTATCACTCTTTTGGAGGCAGTTCTCTGGTACACTGGAATACAGTAATACAGACGCTCCCCGACTTAGGTTTTTAATTGGTTCCGGACGGCCGAACAAAAATTGAAAGTGAACGTAAGTTGTTACAGTGAGATGGAGGCAGATCATTTGCTGTGGCGACCCCTGAAGGGAACAGCCGAAAGAAAAAGAAGAAGACTGTACTATACATCCATAAATACCATTACCGTATCTCATAAAACACCCCTAAATCAATTATTATAAACATAACATTGTAAAATAATATCAAATATATCAAATAATATCAACATTAATTTCAAATAAGTCATTATTTATACCGAGTTACTTTACATGAAGCTTAAAACAGCCAATCAACGCTTACAATGTGTGAGGCGTTCAATACCGAATGTAGTGTACTTGCAAAAGTAGTGTACTTGCTGTGGGTTATACAGACTTCCAGTCGTTGAAGTGCACAAGGGTGCTGTTGAACTCGTTTAGAACACAGCCTGCACTGATGCAGTCTCCCAGCAAAACGGAGAGTTCTTTCTCTTGTGTAAGTAAGTAAGTAAGTAAACTTTATTCAAGAGATGCATACAAAGAACAAGTACAAGTCCGAATGAATATTAACATAAAAATAAGTATACACTCTTAGGATTCTGCTAAAAGATAATAAATATCTCTAATTGTTCTGTAATTTGTGCATTCGGGTTTTCATTCATATTACAACTCTCTTTGCTTAACTGAGTATGAGTTAGATTGTGCCGATCTGAGCAGATAGTTAATTCATCTCTGTGTATGAGACTTGTACCCATGCTAGTAGGCTTACACTTCTAACCAACCATATTTGCTTAGGGTTACAAAAGTCCGCAAAACAGTGTAAACACAAAAATCACAGAGACGACGTCTTAACACAAGGGTAACACGCTATATAAATATATATATATATATATATATATATATATATATATATATATATATATATATATATATATATATATATATATATATATATATACATACATACACTCAGTCTGTCTTTTGTAAACAATGAATGCATCATTACGTCAGCGTACTACGTAGGTACGTCTAAACTCAAAATTTAACTTTGACTTTTTTTTTTTTTTGGAAAAAAAAACGTAAAATGGATGAACGTAAGTCAGGGAGCGTCTGTGTGGAAAAATAAGATAATGTTTACATCATTATTTATTTATATATATATATATATATATATATATATATATATATATATATATATATAGAAAGAGAGAGAGAGAGAGAGAGAGTTATGTATAATATTGTACAAGTAAATTTGGCCTAGCCTTGGCTAGCCTAGAGACAAGCTAATTTGATTTAAGTCGAAGTGTACCTGGATTTGGTTTCTTTGCATGCAAGTAATTAACAAATGTATAAAGAGTACTAGTGTTTAATTGATTCGAAGTTTGGCATTTTTCATTCGCGATTCAAAACTTACTTGTGGATGTGATCTAAGCCAGATATGTCGTATGATTCTTGTGTGCTGCTTCTGTATTTACAAATTTCAAGAAATGAACATATTATTCATCCCACACCCTGAGCCCTTGACATCTCTCATTCACTCCAAGCAGCGCTAACCTCAAGCTGCTGCCCTGCCAACTGGTCGCCTAGCAACTGTCAGCCCACATTCTAATTGTCTCCTTGGATCTCTAAGAGCTGGGTGATATGTGCTATAATACAGCATTGAGAAAAATAGAGCAGAAAATATTTGTACAGGGTTGATTTTTTTTTTTTTGCATTTGGCTTAATGTGCAGATACTCTCCATTATGCATGCCACTGTTATCACAATATAATTATTATAAGCTAACAGGTAGACTACACTGATACTGGCATTAAATTTGCATTAATAATGCTGCTTAAATGCCTAAGAGAGTATAGATATTTATAGACTTTAAACCATCTTATTTATAGTCACATATTTTTGATAGTTGGTGACTAAACTGGCTATGAACCTTTCACTCTAAAAGAAAAGTGAAAATAATAATATAATTTAAAAAAATAAAGTATTTGAACATGGAACCACAGATACTGTATACATTAAAGTCAGATCTCAAGTTTTTTTTTTTTTTAGCTAGAGTCCAGGAAAGTCTAAATTGGTTGAAGGTCAAGTCCAAGTCCAGTTTTAAGACTCATGGTTGTGATGAACATTGCACCATCGGCCGCACTCCATTCGGGATGTTTATAACACTGCAGCTAAATTCAGCTTCAGAGAAGTGGCAGGGATATAGCCTGAACAGGTCACCAGTCTGTTGCAGGGCTAACATCAGCACAAAATCATTCATACCTATGACCAGTAAGTTGACTAATGTACATGGAACTGTGGAATGAAACCCATGCATAATTGGGAGGACATGCAAACTCCACACTTAAAGGCCTGTGCATTAAACCAGGATCTTTTTGATGAAGCAAGAGTGCTAACCATTGAACATTGCAGTCACTCCTTCTCATTTTCTACACATTCAGTGAATAAACTCAAATCTAATCATGAAACCTTTTTTTTTGTTTTGAAAACAAAGAACAAGTTAATATTAAATAGCTGATGCTGAGCCAACTAATATATTTATTCAACCAGTACACGAAAGACTAGAATTTCATGTTATCAGCTTCAGGGTGAACCCCACCTTTACCCAGTTTTGGCTAAGATAGGCTTATCTTCAAAATTAAACAGTGTACAACATGAATAGTCCATGAAGAATTCAGATTCTCTCCTCTCTACCCTCATCTCACTTTTTCCTTTTTCCTCCATAATCTTGTTCTCCAGTCATTGTCTTTTTATGACACACACCTGATAAAGCCCTCTCCCACACCGTCTTCTATCGTGTCTCTCCATGTGTTGAGTAAACCCTCCATGCGGTAAGGTGTCTTTAAATCATGGAAATAATCGACTCTTCTGGATCCCTCTGCCAGTTCACTGTAGAGAACTGCTATAACAGGCTGCACATTTAGCATAGACACAGCATACCCCCTCCATCGCAGTCTGTGCAGAATAAGAATAATTTAGATATCTGTGGTCTTGGCACAATCTAACACTTAATCTGTGACAATTTGTTCCTAAGAATAGATCTGAGGTTATACTTTACACACACACACACACACACACACACACACACACACACACACACACACACACACACACACACACACACTTCTAATTATTTTGTCAGTAAAATACTGGCAATACATGAAGAGGAATTGTTGAGTGAACCACATCCTCTGGACTAAAGAGGAAATGGAGCATTTTTGGGCCTATTATCAGCATTCATTTGAAAAGAAATATCATTTTACACTGAGAAACATTATTCTGAAATTATTCCACAATTTGTTGACAAAGTTTTTTGCAGATCTGTTCAGGTGCTTTTTTAACCTCAATCACTGTTGCAAGTTAATCAAATTAGTTGTATTATATTCCTTTAGTGGTTTCATGTTAGTATCACTTACTTTTTATGCTTTCCTCCAAACTTTTCTGATATATGTTACTACTTTTTTAATGAAAGAGTAAAATAGTACTCTTTAAACCTTTT
This sequence comes from Plotosus lineatus, assembly GCA_024760905.1. Classification (NCBI taxonomy): domain Eukaryota; kingdom Metazoa; phylum Chordata; class Actinopteri; order Siluriformes; family Plotosidae; genus Plotosus; species Plotosus lineatus. Next base: position 19,707,487 of record CM045747.1, on the reverse strand, counting down.
TCGTTTCTACGTTCTGTTGTAAGGTAAAGTCCATTCGGCTTTTTACACCCGAGCCTAGTGGCTCATCAGACCGGAGCTTATCCCTGGTTTCCATAGCGTGAAGCGATTAGATGTACAACTCCTCCTGGATGGAGCTAGTCCATCGCAGGTTACCTTCCCAGTATATTTTTACTGGTAGCCATTTATACTGCTGTGTGAACAGAGGCACACTTGTGGTTAAGACCTTGCCCAGGGGTCTTAGCACATTGGGGGTCTAACTGGGATTTGAACACACAACCTCCTAATCATGAGTGCAGCACCCTAGCCACTACACCATTGCCCCCACATGTTCTATTGTAAATAAAATATATATTTATGATATTTGCAGATAATTGTTTTTATAAATACTCGATCCAGTATAGCAACGTTTTTAACACCAGGGTTGTAAATAGTCACAATGCTTTTTATCACTTTTCTGCAGTCATCTATAACTCGATCCTCTATATTCCTACAGGGCGGCAAGCTGCACTCAAGAGATCCCCCTACAGGGCAGGGTTACATCACTTGACATCTCTCCAAACCACAGAGAGCTACTAAGTTGTTCAAGAGATGACAGCCTACAGCTGGTGGACCTGAGAATGAGCAATACCAGAATGGCCTTCCGGTACTGAGAATTTATTCACATGATTTGGAATCTCTTCAATGCCCTCCATGCATATTGCCATGAGATTAGTAAAAATCGGTTATAAAAAAAATCCCCATTTTGCTAAAGAAGCTTCATCTCACTCTATTTCCTCTGGGATCAATTAGGTATTCTGATTCTGATTCGGATCTCAGATAGAAAAAAAAAAAATCCCCTCATTTGAGAGACTTCTTGATTTGGTTTGTGTCACCTCACATTTGTTATTTAGTCAATAATAAAGTTGTGCATCATGGCTTGAAATTTCCTGGACCCTCCAGTCAACTAAAATGTGTACAGTTTGAAAGAGAAAAAGGTTTGTGGTACATTATATTCACTATAATTTCTAGAGAATAATGGTTGTGTAGCATTTTTAGTGATTTAGTAAATTGTTACTTTTTGGTCAAGGGATAGGTATTTTATAATTTACACCAGTGTAAATGAATTCAGGAAGAGCACTATGTATCTCTACTGTAAATGTTGTATAATTTCTTTAAGAGTTGGGTTAAAATACAAAGTATAGACATGTCTTTTTTGTTCGAGACGTGAAAAGAGTGTCAGAGAGAGTGATAAGTCTCAAGTTAGAAATTGAAGGTGTGATGTTCAATGTTGTTAGTGCTTATGCCCCACAGGCAGGATGTGAGCTAGAAGAGAAGGAGAGATTCTGGAGTGAGTTAGAGGAAGTGATGCAGAGTACCCCCAGAGGTGAAAGAGTGGTCATTGGTGCAAACTTCAACGGACATGTTGGTGCAGGCAACAGAGGGGACGAGGAAGTGATGGGCAGGTTTGGTATCCAGGACAGGAACACAGAAGGACAGATGTTGATTTTGCAAAAAGGATGGAAATGACTGTTGTGAATACTTTCTACCAGAAGAGACAGGAGCATAGGGCGACTTATAAAAGCGGAGGTAGGAGCACACAGGAAGACTACATCTTGTGTAGACGATGCAATTTGAAGGAAGTCAGTGACTGCAAAGTTGTAGTGGGTGAGAGTGTTACCAAACAGCATAGGATGGTGGTGTGCAGGATGACGATAATGGTGAGGAAGGTGAAGAAGGCAAAGACAGAGCAGAAGAAAAAGTGGTGAAAGCTGAAAAAGGAAGAGTGTCGTGTTGTCTTCAAGGAGGAGTTGAAACAGGCTTGGGTGGTCAGGAAGTGCTTCCAGATGACTGGACAACCACAGAAAATGTGATCAGGGAGACAGGTAGGAGAGTACTTGGTGTGTCCTCTGGAAGGAAAGTAGATAAGGAGACTTGGTGGTGGAATGAGGAAGTGCAGGAGTGTGTACAAAGGAAGAGGTTAGCTAAGAAGAAGTGGGACATTGAGAGGACCAAAGAGAGTAAACAGGAGTACAGGGAGACACAGCATAAGGCGAAGGTAGTGGTGTCAAAGGCCAAACAGAGTGCATATGATGACTTGTATGCTAGGTTGGACAGTAAGGAGGGAGAAAAGGATCTATACAGGTTGGCACAGCAGAGAGATAGAGATGGGAAGGACGTGCAGCAAGTTAGATTAATAAAGGACAGAGAGGGAAATGTATTGGCTGATGACAGAAGTGTGCTGAGAAGATGGAAAGAGTACTTTGAAGAGCTGATGAATGAGGAAAATTAAAGAGAACAAAGAGTAGAAGAGGTGACCGTTGAGGACCAGGAAGTAGCAAAGATTAGTAAAGGTGAAGTGAGGAGGGAATTGAAGAGTATGAAGAGTGGAAAGGCAGTTGGTCCTGATGACATACCGGTGGAGGTGTGGAAGTGTCTCGGAGAGGTAGCAGTAGATTTTCTGACAAGAACATTCAACAAGGTCTTAGAGAGTGAGAGGATGTCTGGAGGAATAGAGGAGAATTGTGCTGGTGTCCATTTTTAAGAACAAGGGAGATGTTCAAAGTTGATGAGCCATATGATGACGTTATGGGAAAGAATAGTGGAAGCTAGACTAAGGGCAGTGGTCAGCATTTGTGAACAACAGTCTGGTTTCATGCCAAGAAAGAGCAGCACAGATGCAGTGAGGATGTTAATAGAGAAGTACAGAGAAGGTCAGAGGGAGCTGCATTATGCCTTTGTGGATCTGGAGAACGCATATGACAGAGTGCCAAGAGAAGAACTGTGGTATTACATGAGGAAGTCTGTAGTGGCAGAGAAGTATGTTAGAGTGGTGCAGGACATGTATGAGAGATGTAAGACAGTGATGAGGTGTACTGTCGGCATGACCGAAGAATTCAAGGTGGAGGTGGGACTGCGTCAAGGATCAGCTCTGAGCTCCTTCTTGTTTGTCATGGTGATGGACAGGCTGACAGACAAGGTTAGACAAGACTCTTGTGATCTGTAGTGAGAGCAGAGAACAAGTGCAGGAAAATCTAGAGAGGTGGAGGTATGCCCTGGAAAGGACAGGAATGAAGGTTAGCCTCAGTAAGACAGAATCAAAGTATGTGAATGAGAAGGACCCAAGAGGAACGTTAAGGTTAAAGGGAGCAGAGATAAAGAAGGTGGAGGATTTTAAGTATCTTGGCTCAACCGTTCAGAGCAATGCACAGTGTGGAAAAGAGGTGAAGAAGCGTGTGCAGGCAGGTTGGAATGGTTGGAGAAAAGTGTCTGGTGTTATGTGTGATAGGAGGGTATCGGCAAGAATGAAAGGAAAAGTGTACAAGATGATGTTGAGGCCACCGATGTTGTATGGTTAAGAAACAGTGGCACTGAGGAAAAGACACAGGCAGAGCTGGCGGTAGCAGAGATGAAAATGTTGAGGTTCTCTTTGGGAGTAATGAGGATGGATAGGATCAGGAATAAGTACATCAGAGGGACAGCACATGTTAGAGGTTTTGGAGACAAAGTCAGAGAGGCAAGATTGAGATGGTTTGGACATGTACGAAGAAAGGATAGCGACTATATTGGTAGTAGGATGCTGAGGTTGGCAATACCAGGCAGAAAACCTAGAGGAAGACCAAAAAAGAGATTTATGGATGTGGTGAGGGAGGACATGAAAGTCATCGAGAAGAAGATGCAGAGGACAGGGTGAGATGGAGGGAGATGATTTGCTGCGGCGACCCCTGAAGGGAACAGCCGAAAGGAAAAGATGATGATACATGTCTTTTTTCATTCATTTTCCCCTTCTTTCATTTTTCTTTCTTTCTTTCAAATATGTCTTCAATATGTGATACATTTCCAGTATGTGGTTATAATGGCAACTTTTTTATGTTTCAGCGTTGGTAACAGCAAGGGCTGGAGGCCTTATGTGTTATGTGTGTTGGCCCAGGCCATTCTTTTATTCGTGATATCTTAAGACCACTTTGACAGATTTTCTTCAATTTTGTCACAAATGCATAAATTGATTCAAGGATAAACTTTTTAGATTTTCCAGGTCATAGGTAGAAATTCAAGGCCACTGCAGCTTCATGTGTGCCAGTCTTCTAAATTCAATATTTCGAAAATGCCTTTATTTTACATAACAATTTAATCCCCACACACTTTTGTAGCACTGCAATTCAAGTTTTATGGCAAAATCATGCTCCTAAATCTTTTAAAAATTAAGATATCTTCCATTCATACTACCACTGTCACCACCCCAGTACTGCCTCTTTACAGAAAACTGTACTCTTCCTATTTTGTATTCTACGTGGAGGCATGTAACTACCATTAGGTTGTTCTAGTTTATGATATTGCTGATGTGCCAATAGTATTTTAGTACTTACAAATGGGCCTTTTTTTGAGTGCGAAAATTGTCAATATCTCAACAAAAAGCATTGCTCAGTATTTGAGCACAAAGGCTTGTCAAGCAAACCTTGGCAGACAGTTTTAAAAAATCTGTACACATTCTGTCTATATTGGCAAGCAATCAAATAATAAGTTATTTGTCAAGAAATTACTGTTGAACTTGTAGTCACAATACCCTCATTAATTATACACTAAACATTAATAATTTTTCAGAGATCACTTAGTACTGAGGGAGTAAAGTATAAGAGAATTTCGGCAGAGAACAATTTAAAGATTTGACAACAATACAGAGACTGCAGAATTTAGTCTCCATGAGCTGAAGGATGGCATAAGGCAGCAAATAAGAGGAGCAACTAATGTTAATATAATGTTATTATTCAGGAGCACCCAAACACACTGATCTCAAAATTTTAAGTCAATCTACAGATGACACCTAAAAATAGGCACTGGTAACAATAATAGCGAGCCTGGACAGTGATTACCTGGACAGTGATAAAAGTGTGTGAGTACAGAAAAAAGGGTATGTTGGAGTTGTGGTCTGTATGAGCTAAGGATGTAAAGGATCTAAGAGGTTTGATGAATCAACTGATGAGGAGGTGCAGGTCAGGTGGTCAAATTCGTTTTAAATAATTCCTGTTTTGTAAATACCTGCTTGAGTTCAGGTATTTGAACAAAATATTGATGCATCAGTGCTGCTTCTCTGTGCTGAACAGTGGAGCAAATATTGTACTTTAAGTTATAATTAAATTAATTGAAGTACCATGCAGCCCAGTTTTTAAACACTGCACCAGAGTTTCCTCTGATCTTTTTCCGTACTCAGGCGTATCGAATTTTGATAGCATATTTGCTATGATAGCAAATTTGTTTTAATAAGAGAAGTTGACACCGGTTCTTTTTCTTTCTTTTTGGTCATCCTAGGGCAGAAGGTTTCAAATGTGGAAGTGACAGCACCAAGGCTATCTTCAGGTAAGTTACAAAAAACTAGAATGGGCTTAAATGTAAAAACAGTGTAAAATATACATTTATAATTGTGGTTACCTTCAATATGAGAATAGAATGTGGTAATGGGATCTAAATACTCTCTATCTAGCAGTCTGGCTGTGTACTGTTTGTAATCAGTGTAAATAGGAACACATGTACATTTGAATGTGTGTTCCACTTTCATTTTTTAAAGATCAGGCAAATAAAAAAGAATATCTTAAAACCTTGAGTAGATTCTCTTCAAAGCAAACGTTTCACTTTGTGGTACTATTCCATTTTATTAATATAAAGCAATTGTGAAGTGTGATTTCTTCGTGTAATATAAGATGAGATAAATAAATAAATAAAAAGAGGATGCATTGCAGAAATGGCAAAGGCTGAATCTCCATTTGTTTCTGTTATGTGGCACACTCCCGGTTGAATCTTACATTTAGCAGTTTCTATGGCAACAACAGGATCAGAATGCATTGAGTCATTCTAAAAGGTCTGTGTAACCTCAAACCAGAGTGGGAGGGGCTTATGGATATGGGATCAGAACACTCTTAATAAAAATAAATTCACAAATCATGATTCACAAATGTATGTATTGATTTATATGTGAATCTGTTTACAGATTTTATCTTCTGCACATGAAATAAATTCTAGGAAACAATGTATGCAAAAAAGCATTTAAAATAAATACATTTGCAGCTGTATGCATAAAAGCAGTCTGAAGTGTGAAACAGGACAATTGTGTTATGTCTCCACTCAGATATTAATAATTTCTCTGCATGCTTGTTTTGATCAAGGTGAGGTTTTTGGTTCCTGTCAAAACCATAACTGATACTGTCCAACATTTCTAATGTTTCATGAACATGATGCAGACAGATGCAAATGCAGGTTTTGTGGCTTTATAAAATCAGTGAGCAGACAATTTGAGTTTCTAGCAAATACTCAGAATAAAGTATATTGATTCGACAAAAGCCTTCTTATTAATACTGTCAGATTAAGACTTGCAATTATCACACAGTGATGTAGTGAGACAAATGTTGCATTAAGTCTAAGTGAGTAGTGGTGATTTCAGGCTGGTGAATCCCATTAAGTAATCAGGTAGCCTTAAGTGGGGATAAGTGTTTGAATCCCACATCACTTCCATCTTTTTTCTTTCTTTTGCAACTGGAAATTTTAATTGATATTTTGGAGCTTTGTACCATTTGATTTATACAACATGCCTCCCATATTGAAGGCGCAAAATATTTTTATTGTGAAACAAACAATAATTAAGGGAAAAAACTAATATGAAAGTAAATCTTTGTCAATCATTTAGTGTTCTTGAATTTAATTAATTCAATGTATTATTTTTATCAATGTAAAATATAATGTATTATTTTTTAATAATACATAATGGTACACTGAGGGATGTTCAGACTTTATGATTTTTAATAAACCAAACTTGAAGTATATGTCTCACAACTTTGTTACTGATTAGCTTGGAAAGCTCTTTTGGGTTTATGTTGTTTGTTTAGGTATATTGCAGACTCAGGAGTCTTTCAAAACAGGAACATTTGTCCTGACTTTATGTAATAGATAATGTGATGTTTTGATTGCTCACAGATGTATCTCAATCATCTGATTATGTCACATTAATTGGTTGGACTAGATCTAATTTGGGTCCAACAACTATCTTATCATGGGCTTCATAAAAAAAATTAAAGCATTTGGTGCTGGAGTATGCAGTTTCGAGAGCTGCAGACATATGCATAGCAAGTATACATCATGATTAATTACTTTCTTGAAATACACCAACATTAATCAAGAATCTCATGGATTGCATTTACCCTTCTCTGGTTTGTCATGTAGCTATATTTTTTCAAGGGGAAAATATTTGTGAGCCAATTTCTTTAAAAAATGTTTTAAAAATATTAATAACAGAGCTTCCAGGTAGAACAAAAAGTGTTCACCCTTTTGTCACGCATTGTTGAGATCAAAAGTCATCTATTGCTGGCATTCTGATGGCCACATTCTTAGGGATGAAGGGATAGTACAGTGGTACCTCACTTTACGAAAGTCTCACCAAACGAAAAATTAAGGTTACAAAACGCATTTTCCTAAAATTTTGTCTCTGGATACGAAACAAGTTCACGTTACGAAAGCACCATCTCAAAAATTCAAACGCGCCATTCGAACAATGCATGAGTTGCTTTACCATTGGGTGTCTCCCAACACCCCGACCAGCTGGCCTCCCATTGGCTAGGAGGGAGCTGAATCTCCATAATACAGTACTGTACCCAGAATACTTTTCGAGTGCCTTCGACCCATGGTTCGACACACTCGTGAAGGAGAGTTGTACTGTTGGTTTGTGAGTTTCATGAGTTTTTTCGAGTGTGCTCATTGCAGCGTTATTTTTCGTTGTTAATCATGAGCCCCAAGAAAGTGATTCCCGATGAGACTGAAAGGAAGAAGCAGGCTCCGTTATCAGTAAAAGTAAAACAGGAGATGATAAAAAAATATGAAAGTGGGATGCGGTTGAGTGAAATCATAAAGGAGTATGGTCGAAACCCCGCTACAATTGGGACGATATTGAAGCAGAAGGAGGCCTTAAAAGCGGAGAGACAGTGACGGAGGCAATTATTTCGGAAAACGCAATTGCCATATTTAAGGTGAAGGAGGGTGGGGGTGAGCGTTCTTCAGACCAGCAATCCCCGGACTTTAAAGCGTCGCATGGGTGGTTCGAGAGATTTTTAAAAAGGTAAATAATTTCCTTTTACATTTAACACATATTTAATACAAAATTGGTGTACTTTTATAATTTTTAAAGGGTTTATGGGATAGTATTGGGAGCTTTAGAACGAATCACACGTTTTACATGTAAAATGCGGTTCAACTTACGAAAAATGCAGGTTACGAAAAAGGCGCTGGAAAGGATTAGTTTTGTAAGGTGAGGTACCACTTATATGTTATGCTACCCCTAAAGTTGCAGGAGCCTCCATTTCAAAAAGTGTGGTCGACTGGCATTACATGCCTTGGAGAAAGCATGTGAAGGCCTTTGCAATTTATGGCTGGTGTCAGTCATGGGATAGGACTACCATGAGTAAATTTGGGGGGGAAATCTGGTAAAATTAAAAATATATAATACAACATTTTATACACATAATATATGAATTCTTCAGTAATGATAAACCAAGATTTGCTTTCTTCAATTGACTTTAGTCCAGATGGAAGTTACCTGGCAGCTGGCTCTGCAGATGGTGGGGTGTACATCTGGAACATTAGCACAGGCAACCTGGAAACACGGCTTTCGGAGATGCACAGGTATGAAGAATCCCATGCACAATCCAAAAGAGTTTCCTGTTTCAGTCATATCCAAAAACAGACTAATAATTTTGTCTTATATGCATACTGAACACAGTTTGATGATGTGGGTTGTTCGAAGATGAGTTTAATATTAATTGGAAAAGCCAGCCATGTCTTTCACTGTCTGTGGTGAGAGTCGTGTAAAAGAATCTTTGCTGACTTTTGGCATAGCGGTGTTTCTACCCTGTGATGGCATGACAAGCTGTCCAGGGTATACTCTGCCCTCGCCCAGAGACGGCTGAGATGGCTGCCAGCCTCCCCGTGAACCTAATTAGGATTAAGCGATTCAGAAAATGAATAATAGTGATTGGAAATCTATGTTAAAATGGCACAATATCAGCTTTCCAAAGGTTTGCACATCACATGAACACCAGGATCAATAATTCTGTCTAGTTCTGAGATTAAAAAAAAGAATAGAATTTGCTATGAGTAAAGGTGCAGTCCGCCAGCTGTACATTTACCAGCTTGTCTCATCACTTGTCAAGGTTTCAGTTGAAGATATTGTACAGGATATTTTCAGAAGAAGTTGGATAAGATTGCAGTCAACATTTCCCCTTTGTTTCACAGTAATCCTCCCTTTATCATTAATGAAAACATCATTATCATTTTTGAGATGTGTATTTCAGACCATGACATGATCTGCTGAGCAGTGGTGGTCTAGTGGTATAAGGCGCCGGATCGCTGATCCAAAGGTTGGGGGTTCGAGTCGCACTCTCAATAAGGTTGTCACTGTCCCCCCCCCAGTGCAGCTAACTGGGTTATCAAAGGCCGGCCATGTCTCTCACTGTCTGTGGTGTGAGGCATGTAAAAGAACCATTGCTGACTTTCGACAAAAGTAAGCTGCAAAGCCGTCAGTGTTTCCACCCTGCGATGGTCTGGCGAGCTGTCCAGGGTGTACTCTGCCCTCGCCCTGTGTTGGCTGGGATGGGCACCAGCCTCCCCGCGACCCTAATTAGGATGAAGCGGTTACAGAAAATGAACTGATGATGAACTGGACATGATCTGCCTCAGTTTCCATCAGAAAATATTTGCATGACAGCATTGTTTTAGACAGACCTTGACTTTGCCAATCACTGATGATAATAAGACTTCCCTGTGTATTCCAGAACCTCAGTTAATGCAGTGGCTTGGTCAATGTCAGGCGAGTATATGGTGAGTGTTGACAAGAGCCGCTGTGCCATTCTGTGGAGTGACATCTGAAACTGGATTTAAGTGTTCGTACTCTCTGCTGCTGAACAGCCAGACTTGATCGTTCAGCATAGGAGGAACAGATTGTTCTATAAACACCAAAACTCAGTGGTACCAGTGCTCCTAGAACCAAAGCACCACCAAACACAAGTACATTTGTTTATGCTGCCACCCATTTATCAGTTTACACTTAAAGTGTCAAAAATACACCATATATTAATTCAGCATATTGACTTAAAGATTGATGCCTGGTGATGAGCATTACACAGATTGCATTCTTAATCACGCTTATGTTTCTTTTGCTATGTGTTTGTGTACAAAAGAAATTCGGTAATTATATTTCACAGTGTAAATATAGATTTTGTACAGTATGTCTATTTTGTACTGTATATTAGTATTGTTCACTAAAACCAGCAGTGAAGACTGTTTATCAGTACCTGCAGTTCTGCAGTGCTACTTAAACTACTCTAAGGGTTTTTCTATTTTCCCTAACCACATGTACCGGTATTTACATTCTCATTTCTTAAAAATATCCAGTGAAGTTTTACAAGGGAATGTATGGATTTGTTTACATTCTAATTTTCAATGCAGTTGTACTGAGGGTTGTGGTTTATATACTGACTACTTGATGAATAAATTTCTTACCATTTTTCTGACCATTCACAAGTTATATTTTGTTAAAAAAGTGCAGTATTTGTATTGTGTTCTTAAGGAGGCACTTCAGAGTGGCCTCACAGAGTGTATTTTAATGTGGTGTATCTCTGGTGTCACGTTAGGCTCTGTGGTTATACTAAATGGAAGGAGGTTTGAGCTTTTTTTTTTGAACAGTTATGAAGGCTTCCATTTGCTTATGTATAATTGCTGCAATATGCTGACATCTTTAATCTCAGTGGTTTTTTATGACGTTTTCGTAATGGTAAAACAGACTTTTTAAAACTTTTTAATTTCATTTATTGTTTGTACAATTCCTTTATAAAGCTTGTAAGTTTAATGCAACCATTCATTCATTCATTCATTCATTCAATTTCTGAACCACGCAACCCTTTCTTTCATTCTTCCTTTCAGCTTTTTCCCTTTTCTTGGGAGTCGCCACAGCGAATCATGTCATTCGCACATTTGATTTGGCATAGATTTTTACATCGGATGCCCTTCCTGTTGCAAGCCTTTTAGCCAGGGACAGAAACACGCTGACGACTTTGCAGCGACTCTTTACGAAAGTCAGCAATGGTTTTTTTTTACATGCCTCTCACCATAGACAGTGAGAGACATGACCCGCCTTTGATAACCCAGTAAGCTGCACTGAGGGCTGAACCACGCAACCCTAATATGATTAAATGGTTCAACAATTGAATGAATGAAAGAATGAACAGCTAAATTGCAACTACTAACAGTACTGTAGTTTGATTTTTAGGAATGTATATGCTTTTGTTAAACTTCAAAGCTTTTTAAAAGAAATTTGTACAAACAATAAATGAAATGAAAAAGTTTTGAAAAGCCAACAGGGTTGCACTCCGAACAGCTCACCAGTCCACTGCACTGCCAACACACACAACCATTTGCACTCATATCCACAACTAGGGGGCACTTTGGGAATAGCCAATTAGCCTAAATGTGCATGTGTTTGGACTTTGGGAGGAAACAAGAACAAGATTACCTGGAGGAAGCTCATGCAAGCACATGGAGAACATGCAACTGCCAACGTCTGGGACTCAAGCCCAGTACCTTCTTTCTGTGAGGCGGATTTACTAACCATTAACCGCCATGCTGCCCAACCTGGTTATCAATGTTTGGGAAATTTGGAAGATGAAGCTGTGCTGAACTCAGTACAGTTTGACAAGTAAGTGTATTTTGGACAATTTTATATACTTTAGTATTCTTTGTGAATGCACATTTGAACAGAATTGTATATTAATTGGACTTTATTTATCAGGGGTCCCAGATCTCAGAATTCCGCTATTTTTACTTGCATATTTAGTGGAATTCTGTTATTTTTCTAAATTTATGCAATAAGTACAGTGTAAGACTGTTTACTAGTGCAGAGTGAATGTTGTGACATTTTGAATTACAGTGTTTTACTATTAACATACTAACTTGTAGCAGGTATGCTCACTAGTTAAACACAAATGTTTGTTGTGATAATACTGTATATGTCATGTGTTATGTGATCATTCTACAAATGAGTTCAGAATTATTTCATAATTATGTTACACATGAATGACAAGCCGTAGGCCTATGCTACGTGAATTATGTGTGTTTATCTACACAGAAATAACTATTTAGAATTTTTTTTACATTATTTAAGCTGTTTAGTTTCATGTTTATGCATGTTACAAAACAATTATTAACTTGTTTGCATGATTTTTTTACATGACATGCTCTGCCCCTGGACCCCACAAGGGGCCCTGTGGCCCCCTTGACCCCCAGCTGAAATATTGTATTTAATTTCCTCTATTTCTACACCCGTTTCCTCTATTTTTTTCTGAACTTCACTGGGATCCCTGATTTATAAATCTTAGAGATTTTTCTGTTGTTGTTGTTGTTATTATTATTATTATTATTATTATTATATTTGTCTGTTTCTTATTTTTCTGTGATCCATTGTGCTAGTAGTGAATGTTTGAATTGAATAATGTTTCTCTGCCAGTGAATGCAGCATAATGGTGAACAGAAAATGTGTCTTTTTTTAGTGCTAGTTATCACCCACTCAGTACTGTTCGTACACATGCTCTTTCATTTTGAAAGAGGAGATGGGAAGAGGGTGTGTGTGTATGTGTGAGAGAGAGCGAGAGAGAGAGAGAGAGAGAGAGAGAGAGAGAGAAGTGTGAGTATGCATGTGACAGAAGAAGAGAGCGGAAAGGAGCGTGGGAGGGAGCAGGAGGAAGAGAAGAGCAGTAACACTGTCTTCCATCGGAGCTGAAAAAGAAGATCCTAAAATCAGGAATTCTGATGCAGTTTTTTTCGAAGCATGGTTCATCTGAGGAATGTCTGATTGAATAGCACCAGTGCAAGAAGTAGCCAAGTAGAACAGGAACTCACCTGCGTTTGCTTTCCTTTGGGGAGGGAGACCTTTCTGACTGGAAAAAGCGGAGATGCTTCTGTAATCAAATTCAGCTGGAGAGTATTTAAACTGCAGGAAACATATCTACATGACAGAGGCTGTATCACTCCGCCTGTGGCATAATTAAATTTTTGACTGTGCTACTTCTCAGAACATTTTTATATCAATTAAAAAGGAGAGATATTTCTTTTTCTTCACGTTAAATGCAGAAAAACCCACCTATTATCATGGGCGATAAAGGCACAAGGTAAGAAAAGCATTTTAACCCAATAAATGCTAAAAATAACAACAACAACAAAACAATATTGCAACATTGATAAATGCTTTTATTGATTTATTTAGCTAACTTGCGATATTTTGAGTCTGCTTTTAAGGTATAACATTTTTGTCTGTGGCCAGTGTAATAAATACGTGTATATAATCATTGTAAATTCATTTAAAAAGGTCTTAGAAATTATCCTTATACTTGTCTAATTTCTTGTAAATTATTATTTTTCCGGGGTATGTAGTTTTTCCTTCTTGTGCAGTGCAGTTGCCGTTTTTTTTAAATATATGTTTTGTTCTATAGAAGTGCTCTATCTACAATGGTTTTATATTTCAGTCAATGTGTCATGCAGTGTTTTGACGCAGCTGATCACTACATGACTGTTGACATTTCACACATAGCATGGTACCATATCACCAGAGTACTAAAATTGCTTGAGCCTCTCTGAAGAGGAAATGAGCTATATGCCATATCTGTGCTCTCAGCAGGATAATGAGGTAATTATCCTCTTACAGTAATAGCAAAGCTCTCTGCTATTACTGTATAGTACACAGTGAAATAACAGCAACAGCTGGAGAGAAATCCCCTAGTGAACTGTGATGGATCACAGATCCATTTGGTTGTTAAATGTCTCCCTGAATACAAATAGATAGTGGCCAAATACCTGGTAAGGAGATTCATTTTTGCCACATTCATTTTATTTACATACATTCATTCATTCATTTCTGAACCACTGAAGCTCATCTCAGCCAACTCTGGTCGAGGGCAGAGTACACCCTGGATAGCTCACCGGACCATTGCAGGGCAGAAACACACTGGGGCTATGCAGATTACTTGATGAAAGTCAACAATGTTTCTTTTACATGCCTCTCACCACAGACAGTGAGAGACATGCCTGGCCTGTAATAACCCAGCGAGCTGCATTAGCAGATAACAGTAACAGTTCATTGATCATTTTTATGTACAGAATTTCTTGGTGCATCCAATGCATTGAGGAGTTCTTATTTGGTGGCCATCAGATCTTGTCTCCGCTTTTTGCAGATGATGTTGTCCTTTTGGCTTTCCGGGACCTCCAGCTCTCATTGGAGCAATTTGCAGTTGAGTGCAAAGTGGCTGCAATGAGAATCAGCACCTCCAAGTCTGAGGCCAAGGTTCTAAGTCAGAAAGTGGTGGAATGCACCCTCCAGGCCGGGAATGAGGTCCTGTCCCAAATAGAGGAGTTCAAGTAGCTTGAGGTCTTGTTCATGAGTGAAAGAAGTATGGAGCAGGAGATCGGGAGACAGGATCGCTGCAGCCTCTGCTGTAAAGGAAAGCCTGTACCAGTCCGTCATGGTGAAAAAGGAGCTGAGCTGCAAGGCAAAGCTCTCAATTTATCTATCTATGTTCCAACCCTCACCTAAGATCACAAGCTTTGGGTAGTGACCGAAAGAACAAGATTGCGGATACTAGCGGCTGAAATGAGCTTCCTTTGCTGGGTGGCGGAGTCTCCCTTAGAGATAAGATGAGACTCAACCATTCGGGGAGAGCTTGGAGTAGAACTGCTGCTCCTTCGCATTGAGAGAAGCCAGTTGAGGTGGCTTGGGCATCTAGTTATCATGTCCTAGAATACGCTGGAGGGATTATGTCTCTCGGCTAGTCTGGGAATGCAACAGGGGCAGCAACCTAAGCAAAGAGGCCCAGACATCCCTCTCCCCAGCCACTTCCTCCAGCTCTTCCGGGAGGACACAGAGGCGTTCCCAGACAAGCTGAGAGACATAGTCCCTCCAGTGTGTTCTTGGTCGACCCCGGGATCTCTTCCCAGTTAGACATGCCCGAAACACCACACCAGGGAGGCATTCAAGAGGCATTCTAACCAGATGCCCACGCCACCTCAACTGGCCCCTCTCAATGCAGAGGAGCAGTGGATCCAACCCTCACCGGAAACGAATTTGACCTTGCTGTTACCAATACGGACCAAATTTTGGCCCCGGTGATACAGCGATTGAACGGCTTGTAGCATCGGGTCAAGAACACCATACTCCTGGAGCACGCCCCACAAGATCGCCCGAGGGACAATGTCGAAAGCCTTCTCCAAATCCACAAAACACATGTGGATGGATTGGGCAAACTCCCATACCCCTTCCAAAATCCTGTGGGGCGTATAAAGTTGGTCAAGAGTGCTGCAGCCAGGACAAAAACCACATTGTTCCTCCTGAATCCGAGGTTCGACTATCGGTCGGATCCTCCTCTCCAGTACCCGTGCATAGACCTTCCCGGGTCGGCTGAGGAGTGTGATTCCCCGAAAATTGGAACACACCCTCCGGTCCCCTTTTTAAAACCACCCCAGAGGTAAAGCCCCTGATGACCATGCGATGTTGCAGAGACGTATCAACCAAGACAGTCCTACAGCATCTAGAGCCCTGAGATATTCAGGGAAGATCTCATCCAACCCCGGAGCCCGACCACCAAGTATCTTTTTGACTACCTCAGTGACCTCTACTCCAGTGATGGGTAGACCCCCACCCAAACCCCCACGGTCTTCCTCCTCCATGGAGGACGTGTTGGTGGGATTGAAGATGTCCTCAGACTATTCCCTCCAGCTGACGACATCCCCTGTCAAGGTGAGCACTGTAAACAGTGTTTGTGGAGAAATGTTTGCCCCTCCTGAGGTGTCGGATGGTGGTCCAGAACATTTTTGAGGCCAACTGATAATCACTCTTCAGGCCCTCACCGAACTCCTCCCACGCCCGGGATTTTGCAGCACATTTGGCCTGCCGGTACCTGTCTGCTGCCTTGGGAGTCCCACAGGCCAGTAAGACCTGATAGACCTCCTTTTTCAGCTGGACAGCCCTCATCATCACAGGTGTCCACCACTGGGTTCGGGGATTACCACCACGACAAGCACCGACGACCTTCCGGCCACAGCTATGGGCTGCCCCTTAGCAATAGATGCATGAAACATGGCCCATTCGGATTCCATGTCAGCCACTTCCTCCGGGACGTGATTGTAGCTCTGCCAGAGGTGGGATTTAAAGGCCTCTTGGACAGGAGACTCCGCCAAACATTCCCAGCAGACCCCAATTACACATTTGGGCCTCCCAGGTCTGGAAGGCAGCCTCCCTCGCCATTGAAGCCAGCTCACCACCAGGTGGTGATCGGTTGACAGCTTAGCTCTCATCTTCACCTGAGTTTGAACATGCTGCCGCAAATCTGGTGACACGACTACAAAGTTGATCATCGAACTGCGACCTAGGGTGTCCTGGTGCCAAGTGCACTTATGGGCACCCTTATGTTCAAACATGGTGTTTGTGATAGACACATTGTGATGAGCACAGAAGTCCAACAACGAAACACCATTCGGATTCAGACTGGAGAGGCCATACCTACCGATCACACCCTTCCAGGTAACACTATTGTTGCCCACATGGGCGTTGAAGTCTGTCAAGACAACGAGTGAGTCTCCCAAGGGAGCGTTCTCCAACACACCCCCTGAGACTCCAAGAAGGGTGAGTACTTTGAACTGTCATTTGGTGCATAAGCACAAATAACAGTCAGGACCCTTCCCCCCACCCGAAGGTGGAGGGAAGCTAACCTTTCATAGACCGGGGAGAACCCCAACATTTGGGCACCAAGACGGAGGGGCAACAAGGATGCCCACACCGGCTCGCCGCCTCTCCCCATGAGCATCTCCAGAATGGAATAAGGTCCAGCCTCTCTCAAGATGGGTGGTTCCAGAGCCCAAGCTATGCATTTAGGTGAGCCCGACTATATGTAGTTGGTATCTCTCCACCTCACGTACCAGCACAGGCTCCCTCCCTGCCAGAGAGGTGACATTCCATGTCCCAAGACTCAGAGTCAGTAACCGAGGCTCAGTCTGACAGAACCCATGCCTTCGGCTGCCAACCAACTCACATTGCACCCGTCTCCTATGACCTCTCCTGCAGGTGATGGGTCCATGAGAGGGCGGACACATGTCTCCTCTTCAGGCTGGGCCTTCAAGCCCCTCCCCGAGGCCTGGCTCCAGGGAGGGACCCCAGTGACCCTCATCCAGGCAAGGGAAACTGCATCCTTTTATTTTTATTTTTTATAGAGGTCTCACATTTGTGAGATGCAGAATAAATGAAAAGATGCCGGCAGAGTACTTGACACCATCTGGTACACACGGTCGGAGAAATGTGATGGTCTGGGGTGCTTTGGTGGCGGTAAAGTGGGACATTTGTATTGGGTAAACCGGAATTTTTTTACAGCTGTATTTACTCAGTGCAACTTGTAACGTGTTGATACTTCTCTGTCAACTTTGCACATTGATGTGCAATATTTGTCCACTCTTCTGTTCAGAGTTGGTCAACCTCAGTAAAATTGTGAAATTCACTCAAATTTTGTGTATTACCTATAAGCGAGAAAGTAATATAGGTTTTCATGGCATTGATTTTTTTTTTTTTTTTCGATACCCATGATAAATACTTCCTCAGTCTTCAAACTGAATGGCACAGTGTTGTAGTGGTTAGCATGTCTGCCTCATAGCAAGAAGGTCCTGGGTTCAAGTCTTGCATGTATTTCCTTCAGATACCCTGGTTTCTTCTAATAGTTAAAAAGAAAATTACATTAAACTAATTGGCTGTTCTAAATCATTACTAGATGTGTATGTGGTATGAATGGTTTTATGCCTGTGTATGATGGTCTTGTGAACTGTTCAGGGTATACACTGCCTTGACCCTCTGCCTGCTGAAATAGGCTCCAGTCTCTCCACAACCCTAATAGAATGGAACAGTTTGGAAAATGAGAGCGATGAGAGGGATTCTTTAAACTACCTACATATAATTAATGTATTTCCTTCTTCCAATGGAGGGAAATGGCAAGATAATTTCACTGCTTGTACACTAAAAACAGATGTCCTTTAATACATACACAGTAAGGACTGAATGAAATCAAGCCATTATAGGAGTGTGCAGAACACAGACAAAATGGTCTTACATAGTTTGCAAACCACTAATGAGACTTCCTCAGAGAAAGACTGTTTTTTCTCCATTCTGCACAAGATATCACAGCAAACAAGCTTCCTGTAGCGATGCAGCCACATTTAAATATAAAACCCCTCAAGATTCAAATAAGTTTCTTCAGTTAAATGCAAATTTCCAACACAATGGTACTTCACCTTATGAAATTAATACATTCCAGAGCTTTTTTTGTAACCTGCATTTTTCGTAAATTGAACCGCATTTTGCATGTAAAACGCGTGATTCGTTCCAAGGCTCCCAATACTCCCCCGAAACCCTTTAAAAATTATAAAATTATACCTTTTAAGACCTCCTTCTGTTTCAATATCGTACCGATGGGAGACAGGTTTGGCCATATTCCTTTGTGATATCACTCGAGCTCGTTTCTTCTCACTCGCACCGGAAATCACACCCGTGTGTGTGTGTGTGTGTGTGTGTGTGTGTGTGTGTGTGTGTGTGTGTGTGTGTGTGTGTGTGTGTTGACCATGTCTTCTTAGCAGAGTTATGATCTTACAAATGTTTATGGACGGTTAAAAGCCTGAGTCAAGAAATAAAGCATAAAACAACAGTAACTCCCAACATCCCACCCCCCCCTGGCCTCCCATTGGCTCGGAGGGATGACGCAGCTCCCTCCCATGTGGCTATTATGGAGATACATCTTCCATGATACTTTTCGTGTAAAGGACAGAGTTACTGTTGTTTCATGCTTTAGGCTTTTAACCTTCCATAAACATTTGTCAGACTATAACTCTGCTAAGAAGACATGGTCAACACACACACACACACACACACACATACACACGTGTGAATTCCGGTGCGAATGAGAAGAAGAAACGGGCTCGAGTGATATCGCAAAGGAATATGGCCTAACCTGTTTCCCATTGGTACAATATTGAAGCAGAAGGAGGTCTTAAAAGGTATACTTTTATCATTTTAAAGGGTTTAGGAGGTAGTATTGGGAGCCTTGGAACGAATCACACATTTTACATGTAATATGCGGTTCAATTTACGAAAAATCCAGGTTAAGAAAAAGGCGCTGGAACGGATGAATTTCATAAAGTGAGATACCACTGTATATTAAAATTTGTAAATACGAACAACCATTGAACTGGACTCCAAGAAAATGCCTTGAACCACATAAACAGCCAACAAGTAGACATATGCCTACAAAAGTTTTAATTACAGGCAAAAATGAGTAGCCATTTTGATGCATCAGAACATTTTATTTACTCAAAACAACACAATTTTGCATAACCCGAAGGAGGATTAACCATAATAGACTTCACAATTCAGTACAGCTCACTCACTATTACTTGTGTTTATGGACGAAAGAACAGGAAAATATTTCACTTCTTTATCATCTCTTCACTGTAAGTCATTGCCTAACAATAATCAGAGGGGTCATCGCCCCATTATGAGGCACATCAAACACTATAAAATGTAGAAAGAACCTGCAGCTCACACGCAGAATAGAACCGTTCATGAGTGATTTTGGTTTTAGTGTTTAAAACTCCCAACTGTGAAAGAATTCTCTCTTTTTTTTCTTGGGTCATAACTCCTACTCCTACATTGATTTCTGTCCAACAAGGAAATCAATAATTCCACAAATCGCAGACATAATATTATATCCCATTACCATTAGTAATCATGCGCCAGTGTCTCTCACCTGGAGTTTTAACAAGACTCACAAACCAATGAATACATAGTGATTGAACAAATTACCTGATGATTCTGACTTCAGCTATAAAACAAGAGGAGAAAAGAAATATATTTACTGGGTTAGGATTCTGTACAGATCACCAATCGCCACAAGCACCACCAATGGACTAATATATCAGTGTTTCACTGTGCACAGGATACTAAGCAAGAACGCTCACTCCTTTCATCATATACTGTAGATCACTTTTAGCATAAGGCAGTGGTGGCCTGGTGGTAAGGTGCTGGATCACTGATCCGAAGGTTGGGGGTTCAAGTCCCACTCTCAATGGGTTGTCACCCCCCCCCCCCCCAGTGCAGCTAATGGAGTTATCAAAGGTTGGCCATGTCTCTCACTGTCTCTGGTAAATGCAAAAGAACCATTGCTGACTTTCATTAAGAGTAGACTGTGTCGCTGTCAGTGTGTTTCTGCCCTTGCAGAGCTGTCCAGGGTGTACTCTTCCCTGCCCTGGAGTCAGCTGGGATGGGCGCCAGCCTCCCCACAACCCTAATCAGGATTAAGCAGTTACACAAAATGAATGAACTTTCAGCATCTATTCATCAAAACAGAAATATTATATTCATTGCCAAAAAACATCCATTATTCAAATAGCCTTAATGTCAACAACATTTTACTCAATTTACATAATCTGTCTTCCTCACTACTAAAAAGTGTCTACCTCATAAACGCAGTGTCTTAAATATCAGCCCACACTAATAATTAGTCGTCATACACCAATGTTACACTCAGTCCTGAATGCTGTGGCAACTCAACACCACCACAATCCCTATACATTGATAATATCACATATTGATGTATTTTTAATAATTACTTTTGAGTATTGTATTTTGGAATTGACATTTATCTGTATTGGAAATAATGAGACTATAATCCGATTATGAGAGATTAGAGCTCCACGGAGAGCGATACTTATGCAAATGTAAAGACATGAGCTCAAGTTTGTTGTTGTGTATGTGCTCATATTCCCAATAAGTAATTTAGTCAATGTGTTTTCTTCTTAAAGAGAGACAAATGAAATGGCTGTTTCAGAACTCTGCGTTTAAGCAGTGCCCACACTTGCTGTTCACTGGGTATCAAATACATTTGTGAAACACACCTCATTTTGTTTTTAATAAAATTATTTTTATTCTAATATTTTAGCTGAAATAATCTGCCCCCCCCCCCCCCTAACCTAACTAACTGGGTTATCAAAGGCCAGCCATATCTCTCACTGTCTGTGGTGAGAGGTTCATGTAAAAGAACCATTGCTGACTTTTGTAACGATCGGCTGCATAGCCGTCACTATGTTTCTGCCCCTTGCGAAAGGGTTGTGTCAGGAAGGGCATCCGATGTAACATCCTATGCCAAATCAATAAAGGGGAAAAAAACGAAATGAAATCTCATTACGATTATTATGGAATAGTTAAAATTTTCAGCGAGTCACTCAGTGTGGAATACAAACAGAGGCCTGCGCTACAAATCAGGATTACTGGAGTATCCGGGTTAACAGTAACTTTATGATGTCGAAAAGAGTATAAATTTGTTATTTTAGACTGATGATGTTCTTTATGAAATTTATCGAATGAAATTCTATAACTTTACCATTGTTTGTGGCCAAAAGTATAATTACTTTCAGTGGACATTTTATTTAATTCTGATTCATACCACTGATTATAACACACACACACACACACACACACACACAGGGTTATCGACAAAAGTTTTGCAGCATGTGTTCCTGATATTGACAACAAATGATAACTTCTGTTGAACTGATTTTCATCAGCGATGCCATACATTAATCCCACAAGTGTACAGATTGTTTGTGAAAACAACAGGAAATTGTAAATGAATTCATTTTTTTTACAGCGAATAAAGAATGATTGCATCTATTCTAGGCTGGACAACAGACTTGTCGCAATTTTGTAGTATCAAATTCTGAATCAAAGTAGTTCATAAAATTATTTAAAATAATGAACAGTTCTTGATTCACTAAATATACACACAATTCAGGTATTAATGAAGCTTTCATACAATTTATAAACTATTTTTGCACATGTTTACCGTCATTATCTTGCTGGAAAATCCAGTGATGACCTATCGCCATCCTTCAGGCAGAGACCAGTAGATCTTGATTTCAAATGTTCTGGCGTTTTAAAGTGTTCATGATGCCATGCACCCTAACAAGGTTCCCAGGGTCTCTGGAAGAGAAACAGGCGCACAGCAGCACCGATCCTCCCCCAGACTTCACAGTAGGGATGACACACTTTTCTGCATAGTCATCTTTTGTGTCCCACCCAGTTAGAGAGTTTGTTGCCAGAAAGCTCTTTCTTGGTCTCATCTGATCAAAGCACACGTTGAAGTTGAAGTCCCGGTATCATTTCGTGAACTTCAGATGTTTAAGTTTATGACTGTGAGTGATTTTTTTTTTTTTCTGTGCATGCCTCACAAACAGCTTGTTGGCATGTAGGTGGAACTGGATGTTTGTTTTGGAGACTTTATGACTGAGGATGCCACCATTTGTTGTGATTCTCTAACACCTCTGACAGTAGTGCATGTGAGAGGATAATTTCTTGTAGTCATTGCCTGACTTGTGAAGGTCGACACGTCTGTCTTACTTGAATGGTGTGTTCCTTTGTCTTTCCCATGTTGAAGAGTGGACAAGAGAAATGGCCTCTGTGTCACATCATATTTATACCCCAGGGACACAGGAAGTGAAAAATGACTAATTATATATTCCTAGACACTCTGATCAACTTTGTAAAGTATATACTGTAGAAAAAATATTTAAATTACTGTGTATTTATTACCTAGGAATTGTTATGGGTGCCAATAACTGTAGAACATTTGATTTTATGAAAAATGATTACTGTATTTATTAGTCAGGGATTGTTTTCCCCTCAGGGTCAGTGGTGGTCTAGTGCTATAAGGCGCCAGATCACTGATCCAAAGGTTGGGGGTTCGAGTCCCACTCTCCACAAGGTTGTCACTGTCCCCCCACCCCCAGTGCAGCTAACTGGGTTATCAAAGGCCGGCCATGTCTCTCACTGTCTATGGTGTGAGGCATGTAAAAGAACCATTGCTGACTTTCGTAAAGAGTAGGCTGCAAAGCCGTCAGCGTGTTTCCGCCTTGCGATGGCCTGACGAGCTGTCCAGGGTGTACTCTGCCCTCGCCCTGAGTTGGCTGGGATGGGCACCAGCCTCCCCGCGACCCTAATTAGGATGAAGCGGTTACAGAAGTGTTTTCCCCTCTTAAAATTCACTTGAGTTGAATTATGTATTTTTCTACAATTTTCAGTGTGAGGGCAGCTTCTACAATAAAAATTGAAATTATTTTAAGGCTTTTAACACATCTTAACCAGGGTTCCAGTCGTTATGGAAGGCCATTTCGGACATTTTTTTTTTCAGTGCTATCAGAGGGTTATTTTAAGTCATAGATGATTAAAATTGGGAAACAGTTTGTTGAGATATTTGCTTTTATGCATGTATGACCACGTGTGTGACAAGACTTTTGTCAGTGACTCTGTGTGTGTGTGTGTGTGTGTGTGTGTGTATATATATATATATATATATATACACTGTATAAAAAATGAGTTCTTGAATGATGGTGTCATCTATAACTCAGTATTTTGTAGTGTATCAAAACTAATTTACACATTTAGGCCCTGTAATATAACAAATGTTTGCATGTATCAGTTTGTGGAAACTTGTAAGGTCAGAGAATAACTTGTGATGTGCACCTGCACTAAGTGCTGATGACGTTGGCTTGCGTGCACCTGGGAAGGTACGTGAGACAGATGTGGCAGCAAAATCAAGCATATGGATTTACAACATTTGCATAACTATGGAGCTCTAGAGCACTGCTACAAAAAAAAAAAAAAAATACAAAACAGGAAGCCACCGATTCAACCAAGTCAAATACAAGTTATTAAATCCTATTTTGTATTTAGTTATATATACAACTCCAAGCCAAAAATAGTTAGAACAGTATGGAAAATGCATCAAAAAAACAATGATTTGATTTTTTACATCAGTGCTTCTCAAATAGTGGGGTGCCCCCCCCCCCCCCTCCTCTCCCCCCTTGGGTGCACGGTATGATTCCGGGGTGAGCGCTTATGACCCTGGGGAACATGCTTTTCTGGAATTGTTTCCGAGAATTAAGTGTAATTGCACCTCCAGTCCACTAGTTGGTAGTGGCGCTCTTCATTGGTGCAGCGGTTTTTCGCACGAGCAAACGACATGAAGCGCAGTAAACAACCCCTCAAGAAGCAACACGGAAACATTTCTAACAGGAACGAAGAGCAAGGTGGAGAGAGATGGAGATATTAAGACATAAATAACTTGAATGAGTTTAAATAAGGATGTATTTTTTTAATTTCAGGCACATTGGTGCACTTTAAATCTTTTCAATTACAGATTAAAAAACAATGTTCATGAAGTTTTTCTTTGTTGTAAGTTAAACGATATAAACTTTTTTTTTTCTGCATTGAGGGCAAGGGCACAAGCCAAAGCTAAAGATCCATGATCATCAATCTCTTTGATGGAAACATTCCAGATTTTTTTTTTTTTTTTTTTTTTTGGAAGAAATGGATGTTGCTTTAATGTTCTGGACCAAAACCTAAAAGAACCACAGACCGTTATCAGCAACAGGTATAAAAGTGTATGTCTGTCATAATGTGGAGTTGTGTCAGTGCCCTTGGCAAATGTAACTTATACTTTTGTGTCGTAATCAAAGAAGGCAACTGAAATACATAATGCCAAGCACATTGAGCTGATTCAGCTGTGAAATCCAATAGAGATTGCCTGTGCATTACAGGCACATGAACTCATTTAAAAATTCATACACATTTCAAAGTCACTTAAGGCATGCGTCTGGGCTATTAAGATTCAGAGTGAAATAGTGCAGTGAAAGGGCTTAAAAGCCTTCTCACATTGGCGTTCCACTCAGGTTGGATTTCATGAATGTTTTTTTTTTTTTAGTCATGTCAGGTTCACATGAGCACATCATGTAATGTCTTCATCATATCTTAACACTTATACTAGTACTTCTCAAAAAATTTGCATATTGTGCTAAAGTTCGTTATTTTCTGTAATGTACTGATAAAGATTTAACTTTCATATATTTTAGATTAATTGCACACCAACTGAAATATTTCAGGTCTTTTATTGTTTTAATACTGAGGATTTTGGCATACAGCTCATGAAAACCCAAAATTCCTATCTCAAAAAATTAGCACATTTCATCCGACCAATAAAAAAAGTGTTTTTTTAAAGCAGAAATGACCGCTTCAATGCGGCGTGGCATGGAGGCAATCAGCCTGTGGCACTGCTGAGGTGTTATGGAGGCCCAGGATGCTTCGATAGCGGCCTTAAGCTCATCCACAGTGTTGGGTCTGGTGTCTCTCAACTTTCTCTTCACAATATCCCACAGATTCTCTATGGGCTTCAGGTCAGGAGAGTTGGCAGGCCAATTGAGCACAGTAATACCATGGTCGGTAAACCATTTAGCAGTGGTTTTGGCACTGTGAGCAGGTGCCAGGTCGTGCTGAAAAATGAAATCTTCATCTCCATAAAGCTTTTCAGCAGATAGAAGCATGAAGTGCTCCAAAATCTCCTGATAGCTAGCTGCATTGACCCCGTCCTTGATAAAACACAGTGGACCAACACCAGCAGCTGACATGGCACCCCAGACCATCACTGACTGTGGGTACTTGACACTGGACATCAGGCATTTTGGTATTTCCTTCTCCCCAGTCTTCCTCCAGACTCTGGCACCTTGATTTCCAAATGACATGCACAATTTGCTTTCATCCGAAAAAAAAAAGTGCTTTGGGCCACTGAGCAACAGTCCAGTACTGCTTCTCTGTAGCCCAGGTCAGGCACTTCTGCCGCTTATTCTGGTTCAAAAGTGGCTTGACCTGGGGAATGCGGCACATGTAGCCCAGTCCACTGCTTCCACAGGTCCCCCAAGGTCTGGAATCGGACCTTCTCCACAATCTTCCTCAGGGTCCGGTCACCTCTTCTGGTTGTGCAGCGTTTTCTGCCACACTTTTTCCTTCCCACAGACGTCCCACTGAGGTGGCTTGATACAGCACTCTGGGAACAGCCTATTCACTCAGAGATTTCTTTCTGTGTCTTACCCTCTTGCTTGAGGGTTTCAATGATGGCCTTAGCCATAAAAGTTAAATTTTTATCAGTACATTACAGAAAATAATGAACTTCATCACAATATGCTAATTTTTTGAGAAGAATGAGTATATTCTTTATGGTGAACATGGGCCTCGAATTTAAAAGGCATTTTCTTGTTTATATGTGAGATCATTTATTTTTGTATTCTTCAGTATAGTCCACTTCTCTGAATAGTTTTAATCCGTAGAGGTGAGTTGAGGGAATACAATCTTGTGTTTGGCTGTGTCTGGGTCATTTGAGCAGCAAGTGAATTATTAATCTGACCTGGCATTTTTACAATTTTATATATATATATATATATATATATATATATATATATATATATATATATATATATATATATTTGTATATATAATTGTAAAAATGCAGCTGTGAGGGGGTGCACAAGCCAGTGTTCACCCTCACGCCGGTCCCAAGCCCGGATAAATGCAGAGGGTTGCGACAGGAAGGGCATCCGGCGTAAAACTTGTGCCAAAATTCTCATGCAAATGATCAAAACAAAATTCATACCGGATCGGTCGAGGCCCGGGTTAACAACAATCGCCATCAGTGCTGTTAACCAACAGGGTGCTGGAGGAAATTGGAGTACTGTTGGTCGAAGAAGGAGAGGCGGGAGGCGTGTCCGTAGGCGGAGAAAGAAGAGAAAAGGCGTGAGTCTAGGACTGAGAGTCGGGACTTTGAATGTTGGAACAATAAAAGAAAAAGCTAGAGAGCTGGCTGACATGATGCAGAGCAGGAAGGTGGACAGACTGTGTGTTCAGAAGACCAGGCGGAAAGGCAGCAAGGCTACAAGCTTAGGAGCAGGGTTTAAACTGTTTTATCATGGTGTGGATGGGAAGAAAAATGGCGTAGGAGTCATCTTGAAGGAGGGGTTGGTCAGGAATGTTCTAGAAGTGAAAAGAGTGTCAGACAGAGTGATGAGTCTCAAGTTAGAAATTGAAGGTGTGATTTTCAATGTTGTTCGTGCTTATGCCCCACAGGCAGGATGTAAACCAGAAGAGAAGGAGAGATTCTGGAGTGAGTTAGATGAAGTGATGCAGAGTACCCCCAGAGGTGAAAGAGTGGTCATTGGTGCCGACTTCAATGGACATGTTGGTGCAGGCAACAGAGGGGACGAGGAAGTGATGGGCAGGTTTGGTATCCAGGACAGGAACACAGGACAGATGTTGATAGATTTTGCAAAAAGGATGGAAAGAAGATGCTAAGAAGAAGTGGGACATTGAGAGGACCGAAGAGAGTAAACAGGAGTACAGGGAGACACAGCATAAGGCGAAGGTAGCGGTCTCAAAGGCCAAACAGAGTGTGTATGATGACTTATATGCTAGGTTGGACAGTAAGGAGGGAGAAAATTATCTATACAGGTTGGCACAGCACAGAAATAGAGATGGGAAAGACGTGCAGCAAGGTAGAGTGATAAAGGACAGAGAGGGAAATATATTGACTGATGATGGAAGTGTGCTGAGAAGATGAAAAGAGTACTTTGAAGAGCTGATGAATGAGGAAAATGAGAGAGGGAAAAAAGAGTAGAAGAGGTGACTGTTGAGGACCAGGAAGTAGCAAAGATTAGTAAGGGTGAAGTGAGGAGGGCATTGAAGAGGATGAAGAGTGGAAAGGCAGTTGGTCCTGATGACATACCTGTGGAGGTATGGAAGTGTCTAGGGGAGGTAGCAGTAGATTTTCTGACAAGAATATTCAACAAGGTCTTAGAAAGTGAGCAGATGCCGGAGGAATGGAGGAGAATTCTGCTGGTGCCCATTTTTAAGAACAGGGGAGACGTGCAGAGTTGTGGCAACCACAGACGGATAAAGTTGATGAGCCATACGATGAAGTTATGGGAAAGAATAGTGGAAGCTAGACTAAGGGCAGAGGTCAGCACATTTAAACACAGTTTGGTTTCATGCCAAGAAAGAGCACCACAGATGTAGTGTTTGCTTTGAGGATGTTAATAGAGAAGTACAGGGAAGGTCAGAGGGAGCTGTATTGTGCCTTTGTGGATCTGGAGAAAGCATATGACGGTGTCGAGAGAGGAACTGTCTGGAGTGGCAGAGAAGTGTGTTAGAGTGGTGCAGGACATGTCTGAGATATGTAAGACAGTGGTGAGGTGTGCTGTCGGTGTGACAGAAGAGTTCAAGGTGGAGGTGGGACAGCATCAAGGGTCAGCTCTGAGCCCCTTCTTGTTTGCTATGGTAATGGACAGGCTGACAGACTAGGTGAGACAAGAATCTCCATGGACTATGATGTTTGCAGATGACATTGTGATCTGTAGTGAGAGCAGAGGAAAATCTAGAGGTGGAGGGATGCCCTGGAAAGGAGAGGAATGAAGGTTAGCCTCAGTAAGACAGAATACATGTGTGTGAACGAGAAGGACCCAAGAGGAACGGTGAGGTTACAGGGGGCAGAGATAAAGAAGGTGGAGGATTTTAAGTACTTCGGCTCAACAATCCAGAACAATGGAGAGTGTGGAAAAGAGGTGAAGAATCGTGTGCAGGCAGGTTGGAATGGATGGAGAAAAGTGCCCGGTGTGATGTGTGATAGAGAGAGCAATGTTGTATGGTTTAGAAACAGTGGCCCTGGGGAAAAGACAGGAGGCAGAGCATGAAAAAAATTGAAAAAATGAAAAAAATTAGTCGTTTTTTTGTTAATTTTTGGGGGTTACCACGGTGACCGATGGGTTTAAAAAGGGCGTGTCAGATGAAAATGAGGATGATTTCTCTTATCATCTCTTTCTAAAACTTTTCCTAGACATGTTTTCGAAAAATTTATATGGCTGAGGTGCATAAAAATGTTTGGTCGGTAAGGACTAATGATCTTGGAAGAAGGGCAATCTTTGTGCTCATTTTTCTCTTAAATGTCTTTTGAAATTTTTCGTTGAATGCTGACACAAGAAATGGCATAGCTCGCTCAGTTTTCAAGATATGAACAAACTTTTTGCTGCATTTTTCAGCTTTGGGCCTCCTCTATCTGAATGTGTAAAAAGGTCATTTTTCATTTTTGGACCCAAGAGCCTACTTTCGGTGGAGTGGCTCACTTATAAGGGTGGCATCTGTTCCTGGTTCTTCCGCAAGAGGTTTTTATGTCTAAAGTTTGCATGTTCTCATCACTTTTGCGTTTCCTCCAGGTACTCCAGTACCGCTCAAAGTCCAAAGGCAAATGCATTATGTCAATTGGCTACCCTAAACTGTGTTTTATGGGTATGAGCATTTTTATTTGTCTGTGGTAGCCCTCTATTAGCTTAAAATCAACCACTTGACTATTTTTTGGATATAATTTCTCTTCTGGTGTTTGACTAAAAAGCAAACTAAACAAAATGCCTGCAGTTGTTAAGGTGCAGATTCTGGCATTGCTAAAATTCTCTAAAGTTTTCTATGTTTCAAAAGCCAAAGAAAAACATAGATTTTAAGATGAAAGCATATTGTTTGAAAAAAGATGACTTTTCGAGCAACTTCAATGACTTCTTGTTCACTGCAAGAAGATCATAGGTTCAAGTCCCGGGCATTTCTCTGAGTAGTCTCTTTGTGTTTGCTCCAGGTACTCTTATTTTCTTGGACATATAGATTAGACTAATTAGCTTTTTGTAAATTTCCCCGAGGTGCGAGTCTGAAAGGGTTGTGAGCGTGTTGTCCCTGTGATGAAGTGGTGAGTTGTTTATGGTGCAACCGGCCTTCTCTCATAATTGGCTGCGATTTAACCGATGACTGTAGTAGGATTAATCAGTTTGGCGAGTGAATAATGAATGAATATTCATGGGTGAAAATTGTCTAATAGATAAGTAGTACACATGTATGGCTGGGAGATAGATCGCCCTGGGTTTTCATGAATTTGCGGATCCTTGTCAAAAATCAAGTGCCGTTAGAGTGCAATAACATCATCATATCATTTATAAACCACAGTTGCAAATCTAATACCATTCTTTCTCTTCACATCCACAAGTGGTGTTTGTCATCAAGGTTTCTCAACAAAACTTTTTGAACACCTAAATATATCACAGGTGACTGCAAAACCCAAAAACTTTTAAGGCTAAATGTAGGTAAAGTGACTAACATTAGGAGCTTGAGGGACTTCAGTAATTTGTTGAGGAGATTTTGGAATAAACAACAAGAACTTTTTAGAAATGCTTCTTTATTTTGATCTGCTTCACAATACACCCAAGATGACCAGTCCTTGCACATTAACATTTATTCTTTGAAAAACAAAAACCAATTGTTGTGTGTGTGTGTGTGTGTGTGTGTGTGCGACATGCTTTTTGCTTGGGTCTGGATATTGTTGCCAGCCAAAAAGTCTTCTTTCACCATTTACAGTCTGCTTCCTGGTGTTTTATCACCTTTGGAATGACAGAATATTGCCCCTTTTTTGCCATTATTGTTGCAATTATAGCAAAAATATTATAGTGCAATACCACACATGTGTATAAATACCATTGCTGCAGCTTATGGTAGAATAACTCAATTGACTCAGAAGATGGGAGGTGCAGGAATAATGTGTGGAGTGTGACACCATGAAAACCCCCCAAATTTTTAACTATTTCAGTTCAGTTCATCTTCTGTACCCGCTTAATCCTAATTAGGGTCGCAGGGAGGCTGGCGCCCATCCCAGCCAACTCCGGGCGAGGGCAGAGTACACCCTAGACAGCTCGCCAGGCCATCGCAGGGCAGAAACACGCCGACGGCTTTGCAGCCTACTCTTGTCGAAAGTCAGCAATGGTTCTTTTACATGCCTCACACCATCGACAGTGAGAGACATGGCCGGCCTTTGATAACTCAGTTAACTGCACTGGGGGGACAGTGACAACCCTGCGGAGAGTGGGACTCGAACCCTCAACCTTAGGATCAGCGTTCCAGTGCCCTATACCACTTGACCACCACTGCCCTCTATAACTATTTCAAAATCACAATCCTGGTATCTAACACGGGATTGCATTCTGTGTCATTTTTATGTTTTTTGCGAAATAAATACTGTACTTATATGTGGTTCTAATTTCTGGGTGCAGGCGCTGAGGAACTGGGAAATTTTTTAATCCAGCCCTATGGAGATTACCACAACTTAATTGCTTCCTCTTTCTTGAGTAAAGTGTGTGTTACATTTAGATGTAAAAGAACATTGCTGAACATTTCTAAAATGCCTTGTTCTTTTTCTCACAGGGTATTCAAGAAAGCAAGTCCAAATGGAAAGGTAATTTAAAGTCTGTTAGTACCATTCACTAAAATGTAACATCTAATGAATTGAATCGATAAACTTGGTGACATTGATTATGTCCTGTTTTTGACATTAATTACCATAATGGAAAAACTGAGCACCAAATGCACTTTTTCATTCATCTGTCAGTTATTGAAAAGGAATTCTATCGATGTAAATAATATCATTTTGTAATACTTTATGTATAATTATGAAGTGAAAAGTATAATTTAAAATGCAGTCTTGTGTTGTGTCTTTTTAAGCTAACTGTGTATCTTGGCAAGAGAGACTTTGTTGACCATGTGGACATTGTAGAGCCTGTTGGTATGTCATTTTATTTATCATATATTCAATTATTTGTATTCCATTTGTCTTGGATGTTCGCTTGT
The DNA here is from genome assembly GCA_024760905.1 of Plotosus lineatus. NCBI lineage: Eukaryota > Metazoa > Chordata > Actinopteri > Siluriformes > Plotosidae > Plotosus > Plotosus lineatus. The sequence goes on along the minus strand of CM045747.1, from coordinate 19,675,875 downwards.
GAAACAGGTATCCTCGTCCTGTCGCACCTTGGCCAAATCCACGGATGGTGGGTCCGCTGGCATGCTCACGTCTGCCACACCGTTAATGATCCTTCCACAGGTTCACTTACAGAAACCTTATTACTTGTTGACCTTTACTTCCTCTAGATAGTTAATCTAGATCGTTTGGTCGACTTCTCGACGCTCTGCCAGGGCTCGCGAGGAGCCCCGATGGGGCTGATTCGAGAACTTCCCTAAACCATAAGTTCTGTAGTAGCGACAGGTGGTGTGAACAAAGGGCAGGGACTTAATCTCGGCATAGGGTAGGCACACGCTGATCCAACCATTGTGGCGCGCGTGCAGTCACGTATATCTATGGACATCACAGACCTGTTGTTGCTCCATCTTGTGTGCCTGAACGCCACTTAGCCTTCTAAGAAATTGGAAGCCGACCGCAAAGGGCCATGTAACTATTTAACATGCCAGAGTCTTGTTCGTTATCGGAATTAAAAAAGCAAATTGCTCTGCAAACTAAGAATAGCCGTGCACTACCATCCACGGAATCGAGAAAGAGTTATCAGTCTGTCAATCCTTTCCGTGTTCAGGCTGGGTCCGGTTTGTTGAGTCAAATTCAGCTGCAGGTTTCACTCCTGGTGGTGATTTTCCATCAATTTCAGCTTTGCAACCATACTGTCCTTGGAATCCAAAAACTTGTGGTTTCCCTAACGCTGCCTGGTGGGTCATAGGAATCGCGGGTTGGCATGGTTTATGGCCGGAATTACGATGATATCTGAGCGTCTTCGAAGCTCCGGCTCTTGTTTTTGATTCATAAAAACATTCTTGGCAAATGCTTTTGCTTTTATCCGTCTTGCACCAGTCCAAGAATTTCACATCTAGTGGCGCAATACGAATGCCTCTGGTCATCTCTCTTAATCATGGCCCTGGTTCTGAAAACCAACAAAATAGAACTGGACTCCATTATTCCGAGCTCAGTATTCAGGTGAGTTTGGCAGCCCGCTTTGAATGCTGTGATTTTTTTCCAAGTAAACTATCCGAACCCTGGAAGGTACTGGACACCAGCCAAATGCATCTGCAGGGCCGGGGAGGCAGGGTCAGGGACAGGCAGTGGCCCGACCCATGGTGGTGCAGCAACTTCAGTATACGCTATTGGAGCTGGAATTACCATGGCTGCTGACACCAGACTTGCCCTCCAATGGGTCCTAATCCATGGGTTTAAGATACGATCATTCCGATTATAGGACCTCGAAAAAGCCTGTATTATTCTTTGAAACAATAATTCATTTCCCTCTTTCTTTTCGTAGATGGTGTGGTTTTAATTGATCCAGAGTACTTAAAGGAGAGGAAAGGTAAGGAAAGGTCTAGTTTATATCTCATGTCCAGTATATTATTTTCAGCATCTATATTGAATAGAAGGTCTGTGTTTCCATTTTATGTTGGTAAATAAGTGAGTATAGAACTAAGTATCTCTGGCTCTTTGTCATTCCTCCATAGTGTTTATAACACTGACATGTGCTTTCCGCTATGGGCGAGAGGACTTGGATGTTCTTGGGTTGACATTTCGAAAGGACCTTTTTGTAGCCAATATACAGGCATTTCCTCCGGTGCCCGAGGAGAAGAAAAACCTGACACGTCTACAGGAGCGATTGATTAAAAAGCTTGGAGAGCATGCCTACCCTTTCACCTTTGAGGTTAATTACTTGCTGCTTTTCCATTAATTTAGATACTGTTGATTATTTGAAGCATAATTTTGTATAAATGAGATAACCACTCTCATGCTGGGCTTAATATAGACTGTATTTATAACTGTTTATATTCAGAGTAACCTTACATGTGTCTAATTTTTTCGGGGTCTCAAACATGCAATCATATCTTTTCGATATATAGAATGAATGTACTGGTATATTAATTTAATTGTCAGCAATATACGTAATGTAATGAAACTCAAATCTTTTCTAATAGATACCACCCAATTTACCATGTTCTGTCACACTCCAACCTGGACCAGAAGATACTGGAAAGGTATACTTTCTGTTTAATACAAGTGTACTTCAGAAAGTTCTCAGCTTCTCCCAGAAAACATGACCGGAAAGCAATGTGCATTATTTTTCAACTCTTTTAACTTCTATGCACTTGGTGCACTGATGTTCAGGCCCCTCTACCTATTCAAGAAAGAAAGTAATCTCCTGGGCCTCCAGATACTCCTTAACAGCATGCTTAATAGCATCATCACAAAATGGAAACCACACAAGTGGTATTTCAATCTGGGGAACAGATAGGAGTCAGATGGTGCCAGGTCCGGTGAGTGAGGTGTTTGGGGAAACTGTTCAAATCCACAGTTCAGCGTTTCAGTCACTGCCACCTATACTGTGTGGATGGACACATTGTCCGAGAACAACAGCATATCATTTAAGTGGTTTTCCCTCTTTGACGATTAAATGACAGAAAAGATCTGAGTTTGTGTTGATGGTGATATGTGACTTAATACGTACATTATTTTATACCTCAAAGTTGAAGTTATGTACAGTATTTTGTTTCTGGGTGAGGCAAATAACTATTTGAAGTACATTCATTAAAAAAAGACTCCATCACATTGTGCTATGAATTAATAAAGCATAAAATTTCTTTCTTCTTTTTTCCCCTCACTTCTAAAAAGGCATGTGGGGTTGACTTTGAAGTGAAGGCTTTCTGTGCTGAAAATGTTGAAGAGAAAATTCATAAAAGGTAGAGCACTTTTGTTTGGTGTACTCTATTATTTTTTAATTTTTTATTAAATATAGTTTACGAGAAAATAATTTGCTGAAAAACTGACATCAAAATATGTTCCTCAATTATTGGGAAATGAAATTAAATGGAAGGTGAGGGCACTGACGATGACGTTCCATAGTCCTTATATAGCATCAACCGCAACAATACTTCTCCTCCTCCTACTAATACTGTATATAATAATGCAATCTGTCACCTCAGGTCAGTCACATCAAATAATATATATCTATCTATATCTATATATATCTATATATCTATATATATCTATATATCTATATATATATATATATATATATATAGAGAGAGAGAGAGAGAGAGATAAGGAGTTTATTTAATTTAGCAACAGATTAAATTTGGAAGCTGGTGTTCAAAATAACATTTTTATGCATCTTCATACTCCCCTGGATCAAGTGTCATTCATTAATAAAGAAAGCATTGCAATTACTGGCAAATCATGAAGGTAAATAATACAGTTGTTTTGGATTATTCTCATATAACTTATATATATATATATATATATATATATATATATATATATATATATATATATATATATATATATATATATATATATACACGTATATAGTATATAACTACTGTGCTAACTAGCTAGCAATTTCGTGCCATTGCTTTCTTTCTGTATGCAGGATTATATACTAAATCCTCTTTCTTGGCATAGGAACTCCGTGCGTCTAATCATCAGGAAGGTGCAGTATGCTCCAGAGAAGCCAGGGCCACAACCTATGGCAGAGACAACAAGACAGTTTCTCATGTCAGATAAACCCTTACACCTAGAGGCCTCGCTGGACAAAGAGGTTAGAAAGTTCCTTAAGCAGCCAGTCAAAAATAATATTTTTAAAGGAATCTGAGAGACACATGGTGCACTCCATTCTTACTGCCTGAACAAATAAGTGTCAATGTTCCTAATTTAGAGAGGAAAAAAGTTTCAAACCTACTCCTTAACCTCCTAAGAATCACAACATTTTTAAATGTTTTTTTTTCCCCTGTGGGACATCACATTTATTTTGTTTTGCTTGTATATTATATAAGGTGGAGCATTCAAGAAATCACAGACCAGTGCTTGAAAAAATAAATACATCTACAGTATCTTGGGTCAACAATCAATCATAAGTAGGAAGGTGAATTTAAGTTAAATGGAATATGAGCTCCATCTAGTGGCTGAGGTGATCTGCTACAAAATATTAGCTTCAACTACACTTACAAATTAAATAGTTTAGGTCAGATTAAAAAACATTTACACACAAGCTGACATTTTAGGGCACTTTGTTAGAGCTAATTGCCCTACTGTGCATGTCTGTGGACTGTGGGAAGAAAACAGATTACCAAGAGAGCATGCAAACTCCTCTAAGAATCAACCTCAGGAGCCTGGGACTTCAACCCATTCCCTTTTTGCTTTGAGGCAAATGTGCTAACCACTACACTCCACCAACGTGCCAGCACACCATAGAAGAGTTCACATTTTATATATATATATATATATATATATATATATATATATATATATATACACTAGTCCTTCTCAAAAAATTAGCATATTGTGATAAAGTTCATTATTTTCTGTAATGTAGTGATAAAAATTAAACTTTAATCTGTTTTAGATTCATTGCACACCAACTGAAATATTTCAGGTCTTTTATTGTTTTAATACTGATGATTTTGGCATACAGCTCATGAAAACCCAAAATTCCTATCTCAAAAAATTAGTATATTTCACCTTACCAATAAAAAAAGTGTTTTTAATACAAAAACAGTCAACCTTCAAATAATTATGTTCAGTTATGCACTCAATACTTGGTCAGGAATCCTTTTTACAGAAATGACTGCTTCAATACGGCGTGGCATGGAGGCAATCAGCCTGTGGCACTGCTGAGGTGTTACGGAGGCCCAGGATGCTTCGATAGCGGCCTTAAGCCGATTATATATATATATATATATATATTTAAGTACTTAGGCTCAACAGTCCAGAGCAATGGAGAGTGTGGAAAAGAGGTGAAGAAGCGTGTGCAGGCAGGTTGGAATGGTTGGAGAAAAGTGTCCGGTGTGATGTGTGATAGGAAGGTATCAGCAAGAATGAAAGGAAAAGTGTACAAGACGGTGTTGAGGCCAACGATGCTGTATGGTTTAGAAACAGTGGCGCTGCGGAAAAGACAGGAGGCAGAGCTGGAGGTAGCAGAGATGAAAATGTTGAGGTTCTCTTTGGGAGTAACGAGGATGGATAGGGTCAGGAATGAGTACATTAGAGGGACAGCACATGTAAGACGTTTTGGAGACAAAGTCAGAGAGGCTAGATTGAGATGGTTTGGACATGTACAGTGGAGGGATCGTGAGTATATTGGTAGTAGGATGCTGAGGTTGGAATTACCAGGCAGAAGGCCAAAGAGAAGATTTATGGATGTGGTGAAGGAGGACATGAAGGTAGTTGGAGTAAGAGAAGAAGATGCAGAGGATAGGGTGAGATGGAGGCAGATGATTCGCTGTGGCGACCCCTAAAGGGAAAACCCGAAAGAAAAAGAAGATATGTGTGTGTATTTTATTTATATATATATATATATATACATACATGTGTATGTGTGTGTGTGTGTGTGTGTGTGTGTGTGTGGGGTTTATTTGTTGTCCACACACGATTTCCTAATTAAAACTAGGAAATGGTGTGCAGAGTACAGATAAACAGATTGATCATTAACACAACTTGATTACAGTTCTGCAGTTCTGCTTCATGCTTGGGCTGAGACACGGTGAGACTATTCTAATCTCGAGCTTGTAGAGTACTGTGTACACTGGTGCTTGAAAGTTTGTAAACCCATAATAATTACCTATAGAAGAAAGAAGATTTTTGAGGACCTCAGAAAAAGGGCTATTCATGCTCATCAGGCGGGAAAGATTACAAAATCATCTCTAAAGTGCTTGGACTCTATCAGCCCACAGAAAGACAGATTGGGGACAAATGGAAAAAAAATTAAAGATCATTGTTACCCTCGTTCGGGGTGGTCAACCAACAAGATCACTCCAAGAGCAAGGTGTGTAATAATTGGAAAGGACATAAAGGAACCCAGGGTAAGTTCTAAGCACTTAAAGACATTTCCCACATTTGCTAATGTTAATGTTTCTGAATCCACTAGCAGGAGGACACTGAACACTGAACAACAATGGTGTGCATGGTTTGAATGACAAGCGTTATGTTTGTAGAAAGGAAAATACTGAATTTCTACAAAGGGCAGTGGTGGCCTGGTGGTAACGTGCTGGATTACTGATCCTAAGGTTGGGGGTTCAAGCACCACTCTCATCAAGTTGTCACTGTCCCCAAGGGTGCAGATAACTGGGTTGTCAAAGGCCGGCCATGTCTCTCACTGTCTATGTTGTGAGGCATGTAAAAGAAGGATTGCTGACTTTCGTACAGAGTATGCTGCATAGCTGTCGGTGTGTTTCTGTGCTGCGATGGCCTGACGAGCTGTCCAGGGTGTACTCTGCCCTCACCCAGAGTCGGCTGAAATGGGTGCCAGCCTCTCCGCGACCCTAATTAGGATTAAGCGGTTCAGAAAATGAATGAATGAATGAATTCCTACAGAAGGAACTTATTCCTTCTGTGAAATATGGTAGTAGTAGTAGTAGTAGTAGTATCATGGTTTGGGCCTGTTTTTCTGCATCTATGCCAGGCTTGCCATCATTAATGGGACAATGAATTCTGAATTATACCAGCAAATACTTATGAACAATGTTAGGTCATCTGACCATGAACTGAATCTCGAGAGAAAGTGAGTCATGTAGAAAGACAACAATCTTAAAACATACACATTGTTCAACCAAAGAATGGCAAAAGAAGAATAAAATGAATGTTTTGGAATAGCCAAGTCTAAGTCCCGATCTTAATCTAATTGAGATATTATTGAAGGACCTAAAGCACATTTAGTTGCAGTTATTGCTGTAAAAGGGGTTCATAGTGAATAATAAAATCAAGGGTTCATATAATTTTGCCACTCACAGTTATGTAATATTGGATCATCTTCCTCAATAAATAAATGACCACGTGAAATTTGAACCTAATTTATTTGACTGAGTCTAGACTCGTAAAATCGGTTGATGTTTCGGTCATATTCATGCAGAAATGTATAAAATCCACAAGGGTTCACAAACTTTCATGCACCACTTGATTGTAATAAGGTTACAACAAGAAAAGTTTATATTTCATAATAAAATGAAAATGCCTTGGGGAAAAAACATCGTATCACAAATTTTTGAAATTCTACATTTCATTATGCAGTGCTCTCTGTGCTGTCGACCTGCTCAGTACGCTTTGACAGCTTATGGCAGTTTATTGATGCCACTCGGGTTAAAGAAAAGGACAGTATCACTTTATAATGTGAAAAAAGTTTGTTATCATGTCAAACCTTTCATTCTACCACAAGACATTTTCACATTACTGTATTCTGACATACAAAATGATCTTATTCTCACAATATAATATATATCACATTATAAAGTGAAAAATTTCAGGGTCTAACAATATTTTCTGTGTTATTTTTGTACACGTTACTATTCAAACAATAACAATTTAGTTTTACAGTGTGTTTAGTTTAAATGTCAGAACAAAAAAATGTTTGATTTTATAACCTGATAAATATTATATTGTTGTTTATTTGGGGGGAAAACAACATGAAAACATATTGTTTCATCCTGAAACCTTTCATGTTATAACGTGATAATGATCTTTTCTTTTACCGAAGTGGCAGCAATACACTGACATAGAAACAAATCTTACTTTAAAACTTAATTAAAACTGTGTTGAGTGTTTACCCATTTTATTTTTGCTTCTGTTTCCTAGATCTACTACCATGGTGAACCAATTAGTGTAAATGTTCATGTCACAAACAATACAAACAAGACAGTGAAGAAAATGAAGATCTCAGGTTTTTATTAATAGAATTTAGAATTGTATACAACGTGTACACATTTTGCAGGTTGATTCAATTATGAGTCTTATTTTTATCCAATTATAGTTCGTCAATATGCTGATATCTGTCTCTTCAACACTGCTCAGTACAAATGTCCAGTGGCAATGGAGGAATCCGAGTATGTATGCATTTTTTTAAGTGATGTGTGTGTGTGTGTGTGTGTGTGTGTGTGTGTGTGTGTGTCTACCTAATTTTATATTACTGTGTCTATTCAGTGACATTGTGGCTCCGAGTGCAACATTTTGTAAGGTGTATACTCTCACCCCCTTTCTTGCCAACAACCGAGAGAAGCGAGGTTTAGCTCTAGATGGAAAACTCAAACATGAAGACACAAATTTGGCCTCAAGCACACTGTAAGTACTCGAAAATAATTATAAACATTACACGTTGTAAGTGACACCAACTACATTCCTCGCCTTCAATATTGGTTGCATTGTTTTATTCTCAAGGTTACGAGAAGGAGCCAGTAAAGAAATTCTGGGTATCATTGTGTCTTATAAAGTCAAAGTGAAACTTGTCGTGTCTCGTGGTGGGTAAGTTCGAACCTCTGTTTACTTTAGTGGCTTCAAAAGGATTGACACATATAAATAAAATGCACATAAATAGTGGAATAGCCTGCCAACAAGAAAACATAATATAAACAGTCCCTTCCAGAAATATTGGAACAACAAGACCAATTCATTTTTTGTGGTGTCCACTGAAGATGGGTAAGATCAAAAGAGATCAGTCTCCACTTTTAGTCCCTGGTATTTACATTTTGATATGTTAAACAACATAGAACATCATACATTTTGTCCCAAAATACTGAAGTGTATGTATTGTAACATGACAAGTGACAGGTACTGTGTGTTACACAAGTGTGTCACGTAAGATTGATTGTTTGTTCATTATAATAAAAGTAATTATTTTTCATCAAATCACCTTTGAAACTCACACGCATTATATATTAATTCATTCATTTATTCATTTTCCGACCAACTTAAACCTAATTTGGGTTGCGTGGAGACTGGCGCCAATCTCAGCATACTCTGGGAGAGGGCAAAGTACACCCTGGACAGCTCGCCAGGCGGACACAGAAACATGCTGATGGCTATACAGCCTACTCTTGATGAAACTCAGCAATGATTCTTTTACATGCCTCTCACCACAGACACTGAGAGACTCTGATAACCCAGTTAGCTGCACTGAGGAGACAGCAGTGAAAACCCTTTGATAGTGGGGCTTCAGATCAGTAATCCAGCACCCTACCACTGGTCCACCACTGCCCCACATGCATTATATTTACACACATTTATAATATCAATATAATGGTTTACCCTGCAAATCTTTCTGTGTAAACATTGTCACATCTTTAACTTAGCACTGAAAGTAATTGATTACTGAAAGTAAATGAATAACAACCTGAAAGTAGTTAGATTTGTAGATCCAGACAACTTCAAGTGCTGAAACAGATGGCTCATTCCCTCTCATCCTACAGAGGCATAAACTCTTGAGAGGAAACAGAGGAGCTATTGTCGAGATTTCATAATTTGCAAAGCTGTATTTATAAGCATCTAAGTGATCACATAAATCAGTTATCTTAATTATTGCTTTTAATTGCCTAATATTTATGAATTGTAATTATGTCACCAGATCCCCCAGTGGGGCAGTGATGGTCTCGTGGCTAGGTCGCAGAGTCGCTAATCCTAAGGTTGGGGGTTCGAGTCCCCACAAGGTTGCACTGTCCCCCCCCAGTGCAGCTAACTGGGTTATCAAAGGCGGGCCATGTCTCTCACTGTCTATGGTTAGAGGCATGTAAAAGAACCATTGCTGACTTTCGTAAAGAGTAGGCTGCAAAGTCGTCAGCGTGTTTCTATCCCTTGCTAAAGGGTTGTGACAGGAAGGGCATCCGACGTAAAAACCTATACCACATCAAATGTGCGAATCAAATGATTCGCTGTGGCGACTCTCGAGAACGGGAAAAAGCCGAAAGGAAAGAAGGATGTCACCAGATCCACCCAACAGAAGGCTATTTTAAAATGAAAGCAAAATAATATTTTTCAATTAATTAACACCAAAACCCCGCTGTCTCATTTTCATTTTCTGTAACCACTTAATCCTAATTAGTGTCACAGGGCAAGGGCAGAGTGCACCCTGGACAGCTCGCCTGGCCATCCCATGGCGGAAACCCGCTGAAGGCTTTGCAGCTACTTTTGTTGAAAGTCAGCAATGGTTCTTTTACAGCCTCACACCATAGACAGTGAGAGACATGGCCAGCCTTTGATAACCCAGTTAGCTGCACTTCGGGGGACGACGACAGTGACAAACTGTGGTGAGTGGGACTCGAACCCCCAACCTCAGGATCAGTGATCCAGCGCCTTACCACCAGGCCACTACTTGTTAGCTCCTTGAAAGAAAACAATTTATTAATATATACTTATGCTAGTGGGTTGCATGGTGGTGTAGTGGTTACCATGTCAACCTCGAAGAAAGAAGGTCTGGAGCTTGGTGAGGAAGTTTCTGAGTGGAATTTGCATTTTCTCCCTGTGCTAGTCTGGGTTTCCTCCGGGTACTCTGGCTTTTCCACCCAATAAGCTGTTCCAAATTGCCACTAGGTATAAAAAAATTAGCTTACATGAAGAAGAACTTCGAGATCTGATCATTGCTCATGCCCATATTAATAAAAAACAAACTTGAGAGAGATCGAAATCGAGATCTCTCGGTTACTGGCCTCCTGCAACCACACAGATGCACGCCCAGTTGGGTGTAATTAGAAATGAGAACATCCCAACATGTTACCTGCTGATTCTACCTGATATTTCAGGAATTTTTTTAATTTACTTTCACACTCTCTTTTGGCATGTGCAGATTTAAAAACAATGAAAATTAGTAAGAAACAAAGTACAGTGGTACCTCACCTTACGAAATTAATCCTATTCCTACCCCCTAAACCCTTTAAAAATGATAAAAGCATACCTTTTAAGACCTTCTGCTTCAATATCGTACCACGAAAAGCATTATGGGAAATACAGCTCCATAATAGCCAATGGGAAAGAGCTGCATCATCCCTCCGAGCCAATGGGAGGCCAGCGGGGCGGGATGTTGGGAGATAGCCAATGGGAGGGAGCTGCGTCATCCCTCCAAGCCAATCGTGCATTGTTTGAATGTTTGAATGGCGCGTTTTGTAAGGAGAACTTGTTTCGTATACAGAGACAAAAAAATTTGGAAAATGTTTTTCGTAACCTGGATTTTTCGTTTGCTGGGACTATCGTAAGGTGAGGGATCACTGTATTAGTGTTATGTCTTGAGTTGGATTTCCTTAACACTATAAAAAACACAATTTATTTTATTCTTCACAGGCTCTTAGGTGATCTTGCATCCAGGTACAGTAGACTTGATAAGATTATTGAAAACTTTAGTGTGTGTGTGTGTGTGTGTGTGTGTGTGTGTGTGTGTGTGTGTGTTTGGGAGGAGTGATAGATGGAGAATGCTGTTTGCATGTTTGTGGAAGCAAATATGCTGCTTTATAGGAAAGCAAAGTCACTTTGTAAAACAAACCAAAGCAACACAAAGCATTTCAATATGCCACTTTAACATCCATTGTGCACAACAACCTCATAAAATTGGTCATATCAACACCCTTGATAATAATCAGGACAGCTGCTGAAATCATGCCGAAAATGTCAAGATAAACAATATTGCCAAAGCATCAGTGTCGGAAACTAATGATTAAAAACATTTTATTTACTTCAGCTGTGTTGGGTGTCTTTGAGTAGTCTGTTAACTGGCTGTTCAATTCACAGACATCCACTGAGCTTAAGATGATTACTTGTTTTAGTTTGTATTTACATGGGACCATAAAGAGGAATCTAAATAGTTTTAATATTTATTATTATTTGTTTTTATATAGCTTATTTTAAGCCTCATTTAATGACATAGGCAGGTCAGGTGAACTTACTGTGGATTGGTTTAGGAGTACTTCAGAAAATCATTGCCACCCACCACAGTCTGCTTTTACATCCAGAAATGCAACATGAAACTCATTATGTACAGAGAACGCCACCAATCAGTTTTATAACAGAAATACCTGGTTCTCTCGGCATGAGCTATTTTAGAGCAAGTAAAACAGTGGAACCATGTGCCATGGTCAGATAAGTCAATATTTCAGCTTGTTTATAGGAAAAAGGACATTATATGCGTCTCCATGGCAAAAATAATATGGATATCCATATTGTAATCAATATAATTCTTAAGGCAACATCCCCTCCTGGGAAGTCTATGCTTATTTCAGCAGGACAATCCCAGTCCTCATTCTGCATGAGCTCATACAACAGAGTGGCTTTGAAAGCTCGTGCTTGACCGGAATGCTGAAATCCAGATCTTTGCACCCCTTGACCAAAAAATTTGAGCAGCTAAATTTTTGTATCAAGCAAGCATGGACAATTAATATTGTCAAATGATAAGAAATAAAAATGCAATTAAAATGAGAAGTAATGTAATAGAATGGTAAATATGCCTCTGTCAACATCTGTAGAATGCATTGACATAAAATTCTGACTTCGTTTCTGGATACAAAAACAATTAATTTGTTCAAGAATAATATTGAACTTTTTTTCTTTGTATTATTGTCAGGTTACTTAAGTGAGAAGCATAAAAAAAATCAACAACTTTTGGTATGCAAGCTTAATAGGAATGGGTTAGTAGAAGATATATAAATATAATACATGTTTATATGGACTCTAAGAACCTGAGATCTGCTAATTGTGGTTATATGCTCTCTCTCTCTCTCGCTCTCGCTCTGACATCTTAATAATGATGTATCTAGTGTTCACATACTAACAACTTAATTACAGACCATTCATAAAAGCTGGTGATCTTTTGGTCACTTTTTAAATGGACCTTAATAATAATAATAATAATAATAAATACATATACCGGAAATGATAAAAGCTGATGTTTTATCAGAATATTTGAATAGACGATCATATATTATTATAATGATAGATTGCTCTCTATTTTTACTGAGGATTGTGTTGTTGACTCTTTCCACCATAGTGATGTTGCAGTGGAGCTACCCTTCACGTTAATGCACCCTAAACCAGTCGAAGAATTCATCTACAAAGATGGTGTGTTTACATTTTTTTTTTAATGATCTGCAAAATGTTTTTGAAGAATCATTGGTGGTTTTAGATAAGGAAATTATTTTTACAAGGTTTACAATATCCATTGGATTGAATTAATTTTGTCTAACTCAATAAATGAACTTAACTGCTTGTGTCTTACAAAATACAGTTCTTCTTCTTCTTCTTCTTCTTCTTCTTCCTCTAATTATTATTATTATTACTGCTACTACAACTACTACTAATAACAATTTACTTCTTTACTCTTTCATTCCCCCCTTTTTCTTCCATTTAAGCATTAGAAAATGATGCACCTATTGACACAAATCTTATTGAGTTTGACACAAAGTAAGTACGTGTGTGTGTGTGTGTGTGTATACGTGTGTGGTGTGTGCGTATGTGCATGTCAAGATTTTGTTTTATCTTTATTTTAAAACTACTGGAAACTGTACTCATATTGCCAATAAACAAGTTGCAACCTTTCAAGTATACCTGGATCCACTGAATTTCTAAGTCTGTTTCAAACTTTTCATAATGACATGACTTCCAACTGTCCTTCATGGCAATCATGGCACTGTCATCCTTTTCCCTATTGTGATGAACAGTGTGTGTTATTTCTCTGTTTTGCCAATTTGGTCAACTTCAATTTTGGAATCAGTTAGATTACTGTCCAATCAGGATTCTGATGCAAAGGTAAATGCAATGATAAAGGAAAACTTTGCAAAATAAAAAGGAGTACGGTTCATTTAGAAGGCTTAATGTGATATTAAGCAGTTGAGTTGATTAGCCATATGATGAAGTTATGGGAAAGAATCGTGGAAGCGAGACTAAGGGCAGAGGTCTGCATTTGTGAACAACAGTTTGGTTTCATGTGAAGAAAGAGCACCACAGATGGAGTGTTTGCTTTGAGGATGTTAATAGAGAAGTAGAGAGAAGGTAAGAGAGAGCTGCATTGTGCTTTTGTGGATTTGGAGAAAGCATATGATAGGGTGTTGAAATAGGAACTGTGGTATTGCATGAGGAAGTATGGAGTGGCAGAGAAGTATGTTAGAGTGGTGCACGACATGTATGAGAGATGTAAGACAGTGGTGAGGTGTGTTGTTGGCGTGACAGAAGAGTTCAAGGTGGAAGTGTGACTGCATCAAGGGTCAGCTCTGAGTCCCTTTTGTTTGCTGTGGTGATGGACAGGCTGACAGACGAGGTTAGACAAGATTCCCCACGGACTATGATGTTTGCAGATGACATTGTGATCTGTAGTGAGAGCAGAGAAGAAGTGGAGGAAAATCTGAAGGTGGAGGTATGCCCTGGAAAGGAGAGGAATGAAGGTTAGCCTCAGTAAGACAGAATATACTTGTGTGTGAACGAGAAGGACCCAAGAGGAATGGTAAGGTTAAAGGGAGCAGAGATAAGGAAGGTGGAGGATTTTATGTACTTAGGCTCAACAATCCAGAGCAATGGAGAGTGTGGAAAGAGGTAAAGAAGCTTTTGCAGGCAGGTTGGAATGGTTGGAGAAAAGTTTACAATGTGATGTATGATAGGAAGGTATCAGCAAGAATGAAAGAAAAAGTGTACAAGGCGGTGTTGAGGCCAGCAATGTTGTATGGTTTAGGAACAGTGGGGCTGAGGAAAAGATGGGAGGCAGAGTTGGAGGTAGCAGAACTGAAAATGTCGAGGTTCTCTTTGGGAATAACAAGCATGGATAAGATCAGGAATGAGTACATCAGAGGGACAGCACATGTAAGAGGTTTTGGAGACAAAGTCAGAGAGGCTAGATTGAGATGGTTTGTACATGTATAGAGGAGGGATAGTGACTTTATTGGTAGTAGGATGCTGAGGTTGGAACTGCAAGGCAGAAAGCCTAGAGCAGGGGTGTCAAACTCGTGCCAGAAAGGGCCATGTGGCTGCAGGTTTTTGTTTCAACCAAGCAGCAGCACACCTGACTTTGCTTATTTAATCAACTGAGTTGAGTGTTCAGGCAGTTGATTGGTCAGTCTCTGTACAGAGCACACAGATTGACCAATCAGCGGCCTGAAGACTCAGCCACATGGCCCTTTCTGGCACGAGTTTGACACCCCTGGCCTAGAGCATGGGTCGGGAGCCTTTTTGACTAAGAGAACCAAAGAAACCCCAATTTAAAATCTAATCCGCTGAGAGCCAAATATATTTTTTCATACCGAGACCAACAATTTGAGAGTAGAATAAGAGTCTGAATTTATTTTAAACAACATTGTTATAATGAAGTTATTTATTAATAAGAAAAGTACTTCTTACTATTAATGCGACTTCTGGTGCTGCATGGTTTTGCTGATGGCTTTGTCGTCTGGTTGATATGTGCTGAGGTTCAGCATCATGCAGGCGTTTAAGGCTTCCATCTATTACATGTGACCGCAGGTTGGTCTTGATGCTTTTCAGGTGTGAGAAGGACTGTTGCTTGAATGTGCATGTGGAGCCAAACATGGTCAATACGACAGGACTCACACGCTGCAGTGTTTCTGTGACAGGAAGCGCGTCCCAAGTTTTGGCAATCAGCAGGTCTGCGGGTTGAAGTTTTTTCATGTCTGTCCATCTGTGTTTTGCTTGACAGCTCTGCTTGGCTTCTTGCACATGAGCTGATCAAAACAAGGGAAATTTACCTCTTTACCCCAAAACAACTCACACAGGCTGTTGCATATAATCCAATAAAATTAGAGTCCACACACTAGAGTACAGAAAGGATTGGCTCTCTGCTGTGCACCACAGTGACAAGTGGCATTGAAAATAGCTGTATAGATTGAAATGCGTGAGATTTGTTGATGTTTTTGTTTTGTTTGATGACTTTTTTCTGTATTTATATTTAAAGGACAGCGAAATTATGTACAGTAAAACCTCCGCTGTCGAACGCTTAAGCTCACGAACTTTTCGCCTCAAGAACATTAAATTTGCGAGCATATAGTCTCTGCTGACGAACTAGTTTTCGGCGGACGAATCAAACCACGCGGTCGAACAGCGCCACGGTGGCGGCCACGAGAAGCTGACGCACGCTCACGGCGTCACAGTTCGTCACCCCCTTTCTTTGAGTGCGGAAGTGGTTTGTGTTTGATAGACATTTTGGACCATATTGAGTGTACTTTTGCTATTATGGGACCAAAAAAGACCCCACCACAGGCGGAGATCATTGAAAAACACGAACGAGGTGTGCGTTTGTGTGACTCAGCGTCCCAGTACCAGTACAAGGAACAAGGAAGCTATTAAGGGTGCGTGTGTGGCGAAAGGTGTTTCCAAACAGTAGGCGTTTCCAAACACTCCTTCCAAATAGTAAGTCCCTCCCTCCCTCCTCCTCCCACTCCATTCCATCAAGCCATCAACTACCATCACAAAGGTAAATAAAACGACTTTATTATACATTACAGTTTATTTCTTTAATTACAATACAATAGCACATTTATTATACATAAAATAAGGTATATTTTTGTGTAGTTTTAAGGCTTATTTAGTAGAAAATTATGTTTTATGGGGACCTGGGAACGGATTATTCTCATTTTAATGGTTTCTTATGGGAAATAAATGTTCGGAAGACGAACTTTTCGCCTTACACACACTTTCTGGGAACCAATTATGTTCGTGAGCTGAGGTATCACTGTATTAGTGATTCTGTTAAGAAAGGCTACCTGGTTTATCTGAGAGCCAGATGCAGTCATCAAAAGAGCCACGTCTGGCTCACGAGCCATAGGTTCCTGACCCCTGGCCTAGAGGAAGACCAAAGAGGAGATTTATGGATGTGGTAAAGGAAGACATGAAAGTAGTTGGTGTAAGAGAAGAAGATGCAGAGGATAGGGTGAGATGGAGGCAGATGATTCGCTGTGGCGACCCCTGAAGGGAGCTGCCGAAAGGAAAAGAAGAAGCAGCAATTGAGTGTCGCTAGATGCATAAATAAAGGTCATAAAGCTATTAGGATTGTGAAAGGCTTTATGAGTTGTAGACGTAAGCATGATGCCAATATTCTCTTTTTATATCCTTGACTAATACAGGAATCCCTCACTACTTCACGCTTCAATTCACGCGGCTTCAGTGCATCGCGTTTTTTTTAAAAAATAAAATAAATATTCATCGAATTAAAAAAATATTGAAATTAAGGAAGAATATGGGGGAAAGTTAAGGGAAATGCCACAAAAACAAAGCCAATTATGCACAAAACCCCCTGAAACCAACAAAACACAACCCAAAATCTCCCATCAAAACTAGATACATCTGTGTGTGCACGCGCATCTGTGCACACGCGTATGTATGTGTGTCGTCTTCTTCTCATGTAATACCATCTGTATGTATGTGTATTTATATTTTATTTACATCTTGTGTTATTTTTTTCATGTTTATTTGTTATTATAAGCATTTATAGCATTGAATATGTATTTATTGATATTATATACACATATACATGCATATATACGTCAGTCAGAAGGGTTGATCCTACTTTTTACGATTTTGATGGTCGCATGGGTATCTCGGTCCCAATTGGCCGCGGAAAGTGAGGGATCCCTGTGTGTGTGTGTGTGTGTGTGTGTGTATATATATATATATATATATATATATATATATATATATATATACAGTGATACCTCAGCTCACGAACATAATTGGTTCCTAGAAAGTGTGTGTGAGGCGAAAAGTTCGTCTTCCGAACATTTATTTCCCATAAGAAACCATTAAAATGAGAATAATCCGTTCCCAGGTCCCCATAAAACATAATTTTCTACTAAATAAGCCTTAAAACTACACAAAAATTTACCTTATTTTATGTATAATAAATGTGCTATTGTATTGTAATTAAAGAAATAAACTGTACTGTATAATGAAGTCGTTTTATTTACCTTTGTGATGGTAGTTGATGGCTTGATGGAATGGAGTGGGAGGAGGAGGGAGGGAGGGACTTACTGTTTGGAAGGAGTGTTTGGAAACGCCTACTGTTTGGAAACACCCTTAGCCACACACGCACCCTTAATAGCTTCCTTGTTCTGAAGGATGGTGGTGGACTTAGTGTACTGGTACTGGGACGCTAAGTCACACAAACGCACACCTCGTTCGTGTTTTTCAATGATCTCCGCCTGTGGTGGGGTCTTTTTCGGTCCCATAATAGCAAAAGTACACTCAATATGGTCCAAAATGTCTATCAAACACAAACCACTTCCGCACTCAAAGAAAGGGGGTGACGAACTGTGACGCCGTGAGTGTGCGTCAGCTTCTCGTGGCCGCCACCGTGGCGCTGTTCGACCACGTGGTTTGATTCATCCGCCGAAAACTAGTTCGTCAGCAGAGACTATATGCTCGCAAATTTAATGTTCTTGAGGCGAAAAGTTCGTGATCCTAAGCGTTCGTCAGCGGAGGTTTTACTGTATATATATATATATCGATTTGATTCTCGGACCAGAAGCAAAATGTGTGACCATGGGGAGGGAGTGTGAACTTCCTTTCCTATACAGTCATGGCTTTTGACCACATTTCTTTGTAGACAACCTTGTGGAGAGTGGGATCTATTAATGAACTACTATAATGAATTAATTGATATATGCATGAAAAAAATTTAATAATGCAGAACACTGTCTTACTGAATGAAAAACATTCTGTGGAAAGCTGGTTCTGGTAAAATAATTTTTATTTCTTCATTTGTTTCTAGTGATGATGATATCATTTTTGAAGATTTTGCAAGGCAAAGACTTATTGGATCAAAAGATGACAAAGACGAGGAGGAAGAAGGTACAGACTCACCCAAGCTGAATGACAGATAAATGAAGACAGCAAAAGTTTTACCTGATTACACCTTACAGGATCCTCGAGAAAAAGCCCTGACGAACCAGAAGTCTGACACCCCTTAGAACACATCACTGTGGTGCTCCTGTTTACATCAGTTTTCTTCATACTGAATGGATGTACATACGTAAAAGTGTTGAAAAGCATTACCTCGTTAAATAAGCATTTTGCAGGTGAGATTAATTCCCTGGCTTTCTACAGGGTGCCTACACTGTATTTATAATAAAACACAGGAATACCATTTGATCACTATTTAAATGACCATCAGTAACTCGCATGCTTTTGTTGTTATATTGTTTATATGTTCTTTTTCCATAAGAAGAGAATTTTTTTTAAATTTCATTAAAACTACAAATATACAGTAATCAAACATATTTAATAAGTAACCAAATTAAATCACTGGGCATTGCCTACTTTATAAATAACTAAGACTTTATTTCTGTTAGATATATTGTAGAATGTAAGCATGAAACCAATTGGCCAAAAAAAAAAGAAAGAAAGAAACCTAAAATTAACAACAAATAACAAAAGCCACAACTCTAGAAATGGCAATACAGGAACAACTAAAATTAATCCGAAGCTACCAGCCACCAGTATAGAAATGAGTCAATTTGACAAAATTTTTCTAAAATATTAATTTTTTTACCTGATGCAGTAATTGCTGGTACACAGTTCTATTGTGCAGTATATACAATCTTCTTTATAGGTATGTGTTTGTGGAACATGAACACTTTTGTCTTATTTCCTAACCTACTGACAACACTGCCCCAGATTTAACATAAAAATATTGTCACAGAGCATTTATTTTATGAAAAGTACAACTAATCAAAAGTAACAGAAAGATGCATTTTGCCATTCCAGTCTCCGAATCGGTGCAGAATCCAGAGATGAACGTATCGCCGAGTCGGAGTTAAAGTTGTTCAGTTTTCGTAAGTGCGTTCATGACCTTGAAAATTAAAAGAAATCAAGACGATATTAAATTTTAAACATTGTGTTCAGAATTGTGTGTGTTTGGGGTGTGTTCAGAAATCGGCATTTGATTTAATAACGCCTTTATAATCACAGCCTTCAGATTTTAATCACGGATTTATTTCTCACAGTTTTCTCTTGAGTAACTTTGTCACTGCTGGTGCGAAACATTCAATCAGCTCAACTTTGTTATCTGGAACCACCCATCTTTCTCTTGATCGCATTCCAAAGCTTTTCACTGGTTCAGGGCTGTCGCTTTAGGCTGGCTTTGAGATGGTCTTGATTTTGTGGTCCTCTGTCCACACCTTAATTGGCTTGTGTGGCTTAATTGCTTTGTTAAGCTGAAAAACCCAAGCCTCGGAGTTAATTACTATTGTCAAAGCAGAAAAAGCATTAACTTTCAAAGTGACCTTGTACTGGCATGATTAATGCATCTTTCACAATAGACGCACAGACAGACAGACACACAGACAGATATTCATTCATTCACCAAAATTCACAGTGAGATTGGGGCAGTATTGCTTGTCTCCAGCTGTTCATTTTCTCCAACTAACCATTCGACAATGAAGTGACAAAAACTCCAAGAAGCCTTTTTTCTAGCATTGCATGATTTCAACCTCTCCTGGAGGAACAAAGTTAAGCTGATTAAAAGTTTGCACCATGAATGGTATAAAGTTATGCGAAACACCAATAGGATAGACTGAAGAGCATGAAGATGCATGTTCTCTGTAATGAAAATGTCATCAGTTATATAATGCGAAAAGGAATCCTGGCTTAAGAGATCATGAAAAGATGGTACAGTAGTTAAAGTGTATGAGCCACTGCTCTACTTATGCACACGACTAAACTATGTGTATCTTTCTATATGTACATAAAATTTATTTGTATTTAGTTAAAAATTGATTTGGATCAGTTCTGTGAGGATGGTGTTTGTACCGATGGGAATGTGAAGAATGTATACCAGTCTTATGGGTTAGTTTAGTATTTGGTTAATGGCTGTGGAAATTGAAGCCAAAATGTTTTAA
This sequence comes from Plotosus lineatus, assembly GCA_024760905.1. Taxonomy (NCBI): domain Eukaryota; kingdom Metazoa; phylum Chordata; class Actinopteri; order Siluriformes; family Plotosidae; genus Plotosus; species Plotosus lineatus. Next base: position 19,655,265 of record CM045747.1, on the reverse strand, counting down.
ACGGGAAAACGTTTTTTTTTTTTTTTTCCCATGTTGGTACCCTTTTGATATTTTTAGCGGTTTCTTTTGAAAGTACATGTCCAATAAATTGATTTCACATAAAATATTTGTATTGTGAAAGGTTATTGTATTTCTAATTAGAATATTGTCATGGTACAACTATACAATGTTTTTCTTGTTGTCAGTGCTTTAAGGGTGCAATTGAGCAATGAAAGGAGACGAGCCCAAGTTTACAGTATCCAAAGCAGGGGTTTACTTTTAAAAAGCAGAAATATTACACATACTAATCACCAGGAATTAATGTCATGATTATCATATCATGTTCATTCCGGTTAGACCCCCACTATGCTAAGATCAATTGGGAAGGTCTTAACCCAGTGCTAACCCAGTGCAGACGGTGGGGCCGGTGGTGTAGTGGTTGGGGTGATGCGCTCATGATCAGGAGGTTGTGGGTTCGAATCCCACCGAGACCCTCACTGTGCTAAGACCCCTGGGCAAAGTCTCAACCACAAGTGTGAGTCTGTTCACCCAGCAGTATAAATGGTACCAGTAAAAATATACTGGGAAGGTAACCTGCGATGGACTAGCGTCCCATCCAGGAGTAGTTGAACTCCTGGTCGCTTCACGCTATGGAAACCGGGGATAAACACCGGCCTGATGAGCCACTATGGCTCAGGTGTAAATCACCACCACCACCACCAGAGCTAATCCAGTGCACAGACCTCCCCCCCAATATAAAGTGTTATTTGTCTAAAAATTGTTATAACTGATCCTCTGCATACACTGTATCCTTAACATAATAAATCCTCATTATCATTATGGAATACAAAAAATGAAGAAATATAGATCAATTTCCAACAAAAATAACTTTTTGTTTAAACAATAAAAAATTGTTCATAAAGATTTAAATCTTTAAAATTAAAAATTTAATTGCCTGAAATAATAAAGTATCCTTATTTAAACTGTCAACATTTTTGACCAATAATTTGAACCATTTTATACTGAAAAATAAAATAAAATTGTCTGTCTTCCTTTTGGCTTTTTCCCTTTTACTCAGGAGTCGCCACAGTGAATCATCTGATTCGCACATTTGATTTGGCAGAGTTTTTTTTTTTTTACGTCGGATGCCCTTCCTGTCACAACCCTTTTTTAGCAAGGGACAGAAACACGCTGACGGCTTTGCAGCCTCCTCTTTACGAAAGTCAGCAATGGTTCTTTTACATGAACCTCTCACCATAGACAGTGAGAGACGTGGCCCGCCTTTGATAACCCAGTTAGCCGCACTGGGTGAAAAAAATAAAATCAATAAATAATCATCAATATCATATCAATATCATATATTGGTAATAGGATGCTGAGGCTGGAACTACCAGGTAAAAGGCCTAGAGGAAGACCAAAGAGACGATTCATGGATGTGGTGAAGGAGGACATGAAGGTCGTTAACGTAAGAGAAGAAGATGCAAAGGATAGGGTGAGATGGAGGCAGATGATTCGCTGTGGCGACCCCTGAAGGGAAAAGCCAAAAGGAAAAGAAAAAGAATTCAAATTGATCAGCAATATTAACTCAGGAGCACAATATATAAAACACTTCAACCTACAAAACAAAGTGAATCAAACAATTTGTGTTATTATTATTATTATTATTATTATTATTAATGAAAGGAAAAGTGTACAAGACGGTGATGAGGTCAGTAATGTTGTATGGTTTAGAAACAGTGGCGCTGAGGAAAAGACAGGAGGCAGAGCTGGAGGTAGCGGAGATGAAAATGTTGAGGTTCTCTTTGGGAGTAACGAGGATGGATAGGATCAGGAATGAGTACATCAGAGAGACAGCCCATGTAAGATGTTTTGGAGACAAAGTCAGAGAGGCTCTATTGAGATGGTTTGGACATGTACAGGGGAGGGATAGTGAGTATATTGGTAGTAGGATGATGAGGTTGGAACTACCAGGCAGAAGGTCTAGAGGAAGGCCAAAGAGAAAATCATGGATGTGGTGAAGGAGGACATGAAGGCAGTTGGTGTAAGAGAAGATGATGAGGAAGATAGGGTGAGATGGAGGCAGATGATTTGCTGCGGCGACCCCTGAAGGGAACAGCCGAAAGGAAAAGATTATTATTATTATTATTATTATTATTATTATTGTCAGAATGATTAAGTCCAGATTAATGGTACAATGAGCACATTTCACAGTGCATAGCTTTTCGAAGCCGGGTTTAAAGCACGATACTGAACTCTCAGCTCCTGCTCAATGCTGAACTGACCTGGACTTATTTTCACAGCAGTGACGTCATCCAGCATGACAGAGACCGTGTGTGCTGCAGGTCGGATCAGTTCCTCTGCTGTGGGGTTTTCTGCACTGAGCAATTTGGTACTCCACCTTATCTGATGCTAACAGAGCTCGCTGGTTTGCTGGAATATCATTCACAAAGCGGGATGGTTGTTGGTAATACTCGGCACATTTTCGCTGAAAAAATTCACGCGGCTCATAACGTGATCAGGGTGTGATGTCTTTCAGTGATGCCTGAATTTATCTGGGTTCATACTGTCTGCTGCCAATGTTTTCAGACACAGTAAACACAGCGGTCTTTCCTCGTTTCTCACCACAGCACAGTGAAGCCGAGCACTACATCCGCTTCATCATACCTCCTCCACTTAACTTCCGGGAGACTTTCGTTTCCCTCACAGTCTCCGTCTCGCCTCCGTCCCTGTTAAAAATTTCCATGGCGAGTTTATTAAAGGGTACCTATGCCCAAAATTGACAGCGTTAAAAAAAGATCCACTATACCTTATTATTAACTTTTAAACATCGCGTGATGTCGGTAGGTTATGTATAAGTCCACATTTCCTTTTCTTCTGTATGACATTCCTTGCTCACGAAGGTTCAGCGTGTGGCCATGTTGGCTTTTTTTCACCGGGGTCAAAGGTCATTGTGACGTAACATCGTTGACAGTCATATTGCCAATTGCAGAATGTCAGTATATTTTCCTCAAACAATTCATGTTCTTTACAACAATAGCACTCAGGCACTCCGCGAATCCTCTCTCTCCGTCTCACAACCTCCTCTGGACCAGCTACCATCATTTGTGCCTATGCTCCGACGGTTTGCTCTCCAGTTGAAGTGAACGATGCACTCTACGATGCGCTCGAAGCCAGGATCCAGCAGATCCCAGCCAAGGAGCACCTGTTTCTGTTCGGCGACTTTAACGCACAGATAGGGGCATATCATGACTCCTGGCCCCGCTGCATTGGCTGCTTTGGCATTGGCAAGCTCATTGAGAATGACCAATACCTTCTTGAACTCTGCTCCTTTCATGACCTCTATCTGACCAACCCATTCTTCTCCATCAAGTTCTGCCACTGAGTGTCCTGGAGACACCCAAGGTCTCCACTGGCATCAGCTGGATTTCGTCATCACCAGGAGGCGTGCTGGTCACGCCAGTTTCCACAACGCTGACTGTTACACCAACCATTCCCTGGTCGCCACCAAGGTATGTCTCTGCCTCAAACGTGTCAATTGCTCCAAGCAGAAACCACGGCCCCGCGTCAACACATCTATGACTGCAGTGCCTGGTCATGTGGGGATCTCGGTCTCAATTAACTGCAGAAAGTGAGGGATTCCTGTAATTCTGTTCATCATAATACAGTCACATGTAATTTCACATGTTTGTTATTTGTACACTCACAACCACAAGAGGGCACTCTAGGCATAGGTACCAGTACCTGCTCATCTACCACTGAAGAAATGGCCCCAAAAAGAAAATCTTATAGACCCTTTTCGCTAAGGTCACACATTGCTTCTTTACCCACAATGCTCAGCTTCTGGCTGTCATTGCTGAGGGCAACTATGGACGCCATAGCTTCTTGACAGATTGTCTTTCTTCGATTGTTTGACATGTCCAGCTTCAAGGAAAAGGTCCCTGCCCTTGTGAAGACCGCTTATCGATATGTGGACACTTTGGAGCCAGTGGTCAGGAGTCGATATTTGGATAAACTTAAGTTAGTTGGAGATAAAGTGTCAAAATGACCTCTCGGATTTAGGGTACTGCTGTACCGTAAAGTAACGAATGACACAGGTCTAAATTTACTTGTTATTATCTCTGTCATATCATACATAACAGAACATCATTTTAAGACAGGTTTTAATTATTCATATGGTGACAACATTGCTTCATGCATTGCTGCTATATCTACCTACGAAATTTTGGTTGAACAGTAATGAAAACAAAAAGGTTCTGCACAGAGGTAAACAGTGTGAACAAACATGTCTACCTTGACTTCCTATTATGATCGACTGCAGATGAAAATGAAAAAAAAAACCTCTGATATAATGTGATCAGAACATATCCTTGTATGTTTGGATGGTGTAAACTGGTCACGTCGAAGATTGGCAAGTCATCGTGCTCGTCTTCTTTCAGACAAGTCCTTCGTTTGCTTCCCTTGGTTTACGATCACTGCCGTCTCTATCTGATCGATTAGAGCAACCGTAAACAGCACAGTTGTTCACCATTGTTGTGAACACAAAAGGGGCCCACTGGCTAATGTACCTCTGTTATCTTGACCTGTTGAAACCCACTCGAGCGTACGAAGCCTAAGAGACTAAATTTGCATTATGACTGTGCATGTGCGGGGAACGTGACCCAACTTCTGATCCAAACGTCATTGCTACCAAACTTTCTTGTAGCCACTTGCTTTTGTATGTAAACACATCCTAACAACTGCCGCTTAAAGCCTGTTCTTAAGCCTTAAATTACATGTATCGATATGCCAGGTGCGAATTGTGCCGTAGTGAACTGTGGGAACGGCATTTATCATCTTGAGCGTTGGAAAAAGGAAATTTGCAGTATACATGCCTGCAACGCCGTGCATGTTATTTACCTTTCCTACCAAGCTGAAGGATCCGGAGGAACGCAAACGTTGGAATAAAGCAGTAAGCTTATTATTAAAGTGTTCTTTATTCGAATTCATAGACCCTATAGACTATATTATCTTTTTTTTACCTGTTAAATTACCAGAAAAATCAGCGATGCCGTAATCACTAAATATCATAGACTTAGACCTTGAAAATTACTGTTATGTTAATTTGTAAAATAGACAAACAAGAGCTGTCAGATCACTCGGTGACTTGTATTTACCTTCTTTGGAGTCATTACGAAGTCACGCGAGTAGGGGTGCCTGGTCCTTCATGAACAAAAAAATCCACTATGTCAGCGTATATATACATGGCGGCCACTTCAATAAGGCGTCATTTTCTGCCCCGCCCCCCCGCGGTCTTCAAGTCCCAAGGGGTCGGGAATTGTCACGCTTTCCTCATCCACTTAAAATGTCAACAAGCTGGCATAGTCACGTTGGATTTTTTTAGATTCCTTTTGTAACGTCGCCGCAAATGCAAGCGCAACAAATTCATCTTTACGCTTTCGGGAACAACCGGGAAGACCCCTACGTGTACAATATGCTTGAAGGTCGGGAACTTCGATAGTGCAACTCTCATCCACATCAAGGTTTACTTCCGCCATGTTTGGTAGTTGAGATCCATGATGCCGTGCGGGAGCCGAAATGCAAATTTCGTCTTTTGCTTGACCGTAATGGCGTGCCCTCTGCAATGGCGGCGTTTGCACGCTGCACTAAAGTGTGACGTCACACGGAAAGGACCTATTCTGCGGATTATGCAGGTAGTGAAAATATGCAGCAGAAAATGGTAATGAACAGCAGAAAGAAAATTTGAAGTGAATGAAAATCTTGTGAGGAACTGGGGAAAAGTGGAGATTACTATTACTGCCACGAAGAAAACAAAACAAGCTAATCGCAGGCTGAAATCTAGATGGCCACAGCTCGAGGAACGAGCTCACACATGGGTGCTTGAGCAACGTGTTGCAAGGAGTCTTGTCAACAGTGCAGCTGCGTCTCCGCGTCCAGGTAATGAAATTATTACATGTTTATTTCTACACTCACAACCGCAAGAAGGCAACAAGAGAGCAGAAACGCGGAGATTATTATTATTATTGCAATGGAAAAACAAAAAAGCTAATCGCTGGTTAAAGGCTAACTGCGGGCTAAGATTTCCATGGTTTTCGCCCAGGTGTTTTTCACCTAAATGGTGTTCGCCCAGGTTTTTTGCCCAAATTGTGAGGACACGTTTTTCACCCAACTTAAATTGTTATGTTTTTTTATTGAATTCACTTGTTAATAGTTATTTACAGATTTGTGACACTTCCCTTAATGAGAGGTGATAATTACAGCTAGAATCCTGAGATAAGCTTAGCAGGGTAAGTGAGAGTCATTTGTGTTACTTTGGTGGCATAAATTGTTTCAACACTTTCCTTTGTGAGAGGTGTTCATCTCATGATCCCGGTTGTAATTAACATCTCTCACAAAGGAAAGTGTTGAAACGGTGTATGCCACCATTGGAACGCATACTGTACTCCCTAAGCCTAACTCCTAACCCTACTTCATATCCTAAATAAACTTTGGAGATACTGTATGTGCATATATGCTTACGTTACTTATACTTTTCCCACCATATAAAAAAATATTTCAAAAAAGTTGGGCGAAAAACATGTCCCTACAATTTGGGGGAATACCACCTGGGGTGAAAACCAGTAGCACTGCGGGCTAAAAAGCTAACCGCGGGCTAAAAAGCTAACCGCGGGCTAAAAAGCTAACCGCGGGCTAAAAAGCTAACCGCGGGCTAAAAAGCTAACCGCGGGCTCAAAGCTAACCGCGGGCTACAAGCTAACCGCGGGCTAAAAGCGAGATGGCCACAGTTAGAGAAGCGAGCTCTCGGATGGGGGCTTGAGCCTCAGGGAGAGGCTTGTCAACAGTGCAGTTGTGTCTCCACGTCCAGGTAGTTGTCCCTAAGCCTAACCCTAACTCCTAACCCTTCTTCATATCCTAAATAAACTTTGGAGATACTGTATGTGCATATATGCTTATGTTACTTATACTTTTCCCACCATATAAAAAAATTATTTAAAAAAAGTTGGGCGAAAAACATGTCCCTACAATTTGGGGGAATACCATGTCATCTGCAAACATCATAGTCCATGGAGATTCTTGTCTAACCTCATCTGTTAGCCTGTCCATCACCATAGCAAACAAGAAGGGGCTGAGAGCTGACCCTTGATGCAGTCCCACCTCCACCTTGAACTCTTCTGTCACACCGACAGCACACCTCACCACTGTCTTACATCTATCATACATGTCCTGCACCACTCTAACATACCTCTGTCACTCCAGACTTCCTCATACAATACCACAGTTCTTCTCTCGGCACCCTGTCATATGCTTTCTCCAGATCCACAAAGGCACAATGCAGCTCCTTCTGACCTTCTCTGTACTTCTCTATTAACATCCTCAAAGCAAACACTGCATCTGTGGTGCTCTTTCTTGGCATGAAACCAAACTGTTGTTCACAAATGCAGACCTCTGCCCTTAGTCTTGCTTCCACTATTCTTTCCCATAGCTTCATTGTATGGCTCATCAACTTTATCCCTCTGTAGTTGCCACAACTCTGTACATCGCCCTTGTTCTTAAAAATGGGCACAAGCACACTTCTCCTCCATTCCTCTGGCATCTGCTCACTTTCTAAGACCTTGTTGAATATTCTTGTCAGAAAATCTACTGCTACCTCCCCTAGACACTTCCATACCTCAACTGGTATGTCATCAGGGCCAACTGCCTTTCCACTCTTCATCCTCTTCAATGCCCTCCTCACTTCTCCCTTACTAATCTTTGCTACTTCCTGCTCCTCAACGGTCACCCCTTCTACTCTTTTTCTCTCTCATTTTCCTCATTCATCAGCTCTTCAAAGTGCTCTTTCCATCTTCCCAGCACACTTCTGTCATCAGTCAATACATTTCCCTCTCTGTCCTTTATCACTCTAACTTGCTGCACGTCTTTCCCATCTCTATTTCTCTGCTGTGCTAACCTGTATAGATCATTTTCTCCCTCCTTACTGTTCAACCTATCATACAAGTCATCATACGCCCTCTGTTTGGCCTTTGACACTGCTACCTTCGCCTTACGCCGTGTCTCCCTGTACTCCTGTTTACTCTCTTCGGTCCTCTCAATGTCCCACTTCTTCTTGGCTAACCTCTTCCTTTGTACACACTCCTGCACTTCCTCATTCCACCACCAAGTTTCCTTATCTACTTTCCTTCCAGAGGACACACCAAGTACTCTCCTACCGGTCTCCCTGATCACATTGGCTGTGGTTGTCCAGTCCTCTGGAAGCACTTCCTGACTACCCAAAGCCTGTTTCAACTCCTCCTTGAAGACAACACGACACTCTTCCTTTTTCAGCTTCCACCACTTTGTCTTCTGCTCTGCCTTTGCCCTTTTCACCTTTCTCACCATCAGTGTCATCCTGCACACCACCATCCTATGCTGTTTGGCAACACTCTCACCCACTACTACTTTGCAGTCACTGACTTCCTTCAAATTACAGCGCCTACACAAGATGTAGTCTACCTGTGTGCTCTTACCTCCGCTTTCATAAGTCACCCTATGCTTCTGTTTCTTCTTGAAGAACGTATTCACCACAGCCATTTCCATCCTTTTTGCAAAATCAATCAACATCTGTCCTTCTGTGTTCCTGTCCTGGATACCAAACCTGCCCATCACTTCCTCGTCCCCTTTGTTGCCTGCACCAACATGTCCATTGAAGTCTGCTCCAATGACCACTCTTTCACCTCTGGGGGTACTCTGCATCACTTCATCTAAGTCACTCCAGAATCTCTCCTTCTCTTCTAGCTTACATCCTGCCTGTGGGGCATAAGCACTAACAACATTGACCATCACGCCTTCAATTTCTAACTTGAGACTCATCACTCTGTCTGACACTCTTTTCACTTCTAGAACATTCCTGACAAACTCCTCCTTCAAGATGACTCCTACTCCATTTCTCTTCCCATCCACACCATTATAAAACAGTTTAAACCCTGCTCCTAAGCTTTTAGCCTTTCTACCTTTCCACCTTGTCTCCTGAACACACAGTATGTCCACCTTCCTCCTCTGCATCATGTCAGCCAGCTCCCTATCTTTTCCTTGCATAGTTCCAACATTCAAAGTCCCTACTCTCAGTCCTAGGCTCACGCATTTCCTCTTATCTCTCTGCCTACGGACACGCCTCCCGCCTCTCCTTCTTCGACGTCTTCGACCAACAGTAGTCCAACTTCCATCAGCACCCTGTTGGTTGACAGCACTGATGGCGGTCGTTGTTAACCCGGGCCTCGACCGATCCGGTATGAATTCTGTATTGATCATTTGCATTTTTTAAATGTGGCAGAAGTTTTACGCCGGATGCCCTTCCTGTCGCAACCCTCTGCATTTATCCGGGCTTGGGACCGGCATAAGGGGGAGAGACACTGGTTAGTGCCCAGACCAAGTGGAGGAAAATCTAGAGAGGTGGAGGTATGCCCTGGAAAGGAGGGGATTGAAGGTTAGTCTTAGTAAGACAGAATACATGTGTGTGAACGACAAGGACCCAAGAGGAACTTTGAGGTTCCAGGGGGCAGAGATAAAGAAGGTGGAGGATTTTAAGTACTTAGGCTCAACAATCCAGAGCAATGGAGAGTGTGGAAAAGAGGTGTAGAAGCGCGTGCAGGCAGGCTGGAATGGATGGAGAAAAGTGTCCGGTGTGATGTGTGATAGGAGAGTATCGGCAAGAATGAAGGGAAAAGTGTACAAGACGGTGATGAGGCCAGCAATGTTGTATGGCTTAGAGACAGTGGCCCTGGGGAAAAGACAGGAGTCAGAGTTGGAGGTAGCAGAGATGAAAATGTTGAGGTTCTCTTTGGGAGTAACGAGGATGGATAGGATCAGAAATGAGTACATCAGAGGGACAGCACATGTTAGATGTTTTGGAGACAAAGTCAGAGAGGCTAGATTGAGATGGTTTGGACATGTACAGAGGAGGGATAGTGAGTATATTGGTCGTAGGATGCTGAGGTTGGAACTACCAGGCAAAAGGCCCAGAGGAAGACCAAAGAGAAGATTTATGGATGCGGTGAAGGCGGACATGAAGGTCGTTGGAGTAAGAGTAGAAGATGCAGAGGATAGGGAGAGATGGAGGCAGATCATTTGCTGTGGCGACCCCTGAAGGGAACAGCCGAAAGGAAAAGAAGAAGACCACCTGGGGTGAAAACCAGTAGCACTGCGGGCTAAAAGCTAACCGCGGGCTAAAAACTAACCGCGGGCTAAAAGCTAACCGCGGGCTAAAAGCTAACCACGGGCTCAAAGCTAACCGCGGGCTAAAAAGCTAACCGCGGGCTAAAAATCTAACCGCGGGCTCAAAAGCTAACCGCGGGTTAAAAGCTAACCGCGGGCTAAAAGCGAGATGGCCACAGTTAGAGAAGCGAGCTCGCAGATGGGGGCTTGAGCCTCAGGGAGAGGCTTGTCAACAGTGCAGTTGTGTCTCCACGTCCAGGTAGTTGTCAAGGAGATGAATAGAAATGACTTTGCGTGACTTGGTGTTACCGCTTCATGCAACCAACAATTTCTCGATCAGAGTGAGGAGCACAGTGTCACAAAAACTGCCAGCAGATTTGCAAGCCAAGGTAGACAGTTTCCATGAGTTTGCGACTTTCAATGTGATGTATATTGAGGGTTTGCAGTCACGTGACCCCAATACCTTCATACGCCATCTTGGACACGGCAAGTGTGATCCAGAACACGCACAATGATTCACTAAGCATGGCTTCAACAACAACCAATGACAGCGAAAGCAAAATATGCGAGAGTGTCGAAGGCAAAAGCAATGACACTATAATATTGTCAGACGTTGTCAATCATCTGACAGGTGACCAGAGGGCGAGGTATATGAGTAAAATAAAACAGCTGGGGATTGCCAATCCATATCTAATGCCACAGTCAATGTTTAGGAATGTGTTAGAATGCGACCATTATTCTCTTCCTGCTTTTGCCTATTTGGATCTTTGTACATATCTTGTCACGGCCCATCTCTGTCGGTCATTACTGGCAAAGAGTTAAGAGCTTACAAATCAATGGAAGCTTACAAGTATTTTGTTGCCGGATTTGTTATGTGTATGCAACAATGGGAGCCAGGAACCGGGAAGAGAGACTCCCACTTCATAACGGCTAAGGTGCGTGTTCTGTCTCCAAATAGACAGACACAAACAAGCACTTATGCAATTATAAATTCAAATCAGTGCTTATAATGGCTGTATAAATTCACATATTTTATTTATACCTATACAATATATATATATATATATATATATATATATATATATATATATATATATATATATATATATGTGTGTATATATATATATATATATATTATTATTATAGCATCAATTTTATTTTACCGGATGCTACCTTAATGACTATAGCCACCCTAGGCTAAATATAATAATGTATGTTTACCTGATACAAAGTGTTCGCTGCATATTCTACTGTATTCTGTAGGATTCCAGTCTTTCCTATTTACCGCTGCGATCCACTTTGGACATGTACAGAGGAGGGATAGTGAGTATATTGGTAGTAGGATGCTGAGGTTGGAACTACCAGGCAGAAGGCCCAGAGGAAGACCAAAGAGAAGATTTATGAATGTGGTGAAGGAGGACATGAAGGTAGTTGGAGTAAGAGCAGAAGATACAGAGGCTAGGGTGAGATGGAGGCGGATGGTTTGCTGTGACAACCTCTGAAGGGAAAAGCCGAAGGGGAAAAGAAGAAGAAGAAGAAGATGATGATCCACTTGGCTTTTCTTTTTGGGTCAGATGGAAAACGATAAAATGACAGTGCAGGCTTACTCCTCTGTCTATTTGTCTATCTGGCTATTATCAAGAAAATTGATGCGTGTGAAAAACATGTGAATGTTGCACGTTTCTTCCAAATGGCTCCGTTGACCATCTGAACCATTTACAAGCAGAAAGATGGCATCACAGAGAATGTTAAAGGTTATATTTGATACTGTATTTGATAGTTGATGAGTGAATTTGATTAAAATTTAATTTATTTGAAATTAATGTTGATATAATTTGGATATATTTGATATTATTTTACAATGTTATGTTTATAATAATTGATTTAGGGGTGTTTTATGAGATATGGTAATGGTATTTATGGATGTATAGTACAGTATGAACGTCATATGTCACTGTAACATACAGTAACAACTTGCGGTTTTTTTTTTTTCACCTTACGTTCGGCCTTCCGGAACCGAACTAAAACGTAAGTTGGGGAGCGTCTGTATGTTTTTTCTTCTTTATTATGCATTTCTTTGGCCAATGTGACTTGTACTCCAGAGCGACGTATAGTCTGGAAAATACGGTGGTACTTTGATTTGTGTTTTTAATTTATTTTTAAAAATGTAAAAATCCTTAGAGAAATGTGTGAAATACAAATAATTCTAAAGGGTTTACAGACTTTTCAGCATCACTGTGCCTACCGTGCTAATATCACAAAATAATTACTCTCATATTGGCACATCCCATGGAATTAGTGTTTGCAAGGGATTTATTGTTCAGTTATAACATTTCTAATGTCACTGTTAATTTTCTATGCTACATTATGAAGGAAATTGTTTATATCATATTGTAAAACATAATCTGATCAAACATCCAGTTGCTACACTGACAGTTCTCTTGAAGTAAGTTGGCCTCTGTTCACAATTTTACGAATTTTATTTATGTAAAATGCAGGCCTTAACGTCTATATATCTTTGTTAACTGTCACGGGTTTGTATAAATAATTAATCGTGATTATAAATGATTTTATCAAACTGTGAGGCAGTGGTTGTGCAAGAACAATTGGTCCAAGGATTAGAATCTTATTTATGATTCTTCTGTATGCACAGCTCTCATGCAGCTTCTGAAAATCACATAAGTCCATAGTTATGTCTCAGACTCGAATGATGTGAGTATTGTTTTTGCTAAGTCCTTACTACATGTATGTCTCTCAACTCTTAATATTAGCCTATGAAAAAATATTAAGTTTAATGAATATCTTACCTGAATACTCAAAGTAATTCTTTTACTCAACACATGTTTTAACTTTTGTTGCTTAGTTAAAAAGAACAGGTTTCCTTTAACTACACTGGAAACAAACATAACAAATTACCCTCAAGGGGCACAGGACAGAATTAGAGTGGACTAAGGGCCACAGCTTAAATTGCCAAGAGATCAATTATGCCGGAATATACTTGGACAAAGATGGTCAATTATCCACCCCTACTTATAGTAAACAACATCAATGCTAACCATAGGAACATACATCATTATATTTGGCTTTGTAAGCATCTTTGTCCCAAATGCATTTTGTTTTGTGTTCATTTATTGATATGAAAACATGTCACTGGTTTACTCTGTCCTTGCATTATTGCAAGTGGCCTGCAAATCAGAATCAGAATATTGATCCCGGAGGAAATTGTGTGCATACAGTTGCTCCACACAAGTAAGAGTGAGAAAGATAAATTCTCAATAAAGAAAATTTAGGGAAATGACAAATATTTACATATATACAACTATACATGCGGAATCTACATAACGGTAATATATCTATATGTCAGTCTGAAATTCGATGTTACTAATACAGTGTCTCTATAAACAGATACAGAATGAATCGTGTCCCTGAATATGTACAGTATTATAAATAGGATAAACAGTACAATGTAAATGTATAATAGTGGATGTTGTTGCTATCTGGAACAGCTGTAGAGTTTAATGCTCACTGGTAGGAATGATTTACTGTGCCAATCTCTCACTGAACATGCTCCTGTGACAGATTTGCAGGTTGGAGGTATTGTTTAATGTTGTCTTTATTTTGGACAACATTTGTTTCTCTGATACTTCAGTCACAGGGTCCAGCTCCATCCCCACAACTTTACTGGCTTTTGCAGATCAGTTTGTTCAGTCTGTTTGGGTCTGCAACTCTCAGCTTTCTGCCCCAGCATGCAACAACACAGAGTATAGCGCTGGCCAAAACAGACTCGTAAATCATCCTGAGTAGTGTTCGACAGATGTTAAATGACCTTAATCTCTTCAAAAAACAGAGACAGCTCTGGCCTTCTTGTAAAGTGTGGTCGTGTTCTTAACCCAGTCCATGCTCTGGGTGGAAACAGGGGTTGCTGGTGTTTTGGATCTCCTAAGATCTGCAATCAGTTCCATGGTCTTTTTCATATTAAGCTGCAGATGATTCTGCTCACATCATGTGACGAAGAAATCCACCACAGCCGAATACTCCATCTCCTACCCTCCACTGATGCATTCGACTACAGCAGAGTCATCAGAAAATTTTGGAAGATGGCAGGTCTCTGTGCAGTAGCTGAAATCTGTTGTATAGAGGGATAGGGGCTGAAGAGGAAAGGGGAGAAGACATTCTCTTGTGGTGCTACAGTGTTGGTGATCACCATGTCCAACACTCAGTGCTGCAGGTGCACATACTGTGGTCTTCTGGTCAGGTAGTCCACAATACAGGACACAAGAGAGGCATCCACCTGCATCAATACCAGGTTCTCACTCAGGTGGTTTGGCCTGATGGTGTTGAATGCACGACAAAAAATATGACTCTCACGGTGCACAGTAGCTGGTCCAGGTGAGTGTAGACATGATTAAGCAGATAGCTTATGGGGTCCTCAACTCTGAGACGAAGATGGTAGGCAAATTGTAGAGGGTCCACATGTTGTCTAACTATGGGTCAGAGTTGATCCAGTATTAGTCTCTCAAGGGTCTTCATGACATGTGAAGTCAGTGTCACGGGTCTGTAATCCTGGGAGCCACTGGGACTTGGAGTCTTTGGCACAGGAAGTAGGCATGACATCACTACACTGGGACCCTCTGTAGACTTAGACTCATTGTGAACATGAAGCGTAAGACTCCACAGAGTTGGGTGGCACAGGCTTTAAGGACCTAGGGGTTCACCCTGTCCAGTCCTACTGCCTTGTCTGAGTGGAGTCTTTTCAGTTATTTCTTCACCCTGATTATAAGTGAAGTTGATAGGTGGGAGAGAGGTGTTAAGCTATCACAGAAAGCAGAGCTTCAGTGAGGAGAACGAGAGAGAGAGAGCATGGCGGAGGGTTCAGGTTTGTTCCTGACAAGTTAGAAGGGGGCTGAGCGGTCGCCACTGTGTCAAATCTGTTAAAAACATATTCAGCTCATTGGCCATGTCCATATCACCCTCAGCTCCTCCACTGATGGATGGTCTGACACCAGTGATGGTCTTCATACCACTCAGAACTTCTCTCATGTTATGTTGGAGTTTCCATTTCAGCTTTCTCCTGTAATTGTCGTTAGCCTCTTTGATATTGACTCTTAGTGAACTTTGGATCATTCTTATCGGCTCTCTGTTATCAGCCTTGCATATTCTCTTCTTGTCGTTAAGAAGGGAGGGCTTTGATGTCTTTTATTACCCATAGCTTGTTATTTGGGTAAGAATGGCTCATCTGAGGTGGGACAATGGCGTTAGTGCAGAAAATGATGTAGAGTGAAATACACTCAAGCTGGTCATCGTGGGGTTTATAGAGTGCTTACCAGTCTGTCACTTCAAAGCAGTCCTGTAGCTCCTCCAAGGCTTTTTTGACCATCCCCTAACAGTCCTTGTAGACACAGGCTGCCTCTTCACAAAAGGCAAATAGCATTAAGAAAGATAAATTAAGTTGTAGTCTGATCTCCCCAGTGGTGGGGGGGGTCATTTGTACGTGCAGCATACATCCAATCTAAGGTTCTCGCCTCTCTTGTGGTACAGGCCACGTACTGCACAAAGTTTCGCAGTGTATTATCCATGGTGAAGTGCTTGAAGTCACCCAAGGTTGCAATGAATGCACTCAGGCGCTGAGTATGTAATCAGGCTATGGTAGCATGAACTGTGTCACATGCAGCTCTGGGGTTGAGAGAAGGAGGAACATAAACAACTACTAAGATAACATTGGAAAATTCCCTAGTCAAGTGATATGGTCTGAGTTCAACACCACACAGTTCAAGGTCTGGTCCATAACTCTGCTCTTTGATAGTGTGTGTGGGGTTACACCACTGGTTATTGACAAGAACTGCAAATTCCCCTCCTTTCTGCTTACCACTCACTCTGGCCTGGACAGTGTGAAAGTTTGTGATAGATACATTGTCATTGGGATTATACTGATACAGACATAAAACACATTAAACTACACTCCTGATACTCTTTCTGACTCTGGGCTAATGTTGTCACCTCGTCCATCTTATTTGTCAGATGACCTCACATTCCCCATTATGACAGATGGGAGACACAGCTGATACCTTTTCCTTTCTGGAAGCATTCATTCTCCTGCCACCTCTCTCCTTCTCTTTTGTCCACCACCTCTGCATCCACAGTGTGTTTTTTATCCCGGTTTCAACTGGTATGTCTGTGGGTCTGGCAGCTGGCTTATGGGAGAGCATCTGATGCCTGTAGTAAACAAAGTACGCATGTAGTTGCTGCGGGTTTAGTTCCTGCTGCACAATGTGCTTGGTCCAGTTCTGGAGAGTTGTGAACACATCATACCAATAACTTATTTTCGCAACTGTAAAACAAAAATAGTTGGGTTATAGCCATCTTTGATCCCTTTAGGTACATTCATGAATTGCAAGTTTGCGCTGCAAGATCTATGTTCCAAGTTTTTAAGGCAATCCAGGAGAGACACATTCTGGGCTTGAAGAGATACTACGATAGCTACAGCTGTATAAATTCATTCAAAGGTATCCCCTGCAAGGACTTCCAATAAGTCATCTGTATAAATAATTATGTTAAATAATTAACTTCGTTACATTGCCCATTCATTCAAGCTTGAAGAGGCTGAATTGTCTCTTGCATTAATGTGACCATATATTCTTTGATGTTCATACATGGCATAATTATTTTTTTGCTGAGTTGAGTCTTGGAGATAGAATCTCCGGGTTCACGGTCACCAGGTCTTTCCATGTTGGTAGACACAGCAGACACAGTTGTTAGTTTGCTAGCTGTACGATTTTATCATTTGGCTGGAGTTGAATGTCTCTGCAATATATGACTGAGAGAGATTTCTTTTCGGCTTTTTCCCTTTTTCAGGGGTCGCCACAGCGAATGATTCGCATGTTTGATTTTGGCATAGGTTTTTACGTCGGATGTCCTTCCTGACACAACCCTTTAGCAATGGAGAGAAACACGCTGATGGCTTTGCAGCCACTCTTTACGAAAGTCAGCAATGGTTCTTTTATATGCCTCTCACCATAGACAGTGAGAGACATGGCCGGCCTTTGACAACCCAGTTAGCTGCACTGGGGGGTTTGGAGAATGGGACTCGAACCCCCAACCTTAGGATTAGCGGTACAGCGCCCTATACCACCAGGCCACCACTGCCCCTTCTCTGCAATTTCTGACTAACGTTGGCCATTTCGTTGTGAGGGTTTAAATACTCCCATTACAACGCTAACTATGAAACTACATTTCGATTATTATTAGGATTGTTGGCCAGGAGCCCCTTTATCCATTCCTACATCGCCACACCAGAAGTCAATATCCAGTAATACTTATAATAATTACAGTATTAATAATTACTTATTAATTATTGATTAATTGCTTATTTATTCTTACTACCCATGAATAAAATAAAAAAAAATGATAAAATCTACACACTGGAAATAATCAGGGTGGATAGTAGTTTACTGTTACTCATGGGAACAAAACAGGTTATATTTAAACCCAGAGAAGTCTGAAAAGCTCTTATTTCACATTGTTAACTTCAAGACTAAAGTACCAATCTAAAATTATTATATTAGAATTGAAATTGTGAGCTATTCTTGATTTTCTACTCTATAGTAAATCGTATGTATGTGCAATGTTTGAAAATATAGTAATATAATACGTATGTACCGTATATATATATATATATATATATATATATAAATATTTTGCCATTGTTAATTTTTGCATGTGCCAGCGCTGTTTTATTTTATATTTTGATTTTCTCATCATCTAATTTTATATTTTCTTTATGTAAAATATTACAGCAGTACATGATCATGATAATGATGATGATGATATAATAATAATAATAATAATAATAATACATTCCACATAGTATGATGGGTAATATTATAATCTTAATAAAATATGAAACATTTTCATTGTATGAATTAAACAATATATATGTATGATTTTAACAGTGGACCAAAATGCAGGATCATCTTTCACAAAACATTTCTTTTAATTTTTTTATCCTGAAATGTTTTTATGAAAGGGAAGAATTGAGATCTTTCCTAACCATTCCCTATTTTTTGATGTTTTTGCTGTCAGTTTTTGGAAACTCCATTCTTGTGTATGTAATAATATCTCAGAGGGCATTGCACTCTCCTATGTTTATACTTATTGGTCTTATGGCAATTGTAGATATGTGTTCACCAATACTCTTTCTACCACATATGCTGTGTAGCCTTCTGTTTGACTGGAATGGTATTTCTCTTGCTGGTTGTTTGATACAAATGTTTTGCATTCATTATTCTGGGACATTCCAGTCTACTTTATTATTGGCAATGGCACTGGATCATTACTTTGCTATTTGCAGACCACTTTTTTATTGCAAGTATATGGAAATATGTAACATTTTAAAATTCATGGCAGTTCCATTAATCAGAAATGGTGTCTTAATTATTACAATAGTTTGTCTGGCAGGAAGACTATCTTACTGTAGCAATATAATAGACCACTGTTTTTGTGAACATATGGCATTGGTTCAGTTGGCCTGTGGAGATATTTCTATTAATAACTTGGTCGGCCTTTTCTCAGCCTTCCTTATACCAGCCTTAGATTTTGTTTTGATTGCTGTTTCTTACATAATAATATTCATCTCCGTTCTAAAGCCCACTTGAAGGCTCTTAATACCTGTGTTACTCATATAATTGTAATTACTTTTACACTATTTTTTGCCATAATTTCCTTCATGTTATATAGAGTAAAAAATTATTTCTCTCCAAGCAGTCGTGTATTTATGAGCACAATGTATCTACTTTTTCCAAGCTGTTTTAACCCAATAATTTATGGCCTGAGAACAAAGGAAATAAGACAACAATTTCTGAAATTACTATAATTAACTGCTATATAAATTAGATTGACCACTGTGGTTGGAAAACAATATGAACATTCTGAATATTATATTTATATATTTAATATGAATGAAATTATACTAAATGTAACCAGAAGTAAGCACTTAATAATCTACATCTAAATTGCTTAATATATTAATTAATTCATTCATTTTTAAGATGCTTAATCCTAATTTGCGTCGTGAGGTGGCTGGTACCCATTTCAGCTACCTCTGCATGAGGCGGGGTAAATCATGGACAGCTCTCCAGGCCATTGTTTTTTCAGGAACGCGCTGATGGCTATGCGGCCGACATAAAATTATTGAAACTTGTGGTAAATGTTTCAGTGAAAAGTTCATATATATGGTGTAGGACACTTGGGTCCACTGTCACGTTTAGCCTGGTACCTTCATTTTATTGTATATATTAAGCTTCATTAACAAATTATGTAAATACGACTATATATGATATATACACACAGAATTACACCAATGTCATGTCAGTTATATTTACTGTTTTCTGTGCTCATTTGTGAAAGATTTTCAAATATTGCTTACCCTATAGTGTAAGAATGTAAACTGAATAATGCTTTGAAAGCATTTCTTCTATGTTGGAAAATGTAACATTGATGTATGAAAAAATAGCCAATATTTAAATGACTGTGAATGTTTTGGAGAAAACCCACCAAGTGTGTGGAGAACATGCAAACTCCACACAGAAATAGTTGGGAATCAAACCAAAGCTTTATTGCTCTGAGGCAGACATGCTATCCACTTCATCACCATGCCTGCACTGCTATATGGTCGACATGCAATATTTATAAATGCGAACTTTTAATCAGTAAAATCAGATCTGAAGAAAATTAACAGAATTGTCCCATGGATATTTAACAGTTGTTCGAGTAACAATAGCTTAAATGTGATTTATTTTCCAAGATATTATGCTGGTGGCTCGGTAGCATAGTGATTAGCACATCTGCCTCACTGCCAGAAGGCCTGGGTTTGAATCCTGGGTTTGGGCATTATGGCATTATGTGTGTGAGATTTTATGTTCTGTAGCATGTTTAACAAATGATACCAAAAAGATAAACTTGAATCATGACACGTCATGTCCTTTTTATGTTCTTTATGTACAGTAAATATAATGCAATGCCCCCCTCTAGTGGGCATTTTTTTACAACTACGTGCAGTACTTCTTTTCCTTTCGGCTTCTCCCTTCAGGGGTCGCCACAGCGAATCATCTGCCTCCATCTCACCCTATCCTCTGCATCTTCTACTCTTACTCCAACTACCTTCATGTCCTCCTTCACCACATCCATAAATCTTCTCTTTGGTCTTCCTCTAGGCCTTCTGCCTGGTAGTTCCAACCTGGCAGTACATCCAAGTTCAAACTTCAAACCAGTTTATTACACTACAAGATTCAAGATTTTTAATTGCAATTTGTGCTTTTCCAGACACAGGAATTCTTCGGGCAGTTGTTCAAAGAGTCAAGTTACAAAATAGAAAAGAAGGCTCAAATCAACAAAAACACAACCTGCTCTTAAATGAATACATAAAAATTCTATATGAATACTTCATGTTTTTATATATATATATATATATATATATATATATATATATATATATATATATATATATATAAAATATAATGTGTATATATATATATATATATATATATATATATATATATATAATGTATGTATGTATATGTATGTATATATATTTGATTTATTTGATATTATTTTACAATGTTATGTTTATAATAATTGATTTAGGGGTGTTTTATGAGATACAGTAATGGTATTTATGGATGTATAGTATAGTATGAGCATCACACACGGACTACAAAGACCAGGGCGGCACGGTGGTGTAGTGGTTAGCTCGTCCGGCTCACAGCAAAGAAGGCCTGGGTTCGATTCCCGGCCTGGGCGTCCCTGTGTGGAGTTTGCATGTTCTCCTCATGCTTGCGTGGGTTTCTTCCGGGTGCCCCGGTTTCCTCCCACAATCCAAAGACATGCACAGTAGGTTAATTGGCCATTCTAAATTGCCTGTAGGCTCGCATCATACAGAAGGCAATGGCAAACCACTGCACTAATCCTGCCAAGAAAATTTCCATGAAGATGATAACCAGGGCGTCCTACGACTCATTGATAGATAGATAGATAAAGACTAGCAGTGCCATTCCCGGTGCTAAAAGATTGTCCCATTTCCCTGTGATATCTCTGGCTCTCAGCTCCGGGCTCCATCAGATCCTGCTTTAATTTGATTTTCGTGTTTCTAGTGCTCTAGTGCCCGTGCTCAAGTGCCTTCCCTGTGATCAATATAGCGCAACCGTTTTCATAGATGAAATGGGGAAATCGTAGTCACTTATTGACTACGTACAGCTTATTGTTCTGTTATTATTCATGTTTTCTACCTCGATGGTAATAAGCACTTACCGTTCCACTTCGCTGGTAACATTTTAATAAGCGTCCACCCACCCCAATTTTTTTAAGCTCTTATCACGTCAAATACGGTATATATATATATATATGCCGTATAATGTTTATATGTCATTATCAATAAATATCACAGTAAAAATTCAAAAGTTTTTCTTAATCATTACTACATTTTAATACATTAATACTGTATTAATGAGTAAGTCTGTCTATAGAATGTGCTTAAGAAGCATATTTTAGCGCATGTAATGGATATATAGTATTTTACTTCCGGTTGATCATTCATGCATGTAATATAATACATAGGGTTTTACTTCCGGATACAGAACTCGTGGATTATCTTGATTTGCGGGGTGGGGGGGAAGAACCCACCCCCATGAATAACAGGGGTCTCCTGTACTTTCATTTTTGAGACCCTACCCAAGTGACCTACACCGTATATTGACTTTTCACTGAAACAGTTACCTTAAGTTTCAATAGTGTATGAGACCTTAGCTTAACAATGTGTTAGACCTTTTAAAGCATTCTAATTGCAAAATGAAACTCCACACTGTAGCACAAAATGAGATATGATAGCACAACACAAAATATATTTCTATAGTCATTCGACAGCACCGAATTAGCGAATTAGAAATTTCTGTGTTTTGGCTTTTAGGCTTTGAGCCTGGTAGAAGACAAGGTCAAAGCCTGAAAGACAAAACACAGAAATACAACAAGTCTGGGGAAACTTAAATTGTTTCTTTGCTTTTACAAGAATGTATTTTTTATTTTCAGGTACTGTATTCTCGTCTCATTTGATTTTTGTCCTAAATGTCCGGCTTCACTCACTCAAAAAAATTCCATGACAAAAAATTGGAGGTCTTTCACTGAGATTTGCAGTAATTGGCATCAGCTACCCTATACTTAGGTACTGAGCAAAGTCTGAAATGGGTAACAGTTTAGTAGAGGATTCACTCCATTCATTGATATATGAAAAATGCAATAAGTGAAAAAGCTTAAATTATCGCCTGATTAGTTGGCTATTTTAAGAGCCTAACAAATACTAGATTTGGCATCTAACAAATTTACTTTTAAACCTTCCACACATGAACGATCTTTGGGGACATTATACAATATATTTATTGCGCCCAAGCATTAAGCAAGGTGGGTAATGAGAGACAGTTGGACTCAATTAGAGAAACTGAATGGTAGCAGGGAGTTATACTCATTGGTGGTCATGTTTGTTTGCCTCTGTGGCTGCTGGGAATTATGATAATGGTCGATGCAATACCTTCATTCATTCATTCAAGCCTGTCACCCCTACTGGGACATAGGCCGCCAACAAGATCTCTATATCTGTCTCTATTCTGGGCCGGTCTTTCCAACTGACCCCATGAGTGGCCCATCTTCTTGGCGTCTGCATCCGGGTCACGTTGCCAAGTGTTTTTCAGCCTCTCTCTCTCTTCCTTTTTCCTTTGGGGTTTCACCTCAGGGCTTGTCTTGTTGTGTTGGTGGTTGGTTTGCGCAGAGTGTGGCCTAACCACTTCAAGTGACGTTGTTTCTACTGGGTTTTGCCTTATTTGTTCCCACAGTTTCTTGTTGCTGATCCTGTCAGGCCAGCTTATCCGGAGGATCCGTCTCAGGCAGCCATTGATGAAGTTCTGGATCTTTTTTGTTGGAGTGGCGGTGGTTCTCCTTCTTTCAGTTGCATGTAGTAGGACAGACTTGCGTTGTGATCTGGTCTGTGCACGAGCGTTCTTTCCAGAAGCCTGCCTGCTAGTCTCTAAGCTGTGGGTTGACATCTTCACACAGTTAAACCACAGTTTGCACAGTTACTGAGATCTCCATTCTTTGGCAGTTTGATGAGGTATCCCTCCTTCCACTCTGATGCCACTTGTTCTTTCTCCAAGATCTTCTCAAAGAGGGGGTGGCGCACATTAGCAGTGATGTCCATGTCTGCATTCAGTGCCTCTGCCGGGATGTTGTCTGCTCCAGGAGCCTAGCCTGCCTTCAGCTGTCTGAGAGCTTTTATGATTTCCTCCTTGCTAGGTGGATTACAGTCAATCTGGAGGTCGTTGTCAGCTGTTGGGATTTCTGGTGGGTCTTGTGGGGCTGGTCGATTTAGAAGCTCTTCAAAGTGTTCTCTCCATCTGTTCTTTTGTTTTGCGTCACTTGGTATGGCTTTCCCGTCTTTTCCTTTTACTGGCCTTTCGGGCTTGGGGAACTTCCCGCTGAGCTTCCTGGTGATGGTGTAGTGGTGTAGTAGCTTCCTGGTGATGGTGATCATATCCATATCATGCAGCTTCTTCTGCTTCTGTGGCAAGTGCCTCCACATACTTCCTCTTGTCTGCTTTTATGCTGTTTTTTGCAGCTCTGGCAGCACATGTGTGGGACTCCTGTGCATTGGCTTTCTCTGTTCTTGTGCGGCTGGTGTTAAGTGCTGCCTTCTTTTCCTTTCTATCAGAGATCTTTTCTAAAGAATCATCTGTTATCCATTCCTTGTGGCTGCGAGTCTTGTAGCCTAGTACCTCTTGGCAGGTTGATGTCACTGACTCTCTAACAGCCTTCTATTTCCCTTCTACGGTTTCTTCTTCAAGCAGCTCGTGGAGGACTTGGAACCAATTTGTGAGGGCCAGTCTGTATTCTTCCAACTTCCCTGAATCCTTTAGGAGTCCCATGTTGAAGCGCTGGCATATTCCTGTTCCCTCACTCCAGTTCCTCTTCAGCTTGAGTCGAGCCACCAGTAGGTGGTGGTCGGAAGCAATCTTGTTACGACCGGCGGAACTTTCTGGCGATGCTTATGTGGTCAATCTGATTTTTGGTTTTGTGGTCCAGTGAGACCCAGGTTGCCTTGTGGATACGCTTATGGGGAAAGAGAGTTCCGCCAATGATGAAGTTATTTAATGTACAAAAGTCTGCAAACCACTCCCCATTGTTGTTCATGTGGCCCAGTCATTGTTGACCCATGACTTCTGCATAGCCCTGATTGTCACTGCCCACCTTAGCGTTCATGTCTCCCATGATGATGATGTTTGGGCAGGTCTCAATGATGGTCTGGACTCTGTTGTGGAATTCCTCCTTATCGGCATCATCGTCTTCGTTGGTAGGGGCGTAGCACTGACTGATGTTCATGTTGAGCTGTTTCTTCTTGGTCCTGTAGGATGCTGTTAAAATGTATGGCCCATGGGCTTCCCATCCAATAAGGGCTCTCTCTGCTGTTTTGGAGAGCATTAGTGCCACTCCCTGGGTGTGTGGTGCATTCTCTCCCTCATGACCGAAAAGCAGCAAGGTTTCTCCAGAGTCGAGTCCCTTGTTGCTGCTGCCTGTCTATCGAGACTCGTAGATCCCAAGGATGGTGCGGCCGTAATTCCTCATCTCTGCAGTCACCTGTGCCATTTTCCCTGCTTCGTACATGGTCTGTACATTCCATGTATCGATGGTGGTGGTGTTTCGGGTTGTGAGTCTGGAGCTCGGCTGGATGGCTTCCAGATGGCTCTGGCTTTGCCTTTTTTGTAGCTTCTTTTTTTTTTTTTTTTTTTTTACAGGGATGGGGTGCTGGCCCTTTGCCTAACCCTCCTCCTTTATCATCCAGGCTTGGGACCGGCAATGGCAGAGTTACACGATACCTGCTGTACCTTTATTTTTTTTTTGCAAGTTTCTTTAAAAGAAATTAGGAGTGAAAAATGGGGAAGTGGTGTCCTTGTGGAAGGGTGTTGTATTACTAATCCCAAGGCCAAGGGTTGAAGCCTCACTAAAAAAGGGTTGTTACTACTGGCCCCTGTTGCAGCTAACTGGATTATCAAAGGCCAGCTATGTCTCTCACTGTCTGTGGTGAGAGGCATGTAAGGGATCCATTGCTGATTTTCATCAAGATAAGGCTGCGTCAGCTCTACGATGGCCTGTCCAGAGTGTACTCACCCATCTATGTTAAACTTGATCTTCATCCGTTTGCATATATGACAAACAGGTCGACAGAGAATCCCATCATTACAGCCCTCCACACAGACCATAGACATTTGGATAGCAGTGATACCTACGTGAGGTTGCTTTTCATACACCTCAGCTCTGTTTTTAATCCTGTTTTATCACATAAACTGGTGTGTTCAGCTAATTGTGCACCTGGATACTGGACTTTCTTAGCAACAGACCTAAGAGTATCGGGAAAGCAACACCATTGTCAAATTCGCTGATAACACCACTGTCATACAACACCGTATTTGTTTCTGGGTTTCCTCCTGATACTTCACTCCCCATTCCATTCCAAAGACATGCACATTCGGCGAACTGGCGATTCCAAATTGCCCTTACTTGTGAGTTTTATTGGTTGTGGTTTTGCCCTGAAACTGGTGGACTGATGAGCCTTTAGAGTGCGTCCTGCCTTTGCCCAGAGTCAGCAGAAATAGAGTCCGGCCTCCATGTAAGGGAGTAAACAGTTTGGCAAATGAATTAACATGTGAATTAATTTGAGTCATTAAATTTTGAGAAGTGTCTTTCATGATGCTCTGTTACCTGTCTTAATCAACATTAACATTTCTGGTTTTGGTGAGTGTTTCTCACTATCTTACTCTCGACAACTGATTTCATAGATTGAAGGCAGTTCACATTCAGAAAATTAAGGGCCAGTTGAATTTTTGGACTAATTATACTTAGAAAAATGGAAACTGTGAATTACTGCAACTGTGGCCCTCTAAAATTTTGGATAAACTGATAACAATAACAATGTAATTTTAATTAAAACCTCATTTATTTACACCTATAAAACTATGGCAGTCTTCTTTTGAGGGGGGAGCAGTGTACAGATCGGATGTAGCATGTACATGGATTGTAAGGTAAGTGTGAAGCACCAGTATAATAATTAATAATTAACAGTAATTTCGTCACAAATTTCTAAAGAAAGAACTGACCCACATGGGAGTGCATGAATAGTATATCGAGACGAATTTGTTTTGGAGTGTCCAGAAGTGAAACATCTGAAAATGAATTAAAAGGAAAGGCAGAGCTATATAATTAATATGACACACAGTTATACTTGCACAGTATATGACAGATTGTTTGGTTGCCACCGCATACTTTTGGGTACATCTTTAATTCTATTTTATTTTTTTGAGAATGTCATTTCTATCTTTTTATTTCAGTTGAATGCTTTAAAAGCTATTCAGGTATATTTACCAGAAAGTTTAAAGATTTGGTCAATGTTAAAAGGTGTTTTGTTTGTTTGTTTGCTTGTTTTAAACGTATCCAACGGAGTTATCTTGCAAATGTGTCATGAGAATGATACTGTTTAAGGTATATAATTTTACATCTAAATTGGCAGAAACAAAGTTATTTTTATAATAGTGGCACTGAAGTGAAATTTTGAATGCAATATTTAATAATAATGATGCTTCTATGAAGAAACTGTGCCATCATTGTGATATTTCTACCAAGATATAATACTCATTCATAAAACTACTGACATTTTGTTAAAAGGTTCATAGAACTTTAATAGGAAAGTGTTAAAATTTATTCATGAAACATCTATAATTTTTGATACACGATGAGTTGCTCATAACTTTATGCATAATCTGGCAGAAAATGTTGTCTCCTGTACAAAATCATTCGTTTACAACATTTAGACTTCTCGGTTTTCATGAATTAGGAGAATGGGGGCACTTTCTTTCCATTCTCTGTCTTATTATGTTTTTATTGTCTCTTATTTCAAACCTTACACTCATATATTTAATTATATCACATAGAGCTCTTCACTCTCCTATGTGCATATTAATTGGTCTTATGGCAGTTGTGGACTTTTCTTTGCCAATATTTTGCATACCAAATATGCTGCTAAATTTCTTATTTAATTGGAAAGAAATTTCACTCATGGGCTGTTTGGTGCAAATGTTTTGTCTTCATTGTGGTGGTACATTTCAATCTACTATACTGATTTGGATGGCTCTGGATCGTTTTTTTGCAATATGTAAACCTTTTGATTACCACAGATATATGAGAATGACAAATTTTCTCAAGTTTATTATATTTCCAGTTGTAAGAAATATGTTCTTAATTACTATACTAGTTGTTTGGGCTGGAAAGCTAACTTTTTGTACAACAAATGAAATCAATCATTGCTTTTGTGAACACATGGCAGTAGTTCAGTTGGCATGTGGGGATATTTCCATAAATAATGCATTAGGTCTTTTGACAGTTTTCTTTACAATAACTACTGATTTTGTTTTCATCACAATATCATATATAGCAATACTTTTTTCTGTTATGAGGTCTGGTAAATCCTGCATAAAGGCTATTCACACCTGCATTACTCATATAATTGTGATGACAGTGAGCCTGATCTTTGCCTTAATGGCCTTCATGTCATACAGAATAAGAAACAGCTTCTCTCCCTCCAGTCGAGTCCTCGTGAGTACAATGTACTTGCTTTTTCCAAGTTGCTTTAATCCAATTATTTATGGTATAAGAACCAAAGAAATAAGAGAACAATTTGTTAAAATCGCAAAGAATGTTAAGGTTTTTCCAAAGTAGCCAAATAGTGGCACAGCAACATGTATTATACATCCCTTTACAGCAATCCCATTCCTCACGTTATATTTTTCTAACATAATTTTTAATTTATTTTTTATATATTTTATATAATTGCATAAATATTTTAATGAGTTAAATGAAATGAATTTTCCAAGAACAAAATTAATGGGGTAAGATGCTATAGCTATTTAAAATTTGCATTTAATTGCAGTGATGTGTAAACTGATTCATACTTTTTGAGAGGAATTAACAGAATTTAAACTTGTGTCACAGCTTAATGTAACTGTGGCTTTGCATATGTTACCAGACCACCAGCTCGGGCTCTCCGAATGCATTATAACTACCAATTGACTAGGGCAAATTCTAATGTTTATTCACACCTTGAATCCTGTCACTGCCTCTGCATGTGAGCCCCATGTGAATAGGGTCACAGTGTACCTGAAAAAACATCAGCACGTCGACCAATGCTGCCGGAACTGATGAAAAGCCGGCGTACTGTACTTCGACGATGGCCAATATGGCCGATGTGTATACAGACACTCTCCACTTTACGTTCATTTGTTTTACGTATTTTTCGATTTTACTTTTTTTTTTTTTTTTTTTTTTTAATAAGTCAAATTTTGAGTTTAGAGTGCACTCTGTAGTACGAGACGTACCTACGTAGTATGCTGACGTAGTACGCTACTTATGCATGACGCTGCGTCCATTGTTTACAAACGAGACTGGATGTGCCCTTCTTCCCAGTTCACCGCGTGTTACCCTTGTGTTAAGATGTCGTCTCTGTGATCTTTGTGTTTACACTGTTTTGTGGACTTTTGTAACCCTAAGCAAATATGGTTGGTCAGAAGCGTAGGCCTACTAGTGATAGTGGTAATCAGAAAAAGCGGCAAGCCATCTTGTTAGAAACAAAGATGGCTATTATCAAGAAAATCGATGCGTGTGAAAAACACGCGAATGTTGCACGTTTCTTCCAAATGGCTCCATCGACCATTGGAACCATATACAAGCGGAAAGATCGCATCACAGAGCATGTTAAATGTTATATTTGATACTGTATTTGATATTTGATGAGTGAATTTGATTAAAATTTATCTAGTTGAAAATATTTTGCTTGAATTTAATTTATTTGAAATTAATGTTGATGATATTTGATAGGTAGGTCAGGTCAGGTATGAGGGCAGGCGCCAGGACGGCACTTATTTGATATATTTGAGATTATTTTACAATGTTCTGCTTATAATTCCTTTAGGGGTGTTTTATGAGATACGGTCATGGTATTTATGGATGTATAGTACAGTATGAATGTCATGCGTCACTGGAACATACAGTAACAACTTACGTTTTTTTTCATCTTACGTTCGGAAACTAAGGAAGACCTAAGTCGGGGAGTGTCTGTACAGTGAAATCTCAAAAGACTAGCAGCGTAAAAATACGATATAATATTGTTAGAAATATGTTGCAATATATGATTTCACGTCTCTTTACTGGACTTGACCAAAACGTATTTTGGTGTGTTTTTGGTTTCCTCTCAGGAGTTGAGTTGAGGACTCACACACTGCATCAAGACAGATTCAGAGCTGTTCTTTTGTCTGTGCACTGAGCTTTCAATGCCTCGTCCAATGAAAAAGACAGTGGCTATGCACCATAAAAAACATCCCTACAAGTGAATTTAAATCCATGCTTCGTAAGAAGTAAGCAGTGTCAGGTGTCGTTGAAAAAAGTAACAACATGCGTGTAAGTTCTCTGGTTAAAAAATGGAATTTTATCAAAATGAATTCGCTAAAATATTACAGAGTAAGATATGTATTTATAAGATATGTATTACAGCAGTGTGTGTATTTATCAAGTGGCACCCTCCCGAGCAGCAAAATGAAGCTTATCCTTGCTCCAAGAGTGCAATACAGACAGGATCCGCTAGGGGCAGGCTATAAAAGATTTCAAGTTTCAAAGACTTCCGTGCAAAAAAATAATTAATTTTCTCAATAAAATTCTGAAAACGCTCAAGTTGTTTTGGTTCTTATCTGTTGTGTGCTGTTATAGAATGAAAACAATTAAAAGGAATGACACAGAGTATGAACATTTTATTTATTAGATTCACAAGTCGTATTCCCGATTGATTGATTACTGATTTGTTTGAAGAGTGAAACAATAGTTCCCATAATAAATAGTTAAGTCAATTAATGAGTTCAGATGAATGTCTACTTCTGCCAATACAGTTGTATATAATTTGAAAACAAGGTGTATATAAAACATAATATACAATGCATATGTTAATGTACAAAACAGTAAAACATGATAACAGTACGTAATAATTAACCTAATTATGTACTGTACTGTATCTGTTTACAGCAGGGGTCTCCAACCTTCTTATCACTACTGACCGGTCAACGTTTGACAATTTTACCGTAGAGCGGGGGGGCACGGTGTCAGAGATTGTTTATATTGTGAATATAATTTATGTAAATTATTTTTTATTATTAATGATGATAATCATCATAATAATAAGCACTCCATGAATGTTATTTTTCAACAGCTGAAATAAAGTTGGTTGGGAAGTAGAGCTTGAACTTGTCTGAAAACAAACAAACAAACAAAAAACCAAACACAGGTGATGGTGCACCAGCTGGGAGAATGAAGGCTCAGTTTCACCCAAAATCCTCGCTATTGTTTGAAACATGTCCAACTCGCCTCTGTTCATGTGCCATCCCCTTGTGTGTTACATTTTAGTGCTCAAATGACCGACATGTAACCGAGAGAATCCAGTCAGTTTTCAAAAGAAAAGATTTTTCAAAAATAAAGATTTTTCACACTCCGATAATAAATAAAATGGAAATAATTAATTATTTCTTCTGCGTAGCAGTACCAATTGAGCCGCAGACCGGTACCGGTCCACGAACCGGTGGTTGGGAACCCCTGGTTTACAGTACCTACCTTTCTTGTTGCGATGTGTCAGTATGTGGATGGATGGGGACGGAGAGATGGGGATGGGTTATTGCTTTGAGGGGGAGTGTCGGTTTTTCCCTTCTCTGTCTCTTGGTTACAGTCGATTCTTCATGTTCTCACAACTTTTCTCTGTAGAATTACTGATGCTTTTCTTTAGGATTCATGGTTAAGGGTTAAAATAGCCGTAATGTAATGAATAAACACAATATGCAATACGAGACACTCTCTCAATGGCTGTTCAAAGTACGTACTGTACACTGAGCATGCGTTCAACACATCTCGCAGCTCTGCTCCATTCGAACTCTGATAATTTGTTTGAACACCAAAGCATAGTTTCCTCATATTTTTTGATCGCACTTGGATTTGTTCAACTAAGGAGTTGTTCAACCACCAAGGTTCCACTATATATATATATACATATATATATATAATCCAGCACCTTACCACCACGCCATGGACAGTGGTGGCCACGTAGTATGGTGCTGAATTACTGATTCCAAGGTTGAAGGTTCAAGCCCCGCTATCAGAAGGTTGTCGGCAATGTCTCTCACTGTCTATGGTGAGAGGCATATGAAAGAATCATTGTTCACATTTGTCAAGTGTAGGCTGTCAGCATATTTCTGCCCTGCGATGGCCTGGCAAGGTGTCCAGGGTGTATTCTGCCCTTGCCCGGAGTTGGCTAAGATGGGCGCCAGCCCTCCCCATAACTCTAATTAAGATGAAGCAGTTCAGAAAATGATGTATGTATGTAAAAATTATTTTGCACTTTGTAAACTCCTATTTTTAAGATGTAAAACTTCTTTGCAACAATTAATTTGTAAAAAGCGTGACACAAATAAAACTGAATTGAATTGCATTATTGTTATCATCATTCATGCATTTTCTGGAATGGCAAACCCGGGTGGTAGTTGCAATTTTTAACAAAGGGGAGAGGATAGTGTGTTTCATCTATTGTGAAATCACACTCCTCAGTCTATCCATGGAAAATCTATGCTGGAGTATTTTAGAGGAGGATCTGACTGATAGTTGAGCCTCGGATTCAGGAGGAACAATGTGGCTTTCGTTCTGGCATTCTCGACCAGCTCCATACACTCTACAAGATCCTGGAGGGGCAGGGGAGTTTTTCCAACCTGTCCACATGTGCTTTGTGGATTGAGAGAAGGCTTTTGACCATGTGTGCCAGGCTATTTTGTGGGATGTGCTCCAAAGGTATGGTGTACCGCACTAATTGTGATGGGCCATTAGATCTCTGTACGACTGGAGCTAGAGCTTGGTCCACATTGGTAATCACAGATTGAATTCGTTTCTGGTGAGGGTTGGAGTTGGCCAAGGCAACTAGTCACCAGTTGTGTTCAGAATTTGTATGGACAGAATTTCTAGGTGCAGCCAGGGCGTTGAGTGTTTGATTGAGTGGTCATACTACTTCTTGCAGATGTTTTCCGTTCAGCTTCATCAAGCTGTGACCTCCAGCTCTCATCAAAACAATTCGCAGCTGAGTGCAAAGCGGCTGGAATGAGAATCAGCATTTCCAAGTTCGACACTTTGCTTCTTAGCTGGAAAAGGGTGGAATGCGCCCTTCAGGGCTGGAATGAGATGGTCATGTTCATGAGTGAGGAAGAAAGTAGTGCCACTCGCCCTTACAGATAGGGTGAGAAGCTTAGCTATCCGGCAGGAGCTTGGAGTGGAACCGCTGCTCCTCTACATTGAGAACCAATTGATGTGGCTCGGGCATCTGTGTAGAATTCCTGTCAATCTGCTCCCTGGTATGGTGTTTTGGGCCTGACCAACCATGAAGAGAAGCCAGGGTTGATCCAGAACATGCTGGAGGGACTATATCTTTCAGTTGGTCTGGAAATGCCTTGGTGTACCCCCAGAAGAGTTGGCGGAAGTGGCTGGGAAGAGGGGCATCTGAATCTCACTGCGTAGGCTGCTGCCCCGCCACCCGAACCGGGAGGAAGAAATGATGATGATGATGATGATGATGATGATAATGAGAAAGGGACTTAGTTAATAGAGGGTTAATTTTATTCCATAGCCAAATAACATTTTATTGCCTTTATAAATTTGGTCATGTTCCTTTCTGAAGGAAATTGCGCACACATGCAATGGTGAAATACAATATATGCGTGGATTAAAGGACAAACCTGAATTAACCAGGATTATGCGTCATAAGATCCGACAGAAAGTGTCAAACCACACTGGACCGTAAGAATAGTGTACAGAGACCAAGTTCGACTTTTCCCTTCATTTGGTGTTTCTAAGCAACAGATTATACGTCATGAGCAAAATATAAATCTAAAATATGAATCAGTGCTACACACATTGATATATAGCAGATTGTTTTCTTCTGTTTGTTTGCTTTTTTGCGACACTTTAAGTACATGATAAGCTTGTATTTGTAGTTGATGTATGTATCCTTTTCTCTGAAAACAATTTTGGAAATTATTACAATTACAATTTATTACTTTGATATAGCTATATGAACAATTAAAAATAATATCTTTCTTTTTACATGCAGATATAATAAGTATAAGATTACCATTCAAGTTTAACAGATTAGCGGCAGTTTGACTCGATAATGAAATGAAATTACTGTATATGTCGCTAACAATTTTTCTTCTTTTAATTTTTGTGATACTTGAAGGCAGCTTGCAAGGTAGTTCTGAAAGGAAATACCATTCAACAACAATCAGATTTGACAAATTTATTTGGATCTTTATAATATCAACCAGGTTGTAAATATTTTTATATGCACACATTAATTCTTAGAAATCTTGAAATGGTACTGACGCATGTACAGAATTTTTCATTCACATCTTTTACACTGAATGGGTTTCATGAGTTGGGAGCGTGGCGGCCCTTTCTTTCCATTCCCTACCTTGTTATGTTTTTATTGTCTTTTACTTCAAACCTTACGCTCATATATTTAATTATATCTCAGAAGGCTCTTCATTCTCCTATGTGTATATTAATTGGTCTTATGGCAGTTGTGGATCTTTCTTTGCCAATATTTTATGTGCCAAACATGCTTCTAAATTTCTTATTTAACTGGAAAAGAATTTCACTTGAGGGCTGTTTGGTACAAATGTTTTGTATTCATACTGTTGGTACATTTCAATCTACTATACTGCTTTGGATGGCTCTGGATCGATTCTTTGCGATATGTAAACCTCTTTATTACCACAAATATATGAGAATGACAAATTTTGTGAAATTCATTATTTTCCCAGTTATTAGAAATGTGGCTTTAGCTACCACAGTAGTTGCACGGGCTGGAAAACTGAATTTTTGTGTGAAAAATGAAATAGATCATTGTTTTTGTGAGCACATGGCATTGGTTCAGCTGGCCTGTGGAGACATTTCTATTAATAATGCATTGGGTCTTTTGGCTGTTTTTCTTACAATGACTGCTGATTTTATTTTTATTACAATATCATACATAGCAATTCTTACTTCTGTCCTGAGGTCTGGGAAAACCTGTTTAAAAGCTGTTAACACCTGTATTACTCATATAGTTGTCATGACAGTGAGTTTGACTTTTGCTCTAATGGCCTTCATGTCGTACAGGATAAGAAACAACTTCTCTCCCTCCAGCCGTGTCTTCCTTAGTACAATGTACTTGCTTTTCCCAAGCTGTTTTAATCCAATTATTTATGGTGTAAGAACCAAAGAAATAAGAGAACAGTTTCAGAAATTCACGAACAATGTCAAGGTGTTTCCTAACAGAATAATTAAATAATGCACATGACATCACATAATAAACATACATTTTCAACTACGAAGTCACATTACACTAAAACATTCTACTGTTGCATTTATTTTACTGCATTGTTATTTTAAATAGCAAATTAAAAGTTTTTCATAAATGAGGAATTTAAGATTCTGACCAATCAAAATCACGAAGTAGAATTTTATTCTCTTGCTCTGATATGTAAGACTTTTCATTCATTCATTTTATAAATCGCTTAATCCTTAATAGAGTCATGGGGATACTGGTGCCCTTCTCGGCTGACTCTGGGCGCAGGCAGGGTACACCCTGGACAGCTTGATAAGCCATCACAGGGCTAACATTCTATAAAACCATTCACACTCTCACATAGGGAAGACCAGGAACAACCAATTAGCCTCCTGCAAAAGGTTTTGGACTCTGGGAAGAATCTGGAGTACCTGGAGGAAATCCACGCAAGCATGGGGAAAACTCCACACAGAAACGCCTGAACTAGGAATCAAACCCAGGCCTTCTAGCTGTGAGGCAGATGTGATATTGACTATGCCACCTGCTGTCTGACTTTTGTTAAGATAAATAAATATATCCTTGTGTGGGCCCTGTATGGAGAGAATTGTTATACCTCACCCGGACCCACCAATTTTAATTGATACTGTGATTTCATTGACTGTTACACAACACCCAGATCTTTTCATCTACCAACCCAGCGATGGCTTGTGCTCCACCATATTCCGCTGCAGCAGGTACATGTATTCATTTTTTTTTTATAAAGCTGGACCTCTGTTGCACATTCAATGTGTTGCATGTCTGGTAGGGATATAAATAGAAAATAGCATTCATTATGTTTTCTGAGCACTTAGAGTATCAGCTAATACAAAGTATAACTTTGAGTGATAAAGTGAGTGATGACTTTTAACACTAGTTATAAAACCACTGATTTATTGAATCAGAAATTTCTTGAGAATATTTAAATTTTTTTTTTAATTATTTTTGTAATTTTACTTTCTTTGACTCCAGGATTGTTTATTATGGCATTCTGATTATTCAAACCTCTAATCACCAAACACCAGGCAAATACTTTATCATCTATTTACACACTAGTAATGAATTAGTATGCAATGCAGCCATTACTGCACCTGCATGTACAGTCCACTCTAAAAGTATTTACACAGCCTGAAAAATTGTGATTTTTGCTATTTTCTGAATACAATTACACATAAGATTAAAGGATAAATGCGTGGCATACTTTAATCAACCACATCTACCCCATTGTAACTGTGAACCATATCAATCCATCTACTCTGCCCTCAAATACATGTACACTTGTATATCAGCCAGTCTACAAAGTTTTTATTGTATATTATTTTTATACTATTTATGTATCTATTTATTTATACACACACATATATATATATATATATATATATATATATATATATATATATATATATATATATATATATATATATATATATATTATTGTTCTGTTCTAATTAACTCAAGGATGTTACACCTTTCTAAGCTATTTTGCACCCCCTACTGACAGTACTTCAAGAGCCTGTAACAGTAAATTTCTCCATTGTGAGATTAATAAAGCTGTATCTTCTCTTCTTGTATTCATAATGGCACAGTCTCATAGTGTTCGCATGTTCTCCTCACATCAAGAATATCCTGGGTTTGAGTTCCATGGTGTTCCCCGTGCTTACATGTGTTTCCTCCAGGTACTCAGATTTCCTCCAAAAGTACAAACACATGCACAATATGCTACCTGGCTGTTCTAAGTTAACACTACTGTATATGTAAGTGTGAATTGACTGTGTGTATGTCTGTGTGTGCGTGTGAGTGATTGCCCTGCAGTGGGCTGGTGAGCTATTCAGGGTGTACCCTCACTTTTCCCAGTATTGGCTGAAACGGGCTCCAATCTCTCTGAGACTCTAGTATAACTGAACAGTTAAGCAAATGAGTGTGTGAGAGTGCTTTTAATCAGTGACCCAGTGACACCAAAGTACTAAGGAAGGGGTGTCAAACTCATGCCACTAAGGGCCATGTGGCTGCAGGTTTTTGTTTCAACCAAGCAGCAGCACACCTGACTTGGCTCATTTAATTAACTGATTTGAGTCTTCAGGCAGTTGATTGGTTAGCCTCTATTGACCAATCAACTGCCTGAAGACTCAAATCATTTGATTAAATGAGCCAAGTCAGGTGTGCTGCTGCTTGGTTGAAACAAAAACCTGCAGCCACATGGCCCTTTGTTGCATGAGTTTGACACCCCTGTACTAAGGTATTAAATGTTTCCTTTGTTGTTTTTTGTATTGTCATGGTTTAAAATGTTCCCGTTTTTATTGTCTTGCTGCATGATGAAATTTTTCCCAATTAGGCTGGATGCAAAACTCTATATAGGTTAACACAAATCCTGTAGAGATCAGAATTTATTGTACTATCACAAATATGACTTACACCATCATTAACTATGCCAGCCGAGACCATAAACTTTCCCCCAACATGCTTTATCAATGAGTCTATTTTTTAATATAATAAACAAATCTGTATATTTTCCACACTTTTGTCTTTCCATCACTTTGTTAAGCTTACTCAGGGAAGTCAACATGGAGGTTGAGTTTTGCACTTTGTAGCAAGAAAGCTTTGAGTGTGGAAGGGAAATCAGGCTAAATAAATGCGTACAACAAAATGTGTAACTCTGATCTATTAGACTCTTCATTTGGACAAAGTACACTCTGCCTTGCTTAATTGAGCAGCGAGAACTAAAAAAAATAAAATAAAATCAACTCCTTAACATTAAATTCTTGGCATTAAAGTTAAGGTTATTCGAAAAGGCATAATTGATGGTACCAAAGCATGAGGAAGACAGTAAGGAAAGTGGATTGATGACATCAAAGAGTGGAGTATTACATGTTTTCACACTGAAGCAAAGATTATCCCTCGCTGTCAAAGGCCAAACAGAGGGCGCATAATGACTTGTATTCTAGGCTGGACAGTAGGGAGGGAGAAAGGGATTTATACACGTTGGCACAGCAGAGAAATAGAGATGGGAAGTACATGTAGCAAGTTAGAGTGATTAAGGACAGAGAGGGAAATGTATTGACTGATGACAGAAGTGTGCTGGGAAGATGGAAAGTACTTTGAAGAGCAGATGAATAAGGAAATTGAGAGGGGAAAAAAAGAGTAGAAGAGATGACTGTTGAGGACCAGAAAGTAGCAAAGATTAGTAAGGGTGAAGTGAGGAGGGCATTGAAGAGAATGAAGAGTGGAAAGGCAGTTGGTCCTGATGACATACCTATGGAGGCATGGAAGTGTCTTGGAGAGGTAGCAGTAGATTTTCTGACAAGAACTTTCAACAAGGTCTTAGTGAGTGAGAGGATGCCGGAGGAATGGAGAAGTGTGCTGGTGCTCATTTTAAGAACAAGGGAGATGTGCAGAGTTATGGCAACTACAGAGGGATAAAGTTGATGAGCCATACAATGAAGTTATGGGAAAGAATAGTGGAAGCTAGACTAAGGGCAGAGGTCAGCATCTGTGAACAACAGTTTGAATTCATGCCAAGAAAGAGCACCACAGATGCAGTGTTTGCTTTGCGGATGTTAATAGAAAGTACAGAGAAGGTCCGAGGGAGCTGCATTGTGCTTTTGTGGATTTGGAGAAAGCATAAGACAGGGTGCCGAGAGAGGAACTGTGGTATTGCATGAGGACATCTGGAGTGGCAGAGAAGTATGTTAGTGGTGCAGGACATGTATGAGAGCTGTAAGATAGTGGTGAGGTGTGCTGTCAGTGTGTCAGAAGAATTCAAGGTGGAGGTGGGCCTGCATCAAGGGTCAGCTCTGAGCCCCTTCTTGTTTGCTATGGTGATGGACAGGCTGACAGACGAGGTTAGACAAGAATCCCCATGGACTATGATGTTTGCAGATGACATTGTGATCTGTAGCAAGAGCAGAGAACAAGAGGAGGAAAATCTAGAGAGCTGGAGGTATGCCCTGGAAAGGAGAGGAATGAATGTTACCCTCAGTAAGTCAGAATACATATGTGTGAACGAGAAGGACCCAAGAGGAACGGTGAGGTTACAGGGAGCAGAGATAAAGAAGGTGGAGGATTTTTAGTACTTAGGCTCTACAATGCAGAGCAATGGAGAATGTGGAAAAGAGGTGAAGAAGCGTGTGCAGGCAGGCTGGAATGGTTGGAGAAAAATGTCCGGTGTGATAGGAAGGTATTGGCAAGAATGAAAGGAAAAGTGTACAAGATGATGTTGAGGCCAGCGATGTATGATCTAGAAACAGTGGCACTGAGGAAAATCCAGGAGGCAGAGCTGGATGAAAACGTTGAGGTTCTCTTTCGAAGTAACAAGGATGGATAGGATCAGGAATGAGTACATCGGAGGGACAGCACATGTAAGATGTTTTGGAGACAAAGTCAGAGAGGCGAAATTGAGATGGTTTGGACATGTACAGAGTGAGTATATTGGTAGTAGGGTGCTGAGGTTGGAACTAGCAGGCAGAAGGCCTAGAGAAAGACCAAAGAGAAGATTTATGGCAGTTTTATTTAATCAGTCTTTGTAATGAGGCGTTCACTGCCTGTAAAAGAGAGTTTACACGATATTTCAAAACCCCCTGCCACTGGGGAATGTCTATAATGTTCATCAGTAACAACACATTTGTTCTGCCGTGCTTTAAAAAACAGGAAAATATTTTGCTATTTTCTCTTGGTAAATGTCCAACAACCAAAGAACCATGAGAAACTGCTACAGCAAAACTATGGGATGCTCTGAATGAATGGTGCAATGAGTCAGATATGGACCTATCAGAAAGTGATGTCGCTTATTTTTCACCCGATTCTCCTGCTCACTAACTTGATTTCAAGATGTTCCTGGCCACGTGGTTTTGTTTATGTTCATGTTGATTGGTTCAACATGCCATGTGCTAAAGTTGACAGTCATGTTGGGTTGGCTGTATTTTACATCTGGGGGAAAATGTTTCAAGGAACATCACTGGGGGGGAAAATAAGTGGTCTTTTATTAAAAATTATGCTTTTTTTTTCTGTTAATTTTCAGCTTTCGTGCAAGTATACCATGTGGTTTGATAGCACAAAATGAATAATACAAATATCAGTAAAACTGTTTAATTGTTCTGTTATCATTCATGTTTTCCACCTCGATGGTAATAAGCACTTACCGTTCCACTCCGCTGGTAACATTTTAATAAGCGCCCGCCCACTCCAATTTTTAAAGCGCCCTGGGCGCTTATCATGTTGAATGCTGTACAAATGAAAGAAAATTAAGTAAGGAAGAAAATAACGAGTTAAGAGTCTGCGAAGGGCAGGAGCAACTGAAGCAGACTGCATGTCCGTTTAACAGATTCTCACGCAATCTGGGAGCATCTGTGAGATTGGAATAGTGGCAGCCGTTTCTTTGGAAAAAAACTCCTTTATTCATTACTGTGGCCGTGCCTCTTTTCTTAGTCATGTTTAATTACGGAAATTAGTACTAATTATGGTAAAAGTAATTTAATCTAGTAGTATGGCTGCCATTTAACACTGTTTTGTTCGGAGTTGAGCAACAGTTTGTTTACTCTCAACATCCACGATCTTTCTGCATATGTCGAGGTGGTCTTCAAATTGACTTTCCAGTAAATTTGACTCGAGTTAAGGTTGTTCTCTCCTTGGGTATTAATATTATACATTATTATACATTTCTGGTTTTTGGACTAATATTATTCTGTATTTTCTTTTACCTTTTCTTTTGGTATTGTCAATTTTGTAGCATGAGATGTTTCGTTCTACCCTATCTTATGCAATGAAGACCTAATATTATAATGATAATAATAATAATAATAGTAGTAGTAGTACTAGTAGTCGTATGTGGATGCAGTAATGGGCTGCACTACTACCTCATTAATGACTAGTGTGAAAACAGGTAAGTGTTGACTGTTGTTGAAATGATCAGTTTTAAATATACAAAACATAACGGTAAAATGTATTCAAATAAACATTATACCAGAAACAACCATTTACCCCTGTATGTGCTCGTATATACAGTTGAGAACAGGAATCCTCTCCTTCAAGCAAAATCATCTGTTTGAAAGTATACACTTTACATGAATCTTTCCACACAGCATATAGTAGTTTTATGCATGAGGGAAGAGCTTGCTAGTGGATGAGGAAGCTACACATGTAAAGGTGTGATCACATAAGGCTGCAAAACAAATTCTCATTACTACTATTCAAACGTGTTACAGTCAGCCTACATATCATAGAAATTGAATGCAAGTCTACTTTTTGATTGTTATAAACATTTTAATTTCTTTATGAACTACTAATAATATTATTTTATTTAGCCCCAAAATGGTAATGCAATAATAGAAAAAGCAAAACTTATAAAAAATTATAAAAATTATGTTTTTTAAATGTAGTATTACATATTGGTAGTTATAAAGGGATGTGCACAATGTGATGCCATGTATATTACTTGATTCATATTATTTGACAAACCCCTTGACATTGTTCATGAATTTCAGAAACTGTTCTCTTATTTCTTTGGTTCTTACACCATAAATAATTGGATTAAAACAGCTTGGGAAAAGCAAGTACATTGTACTAAGGAAGACACGACTGGAGGGAGAGAAGTTGTTTCTTATCCTGTACGACATGAAGGCCATTAGAGCAAAAGTCAAACTCACTGTCATGACAACTATATGAGTAATACAGGTGTTAACAGCTTTTAAACAGGTTTTCCCAGACCTCAGGACAGAAGTAAGAATTGCTATGTATGATATTGTAATAAAAATAAAATCAGCAGTCATTGTAAGAAAAACAGCCAAAAGACCCAATGCATTATTAATAGAAATGTCTCCACAGGCCAGCTGAACCAATGCCATGTGCTCACAAAAACAATGATCTATTTCATTTTTCACACAAAAATTCAGTTTTCCAGCCCAAACAACTATTGCAGTAATTAAGAGCACATTTCTAATAACTGGGAAAATAATGAATTTCACAAAATTTGTCATTCTCATATATTTGTGGTAATAAAGAGGTTTACATATTGCAAAGAATCGATCCAGAGCCATCCAAAGCAGTATAGTAGATTGAAATGTACCAACAGTATGAATACAAAACATTTGTACCAAACAGCCCTCAAGTGAAATTCTTTTCCAGTTAAATAAGAAATTTAGAAGCATGTTTGGCACATAAAATATTGGCAAAGAAAGATCCACAACTGCCATAAGACCAATTAATATACACATAGGAGAATGAAGAGCCTTCTGAGATATAATTAAATATATGAGCGTAAGGTTTGAAGTAAAAGACAATAAAAACATAACAAGGTAGGGAATGGAAAGAAAGGGCCGCCGCGCTCCCAACTCATGAAACCCATTCAGTGTAAAAGATGTGAATGAAAAATTCTGTACACTATTCAACATCATCGCAAGACAGCAAATGTCTTACAATTTACTAGTCACCCACTTATGAGCACTCTGGTTTGGTTTCAAGTTGAAGCTAATTAAAAAAATATTTTTACAAATATTAAATAAATTTGTTGATCTTTACAATTCCATGAAAGAACTAACGCATTATTAATAGAAATGTTAATATTTCACTTGTTATAAATACATTACACACACCACACATTTCTAGTATCACCAGTATCATGAAAAAAGTGTATTCCAAGTCATGTATAATTTGATCGCGGTCTCATCCAATCTTCTAATATATTTTAGTAGTATGAGAGTTTAATTCACGTTAAACAAAATTTCGCATTTAAAATTAATACGATTTCTTTTTGAATTGTTCATGCACCATGTACCATATTGGAAAAGTTTACGTTAGACTGTTTTGGAACAGAACAATATTCATTTTTCCAGCATGATTTCCAGTATGTTGTCTTTTATATGCATCTAATGATGTTCGTCTTGGTCTCTATAGACCATTACTCTGGTCCCACGCGTTTATATGCTTTGTTTAGAATCTTTTGAGGCAATATGATGGATGAGCCCTGCTGATTCACGGGATGTTATTAACAGAAGGAGATGTTTGTTTGTTTTTTTAACCAATGGAAAGCCACTCTGTCTTATATGTCAGGCATCATTAGCGCATTTCAAAGCTTCAAATCTTCAGTGCCACTTCAACTCACTCTGTGCACCAGGGGTTTCCAAAAACGGACTGAACTTCACAGGCACAAGTTCACTTTAAAACGTCAGGCAGAAACGCAGATACAGTTTTTCCACAAAATTACGAATAAATATGCTCGGAGACTGTGACACTTGACTCTTATCATCTGGCTTGGAACATTGCACAGGCAGAAAAAGTCATACAATGAAGGATAGTTCATTAAAAAAGTGATAATGTTGAAATCTTGTCTCCTAAAAATCGACAAGCTAAAACACATGGTATCGGACAGTCCCACCACACCGTTGAATGCAGAATATCGGACATTAACACTGCCATTGAATCACAACTGCACTCTGACCGTCAAAGATGTGAGTATTTCATCATGTTGGTGTGTGACTTTACAATAAATCTGGCTGAGCAGAGGTGTGTGTGAGAGATGTGTAATGTTCGTGTGTGCCTGTGTGTATGATGTGGCTCTTTGCGGTAACACAGTAAAAAACGTGTCTCTTGCTCCCTGACCAACCCTGTTTTATTAATTCTATTCAGGTTTTGTTTTCTCCTCATTTAATCATCTCTAACAAATTTAACCTTTCTCATAGCAGCTTCTTCAGATATCTTCAGATCAGAGATTTCCTGTGTAAATC
Organism: Plotosus lineatus; assembly: GCA_024760905.1. Taxonomy (NCBI): domain Eukaryota; kingdom Metazoa; phylum Chordata; class Actinopteri; order Siluriformes; family Plotosidae; genus Plotosus; species Plotosus lineatus. The sequence continues at coordinate 19,611,873 of CM045747.1, read as the reverse complement.
ATTACAAGAATTCCCAGCATTACCACCATGCAACTCACTTGATTTACTAGTAGAACAACATAAATCATTCAATCTTCTTTCCCTAAAATCTAACTGGAAGCACGATCTGGAGGAAAAGAAAGTAATAAACATGGCTCTCTATACTAGGTTGAGTGGATAGCTCATCAGTATGTGCTGGGTGTAGTCTAATGTGCACTACAAAATCCTACACCAATCTCACTGAACCAAACAAAAACTTCCAAAATACTTCCCTGATGTTTATTCTATTTGCAGCTGATGGGTCTCGCTCCATGGCAGTCATTCTCATATGGTCTGGTCACGTAGCAAACTGAAAGGCTTTTGGTCTTTGATCTTTAAGGCCAGCTCAGAATATATTGGCACATATATCAGATCCGGCCCATTTAGATTAATTTTTGGAGTCGCTTCAGACCATCTCATCTCATTTTCCTCTGTTTTATCCAGGGTTGGGTCGGTGATTCACATCAATGCAGGCTGAGTACTGAACTAGTTCAACGGGGCCCTTGCTAACATGAACGACCAGAAGTCCGTATCACCCGCGCTTTGTTTCAAGCAAGTAAACTACTTTCAGCAAGGGCACTACTTTCGGTATTGAGCGCCTTACATATTGTAAGCGTTGATTGGCTGTTTTAAGCTTCATGTAAAGTGACCATCCGTCGACCATCGGAACCATTTATAAGCAGAAAGATTGCATCATAGAGAATGTTAAAGGTTATATTTTATATTGTATTTCATGAGTGAATTTGATTAAAATTTCTCAATTTGAAATTATTTTGCTTGAATTTAATTTATTTGAAATTACTGTTGATCTTATTTTACAATGCTATGCTTATAATAATTGATTTAGGGGTGTTTTCTGAGATACTGTAATGGTATTTATGGATGTATAATACAGTATGCGCGTCATACGTCACTGTAACAACTTACGTTCACTTTCAACTTGCATTCGAACCAATTAAAAACGTAAGTCGGGGAGCGTCTGTATACAATAATCCTCCACCATTTAAACGTTGATTCCCTGGATGGAAACAAGGGTCACTGGTGTTTAGGATCTCCAAAAATCCGCAATCAGTTCCTTGGTCTTCGTCACATTAAGCTGCAGATGATTCTGTTCATACCATGTGATGAAGGAATCCACCACAGCTTGATACTCTCTCCTCACCTTCCATTGATACATCCAACTACAGCAGAGTCATCAGAAAACTTGTGAAGATGGCAGATCTCTGTGCAGTAGCTGAAGTTGTGTAGAAGGTGAATAGGAAAGGCGAGAGGACGGTCCCTTGTGGTGCTCTGGTGTTGGTGACCACTGTGTCTGGCATGCAGTGCTACAGGCGCACATACTGTTTTCTTCTGGTCATGTACTCCAATATCCAGGACACGAGAAGCGTCCACCTACATCAATGTCCATTTCTTACCCAGGAAGGTCAGCCTGATGATGTTAAATGCACTGTAAAAGTAAAAAAATAAATAAATCAGGACCCTCACAGTGCTCACAGGCTAGTCCAGGTGGGTGTAGACACAATTAAGCAGGTAGATGACGGTGTCTTTGACTCTGAGGTGAAGCTGGTGGGCAAACTGAAGGGGGTCCATATGTTGTCTAACCGTGGGTCGAAGTTTATCCAGTATTAGTCTCTCGAAGGTCTTCATGACATGTGAGGTCCGCGCCACAGGTGTATAATCTTCAGGCCATTAGGATGTGGGGTCTTTGGTACAGGAATGAGGCATAATGTCATCCACTGCAATGGGACCCTGTGTAGACTCAGGCTTATTGTGAAGATGTAATGTTGGACTCCACAGAGCTCGGGGAGACAGCCTTTAAGCTCTGTGGAATTATTCAAGCTATGTTTCAACCTTCAATTATGGTCATGAGCTTTGGGTAGTGATCGAAAGAACAGGATCTCGGATACAAGTGGCTGAAATGAGTTGCCTTTGCAGGGTGGCAGGATTCTTTCATAGAGATAGGGTGAGAAGCTCAAGCATCTGAAAGCAACTCGCGTTGAGAGGAGCCAGTTGAGGTGGATTAGTTATTTGTTGAGAATGCATCCTGAACTCCTACCTGAGGTGGTGTTTCAGGCATGTCCAACCGGCAAGAGACCCTGGGCTCGATCCAGACAATCTCCCTCGGCTAACATGGGAATACCTCAGTTTCCCCACAGAAGAGCTGAAGTAAGTGGCTGGGGGTAGGTATGACTGGACCTCATTGCTTAGGCTGCTGCCTCGTGACTTCTGGATTCAAGTTCAGCGACCAGTAAATCCATAATACTGCAAGGGTTTGAGGGCGGTTGCCCTCTCGCCCCCTTACATAACATTGAATGAAAGTCATATTTGGTATCTGGATTTGAAATAGTTGCCATTATGCTACACCTCGGAATAAAAGGTGTTTCATTATTATTGGGTAATTACCTGGCAGGAGTCCGATGTTGCCAGAGGGTTGACACTGAACCCAAAATTGATAAACAAATGCCATCAAAGAGGGGAATTCAGAAGTCCTTCGTTGACACGCAGTGATAACAGCGCTGGCTGTTAATTATCGATTGACGAATTTCTATACAGGGATCCCTCGTAACTTCATGCTTCAATTCATGCGGCTTTAGTGCATTGCGTTTTTTTTTTTTTTTTTTTTATATTCATCAAATTAAAAAATAAGAAATTTAAGGAAGAATAGGTGAAAAAGTTGAGGAAAATGCCGCAAAAACAAGGCCAATTATGCAAAATAATCAAACAAACAAAAAACAACCCAAAACCTCCCATCAGAACTACATTTTTGTGAGATGCACATCTGAGTGCATGCATGTGCATCTGCGAATGCAATGTGTCTGTATGTGTGTGTATTTATATTTTGTTTACATCTTAAGCATTATTTTTAATGTTTGTTATTATAAGCATTTATAGCATTGAATATGTGTTTATTCATATTATATACACACACATATATGTACATATACGTCAGTCAGGGGTGTCGATCCGACTTCACGGTATTCGAAGGTCGTGGGGGGAATCTCAGCCCCAATTAATCGCGAAAAGTGAGGGATCCCTGTATTTCAATTCTCTGCTCAGCCAGTTGCAATGAAATTAAATTGAAAGTCTAAGTTGAAGAAATTGTGGTTTCAGTGATTGGGTGTTGGAAGCCATGGGGCAGTGTATATAGACTGTGGAGATGTACATTATATAAGTGCGTGTATTTTATTATTGGAAACTTAAAAAAGTTAGCAGTTAAATAAAACGCTGGTAAAGATTTTCTGTTCTTAAAATTATTTTTGTTTTGGTAGGTCTCTGTAGAGAGTGAATACAGTATAATAATTTTTTCATTATAGACGACCCAGTTAAAATGCAGACAACTTCAATACGGCAAATTGAAAAGTGGTACAATAGAAATTCAGCTACTGGGCACTCCTGTTTTCTGAGTGATAACAGGGATAAACAGATGTACCGTCCAATTTAAGCACAAGTTTCATTCAAATGTACTTTTATCTGTAGTGTTTTAAAATTGAGCTCATAATATAAAACTTAAGGCTCTTGCTCAAAGACACAACAATGGTAACTCGGTGATCCGAATACTTCTAAGATTTTTAAAATAGCCTTAATCTCGACCATCATTTGTAACCTGAGCATCTAATATATTTTTTGACAAATCAATTAGATTTTCTTTTTAACTACAGTGTACAGTTGAATCCACACTGACTCATGTGTTTGTGCAACTCTTGTCTGTTTATTTATTTTTTTTAATTGGAATTCATTATATGTAAGAATAAGTTACATGCAGACTAATAATCTAAACCTTAAATGTGTGCTGAATGAGTGATTATTCAAAATTAACAAACTATAATCACTGACGAAAACATTTGGGAGTAAAGCAAAGGCTCATGAGAACACAACATATATACTGTAGTAATAAAGCCTTGTATTCGGGTTAAACAGGTACGAGAGGGACAAAGAGGAGAACAGTCAGATGTAATATGCGTGGTTTTTTTTTTTCATTTATGTTCCTGAAAAGAAATTTTCTTATGATCTTTCCCCAATAGAAAGTATGTGTGTTTGTTTATAGCTCAGTTTTGTGTGATATAAAGCACTTTAAATCCATGTTTTGTTTTGTTTTTCCACACAGGATTGTATCTGTTGAAAACAATACATTTTTGACAATTTTTTTTTTCTAACTCCCATTATAAATAATGCAATAATATACAAATGACAAATTTAATGAATAGTTCATTTTTCTTGTGTGTTGGAAAATTATAAGAAATCTATAAGTATGTATGCATAGACTTGATTTGGATCAACCTTGACACATAACATATAGTACTGGTGCTGTGCTTGGAATGATGTTGGTTAATATCATGTTTTAAAAGCAATTATTGGTTGCAATCTTGTCATAGTTATATTGATTTTTAATTTTTTTATTTAATTGAATTTTTTTTCAGACTGAGCAGCATGCAGGATTTCTCACCACAAAATATTTCATTTCAAATTTTTAATCTGAATGGCTTTCTGACATTAGGAGAATGGAGACCCATATTATCGATCCCCTATTTAATTATGTTTTTACTGTCTACTATATCAAACTCTATTATAATATATTTAATTGTTTCTCAGAAAGCACTGCACTCTCCTATGTATGTGTTAATAGGTGTTATGAGTGTTCTGGGTTTGTTCTGGCCAATATGTTTTGTCCCAAGTTTGTTGCTCAACCTTTTATTTAACTGGAATGAAATTTCTCTGATTAGTTGTTTAATACAAATGTTTAGCATTCAGATTTTTGGGGGATTTCAGTCTACTGTACTGGTGTGGATGGCTCTAGATCGTTTCTTTGCTATATGCAGTCCACTTTATTATCATAAGCACATGGAATTACACAACTTTATGAAGTTTATTATTATGCCTGTTATTAGAAATATTTTACTAAATATCATAATGATCTCTTTAGCTGGGAGATTACATTTCTGTACAATAAATGAGATAGATCACTGCTTTTGTGAACATATGGGATTAGTTCAATTGGCATGTGGCGATACTTGGATAAACAATCTTATTGGCCTTATATCTGCTTTTCTTATACCAACATCAGATTTTCTTTTAATTACTGTATCATATATAATAATATTTTTCTTTGTCATGAAATCAGGAAAAGCTCATTTGAAGGCTCTTAACACTTGTATTACACATATCATTGTCATGACAGTAAATTTAGCATTTGCCTTAATTGCTTTTATGTCATACAGAATAACAAATAATTTTTCATCAAATAATCGTGTCTTTCTGAGCACAATGTATGTGCTATTTCCCAGTTGTTTTAATCCAATTATTTATGGAGTAAGAACAACTGAAATAAGAAAACAGTTTTTGAAATTTTTAAATAATATTAAAGTCTTGCCAAATTGATATATTGAAACATGTTTTTGTAATAATTGTGCATTTAATTTAATGCATTTAATTGTGTCAAATTATTTGTCCAAAATAATTAAATTCACAAAATGTATTCTGAGTACTTAAACAGAATAATGTTTCTTTAACAATATTAAATTTAAAAATAAAAGTATTGCATTTTCACATGAAAAATTTGAATCATGTTTCGAAATTATGTGCAGTAGCAAGTTCATGGCCACAATGAAAACATTTAAACTACAATTGCATGCCATAAAGTGATCGTCGTTAAGTGTTAGGCCACACAGCCCGTAAGAGTTTGAAACTGCAAAGTTTGCAAATATTTTCTAACACATGTCTGTATGTTACGTTTGTTCACTTTCCATAAACCCGACTAATAACTGTTTTCATCACAATGATTAGTGTAGCTTTCAAAGGCTGCTGCTTATTCCCTGTTTCTACATCATGAAGCATCAATCCTCGATACTAGTCCATTGCCAGTTACTTCCCATTACTTTTACTGGTATCCATTTATACTACTGTGTGGACAGAGACATTGTTGTGGTTAAGACCTTGCCAGGAGTCTTAGCAAGGTTTGGTTCTTACAGGGATTTGAACCCACAGCTTCCTGATAATGAACCCGGCACGCTAACCACTTCGGCACCAGACCCATACGGAAAGCTCATCATCATTTTGTGTTTAACCCTCAAAAGGGGAGCAGCCTCACAGTGAAGTTTGTAATGACTGTCAACTGTAAAAATATTGACACTCATTTATCAATATCTTCTTAGAAAAATTCCTAAGATAAGTTTGATATAATCAGATTTATTATGTTCATGTTCTTAAACCTCAGAATTGTATTCAGCTATGTTCTTAAAATGGTGACTTCCATTGTCTCTGTAGATGCCCCCAGTGCAGCTAACTGGGTTATCAAAGGCGGGCCATGTCTCTCACTGTCTATGGTGAGAGGCATGTAAAAGGCATGTAAAGAGGAGCTGCAAAGTCGTCAGCGTGTTTCTGTCCCTTGCTAAAAGGGTTGTGACAGGAAGGGCATCCGACGTAAAAATCCTGCCAAATCAAACATGAGAATCAGATGATTCGCTGTGGCGACTCCTGAGTAAAAGGGAAAAAGCCGAAAGGAAGACTGTTGTCTCTGTAGATGGAAAGCACAAGCCAGTTGCTTTAACAAGACTGCCCATGAATTCCCATAAAAGGCCAAAGTAGCACGTGCACCAAATATTCATGAAGACAGAAACTATGGTAAAGTTGCAAATCGACAGAAACTCTCAAATATACAGGAAAATTCATTTTGAAATAGTCACAGATAAAATATTATATTCAGTAGGATGAATTGTGGAGAAATAAAATAATTGGTTTGACCACAAATCAGGCATGCAATGCTGGCAACGACATCTGCTGTTATACATGTGACTTCACTCTTCCAGCTTACCACATTTTTTATATTAAATTGTTGTCTTGTGTGCAAACACATCTACTACATATTCCCAGATTGTCTCATGTAGCATTATTGTAAGAACAAAACCTTGCGAAATGAGAGGCCACATTTGACTGATGATTCTGGGAGTGATTTGGACACTTTATATTTCATATTAACAAAAAAAAAAGAAGAAAACTAAAAAGAAGGAAAGCAGTAGTGATTTTTTTTTCATGTTGGAGATTGAAGAAGAAGCAGCCCCCAGTGCAGCTAACTGGGTTATCAAAGGCGGGCCATGTCTGTCACTGTCTATGGTGTGAGGCATGTAAAAGAACCATTGCTGACCTTCGTAAAGAGTAGCTGCAAAGTCGTCAGCGTGTTTCTGTCCCTTGCAAAAAGGGTTGTGACAGGAAGGGCATCCGACATAAAAACCTCTGCCAAATCAAACGTGCGAATCAGATGATTCGCTGTGGCGACTCCTGAGTAAAAGGGAAAAAGCCGAAAAGAAGACAGACAGATTGAAGAAGTAGTAGAAGGAGATTTTATTTTGCCGAATAAACTTTTTAAGTAATTATTTTCATTATGTTCCAAAAGATGAGCAGTGGTGCCTTGGTGGTTAAGGTTCTGGATTACTAATCAAGTTGACATTACTGCCCCCCACTGCAGCTAACTGGGTTATCAAAGGCCAGTCATGTCTCTCACTGTCTGTGGTTAGAGCAGTGCTTCTCAATTATTTCTGTGACGCCCCCTGTAGGAAAGGGAAAAAAACACACCCCACCCACCCAAGCGCCCCACTCGTGACTATAAATAGTACTTACTGCACTTCATATTGTTTGGTCAGTGCTTTTTCCATATAGCATAGGGAACATAGTGAGAGTGCACCTGCCACCTACTGTACAGGATGCACAATTACACTTAATTCTAGTACAGTATGGCAAAAAAGCATATTCCCCATAATCAGACGTGCCCACTATGGCATCACACTGCACCCCAATATTTGAGAAGCACTGGGTTAGAGGCATATAAAAGTACCATTGCTGTCAATTCAGAAGAGTAGGCCATTGGTTTGCTTGTCATCATGTTTCTGTCTAGCAATTGCCTGGCGAGCTCTCCAGGGTGTACCCTGCATAGCCAAAATTAGAATATTCATTGTGAAATGAATGGATTATTTTAAAATTTAATAACTCTTTACAGGACAATCACCAATTTTTTAAAACATGGACAGTGACCTATTTACTCATAATGAAATAAATCACAACCCATACACTTACAAGCCTCGAAAATTCAGGCGACCGATTGTTTGGTCGGCACTTTATTAAAACACCCGAACGACAATACGGTCATGTAGGAAGTTAATATCGGAGTTCACGACCACCAAACTTCGACAACTCGGGACACTCATTTTCATATTAAAATAGAAATTTAAAACAACGTGTGGACTTTCGCAGTCAGCACAAATTGTAGACTTCTCCAGGAAAGGTAAAAACTATAATAAAACTTCAATAGTTTGCACATATAAAGCATATGGTCCTGCCATGTCGTAAACTGGTAATGCCGCAAATGGCCGGATTGCCGTAAATCGTCTCCGACTCTACTAACCTAGTAAGTTTGCCTAGTAAATGATGATGACGGTGATGTCACCATGGAGGACTCTTGAATGTTCATACAAGCAGAACAGATAGTCATTATAGTTTAGTTACTTTTAATCTCTCTCCATAGTAGTATTTTTATAATACTCCATCCATTATGACGGTGTCCAAAAATACCTAAATTTTAAATTGGTTACACAGTCATCACAGATTGGTGCTATAGTTGTTAAAACGTTTTTGTGTTTTTATTGTATTAGATTAAGGTGCTATTTCTATTTTTGTTATACTAGAGTTTTTTTCTCAGATCTATTTCATCTGCATTGTTTGCAATAGCAAGTTGAATTAGACATTGCGATATTATATTTTGTATTAGCAGTATTATATTTTATATCTAGTGAGTAGTCGATATGCAGAATGCTATCAGGAGTAGACTGACTTGGATTGTATTAATATTTGCATTTTTTGCCTTCAATATTATTAAATTTAAAGTTCTTTAAATAAGTCAAATTCAGTAAAATTGTTTTATTTTATGTATGACATTGAATTTGTAATTTTTAACTTCATTAAAGATTTTTCATAGTTGCTATAACTTATCACTATTTTGTTCCTTATTTCCAGTTACATGTAATAGTGGTCTTTCTCTGTGAAAAATCCAAATGTTCGATTCTTTCAGAACTTGAAATTTCAGGCAACCATTTTGCATAACCGATGGGTTACGCAAATTATTATTATTGGTGAACGAACTATAGGTTACCAGAACCATTTACCCGTGAACAAAAAATAGGTTGTGCAAACTTTCAAAAAATTCGAGGCCTGCACTTAATGCAAGCCCTCATAGATTTATTCATCATAAGTAATAAATATATACATATTTTTAAGATGGTTTTGGCTACCGAAAGCTGTTCTGATGGAGCTCTCCAGGCCCATATCCTACACGCCAAACTGGTACCACCATATGCCACACTGTCTGTCTTGATTTGATCTCAAGTTCTGGAGGTCATACAAAAGAGGTTATACTAGTCAGATAGTATACGAGTCTTTCTCCAAAAATTAGCATATTGAGATAAAGTTAATTATTTTCTGTAATGTACTGATAAAAATTAAACTTTCATATATTTTAGATTCATTTTTTTGTATTAAAAGCACTTTTTTTTTTTTTTAATTGGTCAGATGAAATATGCAAATTTTTTGGGATAGGAATTTTGGGTTTTCATGAGTTGTATGCCAAAATCATCAGTATTAAAACAATAAAAGACCTGAAATATTTCAGTTGGTGTGCAATGAATCTAAAATATATGAAAGTCTAATGTTTATCAGTACATTACAGAAAATAATGAACTTTATCACAATATGCTAATTTTTTGAGAAGGGCTCATATTAAATTCCCCTATACTGAACACCAACAGACCCAAGGCAACAGATTATATAATTCTGTTTGCTACCCTAACCAGCATCATCAGTGCAGTAGACTGCATGTGTGCGCCCTCTCCTGATCTAGTTCCATATCTCAGTCATAAACAGTTCCACTCAATTAATATTTTCATTCCTTCAGACATTTTCTGAACCGCTTAATCCTAATTAGGGTCACAGAAAGTCTGGCGCCCATCTCGGCCAACTCTGGGCGAGAGCAGAGTACACCCTGGACAGCTCACCAGGCCAACACAGGGCAGAAACATGCTGATGGCTATGTAGCCTATTTTTGACAAAAGTCAGCAATGGTTCTTTTACATGCCTCACACCATATATAGTGAGAGACATGGTCGGCTTTTAATAACCCAGTTAGCTGCACTGGTGGGACAGTGACAACCAGTTTAGAGTGGGGCTTGAACCCCCAACCTTGGGATCAGGGTTCCAGCATCTTACCACCAGGCCACCACTGCCCTCAATTAATATTAGTACAGTGATACCTCAGCTCACGAACATAATTGGTTCCCAGAAAGTGTGTGTAAGGCGAAAAGTTCGTCTTCCGAACATTTATTTCCCATAAGAAACCATTAAAATGAGAATAATCCGTTCCCAGGTCCCCATAAAACATAATTTTCTACTAAATAAGCCTTAAAACTACACAAAAATATACCTTATTTTATGTATAATAAATGTGCTATTGTATTGTAATTAAAGAAATAAACTGTACTGTATAATAAAGTCGTTGTATTTACCTTTGTGATGTTGATGGCTTGATGGAATGGAGTGGGAGGAGGAGGGAGGGAGGGACTTACTGTTTGGAAGGAGAGTCAGCTTCCATAAGGACTGTAGGTAACTCAACCTGTGGTGGGGTCTTTTTCGGTCCCATAATAGCAAAAGTACACTCAATATGGTCCAAAATGTCTATCAAACACAAACCACTTCCGCACTCAAAGAAAGGGGGTGACGAACTGGGACGCCGTGAGCGTGCGTCAGCTTCTCGTGGCCGCCACCGTGGCGCTGTTCGACCGCGTGGTTTGGTTCGTCCGCCGAAAACTAGTTCGTCAGCAGAGACTATATGCTCGCAAATTTAATGTTCTTGAGGTGAAAAGTTCGTGAGCTTAAGCGTTCGTCAGCGGAGGTTTTACTGTATGTTGTTAATGTTGTAATTAACGTAATTTAACACATCTGCAACTACCACAACCCTCTGATAAATGTGGTCTTCTGTTTGCTAGAACAATTCTGTGGGTATGTGCATAAAACACTGAATGCTGTGGAAGAAGCATGGCGCATGACTCATTGGCATCCACGTTTTGTAAATTTGCCTTCGAAGAACAATATAGGCTTTAGTTTTTACAAAGACCTGATGTACTTGGAGGTAAGTGATCACATACTGGATGTATTTGAATACAGTATATTAGTTGAGAAGAGTACATGTTTAATACAGTATATAAAAAATTTCAGCCAGTTGTGAGCTGCTTTACACACCAGTAAAGCTACGTATAGGACAGCAGCTGCAGTTTTACATCCGTGCTTAGAACACAGAGAGTGAGTGTGAATGGTTGTGTTTGTGTTGGATCTACGATGGCTTGGTGAGCTGTTCAGGGTGTATCCTACTCTTGCCCAGAGTTAGATGGTTTGCATGTCTGCCTCATAGCAAGAACGTCCTGGGTATTTCTGTTTAGAGTTTGTTCTCCCAATGCTGACTTGGGTTTCTATCAGGCATTCTGTTTTTCACAGTCAAAAAACATGAACATTGAACTATTTGTTCCAAATTTCCCCTACAATTTGTTGAGTGTGAATGCTTGTGTGTATTGGCCTTGCAATGGTCTGTTGAGCTCTTCCAGTGTTGAGTGAAATTGACACTGTCTGCAACCCTAATAGGATTAAGCAATTTGGCAAATAAGTGCATAAGAGGGACTGCTTCAAGCAGAACAATTCCACGCCCAACTACCCAACCAACACACACACACACCACCACCACCACATACACACACACACACTTTCTTTCTCTATGCTTTAATTTCAAAATGCACTGAAACATTGTTCTGTGCAGATTTACATTTTTTTTTTAAAAGTGCTGTGAAACTTATGAACACCTAGTGTGCGTGCGTGTGTGTGTGTGCGTGCATGTGTGTGGACGTGTGCGTGTGTGTGCACGCACACATGTGCAGGCATGTGAGAGAGCGGAAGACAGAAAAAATATACAGATAATTTGACTTCTTTTTTTAATTACTTACAAGTAGAACAATAGAGTGCAGTTATTCAAGCTTGAACTTTTTATTTCAATTATTATTAGCAATTATAATTGGTACATTGAAGCTGGTAAAACTATCTAATAATTTGTACAACGTTGAATATTTGCATTTGTTCACATTCATTTATTACAAGGGACTTAATTTATTTCAGTGAATGTTAACTGTCTGTCGTGTGGACAATAAAACCAGCACAAAAATTAATGCTATGGGCCTTTCATTTTTATATTATGTTGGTGATAGCACTGTCCTTCAGGCACTGTTGAGGATCAGTGCTCATTAGTGAAACAATGCATGGTTGGCGAAGGTTAATTAAGTGGGAACAAATACTGTTTCTGGAGTACATCTGTAGTGTCAGGGGAGAGTCTCACTTTGAAGAACCAACTTTAACTTACCAGTTGAAAAAAAGAGAACCAACATTACATTTATGGGATCAAACAGCTCTTATAACACAACATAACTCAATGGTTGGATTATATCAAATAATTCATGGATATATTAAAAGTAACTCTTGTGTGTACATGCATGTATGTGTGTGTATGCATGTACTATATTTTTATATATATAAAATATAATTGTGTGTGTGTGTGTGTATATGTGTATATATATATATATATAAAAAATGTATATATGTGTATCCGTGATGTGTGATAGGAGAGTATCGGCAAGAATGAAGGGAAAAGTGTACAAGACGGAGATGAGGCCAGCGATGTTGTATGGTTTAGAGACAGTGGCCCTGGGGAAAAGACAGGAGTCAGAGTTGGAGGTAGCAGAGATGAAAATGTTGAGGTTCTCTTTGGGAGTAACGAGGATGGATAGGATCAGGAATGAGTATATCAGAGGGACAGCACATGTAAGAGGTTTTGGAGACAAAGTCAGAGAGGCTAGATTGAGATGGTTTGGACATGTACAGAGGAGGGATAGTGAGTATATTGGTAGTAGGATGCTGAAGTTGGAACTACCAGGCAGAAGTCCCAGAGGAAGACCAAAGAGAAGATTTGTGGATGTGGTGAAGGCGGACATGAAGGTCGTTGGAGTAAGAGTAGAAGATGCAGAGGATAGGGAGAGATGGAGGCAGATGATTTGCTGTGGCGACCCCTGAAGGAAACAGCCGAAAGAAAAAGAAGAAGAATGTGTATCCATGTCATGTTGGTGAGTTAATACTATTTATCGTGTGGGGGGAGGGGTTTAGTCCCATAGGACTGAAAGGTCAACTGAGTGTATAAAGTTGCATGGTTAAGTATAGCGTTCATTTGGCTCTCGGGGTTTTCTGTATGAATGACCAAGGCAACCAAGAAGACAAACTTGAAGCAGGTAGGTCCATTTTACCCCCAAAATTGCTGTGATTATACGGCCTGATATTAATATTTTAAATGTTTTTACTGGCAGTTAAGTTCAGACTGACTGTTTAATTAGCATGGTTAATAAGTGTATCTATAAATGAAACTTTTTGCACAAAATTATTTCTGTACTTTTTGTATAAAATTGTCTGATTTACAGTGCCATGACAGAGGAATTCCAAGGAAGAAACTTCACACACACAAAGTTTATTTTTGTTGGATTCCCAGAGACTTCTAGTTATAGACGATTTTTTTCCCTGCCATTTGCTCTCAGTTACATTTTAGTTCTTGTTGGGAATTCTTTAATACTTTTTGTAATTAAAAACACAAAGACACTTCACAGTCCAATGTACATTCTTGTGTCTGCTTTAGCAGTGGTTGACATTATAGTACCCACAGCGATTGTCCCAGCAATGCTTCTGAATTTTCTTTTTGACTTAAATGAAATAACTTTGGTTGGCTGTTTAACACAAATGTTTTTCATCCACTTCTTTTCTTCAGTAGAGTCAACTATTCTTCTAGCAATGGCTCTGGATCGCTCTGTAGCGATCTGCAATCCGCTTCGCTACACCGCAATTATGAACTCATCAATGTTTGTGAAACTGCTTCTTTTTACATTGCTCAGGAGTGGCATAATTATGTGCACTTTGGTTAGTTTGGCTGCATCGTTGTCCTTCTGTGGGTCAAATATTATCCATCATTGTTACTGTGATCACATGGCTCTTGTAAGCTTAGCCTGTAGTTCTACTGTGAAAAATGAGGCAGTTGGGATTGCTGTGATTATATGTTTTGTTGGAATTGATATATCTGTCATTTTTTGCTCTTACGTGAAAATTCTGTATGTAGTGCTGCAGGGGGCTGCAGGTGAGCAAAGATCCAAAGCTTTTCACACTTGTAGTACTCATTTAATTGTAATGATGTGTTTTTATTTCATAGGAAGTGTTACGTTTCTGTCACACAATCTTCAAATTCCAATTGCAGTTGATGTTAATACCTTTCTGGGGATCACATATATACTTTTCCCTGCAAGCATCAATCCAATTATCTATGGGGTTAGAACCAAGGAGATAAGAATTGCAATGATAAAAATATTCAAAATGTATGTAAACAGAATTTTCATCTAAATTTCTGATGCTGTTTGGTGATATTATGAATAAATTAAATCTCATAGGTTCAGTGTGTTTTTTCCTGCATTAGATATGCAGTCAGAATTAAAACATGTGCTAAGCCAAATTAGCTTTTAAGCCATTTTGGAATATATTTGTTTTTCAATCAAAATTTGTTAGACTTTCATAAAAAGTACTAATATATTTCTGGGGAAGGTCAGGGGTTCAAACCCCACTATTACCGAGTTGTCACTGTTGTACCCTAATGCTGCTGATTGTGTTATCAAAGGACAGCCATCTCTCTCACTGCTGTGGTGAGAGGAGTGTAAAAGAAACATTGCTGTCATTTGAATAATGATAATAATAATAAGGCCATTGGATTGTGTGTTTGGAAATTTCACTTAAGAATTCTTTGTTGTGCTTATTTTATTTTTTACTTTTCAGTCATTTTTTGTGAATTATGTTCAACTAAATGTTTTTAAACAGGTCTTTCAAACCCTCCTATTGTACGAAAATATGTACACATACATAATCAGCTGGGTCTTAACTTGCATTTCCGAAGTTGCAATCCACTAAAATCAATTTTCGTGAGTGTAAGAACATGTTGTTAGTTCATTATAAGGCAAGATAACAGCAAAATAAAGTTAAATTAAAGTAAGAAATCATATATAAACTCGTAAATTGCAATTTTAGAACAGTCGTGGGTGTGTCATACAAAACTCACCTTTTGTCTAATGGAAAATACAGTTGTAGATTTTAGTCCAAGGTGGAGGAAATGGGTAAAATAATATTCCAGGCATCCCTTTCCCCAGTGACACTCTGCAGCTCCTCTGAGATCGCAAGGTGGTGAGTTCTGGGTCCACCCTGAGGCCTCTATCCAATTGGACATGTACAGTTCACCTTTAAAGGGGGACGACCAAGGGTATTCTAATCAGATGCCTGAACCACCTCTACTGACTACTTATAAGCAGAGGTGAAAGTAAGCCGGAACGCACAGGAATACCATGTCAGTCAGAAATATGCAGACCTACCGGAACACACCGGAAAAGCAACTTTCACCCATGCATACAATGCAAGCCATTTCTTTTTCCAACTGAATTTTACTGAGATAAATGTAAAATTGATGAATACATAAAAATTTTCTATGGACTATGCCTTCTGAGAGGTGTTGAACTATGTTTTAGTGTGCTGGATGAACCATATAATTTGTAAACTGGGGTATTTGCTTACCATGGTAGGATGCAAGGATACAACTTGTAGTAGGCAGTTACTCACTGTAGCATAACGTTAATTCAATGTTCATTCGCGCTTTTTTTTTTGTTGTTGTTGTTTTTGTTTTTTTTTTACAGACAACAGGGGAGTAATTTTTGCAAAATAAACAAAAATCCGCAAGTAATAAATCGTGAGGTTCTACACATCGTGAAACACTCTCTGATTCTCATGCGAGCAGTACCACTCTCTTCCGCAAACAAACACACATGGAAGAGAGAAAATGCAATGCTTTGTTTTTATTGGGTGGTTGGTTGCCTAGGTGATGGAAGCATCCCAGACAGTGCTTTGGGGTCAGCTGGAAGTTGCATGCATCCTTTTGATAGGGAGCGGGATCTAAACACAGCCGAACGCACTTGAAGGTCAAGAAATGGCAAGAAAAATTGATTTTATGTTTGAGAAAGAGGGATGATGAGCAAGTGGAGGAAGCACGTTATGCAGTGGACCAGAGATGGTTCATGAAGTTTTGACAATGTTACGAGACCAGAACATAATGCAGCCGGGGGGGGGGGGGGGTTAACAAGCCAGTGTTCACCCTCACGCTGGTCCCAAGCCCGGATAAATGCAGAGGGTTGTGACAGGAAGGGCATCCGGCGTAAAACTTTTGCCAGAATACAAAATGCAAACCGTAAAGACAAATTTCATACCAGATCGGTCGAGGCCCAGGTTCACAACCACCGCCATCAGTGCTGTTAACCAACAGGGTGCTGGTGGAAATTGGATTCCTGTTGTTCGAAGAAGGAGAGGCCGGAGGTGTGTCTGTAGGCAGAGAGAGAAGAGGAAAAGCATGAGTCTAGGATTGAGAGTAGGGACTTTGAATGTTGGAACTATGACAGGAAAAGTTAGAGAGCTGGCTGACATGATACAGAGGAGAAAGGTGGACATACTGTGTGTTCAGGAGACCAGGTGGAAAGGTAGCAAAGCTAAAAGCTTTAGAGCAGGGTTTAAGCTGTTTTATCATGGTGTGGATGGGAAGAGAAATGGAGTAGGAATCATCTTGAAGGAGGGGTTGGTCAGGAATGTTCTAGAAGTGAGAAGAGTGTCAGACAGAGTGATGAGTCCCAAGTTAGAAATTGAAGGTGGGATGTTCAATGATAGCGCTTATGCCCCACACTCAGGATGTGAGCTAGAAGAGAAGGAGAGATTCTGGAGTGAGTTAGATAAAGTGATGCAGAATACCCCCAGAGGTGAAAGAGTGGTCATTGGTGCCGACTTCAATGGACATGTTGGTGCAGGCAACAGAGGGGACGAGGAAGTGATGGGCAGGTTTGGTATCCAGGACAGGAACACAGAAGGACAGATGTTGATAGATTTTGCAAAAAGGATGGAAATGAATAAATCTGCTGGTCTGGATGCAGTAGACCATTTCTTTTTTAATACAGCAGCTCAAGTCATTGCATCACCCTTCTCCTCTGTGTTTAATCTCTTCCCCCAGACTGATCACAGGGCGACTATTCTAATATCTGCCTGCAATAGACTCATTGCCATTTAACCCTGCTTTTATTATTTAGTTTGTTCATTCATTTGTTTGCCAAACCATTTAATCCTGCAAGGCCATCTCAGCCAACTCTCACCTGTCCTTTGCTGAGCAACAAACACACACAACCAGTCACACTATTTTGGGGCAATTTGGAACAGCCTAATGTGCTTGTCTTTATACTGTGATTTAGTAGTGTGAGCTCCATTCTCACCAAACAGTCCCAAGATGAAAGTCCACCAAATAGTGTGAGTGTGAATGGATGTGTGTGTTGGCTCTGGGATGGCCTGGAAAGCTATCCAAGGTGTACAAGGCGTACTGAGATTGGCATCAGCCTTTTTGTGACCCTAATCAGGATGAAGTAGCCAAGAAAATGAATGAATTAATGAACGTCACTGATTAGGCACTGGGGCAGTGGTGGCCTGGTGGTAAGCTGCTGGATTGCCGAGCCCAAGATTGGGGGTTCAAGCCCCACTGTCAACAGGTTATCAAAGGCCAGCTATGTCTCTCACTGTTTAAGGTGAGAGGCATATAAAAGAACCATTGCTAACTTGCGACAAGAGTAGGCTGCCTAGCCGTCAGTGTGTTTCTGCCTTGCGATGACCTGGAAGCTGTCCAGGGTGTACCTGCCTCGCCCAGAGTTGGTGGAAATGGGCACCATTCGCCCTGCAACCCTGATTAGGATTAAGCAGTTCAGAGAATAAATGGCAACATTTTCACTAATTACCTGCAAAAAAGGAATTTCTATTATTGTTTTTCGTGTGATACGTATTTTTAATTCTTTTCAAGTGTTATATGATTGCATATTCTACTATTACAAAGCATCCACACTCTTCAATATACCTTTCACTTTAAAATGGCATGTGAAATGCTGCTTAATTAATGCGACTATTGCTTAGGTTTCTATAGAGAAATTACTGACAGATATAGGCAAGCTACTGTATATAAACCAGTTCACAGCCATCAGCTCAGCATGCTGTTGAGCAGAACGAGGTTAAGTCAAGGTATGGTCTGTCATATAATTACTAATTTTCAATATTGTTTTTTAATATAACTGTCTGAACAGTGCTGTTTGGTAATGTTTAATTTGTGGGTTTTTTTTTTTTTTACAGAATCAGTAACATGCTAGATTTTAACAGAACCTTATTTCTTTTGCCTTATGGACCACCCGGGCCCCTCAATTATGTCATCTTCTTCATCACTTTTTTAACATATCTTGTAACCTTTTTTTCAAATTTCCTGTTGATGTTGTTAATTTGCCTTGACAAAAGTCTTCACAAGCCTATGTATATATTTCTATTTAATTTAGCATTGGATGGACTTATTGGAAGCTCAGCTGTCCTACCTCACATCCTGAAAAACCTTCTGAATAATATGAAATTCATCTCTTTTCAAAACTGTCTGTTTCAAGTATTCTCTGTCAATATATATGCAGTATGTGCATATTTAATATTAATGGTCATGGCATATGATAGATTTATTGCTATTTGTAAACCATTGCAATATCACAACATAATGACGGCAACGAAAGTTAGATTGCTTCTGGGCTTATCATATATTTTGCCAATTTGCTTGCTTGGTCTACAAATATATCTTACGTCACAGATGCCTTTGTGTAGGTACACAATTAATAAGCTATTTTGTGATAACTTGGCCATTGTCAGTCTCTCTTGTGTTAAAAGTATATCAGGAGATTTGTATGGTTTGACTTTGGTAGTTGTTTTTGTTGTTTTTCCATTGTTGTTTGTGGTTATGTCATATGTAAAAATATTACTTGTCAGTTTGAAAGCATCAGCAAATGCCAAAAAAAAAGCTTTAAATACTTGCCTCCCACATTTAATCACATTTATTAATTTCTCATCAGCTACCCTTTTTTCCATCATATATAATCGAATTAATTATAATCTTCCGAAAGAGATTAATGTTTTCATATCTGTACACTTTATATTGATTCCACCTCTCTTACATCCAATTATATATGGAATAAAAACTAAAAAGATTACTCAAAGCTTCATAAAACTTGTACGTAAAAGAGTTTTTGCATTTGAATTTAGTTTTCAATCATTAAAAACCACTTAATGTTGTTACAAATAACAAATATTTTAATAAATATATGCAAATGTTTTTTATTAATATGACCCCTAGTTTGTAGAAGCTCCTTATTATAGTAAGTGTGTGTGTGTGTGTGTGTGTGTGTGTGTGTGTGTGTGTGAGTGCATGCGTGTACACATGGATTTCTTTATTACAATATTTAGAACAATGAATTAGTATAATTATCTACTGTAAACATGTCCTATAAACTGCTTACAACTTTTCAAATACTGTATATGAAAAATAATTAAATCAAAAGGAATGCTTTTGTCAGCAAAGATCAAAAGATCTAATTTACATTAATTTTTATAAAAAACCTATAATTGACTAAAATTATCTTTTGATTTGTTTTTTTGTTTTTTTAAATACAATTATGTGAAGATCAGTAAACATTTGATTTTATGAGCTGTGCTTGGTCAATCAGAATGGCACAGTGGCATATTGTCTAATTGGTTTGCATGTTCTCGCCATGTTTGTGTTGGATTCCTTCAAGTACTCCAGGTTTTTTCTGCAGCACATAGATCTGCACATATAGGCTGTTTGGCTGTTCAAATTGTGAATGAGTTTCCATACGAGTTGTGAGTGTGAATGAGTTTCCTGTGTTCAATCTTTAATGAACTGGCAAGCAGTTCAAAGTGTACCTTGCCTTCACCACAAGTTTGTTGAGATAGACTCTAGCCTCCAGCAACCCTGATAGGGTTATGAATAAATGTATTACAAGCTATATGCTACAAAATTATAAAATAATACTAGGTACTAAACTGACTATGAATGGGAAAATATCATTTTAATTTGATATGGTACCTGTGTATGGTAACCGAGAACGAAATGATATTTTATGATTGATGTGCTAGAAAAACATTACAATTTAAAATATAAATAAAATATAATATAGCTACAAGAGGCAATGATGGGCCCTTGCTTCTTCAGTACGAGAACCTGTGACACACTAGCAAACACCAAACAGAATCTTTTGAAAACTGTGAAATTTGGTGCCGATTAGATGATAAATGTATGAATTAGGTCAGCTTCGACTTCCATCTTGAAAAATTCAAACATACAGACACGCCCTTTAAATAAAACAACACAATTTATAGAACAGGCCATTTAAAAGGATGTTTTACTTTCCACAACAATTTAAACTATACTGGGTCAGTCTGTAATAACAGAATGTCAAAGTGTAGGTGTGTCTACACACACACACACACACACACACACACACACACACATATATATATATATACATACATACATACACACACACACACACACAGTGTAATCTCGGTGGTCGAACACAATTTGTTCCAAAAATGTGGTCGATTACTGATTTGTTTAAAGAGTGAAACAATATTTTCATCAGAAATAGTTAAAAGTCAATTATTGCATTCAGATGAATGTTTACTTCCATCAATACAGTTGTACAGTACTTTGAAAATAAGGTATTTATGAAACATTAATATACAATGCATACATTAATGTACAAAAGAGTAAAACATAATAATACATAATAATTAACCTGCTTATGGAGTGTATTTGTTTACAGTACATACTTTTTCGATTGCGATGTGTCAGCATGTGTGGATGGATGGGGGAGGGATGGATGGGGGAGGGAGGGATGGGGGACGGATTGTTGCTTTGAGAGGGTGTGGCAGTTTTTCCCTTCTCTGTGCCGACTTTTCTCTTTTCCTTTCCAGTAGAATTACTGATGCTGATTTTCTTAGGACCCATGCTTAAAGGTTAAAGTAATTTTAATGTAATAAATTAGCACAATACGCAGTATGAAACACTCGCTAAATAGCTGTTCAAAATACTGGAGCATGCATTAACACACTCGCTTTGCTCCGTTCGAACTCTGATAATTTGTTCAAACACGGCATATTTTCTTCATATTTCTGATCGATGTGGGTGTTTTATATTATATGTTATCATTATAAGTGAGTATTGACATGTCATGTAGGCAATTGATGCGATCCAGGATGAGAATCAGCACCTCAAGTCCAAGGCCATGGTTCTCAGCCTGAAAAGGGTGGAATTCCATGTCTAGAATGAGGTCCTGACCCAAGTGGAGGAGTTTAAGTATTTTGGGGTCTTGTTTAAGACTCAGGAAAGGATGGAACAGGAGATTGATCGGCAGATCGATGCAGCCTCTCTTGGAAAGTGGAGCTGAGACCGGTCTGTCGTGGGGAAAAGGGAGCTAATCTGGAAGGCAAAGCTCTCAATTAGTCGATTTACATTTCAACCTTCACCTATCTCAATAATAGACTGTGAACATGACTTTCACTTCTGGTGATATTAACTCTCTTCCCCAAAATTATTTAGGACTTACAATTCTTGTAAAACCAACCGGACTACTTTTTGGACTGTAATTACTTTGTTTTATATATATATTTATATATATGTGTGCGTGTGTGTGTGTATGTATATATGTATAATATATAAAATGTATTTGTATATGTATGTATGTATATGTATATATGTATAATATATAAAATATGTATATGTATGTATAATGCGTGTGTGTGTGTGTGTGTATGTATATATGTATAATATATAAAATATGTATATGTATGTATAATGCGTGTGTGTGTGTGTGTGTATAGACAGGCGCTTCCCAACTTACGAACATTCGTTTTACGAATATCCGGAGATACGAACAGGGCTGTCCAAGGTCAATCGTGAGAGTGAAATGAAATTGAAGAACAAGTAGAAATAGAAATGGAATAAAATCTATAGAAAGGTATATCAGTCTGTAAATGTAAGTATGGAACATGATTAAACATTATCCTGAGGTACACTTAATACTCGGCTCTGGCAGAGGGGCGTGGCTGAGACGTGCTTTACGGAGGTCCGGGAAGAGAAGCAGAACCGATACATTTCTGAACTCCTACCAAAAGTTTCAAAGAAGAAACAAATTGACTCCAGTATTATAATGAACGGGATAAGAGTGAAACTCTCTGTAAATCTGATCAGATCCGCTGTGCTGTGCTTGAGAGGAACCAGGAGTTCAAACACGGAAGCTGATCAGTTCATTTGTCCAGTTGTAGTGTCGCCTGTGTGTGTGTGTGTGTGTGTGTGTGTGTGTGAGAGAGAGAGAGAGAGAGAGAGAGAACGCTTTCAATTAGACTGAGCTCAAGAGCATTATTACATAGCGGTCAGTTATGTAATAACTCGGAGAGAGTATGAACCATTCCATCACACTCTCATCACAACTTTGACTACAGAATGTTTTTCAGAGTTATCTGAACAGTGGGCTGCAGTATAACTTGAAGCGAAGCATGTACACTTCAGAAGGGGGAATGTTGTGTGCCAACATGAGGTTAAAAGTAAAGTTTGTCTGGGCCATATTTTCTCTCTGCTTAGCCTCATATAAACCAAATTCGATATTATACATCTTGAGAATGGGAGTATTATATTAACATTAGCAGTAACATTAACTGGACCTTGACCTGTGATCTCACTCCCGTAAGACAGCTAGTTCTAGTTCATGCAGTGTCTTTAAATGGTCACATATTTTGAGTGC
This sequence comes from Plotosus lineatus, assembly GCA_024760905.1. Taxonomy (NCBI): domain Eukaryota; kingdom Metazoa; phylum Chordata; class Actinopteri; order Siluriformes; family Plotosidae; genus Plotosus; species Plotosus lineatus. The sequence continues at coordinate 19,589,011 of CM045747.1, read as the reverse complement.
CTGTGTACTTCAGCCAGGTTAGGAACCTCAATGATGGTTATCACATTGGGATAGCTGACTCCCTTTGTGCTTTCAGTGAATTCAAAAAGTGAGAGAAAAGGTATTATAGCTCCTGGAGCATGCAGGAAATGTATGTATGTACATGTGAAAGCTTTGATCTTTTCTGACACTTTTTTCTCAGATAGTTATTTGGGAGGTTGTTGTTGTTGTTGTGGTGGTGGTATAATCAAAAGGGTGCTTTGAAAGTGTGTGTTCTTCTACACTCTTACATGCAAGGTAGCGTAGTGCTGAAACCCAGGATCAGAAATATCCCTTCCTGTACAATTGAACACCAACTGCTGTTCAGCCCATATGATGTGCAACAGCTTCATTTTAACCATCTTGTGCAGGAGCAGGCTAAAATGTTTGCAGATACTCCAGATGCTACTGTAACCAACCCATCTACAATTGTGTCCCTCATCATTGTGTGATGATGATCACCAAGTATCTTTCTTAGAGGATCCATACCCTCCAGAGCCTTTCTGAGACACTTCGTGGAAGTAAATTCATAAAATTTGATCAGGTGTTACAGAGAAGAAGAGTTCCAGACAGTTTATTAGTCCTAAAGTAATTCAGAATAATATCCCATGATGCAGATGACTTATGATATCATTCAACTAAAAAAACATTTTTCACATTATTGTAATTTATACATACATGTTGTTGCCTTTTTCTTAGCTGAGTAAAATTGTTAAGAACAACATATAACCAAACTGTGCACCACCACTGTGTATTGGTTTAGTCTTGATCTTTGATTGACAGTGGTACGGATTAAGTGAATGTTCTTGTCAGCAAAAATGGATAAGGGCAAAGCAATCAATTGATTGACAAGATGTCTGCCTATCAACCTGTAGATTGCAGGTTGGAGTTCAGGTCGATGCTATAACCATCTGCAACCGGGGGTCCATGGGAGCAGATTGGCAAAGCTCTTTGGCAGGAAGGGATGTCATACGGCTGCTTCTTGGTGGCATTTGCATATTCTCATTATGCTTGTGTGGATTTCTTCAGGTAAAATCAATGTTCTTCCACAATCCGAAGATGTGCACATTAAGCTAACTGGCTGTTCCAGATTCCCCCCGAGGTGTGATTGTGAGTGGTTGTGTGTGTTTTGGCCCTGAGATAAACTGGCAGTGTGTACACAGTGTACCCAGAGTCAGCTGAGGAAGACTCCAGCCTCCCAACAGAACTTATAAGATAAAACCGTTTTTCATATGAAATGTATCTGGTTAGTACTGATTGTCTACGACTGTACTCTGCCCACACCCAGAGTTGGCTGAGATGGGTGCCAGCCTCCGTGTGACCCGAATTAGGAACAAGTGGATCAGAAAATGAATGAATGAATGAATAAATGAATTAATTAATTAATTAATATTAATTGCAGTGTTTTTGAGCACTGTGAAAGCTTTGAAAAAAAATGTCTTTGTACATGCAATCTCGAGATAACAAAGATATGAACTAATTTTACACATTATGCTGTAACATTATACTTTTCATTCCCCTCAGCAGAGTAAAACGTCTATATACACAAAACCCTTGACACCCTGATTAGAGTGTTCAGTGTAAATCTTGGCTGCTGAACAAGGCATGCAAAGTCTCTGCAATACTTATTTTTATTATTCTTTGTAAAATGATGACACCTTGAATAGACATGGAACAACAAAACAGAATTTTATAAGTATTTTCCTTTCGTGCCTTTTGCAATTTCTGACTTAAGAAGAGGACACTCCTGATGTCTCGGGGCAAAAGTGGAATATAGTACATCAACATAACATTATAATAATTATTATAATACATATACATAATAATAATACATACATAACAATATATATAATAAATTATTATAATATAATAGCAGTTAGACAGTATTTTGTGCACCATAGCACACCCTTTCTATTTGTTTGCAGATACCATTATATACATGTAAAAATGCCAACATTTGTGCACTTTGTTTATAAAATAATAAATTAATAATCCTTTTTATTTTTGAGACCCTCTAAAAACACTCGCATTACTACTAATTCAAAAGCAATTTTGATCCTCTGAATCACAGGCCGCCGAAAGTATCAGGAATGACTTGGGGGGAATATGAAGGATTTTGTTTGTTAGAGAATATAAATACATTTTATGGCTCTCTGGTTGTCTTAATAACATCACTTTTCATGTTGCTTTTAAGTCTTAGGTTCAGTCTTTAAACAAAGTGCTTTCGACATCATCGGCGGAAAATGTACATAAGTGAAGCAAATGTCTCTACTTCAAATAGATTTTTTTAAAAGCAATCTTTATCTTTGACAACCTTAAACCATACATAATAGGATTAAGAAGTGGTGGACAGATAACAAAATATACTGAAATTATCACACGCAACACTGGAGGCATGTGTATTTTACTAAATCTACTTGAAAAAATCTCAAATGAACAACCAAGAGAGAAATTTAGGAGTGAAACAAGGTGTGGTGTACAGGTGCTAATGGCCTTCTGAGTCGTCTCTATCGAGGAATTTATGCAAACTCTCAAAATCATCATGTAAGAATATAAAATAAGCAGTACAGGAACAACTATGGAGATTATGGAACCAATGATACCATAAATGTTATTCACAGTAGTGTCAGAGCAAGCAAGTTTCACGAGAAGATAGTTGTCACAATATACTTTTTCGATTACATTTCCACATAACTCTAGGCGCAGACTTAAAAAAATGTTTATGATGAACTTTAAAAATGATACAGCCCAAACCAGGACAATCAATGTGCACACCCTATTCCAAGTCATTATACTGCTATATAATAGAGGGTAACATATAGCCATATATCTGTCATAAGACATAATTGCTAAACTTCCAAATTCTACAGATGCATATGTGTACAGACAAAATATTTGTGCATAGCAAGACACAATTGTAACTTCATGGAATGTAGTTAATATATTGGTTAAAATGAAGGGGAAAATTGAAGCACTGCCATATAATTCATTGAGGAACAAACAACAAAGAAAAATGTACATGGGTTCATGCAGGGTTCTCTCTATACAGATTACACGAATGAGTAGTGAATTTGCTAATATGATTGTTATGTACAATGATATTAAAAGAGCAAAGTAAATGTAGTTAATCTGTCCTATTTCAAAATAGCCAGTCAGTATAATAGTTGTGAAATGTGTTTCGTTTACCATGATTCCTTTCAAAGATGAAATTATAGTGCTTGAATTGAGTGTACGCATCGGTAGAATCAGTCACTTCACTATGGGCGGTACACACAGTTGTCTAGAGTTGCAAATAGAAAAGTTATTACTTTATAAAAGTCAGTTAAAATGTGTCAATACAGTCACTGTTAAGCATATAGAATTAGCACAAAGCATTTTAATTACTTACTTTAAAATTTGTGGCTACATGGAAAGACCACCATGCACAAAATGTGCTTTGCATGAAACAAATCCAAGCTGGAAGAAGTGCATGTCATGAGGTTTTTAACCTGAGCTCAGTACAAACATCAAGTGTGCCGCCATAGGATGAAATCACCGATATTTATGATGTGGGGGAAAGTGATGTTTGAGTTGAAGGGCGTTCTTTGCCAAAGAGCCAATGGATTTCTTCATTGATTGCTTATCAGGAACTGGAACACATTAAAGTTCCTGGTCTGCGAATGAACCTTCATTACTGCTTCCCTACTTTAATTTTAGATTGATACTCCTTTAAGTCACAAAAAGAATGTTACATGCCAGAATATGAAATCTAAAAGTATTAATATTGAACCTCAAAATACTTCGTTTCTATTTCTGTCAGATTTTTTTTGATGTACCTGACATGACGCAATAAAAAGGGGACAGAGGTGATGAGCCACACCCTCTTCAATGCCCGCCATTGAACCAGAGAAGCATGGCTTCGTTGTCTCTGATGAATATTTAAGATATTAACCATTTACGCTTGAAGTCAAACGAGTTTAACGAAAAGCATGAACTTTTAATCAGCTTTTTTTTGTAATTTCTCAATGAATAATTCAAAGAAAAATGACACCAACATATACAAATAAAAAAAAATACGTTCACACAAAAATGACTGTACCTTTTTTCTGAACTAGTTATGAGGTCATGGATATAGACAATATGGTAAAATTACTTATTCCTGATTTTCTGAAACCTAATCAGTGGATTGGGCTAACTAAATAGTGCTGCGAATCCAGATAAGCAAAGAATTGGCACATATAAAAGGTTCACTTCAGAAATGGACCACTATCCAACACTGTATTTAGATAACATTACTATAATTACCTGGTATTGTTTATACTATTCAACAAAAATGGTGTCTCAATCTATTTGAAGAAACAGGGGGTTGGTTAACATGGTCCTGAGTACGTACATGTCGTATCCTGTTACATATCAATATCGCCATGAATAGCTGACATTTAATTTAATATTTAATAATACGGAGCTGTTATAAGGTATACAGCAAATATATTAATTTAACTTTCAACATTTCAGGGTCAGCAGATGTAGATTCACTCCATTTATAAATTACAGCCAAATAGCTCGACAAAAATCATCATGTACCTGAGAAATTATTCATTTTTGTTTCTTAATTTCCTATTCTTGTAGTTAGTACAATTTTCAGGACTGAGCCGCCATAACTTATTTTTCTTTTCTTACTATTTTTGTTGTTGTCGCCACATCTGAGAGTGAGTAGTAACAAGCAATTTCTGCCACCAGTGGTTCTGTCAGTAGGGTGTCGTCTATTTATCTTCTCCACAGTGGGGGAAATGTTTTATTGAGGTTTCAACCTCACTTACACTTACAGCAAAATGAATGATCTATACTTTTTGTTTTAGGTTTATTTAAAAAGAAACACAGAATATTAAAAAAAAACCTTAAAAAAAAAAAACAAAACACATACACTACGTATATGAAGGGCATAAGTCGATTTTCATTTGGTTGAGTAAAAAAATAGTATGCTATAATGCTAATATAATGCTATAGCATTAGATTTTTAATATTATCTCACAGTTAAATACCAATTATCCATCTCCTGCGAACAAATTCATAAAAGACTTAATTCTGAATAGTAAAGGAAAATGCATTAAATTTCTACTTTATCTTTGTACTGTGAAAGTGTGGAAGTGAACAAGACGGTGTTGAGACCAGCGATGTTGCATGATTTAGAAACCGTGGCGCTGAGAAAAAGGCAGGAGGCAGAGCTGGAGGTAGCAGAGATGAAAATGTTGATGTTCTCTTTGGGAGTAACGAGGATGGATAAGATCAGTAATGTGTACATCAGAGGGACAGCACATGTAAGAGGTTTTGGAGACAAAGTCAGAGATGCTAGATTGAGATGGTTTGGACATGTACAGAGGAGGGATAGTGAGTATATTGGTAGTAGGATGCTGAGGTTGGAACTGCCAGGCAGAAGGCCTCGAGGAAGACCAAAGAGAAGATTTATGGATGTGGTGAAGGAAGACATGAAGGTAGTTGGTGTAAGAGAAGAAGATGCAGAGGATAGGGTGAGATGAGGCAGATGATTCTTTGTGGCGCCCCCCTGAAGGGAGCAGCCGAAAACAAAATAAGAAGATTCGTGTACTGTGAAAATAATGCATCCTACAATAAAAACAAGAATGAGTAGTGTAACAGTGCAAGGGTTGTGACGGGAAGGGCATCCGACATAAAAACCTCTGCTAAATCAAAAAACGTGCGAATCAGATGATTCGCTGTGGCGACTCTTGAGTAAAAGGGAAAAAGCCGAAAGGAAGACAGACAGTGTAACAGTGCAATAGTAAGTAAGTATTCGTCCCCCAATGACCTCGAAATTTAAGGCTGTGGCCCTCAATGAAAATAATTTTCACAGACCTGATTTAAGGTATCAAACTAAATTACATAAATAACATTCAATCTAACTGTTTGCCCAATTTGCGGTGCGGTGGTTAGCACATCTGTCTCACAGCAAGAAGGCCTGGGTTCAATTCCTGGGCTTGGACATCTTTGTGTAGACTTTGCATGTTCTCCTTGTGTTTGACAGGGCTTCATTCCACAGTCCAAAAACATGCACACAAGGCTAATTGGCTTTCCGAATTACCCCTAGGTGTATGTTTGAGTGTATACGGTTGTGTATACGGTTGTTTGTTACATTGTGATGGCCAGGTGAGCTGTTCAGGGTGTATCTCTCCCTTGCCCAGAATCAGCTGTGTTGTGCACAGCCTTCATGTGACCCTAATTAGGATTTTGCTCATTAAAGTCCATAAACAAAGAATACAGTACTTTTACAGTACAATTACAGTACAACATTTATCTAAGATCACAGGCAATTCTTGATCTGATAACCAGAATGTTGAAACATACAGGGCTTGCTAAGAAAGGAATTGTAGAAAATAATATTTCGGAGAATGATGGAGTTTTTGTGCTGTCGAAGTGCCTCTGGTTGTTAATACTTTTGTAAAAATTAGGAAAATACAACATTTTGCTATTCAGATCATTATTTTCCTGATATTTCATTATAATCTACAGTAAACTAATGGGCTGTTTACATCAGTAACCACAGTTACTTCCCCACGGCTTTGTGGATTTCAGCGGAGCATTTATTTCCTCTCTCTGACCACTGAGATTTCAGATCATTATTAAGTTGCTAATGATAAAAAATGGACTCCTGAGAACAGTCAGACAAAATACTAATGGGCTGCTTAATGTTAGGCAAGTTGAGACATTATTATTTGTGTTTACCTGCATTTTTTAAAAAGTAGATGATGATGTTAAATAGATCAGCACTCCCATTTTTAGAGGAGTAGTAGTAATTTTAAATTTTTACTGAGATAAAGCATTGATATTATATATTCAATAAAGCTGCATTGTTATTTGTTAAACATCTTTTAGGAAACACCACTGTATTTTGCAGAGTTTCATTCACAATCAATCATTTATGGTGTATTATTCCAATAAATATTGGGGGGATTGCATAGAAACTATACACTTGGTTTACTTCACTACGTAACCAGTGGGACTTAATTATATGATCTCTAATTGCAAAACATGGTTAAAGTCTGGAGCCACACCGAGGGATGTTGTACACTGCTCTCTTGGGACAAATGGTCTGAATTTGAATTGCTTTGAAAGGGTTCATGGTGGACTGTTTTGGGTTGTGGAACAAAACATGTTTATCTGTGCTACATGAGGCCACGTGGGCATAGTAGAAAGCTTGAACTTTCAGTAAATAAGTCTTCAATAGATAGTACGCCTATGTTCGGATAATGTGATTAAGGCGGGACTCTTAAACAGGTGGCCAGAGGGTCAAACACAGCCATAAACAATGTAGCCTGTCAGTCGATTGCTAATTCAATTCATAGTTGATAAAATTGTTGATTTTCCAACATATTTAAAAAAAAAACACCAAATATTTACCCACTATAATAGTGGACTTTCCATCAAGGTGATGATAGAGAGTAGTCATTTTCATGACATATATATTTAGTTTTAGCGTGCAGCATGAAAGTCCAAGGTTTGAGTCCTGGGCTCAGGCAATTTTGCGTGGTACTTGAATGACAACCCCCCTCCCACTTTGACTTCTTCACCCAGTCCACAAATATGCACATTAAACTAATTTTCTTTCCAATTATCCAAATTGCCTCTAGGTGTAAATGGTTGTGTGTGTTGGCCCTGTGATATTTTGGCAAGTTGAACAACCAGTTGGTTCCCTAGCTTTCCCCAGTGTTGGCTAAGGTAGGTTCCAGCCTCCCCACAGATTAAGCAGTTCAGCCAATGAGTAAGTGAGTATATAATAAAAGCAGAGCTCCTGACATGTCTTTTAATAGGTGTCAAAGTCTGGAATTGCTTTTTACTGTCTTTCTGATTTTGCTTTCATTTGTATCACCTCTCCTGCAAGTTTAAAGTGTACTTGGAGTGAATTATTGTTACAGGCTATGTAAAACAATCAACTATTAAGTGGTTCCTTCCAGCGATACCAGTCCTTGCTCAGACTCTAGACATGGTCGGAGACATGTTGCTTTTCTGATTGGCTGTTCCAGCCTGGTAGTGACGCAAATTCGCTCAATCGGCTAGGCGACATCACTGACCCATGTAACATACTCGGCCAGTCTTGAGCTGCACAAACAACATGCAGAAAAATCAGGAAAAGCATTTCCTTTTGTTCCTAAACCACCTGACAACAGGAAAGCCAAGTTGACCAAATGTTAAGTCATTTTGGATTTACCCATCACATACATCTCTGACAGCATTCTTATTCTCAGAATCAGTAAAATGTAAGTTCCATTATCTCCATAAAAGACATCAACCTCACAAAATGCACTAAAGTCAATTCCGGGCAAGAACTGTTAACTCCCATAGTTCAGCACACTGCTAATATTTCATAGGATTAAATTACCCAGTTTTGTGATTTTTTTTTTTTAATGGTGATTTATGGAAAGATATGTATCTGGATTGCTTAATTGTCTTGTGTATGCAAACATTATGCAGTATGGATGACCAATATGGTCACGGCATTTGATTAATTAGCTCATGGTTAATCGGTCTTCTGATTTTGATGTCTCTTTGTCAAATGTTTTCTTACCTACAAGTCTTCCACCTACCTGAGTTAGATTGTGTGTTTTTTTTCTATTCTGCATGAATCTGAGTGATGGTGGATGAGTCGTTATTGTGGTAATGGGCAGGGGTGGCTAAGTGGATCAGGCTGTAGGTTACTGAACAACAACAAAAAAAAAAACATTGAATTTGGAAGTTTATCTGAATGTAAATAGTACTTACAAACTTACTTCTTATAATACTAATAGTACTATTAAGGGTAAAGTGCCTTAAGTTAAAATACAGTTGTGTTTTTTTTTTTTTTATATAACTTTCTGACCTCACTTTGACTTTGACCTTCCAAAAACAAATAATGTCGAGCACTCAGGTGGCATAACATACTAATCATGTCTATCTCAGAATGTTTCTTTCAAATATTATTGTTTGGAAAAATTCAAAAACAGATAAACAAACAAATACAACTAATTATCTCTAATAAAGGTAAACAGTGTTTCCTGGTGTAGGTGGTAACATGATTTCCTCCATATCAGATCAGAATTTTTTTCTTTCTTGTGGGCATAGATTTTGTCATTAGTTTGACACAACTGACTCTAACCAGGTAGGCATTTAGGGCTTGTTGGTGGGATTGAGGAGGTCCTCAAAATATTCCTTCCACCTCTTGAAAACGGGGGCAGTGGTGGTCTAGTGGTATCGGGCACTGGATCGCTGATCCAAAGGTTGGGGGTTCGATTCCCACTCTCCACAAGGTTGTCACTGTCCTCCCCAGTACAGCTAACTGGGTTATCAAAGGCCAGTCATGTCTCTCACTGTCTATGGTGTGAGGCATGTAAAAGAACCATTGCTGACTTTCAACAAGAGTAGGCTGCAAAGCTGTCGGCGTGTTTCCGCCCTGCGATGGCCTGGCGAGCTGTCCAGGGTGTACTCTGCCCTCGCCCGAAGTTGGCTGGGATGGGCGTCAGCCTCCCCGCGACCCTAATTAGGATTAAGCGGTTACAGAAAATGAACTGATGAACTGAACTCTTGAAAACATCCCCAGTTGAGGTGAGCAGCTCCCCATTTCCAATGGAAACAGAATCTGTGAACAGATGCTTCTCCCTCCTGAGGTGTTGGATGGTGGTTCAGAACCTTTTGAGGTCAATCAATAGTCATTTGACAGGCCCTTCCAAACTCCTCCCATACCCGAGATTTTCCATCAGTGTCAGCCTGGCCTGCAGCATGTTTGGTCTGCTGGTACATATCTGCTGCCTCAGGAGTCCTACAGTCCAAAACAAAATCCCGATAGGCCTCCTTTTTCAGCTGGACAGCCACCCTCACTGCAGGTTTCCAAGCCAGGTTTGGGGGTTACTGCCATGACAGGTACTGATGACCTTCCGGCCACAGCTATGGGCTGTCACCTGAATAATGGGGGCACAAAATAATATTCGGTCGGATTCCATGTCCCCTGCCTCCATTGGGATGTGGAGATTGTAGAAAAATGTAACCTTCAAGTAAGACAGATGTGTGCCGACATTCACAAGTCAGACTACAAGAAAATAGTCCCTCGCTTGCACCTGCCCATATCTACTGTCAGAGGAATCATTCGGAAGTTTAAAAACAACACAACATTGGTAAGCAAGTCAGGACAAGGGCGCAAGGTTATTTTTCCACCCAGCACAGTGAGGAGGATGGCAAGAGAAATACAAAGCTCCAAAACTTACTGTTAAAGAATTGCAACAAATGGTAGCATCTTGGGGTTCGAAAGTTTCCAAAACAACCATCAGGCACCATCGACATGCCAGCAAGCTGTTTGAGAGGCATGCACAGAAAAAAAAACATTTCTCACTCACAATCATCCACACAAATGTCTTGAGTTCGCTAAGCGGTAATGGGACTTCAACTGGAACAGTGTGCTTTGACCAGATAAGAAGATAGAGCTTTTTGGCAACAAATACTATCAGTGGGTCTGCCGGAACACAAAAGATGAGTATGCAGAAAAGCACCTCATGCCCACTGTGAAATATGGGGGGAGATCGGTGATGCTATGGGCCTGTTTCTCTTCCAGAGGCTCTGGGAACCTTGTTAAGGTGCGTGGCATCATGAATGCTTTGAAATACCAGGACATTTTAAATCAAAATCTAATGGCCTCTGCCCAAAAGCTGAAGATGGATGTTCACTGGGTTTTCATGCAAACTAATGACCCAAAAAGAAAGTCCACACAGAAATGGCTCACCAGACACAGAATCAAGTTCCTGCCATGGCCATCTCAGTCCCTAGACCTGAACCCCATTGAAAACCTGTGGAGTGAGCTGAAGAGAGGAGAAGATTGTGGAGAGTGCAGAGGAGAAGACCCAGGTCGCTGGATGATTTAGAGAGATTGTGAAGAGGAGTGTTTGAAGATCCCTCTTTCTCTATTCTCCCGTCTTGTGAAACATAGGAGAAGATTAGGTGGTGTTTTGTTGGTAAAGGCGGGTTGTACAAAGTATTAACATCAGGGGTGCTAATAATTGTGGCACACATAATTTGATGTAAAAGAATGAATTGTTAATGTGGGATTTTTTCCCCACTGAATAAATGCACTTGCAGTTATATATAAATGTGTGTGTGTGTGTGTGTGTGTGTGTGTGTGTGTGTGTGTGTGTGTGTGTGTGGATGTATATGTCCATGAATGATACTTAAGAATAAATTTCTTGATGCAACAATCATTTTCTGGATTGGAACTCGATAAATAACTTGATCTGTGGTAAACATGCAGAGACCTAATGATGTGAAAAAGTTTTAAAAGCTTGTGGAGGAGTATGGAGGAGTCAATAAAGATTCATCTGCCTTGCCATAGTCTTAATGCTGTTCTCTTCTTCATCTCAAAACTGTATGCGAAAAATACTTTTTTAAATAAAATCATACAATCGTACTTAAATGAAGGGTGCCAATATTGCTCAAATGCATCATCGCTGTTCAACAAGATAGGCACCAAAGAAATTTTAGCTCGAAGATATGGATCAATCCCACAACATAGAAAGCCACACCCCTGCAAAAAAAAAAAAAAAAAAAAATCCTAGATAAAAGTCTGTGTCACACTTTGTGTACAGCAAAATTAAACTTGGTGCTTAGTGAGGTATAGCATCAAAAACATTTTCACAGGTATAAACATTTGTAGCATCTTTTTAAGAAAGAAAAATCTTTAATGTAACTTAATCATTCTATTACTTTACAGATCCGAGATCACAGGAAAACAGTAACAGTAATTCACAATGGAAAATATTTCAGCCGTTTTAATGTTTACCCTCTCGAGTTTAGATGTAACCATGAAAAACAGATATATTTTTTTTTCTTTGAGTATATTTGCTTACAATTTTATCTTACTGTGCAATATCAGTGTAATTTTTTGCATTGCCTCAGATAAGCAGCTTCACGAGCCTATGTACATATTTTTGTGTAATTTATGTATAAATGCTCTCTATGGCACATCTGGTTTCTACCCTAAATTATTGTATGACTTGCTGTCCCATATCAATTATATTTCTTATGCAGGATGTCTGATTCAAATATTTGTTATTTATTCATCTGCTTTATGTGACTATTCAACTTTAACAGTCATGGCCTATGACCGGTATGTGGCAATATGTAGACCATTGAAATACCATTCAGAAATGACAAGTGAAAAAATTTTTAAGTGTATTCTTTTTTGTTGGCTTGCACCATTATTTTCCATGGCGACTGTAATCTTGTTAACATCAAGACTAACCTTATGTGGTTCGAACATTGAAAAGCTATATTGTGAAAATTGGGCAGTTGTTAAACTAGCATGTTCCTCGACAACGGTGAATAATGTGATTGGGTACATAATTATAATTGTGTATTTTGGACATGCAGTGTTCATTATTTGCTCATATATTCAATTGATCAAGAAATGTAAACATTCACAAGAAGGCAAGTACAAATTCATGCAAACTTGTATTCCACACCTGTTGGTATTGTTCAATGTAACCATTTCCTTGCTATTTGATGTTCTATATAGTAGATATGGTTCAGCTTCTTTTCCACATGGTTTGCGAATTTTTTTTGCACTTGATTTCCTGCTGATTCCCCCAATTTTAAATCCCATTATTTATGGACTAAAACTGACTAAAATACGTAATAGGGTGATGGGAATTCTGTTTAGTAGTTACTGTTGTCAAAACTTAAAAAAATAAAATATTTCGTTGCTTTAAGTTTGAGATCAGTTATTCTTAAAAAAAAAAAAAAAAAAAAAAAAAAAGTAAAAAATAACAAACATAGTAGCAAACTAAAGAGGCATACACTTGAACCAATGTGGAAATCTTGAGAAAGGAGAATTCATATAAATTAGAATTAAGAGTATTTGAGCAATATAAGTACATATTGCTTGGCCAATTTCTTAACAATGCTTACTTTGTGTAGTTTTGCTCCGATATGATTGTATATATGTTAAAATAAGTTTATATTTTTCATGCTTTTTGTCATGGCAACAATTAATTTTATTGGGAAAAAACATGCATAATGTAATGTCAGCCCTTTACGCACCATGTCAGTCCTTATATACAGGTATGACCAGTTCACAAAGTGATTAATGTGCCAGTGTGCAACATAAAATGAACTGTTTAACTTGAAGGATAAGGAAGCATCTTCCAAATTCTGCAAATGTGTGCAAATCAGTATATTGTGAAAACCAGCAATTTTAATGACTGTATGAACACCTGCAACAATAGTAAATATAATTGTTTTTCTCTTGAAGTCGTATTACTTCTGTTTTTTAACACTTGATCTTGGTTCTTTCATCGTCTATGAATGAGTGTTGCACTGCCAAATTATTGTAAATGCACAGATTGTTTATCTGGTCATGTACTCTTATTACTGATATGAGAAATAGACACAAACCCAAAACAAGTTGTAAAGCAGTTGAGTAAAAGATAGTGAACTCGTGAGCTGGGGTGGTTTTACCAGGAAACCTTTTAATTCTTTGCGTCAAGATATCTCCTCGAATCTGCAAAATTACCACTCGCATTATTTTTTTGTATAATCAACACGTATTTCATGGAAATTACCAATTTCTGCATGGGTAATAAGCAGAAAAATGAGATCTAAATTGACATTCATTGGCATGCTAATATTTACCATGCAAACGCTAACAGAGTGAGCATGAGGATTTCATTATATATTTTAAAGACCTTACATTTATTAGTAGTCCTAATGCAGCCGTGAAGGGGGGGCACAAACAAGTGCCCGCCCTCACGCTGGTCCCAAGCCCAGATAAATGCAGAGGGTTGTGACAGGAAGGGCATCCGGCGTAAAACTTTTGCCAGAATACAAAATGCAAACCGTAAAGACAAATTTCATACCGGATTGGTCGAGGCCCGGGTTAACAACGACTGCCAGCAGTGCTGTTAACCAACAGGGTGCTGGTGGAAATTGGACTACTGTTGGATGAAGAAGGAGAGGTCAAAGAAGGAGAGGCTGGAGGTGTGTCCGTAGGCAGAGAGAGAAGAGGAAAAGCATGAGTCTAGGATTGAGAGTAGGGACTTTGAATGTTGGAACTATGACAGGAAAAGGTAGAGAGCTGGCTGACATGATGCAGAGGAGGAAGGTGGACATACTGTGTGTTCAGGAGACCAGGTGGAAAGGTAGCAAGGCCAGAAGCTTAGGAGCAGGGTTTAAGCTGTTTTATCATGGTGTGGATGGGAAGAGAAATGGAGTAGGAATCATCTTGAAAGAAGGGTTGGTCGGGAATGTTCTAGAAGTGAGAAGAGTGTCAGACAGAGTGATGAGTCTCAAGTTAGAAATTGAAGGTGGGATGGTCAATGTTGTTAGTGCTTATGCCCCACAGGCAGGATGTGAGCTAGAAGAGAAGGAGAGATTCTGGAGTGAGTTAGATGAAGTGATGCAGAGTACCCCCATAGGTGAAAGAGTGGTCACTGGTGCAGACTTCAATGGACATGTTGGTGCAGGCAACACAGGGAACGAGCAAGTGATGGGCCGGTTTGGTATCCAGGGCAGGAACACAGAAGGACAGATGTTGATAGATTTTACAAAAAGGATGGAAATAGCTGTGGTGAATACTTTCTTCCAGAAGAGAGAGGAGCATAGGGTGACTTATAAAAGCGGAGGTAGGAGCACACAGGTAGACTACATCTTGTGTAGGCGATGTAATTTGAAGCAAGTCAGTGACTGCAAAGTAGTAGTGGGTGAGAGTGTTGCCAAACAGCATAGGATGGTGGTGTGCAGGATGATGCTGATGGTAAGAAAGGTGAAGAAGGCAAAGGCAGAGCAGAAGACAAAGTGGTGGAAGCTGAAAAAGGAAGAGTGTTGCGTTGTCTTCAAGGAGGAGTTGAAACAGGCTTTTGGTGGTCAGGAAGTGCTTCCAGATGACTGGACAACTACAGCTAATGTGATCAGGGAGACCGGTAGGAGAGTACTTGGCGTGTCCTCTGGAAGGACAGTAGATAAGGAGACTTGGTGGTGGAATGAGGAAGTGCAAGAATGTGTACAAAAGAAGACGTTAGCTTAGAATAAGTGGGACATTGAGAGGACCAAAGAGAGTAAACAGAAGTACAGGGAGACACAGCGTAAGGCGAAGGTAGCGGTGTCAAAGGCCAAACAGAGGGCGTATGATGACTTGTATGCTCGGTCAGACAGTAAGGAGAGAGAAAATGATTTATATAAGTTGGCACAGCAGAGAAATAGAGATGGGAAGGACATGCAGCAAGTTAGAGTGATTAAGGACAGAGTGGGAAACATGTTGACTGATGACAGAAGTGTGCTGGGAAGATGGAAAGAGTACTTTCAAGAGCTGATGAATGAGGAAAATGAGAGGACAAAAAAGAATAGAAGAGATGACTGTTGAGGACCAGGAAGTAGCAAAGATTAGTAAAGGTGAAGTGAGGAGGGCATTGAAGAGGATGATGAGTGGAAAGGCAGTTGGTCCTGATGACATACCTGTGGAGGTATGGAAGTGTCTAGGGGAGGTAGCAGTAGATTTTCTGACAAGAACATTCAACAAGGTCTTAGAGAGTGAGAGGATGTCGGAGGAATTTAGAAGAAGTGTGCTGGTGCCCATTTTTAAGAACAATGGAGACATGCAGAGTTGTGGAAACTACAGCGGGTTAAAGTTGATGAGCCATACGATGAAGGAAAAGAAGCGAAAGAATAGTGGAAGCTAGACTAAGGGCAGAGGTCAGCATTTGTGAACAACAGTTTGGTTTCATGCCAAGAAAGAGCACCATGGATGCAGTGTTTGCCTTGAGGATGTTAATAGAGAAGTCCAGAGAAGGTCAGAGGGAGCTGCATTGTGCCTTTGTGGATCTGGAGAAAGCATATGACAGGTTGCCGAGAGAGGAACTGTGGTATTGCATGAGGATGTCTGGAGTAGCAGAGAAGTATGTTAGAGTGGTGCAGGAGGGACCAAGGGTCAGCTCTGAGCCCCTTCTTGTTTGCTATGGTGATGGACAGGCTGACAGACAAGGTTAGACAAGAATCTCCATGGACACTGATGTTTGCAGATGACATTGTGACATAGAGAGGTGGAGGTATGCCTTGAAAAGGAGAGGAATGAAGGTTAGCCTCAGTAAAACAGAATACATGTGTGCGAATGACAAGGAACCAAGAGTAACGGTGAGGTTACAGGGAGCAGAGATAAAGAAGGTGGAGGATTTCAAGTACTTAGGCTCAACAATCCAGAGCAATGGAGAGTGTGGAAAAGAGGTGAAGAAGTGTGTGCAGGCAGGTTGGAATGGTTGGAGAAAAGTATCCGGTGTGGTGTGTGATAGGAGGGTATCCGCAGGAATGAAAGGAAAAGTGTACAAGGCGGTGATGAGGCCAGCGATGTTGTATGGTTTAGAAACAGTGGCCCTGTGGAAAAGACAGGAGGCTGAGCTGGAGGTAGCAGAGATGAAAATGTTGAGGTTCTCTTTGGGAGGAACAAGGATGGATTGGATCAGGAATGAGTACATCAGAGGGACAGCCCATGTAAGATGTTTTGGAGACAAAGTCAGAGAGGCTAGATTGAGATGGTTTGGACATGTACAGAGGAGGAATAGTGAGTATATTGACAATAGGATGCTGAGGTTGGAACGACCTGGTGAGATGGAGGCGGATGGTTTGCTGTGGCGACCCCTGAAGGGAAAAGCCAAAAGGAAAAGAAGAGATTTATTAGTAGTCCTAGTTTCGTTCTCAAGCCTCAATGGTGTATAGTGGCAGGTTACAGCAAAAACATCCAAGACGGTATTATTTTGTTCAGTTTTCCATCCAAACCAAAAAAGAAGTGCATGATGAATGGATTACATAAATTAAATGAACACGGCCAGACCGGAAAGCCCCAAGCACTCATTTCGCCATTTGTAGTGGCCATTTTACTGAAGATTGTTTTTTAGCCAACTCCAGTGCCTCAGTGCAAAATGCTATGTTCAAAAGCTG
Source organism: Plotosus lineatus (assembly GCA_024760905.1). Taxonomy (NCBI): domain Eukaryota; kingdom Metazoa; phylum Chordata; class Actinopteri; order Siluriformes; family Plotosidae; genus Plotosus; species Plotosus lineatus. Next base: position 19,572,061 of record CM045747.1, on the reverse strand, counting down.
TCAGCAAGCTTGAATACCTATTCTATAGCTGTTTGGAGAAATACTAATGTATCAACAGATATTGATGGCTTACCAGCCCATGTTATGCTGTCTGTCATCTTTGATTGTTTGTCTGGTTTTCCCAACAGTTCCCCGAGTTTTGAATGTATACTCAGAGTTTGAATCTGACGCAGCTCATATTGGTAAGACTGCACATTTCCAAATGAGGATGTTAAATTGAGAATTCATTCTCTGCTTCACCTGAATCTGGGCTTGAGAGTGAAAAATATTCCAGTTGTAGAGCATTTTCCCCCCATTTTTGGAGCATCTACCATGGCATTAAAGTTGTGTTCTCCATTCGATATGTACTTGTTTACACTCAGCAATGTCATCAGACATGGCTTAGTGGTTTTTGACTTTATTCTGCTCAAGTGGGAATTATGAGAATTCAAATTTTTCAAAAGCATGATTATATAAATATATAAATGTATTTTACCCATCTGATGACAAACTGTTTTCTTTTTAGATGTAGTTTACATTCATTCATTCATTCATTCATTTTATGAACTTCATAACCTAATTAGGGTTGCAGGGACGCTGGCACCCATCTCAGTCAATTCTGAAGAGTACAACCTGGACAGCTCTCCAGGCTTTCGCAGGGCAAGTAGAAAATATATGCAGTATAAAAATACCAGTGAAAAATCTTGACACAAGATTTTGACAAGTCTAAGGGGAGCTGCACGTAATTAGTTGTGATGCTGCACTGAACACCACTTATAAAAAAGTTTAAAATTATTTCATTTATTTTAATTTTAATTATTATTTATTTATTAGATTCTTTATAATGATTAATAATTATGAATTATTTTCAATTTTCTAATTTAAAGGATTTTCACAAACTTGGTCTGCCGCATCTAGCAATTAAAATATTTAATGTAAACTTTAAAACAGCACAGCACAACCTCACAGCACCTGTAGAATTGTTAATTCTGATGACACATTTTGGTTGCTACACTCTTAGAAATAATAATCCTTTATTTATTTAACTCACTTATGTCAATTTGTCCAACATAACGTGAGTGTTCAATTGGGAAACACACATACAGAGTTAGTTCTGTTGGCTTCTGATAAATAATATATGGAAACGTTCTGCTTCTACTGATCTTACCATATGTAGTTACTTTATTAAATCTATACTTAAAATTATATATCAATTTTTCCTGAATTGAAAATCTGTAAAATTATTTATTGTTTAAATTTATTATTATTATTATAAGAATGCACCGAATAGTAAAAGCCTACAACATTTCCAAAATATTTATACTTTATATTCATTGCACACTTTATGTCCCTGCCTGTCTGAGATCAATGGCAAATAGATAATGTTTGAAACCAGTCTGTAGCAGTTAAGTAATCTTTAAATTTTGTTTGTTTTTGTTTCGTTTTTTTTTTTTTGTGTGTGTGTTCTGTTTTGTTTTTTTTACAGATGGAGAATGTGTCCAATGTTTTAGTTTTCACACTCTCTGGATTAAATATGACAGCAAAGGAGAGATATGCATTGTTTTTCTTAATGGCACTGCTTTATCAGTTTATTTTGTTGTTTAACATTATTATAATTGTTTGCATTGCCTCAAATAAGCAGCTTCATGAGCCTATGTACATATTTCTGTGTAATTTGTGTATAAATACATTATATGGCACATCTGGCTTTTATCCTAAATTCATGTATGACTTATTTGCCCCATTTCATGTAATTTCCTATGCAGGGTGTCTCACTCAAGTTTTTGTTATTTATTCTTCTGCTTTATGTGATTATTCAACTTTAACAGTAATGGCCTATGACCGGTATGTTGCAATATGTAAACCATTAGAGTACCATTCAGAAATGACTAATCAAAAAATTGTAAAATGTATAATTTTTTGTTGGCTTGCACCATTATTTTCTTTGTCTGTTTTAACCTTATTAACATCCAGATTAATCTTATGTGGCTCAACTATTGAAAAGCTTTACTGTGAAATCTGGGCAGTTGCTAAATTGGCCTGTTCCTCTACAACAGTTAATAACGTAGTTGGATTCATAGTTATAGTTACATATTTTGGGCATGCAGTAATGATTACATTCTCATATATTTATTTGGTTAAAAATTGTCGGAAGTCAAAAGAGAGCAAATATAAATTCATGCAGACTTGTGTGCCTCACTTAGTGGCACTCGTGAACTTTACCATTGCATTAATGTTTGATGTTTTTTACAGTCGATATGGTTCAAATTCATTTCCTCAAGCGTTGTGAAATTTCATGGCATTGAATGTGCTTTGTATACCTCCCATTTTAAATCCCCTGATTTATGGAATAAAACTTACTAAAATACGGAAACAAGTAATGAGATTCTTCCCCAGACAAAGATTTTTAAAGTAAAAGTAGTTTCTGTGTGGAAGCCCTTGTTATTGTATCACCACTAAAGCTGTAATAGAGCTGAAGTTTAGAATATTTATGCATAGACAGTTCATCTCAATTTATGTGCGGCGAAAGGCCAGTACATCAAGTAATTGTGTATTGATAAACTACCGAGTAATGTATATTTTGATAAATTTTATGAAATAGAACACTTGAATTTAATAATTTGTCTTCTTTTCTTTCTCACTGTTATATTGGAAAAGTATTATGTATGAGTTGGCCCGGAGATGGTTTCGTGTATGCTTGTATTTCTTTCTCCTGCTTGTTTAGTAAGGCCACTCATTTTAGATTATCTGGTTGACGGATCCGCCCGGAGCACTGGCAAAAGTGTCCTGAAATATAATTTTTAACTTTTTCAATTTATTATTTTTCCCCTCGTTGATCTCTGTATTATATGCCGATGTGAAAAAAAATCAAATCTTTCTCAGACACAAAATCATATCTTTAAATATCGCCTTCGAGATCACACTTACATCTTTATTTCCAAATGAAGTCTCGCATCAGGTACCGTGAATCGAGACTCCCAGCATGCTTTGCGAGCGACTCTAATGATCAGATATGACCAGATAATGCATTGTATTGAGATATATGTAATTTGCACACTATATTTGATGATCTTCCCAGCACTTCGAGAGTCATCAACCAGATACCGTATTATACATTAAAAAAATTGAAATGATGAAACTTTCCTGTGCGATTAATATCAACAAAATAACAAAAATTTATACGTATTTATATTTTTCACTCCGACACTTTTTTTTTCAAAATTGTAAATAATAATACGTATTTTAAATCTAGTGGGCTTATTTATTTTCTTTACCTCCGACATCACTAAATTTGTGCTGAAAAATTTGTCAACCAGAAAATAAAACATGAGTGGCCTAACTTTGAAAATAAGTGTTTTTCAAAATATAAATCAGAATCCGAGTACTTTGACTGATCCTAGAGGAAATTGTGTAAATTCTCTGCTGGAAATTTCAGTAACTGCTTGAAGATGACGGAGTAGTAGTTTCACAAAAGGTGTGCTCTCGAGAGTAATTAATGTTGCTTACAATCATACTGACCGACTGCATCTATTTTATTGGTTGCTTCTTCAACACTCCATTGAGAAAAGCTGACAAAGTTGATATTTAAAAATACATTATTGTTGCCTAAAGCTCAGCTGCAAAAACTGCTCTTCTGCCATCAGCATAAGATGGTAAACTAGTCCTATATTTTCAAGTTCACACAAATATATCACACTACTTTCTACATACTGAGCTTACAGAATGCACTTAAGACACTGGCTTTGTATTGGCATTTATTTGATGCATTGCTGTAAACACACAATATTAGAGCTTGAATATTTCTGTATTGTACACACTCGTCCACCTGAAGAGAACAATGATGGTAATGTGGACTAATTCACATGAGGCTACACTCAACAACCAGCCTCTGCCATTATTGGGACATACTGTAGCTAATTGCACTGAGATTTCTTGTTGGACAGCTCTGTAGTAAGCCTTGCATGATATGAGAAAAATGTGTGATGTCATCACATTATTAAATATTGCGATGATGGTATGATGTAGAAAAGGTAAACAAACATTGAAGTATGCACATTAATTGTACAAATGTCTTTTTGGGTTAACAGGTACACTGCTAAAATCGGCCCCAAAGCACTGAATAGACTATGCTCACCAAAGAATGCTGATTATGATAGGAACATGAAAATTTATTTCATTGAACATGAATCTTCTTCTTCTTCTTCTTCTTTTACTTTCGGCTGCTCCCTTCAGGGGTCGCCACAGCAAATCATCCGCCTCCACCTCACCCTGTCCTCCGCATCTTCTTTTCTGACTCCAACGACCTTCATGTCTTCCTTCACCACGTCCATAAATCTCTTCTTCGGTCTTCCTCGAGGCCTTCTGCCTGGTAGTTCCAACCTCATCATCCTACTGCCAATATACTCACTATCCCTCCTCTGTACATGTCCAAACCATCTCAATCTCGCCTCTCTGAAGTCCCCACTCTCAGTCCTAGACTCAGGCCTTTCCTCTTCTCTCTCTGCCTACGGACACGCCTCCCACCTCTCCTTCTTCGACGTCTTCGACCAACAGTAGTCCAATTTCCATCAGCACCCTGTTGATTGACAGCACTGATGGCGGTCGTTGTTAACCCGGGCCTCGACCGATCCGGTATGGAGGTAATACTTTTGATTTGCATTTTAAGTAATTGGCATTGGTTTTACGTCGGATGCCCTTCCTGACACAACCCTCTGCATTTCTCCGGGCTTGGGACCGGCATGAGGGGGAGAGACACTGGTTAGTGCCCCCCCCCACCTCATGGCTGCATTATTTCACCCGGCCAAATAAACCAAACATTTAAGATATGAGATACAATATTAATTTGCATTACTGCCCTTAAATGGGGCCGGTGGTGTCGTGGTTAGGGTGCTGGGCTCATGATTGGGAGGTTGTGGGTTCGAATCCCAGTTAGACCCCAATGTGCTATGACCCCTTGGCAAGGTCTTAACCACAAGTTAAAAAATATACTGGGAAGGTAACCTGCAATGGACTAGCGTACCATCCAGGAGGAGTTGAACTCCTGGTCGCGTCACGCTATGGAAACCGGGGATAAGCACCAGCCTGATGAGCCACTAGGCTCGGGTGTAAAAACCCAACAGACTTTACCTTTTACGCCTCTTAAATAGTTTTGAGTAAATTCATTCATTCAAGTCTGCATTGTGAGCTGCCCGGGGTGCACTCTGTCCCAGCCCAGTCAGCCGAAATGTGCGGCCCTAATTAGGATTAAGTGGTACAGAAAATGAATAATTATGATGATCCATAAATACATATGTATACATACAGTGCTTTGCAAAGGTCTTCACACTCCTTGGAATTTTTCATGTTTTTTGACTCACAACCTCCAATAAAAGTGGATTGTTTGAAGGTTTGCATCATTTTATTTACAGAACATGCCTAAAACTTTAAAGGTGTTTAAACTTTAAATTTTTTTTAAAAACTTTAAAATTGTTCTTAATTATGACGCAAACAACAGATAAGATAAAATAACAGAAAACGTCAGCATGCATAACTGTTCACCCAAGTCAATACTTTGTAGAGACATCTTTTGTGGCCATTACAGAGGCACGTTGCTTTGGATAAGTCTTTATAAGCTTGCCACATCTTGTCACTGAGATTTTTGTCCAATCCTCAAGGCAAAACTGCTCCAGATCCTCATGTTGAATGGTTTCTGTATACAAACAGCGATCTTCAAGTCTGACCACAGATTCTCAAATTGATTGAGGTGTGAGGTTTGACTAGACCACTTCAACACATTTAAATGTTTCTCCTTAAATCACTCGAGTGTTGCTTTAGTAGTACGCTGTTGATCATTGTCCTGCAGGAAGGTGAACCTCTGTCCCAGTCTCAACTCACTGGCAGACTTCAACGAGTTTTGCTTCAGAATATCCCTGTAGTTCTCAACATCCATCTTTCCTTCAACGTGGATCAGTTTGTCGTGCCTGCTGCTGAAAAACATCCCAATAGCATGATGCTGTCACGACTATGTGTTACGTATGGAATTTAGCATATGAATACTGCCCCGTGAAACCAGCAAAGCACGGCAGACCACGACATGCAATATATACAATTTAATAATATGAACAAAATAAGACAGAATAATAACTTGTAGTTTAAACCTAAACAAAACACAAATCCAACAAGGGTTACAAAATAAAGATCGTCACCAAGCAGCTGCAGTATAATTTAGAGACAGCGCGCGTGCTGGGGTTAAAATCTTGGAATCCCACGTATCAAAAGAAACGAATGATGAAAATCCTCGCGTTAGCTGTGGATGAACGTGAAAAATGGACTTGGGTGATGAAGTCTTGAACGACGAAACTTGGACGAAGCGCGTTGGATGATCTGCCTTCGATGATTCGTGCGAGCCGGTGGGCAACGGGTCTTCATATAAATTCCCTAAAGTTTGGGAAAGTTCCATTCTGGAATATTCTAAACCACCTGACCCATCATCAGGGCGCATGCGCAACTAGGTCCATCTCGAAGTTTCCCTCATATGCTGGAAAGTTCCAGACCCAATTAGACTACAGAGGCAAAAACATTGACCCAAAAACAGCTGAGTAATACTAATGTGCCACCATTTACACCACACCGACTGAATATAATTACACTCAACGTTTATACATTCATTACAGTATATTTATATTTACATTTATACATTTATTTACATTCCCATAACATATGCTTCACTGTGGGGATGATATGCTTGGGGTGATGGAATGTGTTGGGTTTGCATCAGACACGGTGGTGTTCTTGGTGGCCCGAAAAATTACATTTTTGTCACGTCTGATCAGAGCGCCTTCCTCCATATACTAGTGTGTGTGTGTGTGTGTATATATATATATATATATATATATATATATATATATATATTATTTTAGTTACAGGTCATAATGTCACGACATATGTAAAAAAAAAAAAAAATCAAAGAACACCAAAAAAATGAATCCTCTCATTGAGAGCAAAACAATGCAAGCATGGGGAGAACATGCACACTCCAGAAATGCCTGAGCCCAGGAATCAAACATATAACCTTCTTGTTCTGGGAATTGATAGAGTATATCAAAATTTTGAAAAAAAAAATTGGGGCAGTGGTGGTCGAGCGGTATAGGGCGCAGGATCGCTGATCCTAAGGTTGGGGGTTCAAGTCTCCACAGGGTTGCCACTGCCCCCCCCCAGTGCAGCTAACTGGGTTATCAAAGGCGGGCCGTGTCTCTCACTGTCTATGGTGAGGGGCATGGAAAAGAACCATTGCTGACTTTCATAAAGAGTAGCTGCAAATCCGTCAGCGTGTTTCTGTCTCTTGTTAAAAAGGGTTGTGACAGGAAGGGCATCCGACGTAAAAACCTCTGCCAAATCAAACGTGCGAATCAGATGATTCGCTCTGGCGACTCCCGAGTAAAAGGGAAAAAGCCGAGGGATTGAAAATCAAAATTAAAAAAAAATTGACTGATTTGGGCAAAAATCTGAGATGAAGTATTAAGAAACAGAAGAAGGCAGACAATTTAATTAATTAATTTGCTAAATCACTTTAAGGCCGGAAGGATAGACACCATCTCAAGTGACTGTGCAAACAAAGGTGGAGTACACCATAAACAGCTAATCCAACCTTCAGAGTCAATAACACACACACACACACACACACACACTCACACACACACACACAAAAAAAAACATTCTCACTCACACCTCAGGTCAGCCTGGAACAGCCAATTAACCTGTGTGTAGTTAACCTGTGCTTGTCTTTGGACTGTTGGAGGAAACCAGAGTACCGAGAGGAAACCATTGCAAACACAGGATGAACATGTAAACTCCACATGGAGACATAAGTTACTCAAAGTACATTGAGATCGACTTAATTTTGGCCTGCAAAACAACCAAATGTGAATACTGTACTTTGAAGGGAGTGATTCCTATAAACAGTTTAATTTCATAAAAGACAGAGAAAAAAATCAACACAACAATAAATACTAAGTTGTTATTGCCAGAGTTTGTACAAAATAGCAGTGTGGTTACTGCTTTGATTTCTAAAAGAAAAATCCATCAGAAGAAATACCAGTGAAATCTATTACATAAATGATGATTTCAAATAATAGTGAAGTGCTTTTCACTTCGGGGAGTCTTAAGAGAATTGGAAGAAAGAGCTACGACAAAACTGCATATAAAACAATCGAATCATCACTTCACTGCAAGAAGCACAAAGACCCAACATGGTATGGCATACTTATTTATTACTTTTTAAATGGATAATTCATGGTTGATTTAATAAAAAATGCTTCTGAAATCTAAATCACATCTGTTCAGAATTTACTAAAATAATCAAGTGTCCGATGGTGATGATGATGATTATTATTATTATCATCATCATTATTATTATTATTAGAAGTAGTAGTAGCAGTATTATTATTATTACTATTATTATTATTATTATTATTATTATTGCATAAAATGTACATGGTTGTAGATGATTTGATTTTGTTTTTTCATGAGCCAAAAGTAATAAACAATATGTGCAAAATTTTTCGATAGTTATTAATTCAACCTAACTAACTTTTTCTATTATAGATTCAATCCAGAACGGATAATGTGTCAAACATTTTAGCTTTCTCCCTCTCTGGATTAAATATAACAACGGAAAACAGATACATATTCTTTTCTTTGACCACAGTGGTTTATAATGTTATCTTATTGTGCAACATAATTGTCATTTTCTGTATTGTTTTAGATAAACAGCTTCATGAGCCCATGTATATATTTTTGTGTAATTTATGCATCAATGTACTTTATGGCACCGCAGGCTTTTACCCGAAATTTCTGTATGACTTACTGACACAGTTTCATGAAATTTCGTATGTTGGATGTCTGATTCAGGTATTTGTTATTTATTCCTCTGCTTTATGTGACGTATCAACTCTGACAGTAATGGCTTATGATAGATATGTTGCCATATGTAAACCACTGGAGTACCACTCTGAAATGAACAACAAAAATGTTGCAAAGTGTATTCTTATTTGTTGGATTCCACCATTTATTTGCATGGCTATTGTCGTACTGTTAGCCTCAAAACTACCACTGTGTGGCTCAAATATTGAAAAATTATACTGTGAAACATGGGCAGTTGTTAAACTGGCCTGTTCCTCTACAACAGTGAACAATGTTATTGGGTACATAATTATTATTGTTTATTTTGGGCATGCCCTATTAATTGTTTATTCATACATTCACTTGATTCGAAACTGCACAAAGTCAAATGAGAGCAAATATAAGTTTATGCAGACTTGTGTGCCACATCTACTCGCTCTGTTTAATATTGCTGTTGCTTTGTTGTTTGATGTATTTTACAGCCGGTACGGTTACGTATCTTTACCTCAAAGCTTTAGAAATTTTATGGCATTGGACTTCCTGTTTGTACCTCCTGTATTAAATCCACTTATTTATGGATTAAAACTGGCCAAAATACGGAACAAAGTGATTGGATTGGTCTACAAATTCAAAAATTGTTGGTGCATAAACTGGAAATAGCTTGATAGTGTTTTCAGCAAGCCACTTAGCGCCCCCAATGTACATATGGAAAAAATCTTTACCAACTGATTACAGTAACTCTGTTAAAAAATAACACACTATTTGATAAAAAGAGAATGTCATGCCAATGCTCCAACATGGTGGCAGCAGTGTGATGGTCTGTGGCTACTTTGCTGCTTCAAGACCTGGATGACTCGTTGTGAATGATGGGGAAATTAATTCTGCTGTCTACCAGAAATTCCGGATTGTGAACGTCCTGCCATTATTTTGTGCCCGCAGGCTCAAGTGCTCTTCTATTATGCAGCAGGACAACAACCCAAAACATTCCTGCAAGTCTATCTCTGAATGGCTCAAAAAATAGTTTTGGAGTGGCCAAGTCATAGTCCAGACTTAAATCCAATTGTGATACTGTGGTGTGAGCTTAAACAGGTAGTTCAGGTAGTCGTGCCCCCCCATTAATGGCTGAGTTTGAGCAATTCTGCAAAGAAGACTAGGCCAAAATTCCTACACAATGACACAAAAGACTCATCACCAGTTATCGCAAATACTTGATTTCAGTCTTTACTGCCAAGGGTGGCACAACCAGCTATTTGGTTTGGGGCAATTTTTTTTTTTTACATATTACTAGATGGGATTGGACCCCCCCCCCCCCAATATTAAAATACTTATTGAGAAACTACATTTTGTATTTATTGGGTTGTCTATATATTAAAATTGCTTTAATGATCCGAAACAGTGAAGTGTGAGAAATATGGGGGGAAAAAAATCAGAACTTGGAAAGCGCCGATACTTTTTACACCACTGTGTGTGTATGTGTGTGTATATATATATATATATATACACACACACACACACACACACACATACATATATATATATATATATATATATATATATATATATATACACACACACACACAAAACATACATATATATATAATGTATGTGTGTGTGTGTGTGTGTATATATATATATATATATATATATATATTCTGAGCACAGATTCCACCAGATTCCTGATACTAGTTGCTCGGTGAATAGAGTATTTTTGGCAAACATTGAATCTTCCAGTGCCAAAACAATTATTTCACAATAGTGAACTTTTCCTGTGATTAATTAAGTAAATAAACACATTATTTTGACAGCCCTGAATTCTAAAGATTTTAGTACAAATCTTACAAAAACTGATTGCAGTCACTCTATACCAGGGATCTCAAACTCCATTTACGTGGGTTCCGCCGGAGGCAGAGTCTGGGTGATGTTGGGCTGCATCAGGTTTTTCACAAGAAAAGCTTTGTTAAAAAAATTTCAATCTTCTCAAATCTCTTTATTTTTATTTTCTTAACACAAAATAAGATGAAAAACAATTAAGAATGAAGAAGAAAATAAATAAATCACTCAGTAACATAATAATAATAATAGAAATAATATTTCTCTAGTCAGCGACTATATCTGGTTTCTTCAGTCTTCTATATCTCCTGTACTCAGATTCAAATGTCTGTATGAACTGTTCTTTAACGTTCTTCTGAACATGAATGAAACATTGAAGAACAAGAACTTCTTCTGAACATGGCTTCTCTTGCCTACTTCTTGCTGCTAGAGACCTGGAAGCGCTTCTTGTCACATTTGGCTTGAGAGAGGAAGCAGTTGAGACTTGGCTTGAAGATGATTGTCAGGAAATCTGGACCTGTATTTGAAGTTCAAGGTGGAGCAGAGCTTTTTGAACAAGTATGTGCTCCCAAAAAGGCACATCAAGCTCAAAGAAGTTCACCTTTGCTTTGAGTTCAGAGTTGTCATTCATATATATATAGAATAGGGGAAAAACTCAAGAAACTTGCCACAAAAACATGGCCAATTATGCAAAAAAAAAAACCCAAACAAACCTGTAAACTAACAAAAAACAACCCAAAATCTCCCATCAAAACTCGTCAGATTGTTGCATCTGTGTGTGTCGTCCTCTTCGCATGCTCTGTATGTGTGTATTTATATTCTATTTACATCTTCTGTTATTTTTTCATGTTTTATTGTTATTATAAGCATTTAATGCATTGAATATGTATTTATTGATATTATATACACATATACATGTATGTATATGTCAGTGGGGTGGGGTGGGTGATCCTACTTCTCGGATTTCGATGGGTGCATAGGGATCTCGGTCCCAATTAACCACGGAAAGTGAGGGATCCCTGTATTTGTGTGTGTGTGTGTGGGTGTGTGTGTGTGTGTGTGTGTGTGTGTGTGTATATATATATATATATATATATATATATACACACACACACACAAATATACAAGTTTTAACTGCACTGTCGGTAACTACTTTATAAATTATTTCTTAAGCAGCTGAAAAATATTTCCAAAGCTTGGAAAAAAAAAACCCACTACTCCGAGTACAATAGGATTTTTATTTTATTTAATGCAATACAATACATTTAAGCAAAAATAATAAATACAACAAATATCTGTAGGATCACCACAACTAAATATTTCACTTAATCATTTTTAAAATAATGTGAAAAATAAAGTATTTTCTTCTGATTTATCTAAAATAATCTATTATTTGCTCCACCTTACGATGCCAACATTGTGATTTATGCCAACAGGTATAACGTGAATAATAGACTAAATATTTATTTATTTTCTGTATTGCTATCACTTTCAATATTTCTTTTTATCAGAAAAAATAGATATCTCTAGTGCAACCTTAATACTACACAAGAATTTGGTACACCGAAAGAAGCAAGAATTTTCCTGTCCTACAACTCAATTGTATGCAAGAAAAAGCCTCACACAGCCAACATCTTCAGACTTCCACGTCAAATCGCTGGGGCGGCCTTAGCCTAATGGTTCGAGAAGCGGCTTTAGGACCGAAAGGTCGCTGCACTTTCCTACCCGTCACCTTCATTTTTGACGTGCCCTTGAGCACTTAACCTCAAGTTAACACTTATAACAAGTTAAAACTTAACCCCAATGGTACAGCAGCCTCCTGTTCCGAGTGTGTATGTGCACACACACTCACTTTGTATTGGTTAGACGCAGAGGAAATAATTTCACTTATCTAATTTAATACAATATAGGTAGGTAAAGTCTGTTGGGTTTTTACACCCGAGCCTAGTGGCTCATCAGGCCGGTGCTTATCCCCGGTTTCCGTAGCATGAAGCGACCAGGAGTTCAACTTCCCCTGGATGGGACGCTAGTCCATCGCAAGTTACCTTCCCAGTATATTTTTACTGGTACCCATTTATACTGCTGGGTGAACAGAGGCACACTTGTGGTTGTGACCTTGCCCAGGGGTCTTGGCACAGTGAGGGTCTCAGTGGGATTCGAACTCACAACCTCCCAATAATGAGCGCAGTACCCTAACCACTACGCCACCGGCCCCACTACAATACAATATAGTAAATAATAAATTACCGAATTGTGAATGATGAAAACATATGGAATACATTTTTTATCGGTTTGTATTTTTAGCTCTGCACTCACCAACATTCTGATGCAGATAATAAATACTTTGTGCACACTAAGTGCTTGACATTGGTCATGACAAACAGTGTGCACAGAGATAGGCAATGTCATGAAAATCAAATGTGTTCCATTGGATAGGGTTTTCACCAAAATTCTCAGATATTAATAAAAATAAAATAAAGAACAATCACATCAATCTTTCCCATCCATGTGCAACACAGAATTAGTTGGAGATTCATGTATTTGAGATACATAGTAATGCAGTCTTTTATACTTCATCGGGTTCGTAGCTGTGTGCATTTTAAAATGTGACCGTATATAAGTCAGCAGAGACAGCTCTATAATATTATATCTTATTAAGCATGCGAGCAGTTAAGACATAATGTACCTCTGTGCAAAATCAGGTATAAATTTCAGTGAAAGGAACACTGAACACTAGGGTGTGAATAACAAGTTAACCAGATAATTTCCACAACCACAAGGACACTACATTAAAGAACAGGAACTGACGGTCCACATTAGAAATTACTGTATTTGATAGCCTGTTATAATCAACCAATGTATTATGGAAGGGATAAAGCTGTGTGCGTTTTTTTGACTAAAGATCGATTTTAACATAATGATAATACAACAGTCATGACATAAATTATAACAGCAAAAACAAGCATGCCTGTTGTATGTTTTAAATATTAACCCCATAGAGCCCAGTCATAGAAAGCAATATGGGGTGTTACAGGGTTAAGACCTTAGGAGTAATAAAATAATTAAAGCTGGATATCATTTCAAAAGTAAGAGATATCATTTCAGGTAATGATATTATATGACAATGGAACAAACCCACATAGACTCCTGTCTAATTGACTTTGGTATAAGAGACCTATATGGATCTCTGGATCAGACTGTTCTTCTCAGGTTGTAGATACTCCTGCAGCAGAGCAGAGGTCACTTTTTCCAATTCGTCTTCAAGACTTGCGATATCACTGTGAGAATTTAAAAAAATAAACCCACAACATTAATTTATTTTTCTAGCACATTTTTTCATTATTTCATATTCAGTACCATCTTTCAACAATTCAACAAATCTGATTTGACATGAAAAAAAAAAAAAAAAATCCTTTTTTTTTTTTTAACACAACCGAGTCCAGGGATCCCTGACTTTCCGCAGTTAATTGGGACCGAGACCACCCCCCGCTTGTGACCGCCAAATTCCGTGTAGTAGGCTCAACCTGATGTATATGTGCATGTCTATGTGTATATAATATCAATAAATACAGATTCAACGCGATAAATTCTTATAACAATTAAACATTCAAAAATAATGCATATGATGTCAATAAAATATAAATACACACACATACAGACGCACATGCACGCACTCAGATGCACGTGCACACACTCAGGTGGCCTTGTTTTGCATCATTTTTCTTAAACACCCCCCCCCCCCCCTTCTTTCTTAATTTCCCTTTTTTTTTAATTCGATGAACATTAAAAAAAAAAAAAAAAAAAAATGATGCACTGAAGCCGCATGAATTGAAGCGCGAAGTAGCGAGGGATCCCTGTATTTACATACAGCCTTTCCAGACCATGAACAACATACCTTTTTCCTGGTGGAGCACAGAATTCTGTATAGTACTTGATTTTGGGCTCTGTCCCACTAGTCCTCAGGGTGGCAACAATACCATTCTGAAATGTGAATGTCACCATTTGGCTGTTTTTGGACAGTGGGAGAACCTGAGCAAAAATAACATACAAACATACATTAAATGTTGTCTCGGCATTGTCGGGCAACAGAGGAGAAGAGCCATCTGCAATACCACCGAAGCGGCAGAGAGGGCCTCAAGATGGCTGTGGCTCAAGAGAGGAGAACCATGGAGTCGTAGTAGCTAGTGTGCCAACTGGACACAAGCCGGGGTCTGATCAGCTGGGTCACCTGAATGAGGGTGTACGATGTTGAAAGACCGAAACACCCAATGATTCCAGGAACATCACTCATGATGTGTCCAGTTGTATGAGTAGATGTATTTACATAATCTATGTATTTTTAAGTATCCAACATATTTTTGGTATCTTGCATGGGGTTATCATCTTCAAACTGTCTGTGGTATAATGTTGTCAGTTGTGAGGTTTTTCCTGTTCCCCAAATAATAAGGTGTTTAGATGATGCTTTGATCTATCCTACAAGTCTGCTGGACAGAACACTACTCTTCTTATAGAGAGTGTCCAACATGCTGCTGTAACATTTCCCAAATGTGTTCTGTTCATCAACCACTGAGTGAGCCCTCATGAGGCACAGGTAGAGCTATCCTGGAATAGAACCATACCAGCTACCCTTTGCAGTGACCTGCAGTGATTACTGCCTTCCATTGATCTGCACACTTAGCAGACTGATTTAGGAGGTGCATGTTGTACTCTGTCTATCCTGAGTTAATTTCCAGGACATACCCAACCCTATCACATGTTCTGAAAACAGACATGAACTCAAAGAATACGTACACATTTTTTGTCCGGTTGGCTGCTGTCATAACCTGTAGTTACATCTCTGATGTCTGTAATGCAATATCCACCACACATCTTTGGGTAAGCACCTTCGCCCTCAAAGTTGCGTAAACGATAAAATATTCTCTTGACACTCAGGGGGTCATTACAGATAACATAGGAAGTTCTTGAAATGTGGTAGCCATATCTGAAGCAAAAGCAGTAAATAAGTATCATGAAAAAGATCGTCACAAACATTTTTTCTGTGCATAAAAAATATATATATAGACAGACACTTGATACTGTTGTATTATACTTTTGTAGGCACCACAACATACCATAAACTAAAAACTTTTCTCTTTGTTTATTAAAAAGAACTTGTACTCACAATTAATAAATAGCATTAGTCATTAATAATGGCACTAGCACCTCCTGAAACATGACGATCAAGGTAATGCTGAGAAAGAATGTTTTGTGGGGGGTTTTGCAGCTTGACCAAAGTTTTTATTTAAGGCATTAACTTATTAAAGGATAACCATAACTCACATTTCATAGATGTTTTGAAGTTGCTGATTAAGTGTTATATGTTTGGTGTGCAAATACACTGCCATCTCAGCAACAACTACAGCAGCACTAACTCCATCCTTCTCAGGGACCATTCTCCCACACAGAAAACCTGATGAGAATGCACATATAAGTATTCCCAAATTGTAAACAAGCTACATAAAATGCTGAAAAGTACAGAAATATTGACAGCAAAAGTACATACTCTTTCACAAACAACAGGGGAAAAAAAAACTTCATTTTGATGATTTTATATATATATATATATATATATATATATATATATATATATATATATATATATATGTATGTGTGTGTGTGTGTCTGTACGTGTATATATATATATATATATATATATATATATATATATATACACAGTGAGTCATTGACTTACGACCTTTTATTGACTATGCGAGTTATGTCTGATTGCCTTTCCAACCGCAAAAGTGGTGAAGCATGATTCATGGCAGTGCAGTGCGAGTGTTGTGTACGATGGTTGTTTGTGCTGCCGGCAGCACCAGCATCTTAAAAGGCCAAGCAGGAGATGATGCAGCTCCATTTTCCAACTGCTCAGAGCAAATCTATTCATCTACTTTCAATGCCACGTCACTGTGGCCCGAAGCTGAGAGCCAATCCTTTCTGTGTGGGCGGGTCCGATACCTTGAAACTCTAATTTTATTGGACTCGCACGCTGCAGTGTTTACTGCTGTTTAACGCTGGCCGTGAGAAATCATCAGGTGTGCCGCAGAAGATTAACCGATTTCACTTAGCATGTAGTAACAGTGCTGTTCTGCGAGAGGGCAGTGTCATTTTTGTTCCATGGTGTGCCTCGTGATTTTTCTAATGTAAAAGGTGTGCCTTGGCTCAAAAAGGTTGGAAAACACGGAGTTAATAAACCCACCATGGAAATTTTTAACAGGGACGGAAAGAGAGATGGAGACAGTGAGAGAAATGAAAGTCTCCCAGAATTTAAGTCAAGGAAGTATGATGAAGCTGGTGTAGCACTCGGCTTCACTGTGCTGCGGTGAGACACGAGGAAAGACCGCTCTGTTTACTGTGTCTGAAAACATTGGCAGCGGACAGTATGAACCAAAATAAATCCAGGTGTCACATAAAGACATCACACCCCGATCGCGCGAGTTTTTTCAGCGAAAGTGTGCCGAGTATTACCAACAACCATCCCGCTTTGTGAATGCTTCTCCAGCAAACCAGCGAGCTCTGTTAGCATCAGACAAGGTGGAGTACTAAACTGCTCAGTGCAGAAAACCCCACAGCACAGCAGAGGAACTGATCCTACCTGCAGCATGCACGGTATCGGTCATGCTGGATGATGTCACTGCTGAAAAAATAAGCGCAGGTCCCAGTTCAGGATCGAGCTTTAAACCCGGCTTCGAAAAGCTATGCACTGCGAAACGTGCTCATTGTTGCCATTAATCTGGACTCAATCATTTGACAATAACAATAATAATAATAATAATAATAATAATAATAATAATAATACAAATTGTTTTCATTTTTGTTTTGTAGGTTAAAATGTTTTATATATTGTGCTCCTGAGTTAATATTGCTGATCGATTTGAATTTATTATTATTTATTGATTTTATTTAATTTTATTTTCCAGTATCAAATGTTTCAAATTGTTGTCAAAAATGTTTACAGTTTTAAATGAGGATACTTTTTTACTTCAGGAAAATTGATGAACTTTAAATCTTTTTGTTTAAAGACTAAAAAATTTTAATAAAGTTATTCTTTGTTGGAAGTTGATATATATTTCTTAATTTTTTTTGTATTGCATAATGATGAGGATTTATGTTAATAAGGATACACTGTTATGCAGAGGATTACTTATAACAATTTTTAGACAAATAACACGATTTACAGTCGGCCCCCAACTTAAGAAATTAATCCGTTCCAGCGCCTTTTTCGTAACACGGAGGTTTCATAAATTGAGGCGCATTTTACATGTAAAACGCCTGATTTGTTCCAAGGCTACCCCATAAACCCTTTAAAAATGATAAAAGTACACCAATTTTGTATGAAATATGTGTGAAAAGTAAAAGCAAATTATTTATTAAACCATTTAAACATTTTATAAACATATTAAACAATTTTATTAACATATTTATGAATAAAACCATTATTAAACATTTTTATTAATGCACATACACACACAACACTCTCTCTCTCTCTCTCTCTCTCTCACACACACAGAATACACATGGCGCGCTCCGCCCACACGCAGGACATTTTAAGACGGGGAATTCAAAGCGCACTCCCTGCTTGATAGATTGGAGGTCCAAATTCAATTTTAACTTGATTCCTTGAGGGATCGGAAATTCTAAGGGTATCTCTCTCTCTCACACACACACACACACACACACACACACACACATACACACACGAAACTCTGTCTCTATGGTGTGTTTTGCCAAAAGCAGGCTCCGCCCACACGCAACGCGCAGCTGACGGAAGAATTCTATTTAAATGTTTAAATAGACGGGAGGTTGTATTTAAAGCAGAATTACAGTACCTGTTTGAAAGATCAGAGGTCTTGATTTAATATTAACTTGCTTCCTTGCGAGATCGGAGGTCTTATTGCACGGAGCACTCTGCTCATGCTCTTTCTGCTTCAATATCGTGCCGAAATAATCGCCTCCGTCACTGTATTTCCACTTTAAGGTCTCCTTCCGCTTCAATATCATCCCGATTGTAGAGGGGTTTCGGCGATAACGAAATATAACACTACAATGATCTCAAAACATGCCAACAGTCCTCTTCAACTGTCCTCACGCATGTGGCGGACAAAAGGTATGGGTACAATAATGGGTACAGGTCAGCTGCCTCCTGGCTAATGGGAGGCCAGTGGGGCGGGATGTTGGGAGACAGCCAATGGGAGAGCAACTCGCGCGTCGTGTGAAATTTTGATTGGTGTGCTTGAATTTTGAATGGCGCGTTTGGCACTTTTCATAAGAGGGGGTTGATAAGATAAGATAAGATACAGCTTTATTAATCTCACAATGGAGAAATTCACTGTTACAGGCTCTTGAAGTAACAGAGGACGAAAACTTAGGAAAATGTTTTTCGTAACCCGGAGTTTTCGTACCCAGGGGGTTTCATAAGTAGGGGGCCAATTGTATATGGGGGGGGGGTCGAAATGTTTTCCTCTTCCTGGGGGGGGGACAGAAAATAATTGAGAAGCACTGCTCTATACAGAACAACTTCACATCTGGGATGTTGGTTGGGTTCCTCGTATGAACTCGCTTCAAGTCGTTCTTCCACAACATTTCAATTCGATTAAGGTCAGGAGTTTGGCCAATTAAAAATAAACATTAACTTTATTCATCTTTAATCATTCTTTGGTGGAACAATTTGTGTGCTAAGCATTGTTGTCTTGCTGCATGACCCACTTTCTAATGAGATTCAGTTCATGGACAGGTGTTCCTGACATTTTTCTTTGATATTTGCGAGTATAATTCAGAATTTGTTGTCCCATGAATAATTTATGCTGAAATTCATTGGGTTCCTTTCTCCAAATACAATGCTTCTCATTCCAACCATGAAGTTTTATTTTGGGCTCATCTGTCTACAAGACTGTTTTTACAATAGCCTTCTGATTTGTATACAGGATCCTTAGCCAACTGCAGATGAGTATTAATGTTTATTTTGGAGAGCAGTGGCTTTCTCCTTGCAACCCTGCTATGCACACCATAGTTGTTCACGTCTTGTTTATGGTGGACTCATGAACATTATACACTGCAAACACAATGGGATCCTTTGTGACCTTGCCAACTGTTACATGCCTTGATCTCGGAGTGATCTTAAATTTTCTCTATTTTGTACACAATCTGCCTCACTCCTAAATTGGTGGAGTCCAAACATTTTGGGGATGGTTTTCTAACCCTTTGCAGCCTGACAAATCCTCAGAAATCTCCTTTGTTCGTGCCACGATATACTTCCACAAACATGTGTTGACACTGATAAATCTGTGTTATTTACATCAGACAAGGTGCCCACTCACACCTGACTGTCATGCCACTGATTGAAAACACCCAACTCTAATTTAACCTTAAAATGATCTGCTAATTCTGGGTGACAAACATTTTTCCATTCACAGGTATGGAACACTGGCAGGTTTCTCATATGAATGACTAAGTAAAATATTTCTTATTTCACTGGGCCCTATTAATCCACTTTTAGGACTTGTGTGAAACTCTGACGATGGGCTCCCAAGTGGTGTATCAACAAGGTGAGTGACTATTCACCCAAATTCGAATCCAGGTTAATGCCACAGCCGACCAGGGAATTAATTGGCCAAGCTCTCACAGGAAGGAGGGATGGCATACCCTCACTTCCCTGTCACCCAAAACAATCACCAGCCAATCATGGGCGACGGTGAGCTCATTCGTATGAGGGCTGGATAGTGCTTTCCCTTTGAATGTGTTAGACAGCATCCTAATATGCTTGCACAGCACTTCGAAAAGAGGAAGGTGGCTAGCATTGCACATCATGGAAGGGGAGTGTGTGTGTGCTTTTGTCCCACCCTGGTTGGTGGTGCTCGTGTGATAGGGAAGGCAATACTTGATGGGTGGGAATTGGACACGACTAAATTAAGGAGAGTAAAAAAAGCTCTTACATAATTTCAATTCAGAAATGTATAAAATTCCTAAGGTTTCACAAACTTGTATGCACATATACGCATGTGTGTGCATAGAAAATGCACACGAATTATAATGCATTTTATAATAATCATTAATTTAACAATTACTTAAATTAATAATAAAGAAATTACATGATCATCGGAAACATTGTAAACTTAAGAATTTATGGGTATTCCATGACAAATATACATGTCTGCTTACCAATGGACTCCTCAAAGGAAAAAATGACCTCCTTCCCTGTTTTTTCTAACTCGTGGATTTTATTTCCAATCCATTTGAAGCCAGGCAGTGTTTCCTGAGATGATGAAACGTCAAACAGGACAAATGGAACAGGACACAGGCAGCCTTTCAATCAACAAGGGTGCAAAAAATGTAACAAATATAAATAAAATCTATAATATGCATGTTTTATATACAATTTTTTTTAATGCAAGTCAACTTTTCTCATATCTTTTTACCTTTATATCACTTTACAAAGGGTGCTGGAACTGGACTTGTCGAACTGACTATATAGCCTTATAATTGTAGTCAGGTACCTGCAGGTAATTTGAGTGTTTGCCTAACACTAACACAGAAATAAGCTATATAATACAATAAAGCAATATATATTATTTAGAAAAGCCCCAAGTAGGGCATTGCTGAAAATGATCAATGTATACAATTTAATAAAATATACATACATCAAAAAAGATATGGATCCTCAGCTTTTGTAGTCACCCTCATACAATGATACAAGACAAAGAAAAGGGTTTTTCCAGTCTGACTGATCCCTCCAATTGATCCCTCCAAGTTTTTCACTAACCTCATAATGGAAGCCCTCAATTTGTGCCATGGTCTTGAGGATTTTGGAGGAAACGGCTGTAGCCAGCATATATACTTTCACAGTCTCAGCTGGATCTGGGTGAGCCTCCTTCCAATTTAATAACATCCACCAACCCAGCAAAGCAGCCAGTTCATTCCCAGTAAAAATTTTCCAGCCATATCTGCCCACAAATAAAATCTTTTTTGTTTATTGATGCAATAAAGACACAGTAGCCCTGCAAACATGGGTCCTGAAATTCCCGACATACTTGTTTGGGAAAAGGAAAATAAGGTTCAGGTTTTGGGAAAATGTGTTATTTTGGTAAGTATTTTGCTAAGTATTAATAAGTAATTAATTTCCCATACTGAATGAGTTCTCAGTATGATTAATAAAAATTCAAGCCCTAACGTCCAAGTATAATTTTGATTCACAAGATTCTGAGTGAATCTTTTTCAAATGATTTTAAGTTACATAGCTGGCAACTTTTCCAAACAAAAAACAGACTCAAGACTCCGCTCTAGCAGCCTGTCAAAATGCACCGAATCAATACGAAACACCTCCTTTTCCCTTTCTATATAGTCTGTGTTATATATATATATATATATATTTTTTTTTTTTTTTTTAAAGAATTAACATTCTTCAACATGTTATAAGGTGATTCACATGAATTGCAACAAACAGTAAAGGATAGTTTCCCAGTACTAAGCATTTTTACTCACCACAAAACAATCCTAACTCCATAGTGTAGACATCCCATCACTTGAAAATAAACTTCCCCACTGAGAAGTGCACACAGACAAGGGGATGTCAAAGTCAAATGATTATCATTCTTATAACTGATCCTTTTTGAATGCTTCCTTTTGTAGCAGCCTTTGCTCTCTTCAAGAAGGAGGCAGTGAATGTCTGTTCATAACAGGTGTTGCTTCTTGATTTTTGAATAAGTAGGGCTGACAGCATGTCACCTGATGGTCTGTCTTATTCTTCCTCACCTGACTGAAAATTCTTTCAGTCAGCATTGCTGTGTTGAATTCATAAAATGTCGAACATGTAGTTGGTCAACTTTTGAAATCTGGGCTTCCCATCTTTTTTTGACACTGTGGGAAAGTGAGAACCAGAACTCATCTGCAGGCATTCTCATTTGTTCCTATTTGAAACTGGTTGAGCAATAATCATGAAACTCAATCTCAAGGTTGTTGATATCTTCATCTGTGTCTTCAATTCCAGTTTCGATCAATACTGAAAACTTTGTGGAAAAAAATCTGAGGGAATTGAAGGTATAGCTGTCTCTCGTGTTTACATCTGCTATTTGAGCAGTTTGCCCATATGATATGCAGCAGCGAGAGGAATGATATGCTCCATATAAAAGGCTGAAAACAAACATTCAGCTTTGGTAGCATTGGTATTTTCTGTCTTTGAAGTGAAATAAATCAATGAAGTTTGAGCACGTCCTACCTCACATTCAGATTGTAAAGCACTTTCATGCACCCTGCCCTTACAGTGCTGCACAACTGCTTCAAAGATGCATGCTAGTTGATGGCCCAACTTCCGGCATAAACAGTGTCCATACACATGCGCAGTGGCCAAACACATGTGCAGTCGCTAAATTTGGCAAGGGACGGTACTCTGAGTGGCTCATACATTTTCTTATTCGCATTCTTCAAAGCAAAAATTTATGATTTGTTCATTTTAGACGAAATAGCCAGCATTATTAATCGAATATGTATTATCCGACCCAAAAATGGATTTAACTAAGTACGTTTTTTACGTACGAGTTGGCAGCTATGAAGTTATACATGATACAGTCGGCCCCCAACTTACGAAGACCCCTGTGCACGAAATCCCCGGGTTACGAAAAACATTTTCCTAAGTTTCTGTCTCCAAGAAACGAAACACCCCCCTCTTACGAAAAAGAAATTCAAAATTAAAACGCGCCAATCAAAATTTCACAAGTTGCTCTCTCATTGGCTGTCTCTCAACCTCCCACCCCGCTGGCCTCCCAGATAGACAGAAGAAGGCTTAACTCGTTAGTTTTTAGTTTAGTTTTTTAAGTTGTTTAATTCAGTAAATCTTTAATAAATGTGGGCGCATTTCAGCTTATCTGGAATTCCGATCCCTCAAGGAATAAAATTAAAGTTGAGTTTGTCAAGCAGGGAATGTGCTTTGAATTCATGTCTTCTGGGCGTGGCCCACAGAAAGAGAGAGAGTGTGTGTTGTGTGAGTGTGTGTTAATAAAAAATGTTTAATAATGGTTTAATGAATAAATGTTAATAAAATGGTTTAATATGTTAACAAAA
Source organism: Plotosus lineatus (assembly GCA_024760905.1). NCBI lineage: Eukaryota > Metazoa > Chordata > Actinopteri > Siluriformes > Plotosidae > Plotosus > Plotosus lineatus. The sequence continues at coordinate 19,548,280 of CM045747.1, read as the reverse complement.
TGTTTAAATTGTTTCATAAATAATTTTCTTTTACTTTTAACACATATTTCAGACAAAATTGTTGTACTTTTTATCATTTTTAAAGGGTTTATGGGGTTTATCCAGTCCAAAGACTGGAGCCTTGGAAAGAATTAGGCGTTTAGCATGTAAAATGCGACCCATCCCCGCAATACGAAAAGGGCTCTGGAACCGATTAATTTCGTAAGTTGGGGGCCGACTGTATTTACAAACAACTAAATAAAACGTGTGTTTGTCACAGGAACAGCACATTGGAATAAAAAAAAATTATAGTGGATCCTGCCTGAATAAAAATGATTGACAAGAGAGGTTTTACTTCTGTTTGTACTGTGCAAATATCACCTGACATGTCTGTGTATGGGTTTTAAAAATGAAAAAAAAAATGTTGTTACTTTTCTTTTTTTCTGTTTTCTGTTAGTACTAAAACTTTTAAAGAATTAAAGAGACAACATTTATCAGCTTTGCTCAGACATGCATGGAAAGCCAGTGCTGCTGCTGCTTCTTTTTCTTTCCTTTTTCCCTTTTTCAGGGGTCGCCACAGCGAATCATCTGATTCGCATGTTTGATTTGGCATAGGTTTTTACGTCAGATGCCTTTCCTGACACAACCCTTTTAAGAAAGGGGCAGAAACACACTGACGGCTATGCAGCCTATTCTTGTCAAAAGTCAGCAATGGTTCTTTTACATGTCTCTCACCATAGACAGTGAGAGACATGGCCGGCCTTTGATAACCCAGTTAGCTGCACTGGGAGAGTGCATCCACCATCTGCCGATGCTAATACTCACAATTTTTTTAAAACAAAAATACAATTTGGGAAAATGTCTTTTATTCCTGCTGGATGCTCAATGGGAAGAAAAAAAATTAAATCTCACTTGGTGTGCTTTTTGCTCATATTCCCGAGCAGTGCATACTAAAACAAATACTCGCCTAAAGCTTGTTGAATTTTCTTGCTGTTCTGCCTCAAGAACTACCCAGCAATATCCATCTTGTTTCCGGTGAATAACTTAACAGTTGTCTGGTTTGTTGTTTGCAAACAAGGTATCTGCAGTTCTTTCTAAATATTCACCCTGCAGTGGTTTGATCCTATTATCTGATCACACACTGCTTACATATGGTCACATTCAGCACTAACATCTGGTCTCGTTCTGAGGTCCGGCCGTACCGCTCCAAATTTTAGGGTATATTTCTTACATTGTTTGAATCACGACACTCAAAGTTCAAAGAGCACACGCAAGTGTTTATTTTAACTCTACGGCATCTCTTTAAAAATTTTGAGTGTACACTATGTGGAAACAACATGAAAAGCAAACTGATTTTTAGACTGGTATAGAGCTTTCTATAGTATGTATTAAAATATTTTAACCAAGACAGAAGCAGGTTGTGTAAGCTCTTAGTTTGAATCGAGCAAAAAAAAAAAAGTCATGATAGATCAGTCAGAGTGGAAGAGGCAATCGATAAGCCTAAAGTAAACAATCTCAGCAAGTGTAATGACTCGTGGAAATAATTGTGGTGAACTGAAAATATGATGAATGCAACAACAAATATATATATATATATGTGTGTGTGTGTGTGTGTGTGTGTATATATATATATATATATATATATATATATATATATATGTATACACGCTAACTTTTTTTTTTTAAGGATATTTGGAAATTTTCTAGATATTTTTTCGGTTTTGTGAATTGGCCTTAATTTCACTTTTTTTATTGACAATTATCCTTAACTTATTTTGTGTAGTGTGTGTGTGTGTGTATTTATATATATATATATATATATATATATATATATATATATCCATACACACACACACTAGTATATAAAGGCTCTAGGAATCATTCATGGCTGTGAGGAATAACTTTATGGCTCAAATCAGGCCTAGAAGCTAGTAGACATATCAGAGCTTTAAAGGAATGCAGGGGATCACCAGTGACCAAAGCAAAGCAAGCTCTTTTTTAAATTGACCAACTGCAAAAAACATTGCTGGGCATCTTTAAAGATTTGATGCTCCATTTAACAATTTGGCATAATTAAAGCCTTGAAAAAATGAACATAGTTTATTATTCCAAGAGCTTAGGCACTTGTTCATTTCCCCCAAATGATCCATTCAAAGTTATTATTTGCATGTATAAATGTAAGAATGAATGACCTGTCACACTGCTCTGCAACAGCAAGGCGATCAGCATCTGGGTCTGTGGCCAGCACAATTTTGGCTCCCTCTGTCTCAGCAAGGCGAAGAGCCAGTTCCTACAGGAACAAACAATACTGAATTAACTAAACTGTAGCATGTTCTATAAATCCTGTAATGATGAACCTAAATGCTGCTGCTGCTTTGTAGTTAGACACGAAAACAATGTTTTGAGTTTTCTGATTGAAAAATGAATAAAACACAAAGTCCTTTTTTTACGGTATCCTACAGAAATAATGAATACTTTTTAAATAATTTGAATAAAACAGTGAAAACAGCCACCCAGCTTGTAGCTCAAACAATAATTACAAAATTAAGGTTACTGTGACAAGGTTAAAGGTCAAACCGAAAAGACAAGCCTATGCACACCTACACATCATAGAAAATATGCATGCAGATTGTAGAATGATCTGTATAGTAGTTCTTGAAGACCTGGGCACATCTATATACTTGTGTCTGCAAAATTCCAGAACAATCTGCTCTTCAATTCTTGAGAAATAGCCCGAAAAAACTTAAATGTATAAGTTGATACACATGCCATAACAATACCCCAAGAGCCTGATGGTTGAGGGGGTAATAAAAGTGATATGTCTTTTACAATCCAGAGAATATAATAAAATAGTTATTCCAATCCCATTTAGCTAGAGCCTTGTGAGATAGAAGTTCAGACCATGAACAACTATGAAATATTCAGAAATACTGGTCACTGCTTCTTCTTCTTTTCTTTTTGGCTGTTCCCTTCAGGGGTCGCCGCAATGAATCATCTGCCTCCATCTCACCCTATCCTCTGTATCTTCTTCTCTTACACCAACTACCTTCATGTCCTCCTTCACCACATCCATAAATCTTCTCTTTGGTCTTCCTCTAGGCCTTCTGCCTGGTAGTTGCAATCTCAGCAACCTACTACCAATGTACTCACTATCCCTCCTCTGCACATGTCCAAACCATCTCAATCTAGCTTCTCTGACCCTGTCTCCAAAACTTCTTACATGTGCTGTCCTGATCCTATCCATCCTCGTCACTCCCAAAGAGAACCTCAACATTTTCATCTCTGCCTCCTGTCTTTTCCCCAGGGCCACTGTTTCTAACAACATCGCTGGCCTCAACACAGTCTTGTACACTTTTCCCTTCATTCTTACCTTCCTATCACACATCACACCGGACATTTTTCTCCAACCATTCCAACCTGCCTGCACACACTTCTTCACCTCTTTTCCATACTCTCCATTGCTCTGGATTGTTGAGCTAAGTACTTAAAATCCTCCACCTTCCTTATCTATGCTCCCTGTAACCTCACCGTTCCTCTTGGGTCCTTGTCGTTCATACATATGTATTCTGTCTTACTGAGGCTAACCTTCATTCCTCTTCTTTCCATGGCATACCTCCACCTCTTTAGATTTTCCTGCACTTGTTCTCTGCTCTCACTGCAGATCACAATGTCATCTGCAAACATCATAGTCCACGGGGAATCTTGTCTAACCTCATCTGTCAGTTTGTCCATCACCATAGCAAACAAGAAGGGGCTCAGAGCTGACCCTTGATGCAGTCCCACCTCCACCTTGAACTCGTCTGTCACACCTACAGCACACCTCATCACTGTCTTACATTACATGTCTTGCACCACTCTAACATACTTCTCTGCCACTCCAGACTTCCTCATGCAATACCACAGTTCCTCTCTCAGCAACCTGTCATATGCTTTCTCCAGATCCACAAAGGCACAATGCAGCTCCCTCTGACCTTCTCTGTACTTCTCTATTAACATCCTCAATGCAAACACTGCATCTGTGGTGCTCTTTCTTGGCATGAAACCAAACTGCTGTTCACAGATGCTGACCTCTGCCCTTAGTCTACTTTCCACTATTCTTTCCCATAACTTCATTGTATGGCTCATCAACTTTATCCCTCTGTAGTTGCCACAACTCTGCACGTCTCCCTTGTTCTTAAAAATGGGCACCAGCACACTTCTCCATTCCTCCGGCATCCTCTCACTCTCCAAGACCTTGTTGAATGTTCTTGTCAGAAAATCTACTGCTACGTCGCCTAGACACTTCTATATCTCCACTGGTATGTCATCAGGACCGACTGCCTTTCCACTCTTCATCCTCTTCAATGCCCTCCTCTCTTCATCTTTACTAATCTTTGCTACTTCCTGGTCCTCAATGGTCACCTATTATACTCTTTTTTTTCTTTCTCATTTTCCTCATTCATCAGCTCTTCAAAGTACTCTTTCCATATTCCCAGCACACTTCTGTCATCAGTCAATACATTTCCCTCTCTGTCCTTAGTCACGCTAACTTGCTGCATGTCCTTCCCATCTCTATTTCTCTGCTGTGCCAACCTGTATAAATCATTTTCTCCCTCTTTACTTTCCAACCGAGCATACAAGTCATCATACGCCCTCTGTTTGGCCTTTGACACCGCTACCTTCGCCTTACGCTGTGTCTCCCTGTACTCCTGTTTACTCTCTTCGGTCCTCTCTATGTCCCACTTCTTCTTAGCAAACTTCTTCCTTTGTACACACTCCTGCACTTCCTAATTCCACCACCAAGTCTCCTTATCTACTTTCCTTCCAGATGACACACCAAGTACTCTCTTATCTGTCTCCCTGATCACATTAGCTGTAGTTGTCCAGTCATCTGGAAGCACTTCCTGACCACCCAAAGTCTGTTTCAACTCCTCCTTGAAGACAACACGACACTCTTCCTTTTTCAGCTTCCTCCACTTTGTCTTCTGCTCTGCCTTTGCCTTCTTCACCTTTCTCACCATCAGCATCATCCTGCACACCACCATCCCATGCTGTTTCGCAACACTCTCGCCCACTACTACTTTGCAGTCACTGACTTGCTTCAAATTACATCACCTACACAAGATGTAGTGTACCTGTGTGCTCCTACTTCCGATTTTAGAAGTCACCCTATGCTCCTGTCTCTTCTGGAAGAAAGTATTCACCACAGCCATTTCCATCCTTTTTGCAAAATCGATCAACATCTGTCCTTCTGTGTTCCTGTCCTGGATACTAAACCTGCCCATTACTTCCTCGTCCCCTCTGTTGCCTGCATCAACATGTCCATTGAAGTCTGCACCAATGACCACTCTTTCACCTCTGGGATACTCTGCAACACTTCATCTCACTCACTCCAGAATCTTGAAATTGTAGTCACTGCCTTCTTGTGAATTACTACAAAGCTTCATTTTTTTTAAGATAGGCTGTATAAACTGGGTGGGCAGTGGTGGTCTAGTGGTATAGGGCGCTGGATCGCTGATCCAAAGGTTGGGGGTTCGAATCCCACTCTCCACAAGGTTGTCACTGTCCCCCCCAGTGCGGCTAACTGGGTTATCAAAGGCGGGCCATGTCTCTCACTGTCTATGGTGAGAGGCATGTAAAAGAACCATTGCTGACTTTCGTAAAGAGTAGGCTGCAAAGTCGTCAGCGTGTTTCTGTCCCTTGCTAAAAAAAAGGGTTGTGACAGGAAGGGCATCCGACGTAAAAAACCTCTGCCAAATCAAACGTGCGAATCAGATGATTCGCTGTGGCGACTCCCGAGTAAAAGGGAAAAAAGCTGAAAGGAAGACAGGCAGGCTGTATAAACTGGGAACTCTTACAGATATTGATGTGTTAAAGATTTTTCTCAATGCTATATGGTGAAATTCATGCTTCTTAATACACGTTACTCACTGAAATATTACAGTATTTAGATATGAACAGACTATATATTATATTATCCAACTTTTGTGTTCTCACCAAGACAGATGCTCCCTCTTCTGGGTTAGGGCAGCGAACAGTGGAAAAGTCTGGATCTGGAGCCATCTGCTCTGGTACAGGGATTGGAGGTAGAAAGCCAAATTCCAGAAAAGCCTTTTGGACATAGGCATGTCCAACTCCATGAAAGGATGAATGCACAAACTTCAAGGGAGTCTGTGTATTGAGGTCCCTAGAGGGGAAAAAAAGTTACCCTAGTTTTACACTGCGTCACAATGTCTGTGGATGTCCCTGATTTAAGACCAGTCTCGAAGGAATCATGTTGCTAAGTTTATCAAGGTCCCCAATGATGGCACATCAAGGTCTGATAGTCTGTTATGCGCTAATGCACATCATATCCTATCACAATTGGTGTCCAATCATAATTGCAGCAAAAACATTTTGAGAGTCAAAAAATGTGTCACAATCAGCATGATCATCATGATTCCATCAATTTCCCTTAAGAATATTACAAATCCACCAAATTCCCTCAAGATCACCAAGGTTCGAACCCACGACCTCCACGCTCCTCACGATTCTCTCAAATCATGGAAATAGCGGACATCTTAACACAGGGTTACTTCTTTTAAAATAAAAAAACAAGAACATTAATTAACAAGCCTTCTTAATTTACATAAGTTTTTACATAACTGACAAACATACAAAGAAATAGCCCACAGGGGACTAGACGCTCCCACGGAAATTATCATTTCGATAATATCGACTGTTTCATCAAGTTGAAATATTTTAGAAATTTTAACCAATAAAAACATCTTAAATTCTGGGCAGCCCTGGGTTGGACATTGACCAGGCTTGGCTTTTTTCACTATGGACACTGTGCCACCCGTGTTCTTTCTACATAATTGGACAGCTTATCACAATGTCGAATTTAATATTTCAACATTTAGTTCACAACAGAGACCAGTTCTGCCAGTTTTGGGTTAGATTCATGTAACGTGATCTCAGCTAACCTAAACAGTGCCTGCCAACTGAGCATGACTGACATGTTAACCTATAGTCATCATATGCAAGTGTAAATGTGTAATTTATTTAAATGAGACAATTCTTTGCTGAGTCTGTCCTTTAGTTTGCATAAAATCAAATAAACATGGATCAAAAATCTAAGGAAACAGGGTATTCGTCTACCAGTTCGAGTTCAGGTTTGGTCCTAAATGGCACATCCCTTGACAAGAAGAGCACTCATGCACCATTTTAAAGAAGTGAATAGTCAGCACAAGCAATTTGGGGTCAAGCTAAAAAGCAAGTTACTTTAGAACAGGCGTGGCCAACCCGTGGCTTCCGAGCTGCATGTGGTTCTATGCCAGTTTCGTGCAGCTCTTAAGTTCGAGTCAAAGTTTGTTTTGTTTAATGTGCGTGTCTGCTTCACTTGAGTTCAATATGGTATTATTGGCAAATGCTTATGTGCATGAGATGAAAATACTACAAAGCTTCTTCGTATGGGCGAGATCATTTCAGTAAGCAATTTGTGTCAAATTTGCTCTTAAAATGGCAGAGGAAAAAATGTACAGCAAACCATGAAGATGAACAAAGGACATTTTTAACAGAGTGGGAGAGTTTTTTTGTTGTTCTTGAATGTAATGGAAAGCCATTCTGCCTTGTATATATCAGGCGTCATTGGCGCATTTCCAAACTTCAAAACTTCAGTGCCACTTCAGTTCACTGCATGCTAACTTTGACCAGGAATTTCCTCAAGGGACTGAACTTCACAAGCTCAAGTTATTTACTTTGAAATGTCAGGCAGAAAAGCAGTTGCAGTTTTTCCAAAAATTTAAAAAACGCTCAGAGACTGTAACGCTTGCGTCGAATCAACTGGCTTGGAACATTACACAGTCCAAAACGCCATAAAGTGAAGGAGAGTTCGTTATAAAATCCATCCCTCAGTGGCGTTGTTGAAATCTTGTCTCCTGAATACAACAAACTCAGCCCGTGGTATCGGACGTCCAACAGTCCCGCTACACTGCTGAACACAGAATATTGGACATTAAAACGGCTATTGAATCACAGTTGCACTCTGACCTTCAAAAATGTGGCTTTTGGTCTCTGACTGTTTGGCCTCCTTTGCTTTTGAAAGAGGGAAAACTTCACAATAAAACACTAAAATTCACCCATAATGCACACTTAATTTTTTAGGAATCCACTTGTTCATGCAAGTGGTGTTTCCTCTGTGCGTAACAAACGGAGCTTGTGAGACGAAGCATGGCTTATCCGGACTTATATCTTTCAAGTTAGCAAGTGCACTTGCGCACTTCACTTGCACACTTAAAAGATCAAGCTCCGTGTGTCATCTGCAACAAACGCCTCACATTCAAAAGGGGAAGGACTTAAGAGGCGCGCTTTAATTGCGATTTGTGTTTATAAGGAGTATATGAGATTACTTAATTCAAGTATGAACTGCATTCAGTCCGAGCAGCTCAGCCACGCCCCTCAGCCGGAGCGGGAGAAAGCAGACACACACAAACATTCTAAACCTTAACTTAGGAACTGTACTGGAATAATAATTGAAAAAGACTTTAATACTCCAGCTTTACAACAGTTCAGCTAATTATTCCTCTTCAGGCACTTCAGAGAAAACTGTCGTTTCTTCAGGAGAAAGTCTTCTTTCTTCAGAAGAGACATCCATCCATCCATCCAACGTCATTACCTTTTCTATCGCTTAGCCAGAGAAGACGTACAGTGTTTGAGTGGTATCATAGAGCTTAACTGATAATTAAAACACACTAAAAAATGCACATTGACAACTTGTGTGCGAATGAGGAAAAAGGGGTGTTACATCAAGGGGCGTTACATCATCTCAACCAATCAGCAGGAAGGAGGACAGCCACTGGCTGAAATTGAATGACGTGATAGTTGCTCGGTGACCCGTAAATATGCAAACCGTGAGTGCAAAACCGCGAATAGTCAAGGGCCTACTGTACAAGTCTGTTCATCATCATAACGAACATAATTTCACGTTTGTTATTTTTACACTCACAATCACAAGACCACACGCCAGAATGCTAAAAGCTAATCATGGGCTAAATGCTAGATGGCCACAGCTAGAAGAACGAGCTTGCACATGGGGGTTTGAGCAACGTGCTGCAGGGAAAGGATTGTCAACAGTGCAGTTGCGTCTCCATGTCCAGGTAGTTGTCATGAGATGACTATAAATGCCTTTGCATGAGGACTTTCTTGGTGTTACCGCTTCATGCAACGCAACTGCCTCTCAATCAGAGTGAGAACCACAATGTCACATAAACTTCCAGCCGATTTCCAAGCCAAGGTAAACAGTTTCCATGAGTTTGCGACTTATTGTCCAATGTGACTTGTATGGGTTTTTTCCTTCTTTTTAGAGGGAGAAAAAACATTTCTGCACAGAGATATTAACCATCTGTGAAGGAAAACACTTGACTGTAATTATTGCTACTGCTAAAGGTGGCACAAGAAGGTGCTCAGTTTAAAGGACAAGTACTTTTTCACATGGGTTTTATAGGTTTTTGTCCTTCTGTAATCAAAAAATAACTTACAAGTGTGTGGTTTGTTTCTTTAGGTTTTTTTTTTGTAGTAAATTAATTTATTTTGAGATCAGACACAACTAATTGATGATAATAAAAGAAACCTCAAATACTTCTTACACAGCACTATAAACACTACATATAAAATCCTTTTCCTACACCAGTACCTATGGAAGCAGAGAGTACTTAGTTCCTCCAAGTACTGGCGGCAAACATCTTTCAGTGGATCAGTCCTTAATGAGCTGCTCTTGACCAAGTCTTCATTCCAAGACCCAGGCCAGGGCTCTGCATTTTGTTCGATACAATGCAAGATCTCCTTATCATGTGGAGAAGAAATCTGAGCCCCATTCTCCCAGTATACCTTAAAAGATATTAAAAATATTAATTTTTAAAAATACAGTGGAGCCTCAGAATCCGAATGCTCTTGAGTTCGAACAAATCGGAATCCGAACAAAAAATCTGAGTTCTTCCATCCGGGAAACCGAACAAAAACCAGAAGTCAAACTCGAGAAACGCATGAGAAAAAACGAGACCGAGAGGTAGGAAAAGTGCGCGACTTCCGGAAGTCCAGAAGTTGTTGATACTATGTATGTTCTGGGGATGTCCGGAAGTTGTTGATATAATACTATGTATGTATTCACAAGCGCTAAAGCTAGCACTAAAGCTATCTAAATCACCCACGCCATATACTACATCCAGCGACAAATACAATTTAGAGTACTGAACAGAAAGCCCAGTTTATAGGCATAACCGCCTAACAAACCTGAAGAGGAGGCATGTATGTATGTATGTAAGCTAAGCTAAAGTGCTAAAGCTAAGCTAAAGTGCTAGCAGCACTGTGAACACCTTTAACGATGAGGTCATGAGCCACTTCCGTAAGGTTTTGAAAAGAAGACCGAAACAGGCCACATTAGAAATGTTCTTCAAGAAAAGAAAGGAACATTCTGAAGAAGCGTCAGCCATGCAAAGCGAGAGCAAGAGAAAAAAAACACCTTTGGCTGATGCACCTGTAGCTGTTCTGGAAGGGAATCCGCTTTCCTATGTCCCTCTCTGTTATGGAAGGGAATTCTGCTCTTCTCGCCCTCTTCAACATTAAGTATGCCAACTGCTCACCACCATAAAGGTCATTCTTATCTTTATTGTTCTTATGCTTTAACTGCTTATGACTTATGGTCTCTCAAAAGAGTTGCTCATTGAAATGTGAGTTGGAAAGGGGCGTGGCTGTCACACAGGAAGTGAAGGGCTAAACAAACACACCTGATTCCATTTAATCACGGGCTATAAAGACTGGCAGCACTCTTCCCAGTCTCACACACACACACACACACACACACACACTCTCTCTCTCTCACACACACACAAACACTCTCTTTCTCTCTCTCAGAGAGAGATAGAGTGTGTGTAACCAGGAAGAGTGCTGCTCGTCTTTATAGTCCGTGATTAAATGGAATCAGGTGTGTTTGTTTAGCATTTCACCCTGCGTGTGGCAGCCACATCCCTCTCCAACGTGCATTTCAACGCACAACTCTTTTGTGAGACCATAAAAATCCACAGTGCAGTTAAACAGTCTCTCACAACACAGACCATAACAGAGTGTACTGTATTAAATAATTTTTTCACTTAATTTGTGGACCTATGATATGAGTTATGGTACTGTTAACTTCTGTTCAAAAGACGACGGAACGGATTAAGACCATTTACATTATTTGTAATGGGATAAGCGGATTGGTAATCCGAACAAATCGGAATCCAAACGGCCGTCTGGAACGGATTAAGTTCAAGTACTGAGGATCCACTGTACCACAAAACACTGAACTTCGGGAGATATTTATAACATGGAAAAAAAAAGAAAATTATTCATTGACATCATCATGAATCACATGCACCTAAGGACTCTCCACTATGGAGTAAGGACCATTGTTTACCTTGTATCCATTATCCTCTTTTCTGTTGTGAGAAGCAGTGATCATTACACCTGCAGCAGTTCCATACTTCTTTACAGCATAGGGCTGAAAAGTTTAAATTATAAAACATAAGGAGTAAACTACACACATCATTAACAAAGAAAGCAACAGTTAACACCATTACTTACCACAAATGGGGTAGGTACATATGTTGAAAAAAGATAAACAGGGACATCCTCACTAAGCATGACCGCTGCAGTTAAGTTTGCAAGCCTACAAAGAAAAATTGCTAAAATTAAGAGACTAAGGCAGGCACAATTATGATTCCCCCTCACTTGTTATAATTGTTTGCATATTTCAAGGATAATTAAAGACTAAATCAATCTTAAAGATTACATAAATCAATTTAATCAATGAGGCATTAGTCACCATAATATGAGTCAGATCCATGGAAACTTTGTTCACTGATCATGTCATGTGCCAAATAACATTTGATTACATTTCATATGACTAAATGTAATGATATTGAATGTTTTATGTATATGCACACAAACAGAATGCTTGACAAATAAACATTAAGAGTACATTGCACTCTAAAAATGTTCTTTATTTCCCTGCTGCATAAAGTTCTCTGCAGTGTGAATGAAATTCATTAGAGGCATTACAGTTACAGAATTCACTTTTATGAGCTGAAAGTACACATCACACTTTAAGCTTGCCTCACATGCAGTTGAACACTTGCCTTAGTTTACAAGCTGAACGTTGCAAAAATATGACTTCAAAGTTTTAGAATTGTTCAAAAATGTACTTGATTTTCCAATCACTTGAAAGGGAAGTATAAATTTTATCACTCTTTTCCCTTCCTGGCTCCCTGCCATGATGTTCGTGGAGTATACTTAGCAAGCTTCACCCTGTCTGAAGACTGTAGAGTTATGCTGTTTTCTCATACAGTACAGTTTGATGTGTTTCTCACGAAAGGTCACATGGATGCACCACTAGAGTTAAATGTGCCTAACCAGTGTTCCAGTGAGACGATTTGTGACAAATGACAAGTCAATGTACCATCAAAATTACTGTGGAAACTGACATTTTGAGGTAAGTCCTACCTATTTTTCCTTTAAATAAACTATAAATAAATATCTCAGAAAGGTAATAAGCATTTAATACATGTTTGCAAATGAATTACTGTATTTTCCGGACTATAAGTCAAACCTTTTTTCATACTTTGGCTGAAGGTGCGACTAATACTCCAGAGCAACTTATATGTGAAATTATTACAGATAATTCTGTTCGTCATCATAAACATAATTTCACATGTTTGTTATTTTTACACTCACAGCCACAAGAGGGCACTCTTGGCTTGGATACCAGTACCTGCTCAACCACCATTGAAGAAATATCCCAAAAAAGAAAATCCTATTCTGCGGATTACAAGCTGTAAATAGTGAAATATGCAGCAGAAAATCAATCAGGAGAAAGAAAGGAGTGAACGAGAAACTTGTGAGGGAATGGAGAAAGTGAAGATTATTATTCCTGCAATGAAGAAAACAAAAAAAGCTAATTGCAGGCTAAAAGCTAGATGGTCACAGCTAGAAGAACAAGCTCGCCCATGGGTTCTTGAGCAACGTGCTTCAAGGAGAGGCTTGTCAAGGAGATGCAGTTGCGTCTCCACATTTAGGTATTTGTCAAGGAGATGAATATAAATGGCTCTGCATGAGGATTTTCTTGGTGTTACCGCTTCATACAACACAACCACCTCTCTATCAGAGCGAGGAGCACAACATCACATAAACTTCAAGCAGATTTCCAAGCCAAGGTAGACAGTTTCCATGAGTTTGCGACTTATACTCCAGGACAACTTGTATGTTTTGCTTTTTGTTTCTTCTTCATTCTGCATTTTTTGGCCAATGCGACTTGTACTCCGGAGCGATGTATAGTCCGGGAAATACGGTACACTTTTAAAAATAATTTGAACACATATTGAACACAAAATATTTAAAATTTGAACATACCAAAGAACAATCTGCATAATTTATTAAAAAATAAGATAGTTGTGAAAATTTACACAAACATGAAAAGAATGTTTGGAATATTGAAATAGTTGTCTTACCGTTCACTGGTGCAGGCACTGCACTCCTGTGCCCGTGTATCATATCCAACCACCAAACCTCGGCTCTTTAGATCAGGGAAACATTTAGCCAAGTATGAATACATCCCCTGTAATGAAATTGCAAATGTGGTTATAGCATGTAGTTTAGTGAATACTCAGATTGGTTATCAAAGGCCAGCCACGTCTCTCACCGTCTATGGTGAGAGGCATGTAAAAGAACTATTGCTGACTTTCGTAAAGAATGGCTGCATAGCCGTCAGTGTGTTTCGGTCCCCTGCTAAAGGGTTGTGTCAGGAAGGGCATCCGGCGTAAAAACCTATGCCAAATCAAACGTGCGAATCATTCACTGTGGCGACCCCTGAAAAAAGGGGGGGAAGCCGAAAGAAAATAATCATCATTCTAGCAAAACAAAAAAAATCCCACATTGTAAAAGTACAGTGGTGGTTTCTTAAGTTATCGAGTTTAAGTAAATAGGCACATAGGAATGATTCCCTGACTTTAGTGTATACAGAAATAAAAAAAACACATTTTATATGCATGTTTTTTTATCTGGTGTGACATTTTTATTGTACAGTACCCTATTTTAATGTACAGATGCATCAGATGTTTACATGCACTCATCCTGCTAAAATTGGGCTTTTAATAAAAATTTCTCATGCCTTTTCATTCTTCCATAGAAAATATAAACACAACATACAATTATACAAATACCGGTAGACACATTTAGATTAATTTACTGGTCCTGAAAACTCCAACCAGTCTCTCCCCTAAGGTCCTTCTCGGTTTCTTGATCATGACTCATTAGAGCTGATAGTTGCTCTATGCCAACATAAAAGGGTTTGTTTGACAGCATTCACTAGGCTGAACAATATACAGTACAATGAAAGTCCATCATGGTTAGCAAAGATCTGAGAAAAAGAATCATAGATTTACATTTAGTATAGCCAGTAATGTCCCTCTGATTCATTTTTAAACCCTTTTTAAAATCACCAGTTCACACAGCTGTGTATGCAAAACACACAGTTTACACACACAATATTTTGAATGAAAAAAAAATTCGGCTTTCATATGATATGGTGAATTCTCTGAAGGTATTATCATCCTTAAACTCATTATTAAAGATGTGTAGAGGTGTGTGTTGACCATGTCTTCTTAGCAGAGTTATAATCTTACAAATGTTTATGGAAGGTTAAAAGCCTGAGTCAAGAAATAAAGCATAAAACAACAGTAACTCTGTCCTTTACACGAAAAGCATCATGGTGGATTCAACTCTATAATAGGCAATGGAAGGTAGCTGCGTCTTTCCTCCTCGGCAATGGGATCCCTGTCCAAGACGGTGCTTAAGTGAAGGCGACATAAACGACAGCTCAGTTGTTAGCCAATGGGAGGCCAGCGGGGTAAGATGTTTGAACATCACTGATGGGAAAGCAGCTCGTGCATTGTTTGAATGGTTGAATGGCACGTTTTAATGTTTGAATGGTGCGTTTTGAATTTTTAAGAAGGCACTTTCGTAACGTGAACTTGTTTTGTACCCTGAGACAAAAATTTTAGGAAAATGCTTTTCGTAACCTGAATTTTTCATTTGGCGAGACTTTTGTAAGGTGAGGTACCACTATATACTTTGTAAGCCTCTAATTTTGCTGTTTTACTGTGTAAAGCTTTGCGACAATTTCAATTGTAAAAAGCGCTATACAAATACAACTGAATTGAATTGTCCACCAAGGCCAAATAGTCCATCAACCAAAACCAAATATTTATATGTGCTCTGGATAATCACATCCTAGGATATCAGCTCATATACAGTAATGTCACAATATATATATATATATATATATATATATATATATATATATGTAACAAAAATAAAAGGACAGGACAAAGACTTTCTATTGAAACTCCATTTATCACTACAGATCTGTTTCGAGGGGTGGTGAAACCATCCTCTCTCTTCAGGTGATTATAGAAGAATTAGAATTATAGAAGAATAGAAGAATTCTTCTATAATCACCTGAAGAGAGAGGATGGTTTCACCACCCCTCGAAACAGATCTGTAGTGATAAATGGAGTTTCAATAGAAAGTCTTTGTCCTGTCCTTTTATTTTTGTTATTTGCTCTACCAAAAAGTATTGAGCACTCTCCTATGGAAGGATCTACTCAGAAAATCCCCTATATATATTTGTATATATAAAAAGAAAATCTAACTTATGTAACTTGGTTGTACAATTATAACTTGATCCAAGCTGAAATATTTCATGATAAAACAATTTTTGACTTATAGGTTGGGACGGGGCAATTGGGGCTAGTAATGGGTAACAGTAAAACTTTATTTATTGCGATTTGAAAGATGCCAACAGGTAATCATAATCATCATATGATACAAAAGCAATATCCGGAAAAACCCTGGCCTGATATATGAGGGAGCTCGAGATTGAAAGCAAATACATTAAAAAATTATTCAAATGTTTAAAAATAAATGTTTTTTTCAATATTTCACCCAAGATCTTAAATATTTCACTCTCTGTGGTGCATAATATCATTCAATAAGTCAAAAAATAAAGAATTTAAGTGCATAAGCGGAAAGCCGCAAGCCTAAAAAATCCTGTGATCTCTGGCAGCTTGGCATCAATAACCATTTATTGTTGAACCTTGTCAAGCAGTACATCTAAAAATATTACTTTTAAAACATTACTGCATCCAGATGTGCCATCAATTATTGGGCTTTGAGGCATCTGGGATGAACAAACAATCAAACAGTGGAAACATGAATTAGTAAGAGGAACAAGTATTCAAAGTCTTTGTTGGATGCAACACACAATCGGTTATTGTATGGTATCATGTCAAAAGTAATACAGTCATGACTGCCGTTGTACTGTCTTACTGTTTCTGCTCAAGTCAAATATTACTCCAGTTTTAATTTTAATCTAGCATCCCAACTTTTTTCAGATTTTTGGTTCTATAAGTGAAGTCAAACCTGTGTTGATTGGATGACAGTGAGATCATTGACACGGGAAAACCCAGCTCCCATGGCTGCTCTTAGTCCAGCTGTTCCAAAAGCCATTCGTGAGCACAGCCTCCGCCTCAGTTCCTCAACACGGGATTCCTGGACCAGGCTTTTAATCTGGGCCTGTGTTGCTGCATTCTAACCACACCAAAAAGAAGCATACATTGAACACTTTCAAAGCTAGTTTTGAAACGTACTTAGATTTTTACGACATCATTGCAGAATTACAAAACTTATTTATTTTTGTTTTGCCCGGTAAGTGTTTATATTCCTTTAGTCATAAAGAGAGCAAACCTTTGTTTATTAAAAGAAATTATAAATACAGATATATCAGCAAACCTGAAACCAACTAAAAATCTAACACAGACCAAATACCAACCCAGATTTAAGATCAATATTTCCATTATCATTTAAACTTTATAATAACTTTAAAAATTTGACCAAGTGTGAGGACTCACTTTAAAAGCAGAAAAACAGATAGTCATAAAAAGTTCTGAATGCTTCTCTCTCATAAGAAATAATCCTATTACCATAAAAGCTTTACTAGTATTAAATAAATTGTACTATAAAATTTAGACATTTTACACACCTTTCAGGTGGTGCATAGGACTTGTACGAGTTGAAACCTATTTTACTACAACAACATAAATACAACATGCTAATATGTACAGAAAAACCCTCCCCCCACCCGCAAATCCGGGAAATCCACAAATTATTGAAGTTTTAAAACCATATGTATGATATTACATATGCTAATATATGCTTCCTAAACACATTTTATAGATAATCTTATTAATACAGTAATAATGTAGTAAAATGTAGTAATCATTAAGTAAAAACTTTTTAATTTTGTACTGTGATAATATTTCTGAATAAATAAAGCACTTAGGTTCCTTACCAGAAGCTACAGAAGATGCAGGGCGTTTGAGTGGCATCATAGGGCTTAAATAATAATTAAAAACACACTAAAAAAATTGAATTCGCAATTCAAGCAATCACATTGATAACATGTGCGTGAAAGAGAAAAAAGAGGAGTACACATCATCTGCAACCGATCAACAGGAGGTAGAAACAAAAGCTCTCAGCCATTGGCTAAATTTGAATCACGTGCCAGTAATATCGTGATGATGCATATGTATAATTTGCCGGACAGTATGGAAACAAAGCATGTTCCCCCGAGTCATACACTCTCCTCCTGGCATGTGTATGACTCGGGGGAACATGCTTTTTTGCCATGGTAAAAAAGGTAAAGCCTGTTGGGTGTTTTACACCCGAGCCTAGTGGCTCATCATTTTTGCCATACTGTAGTAGAATTGTGTTTTTTCATTATATTATTATTTAATGCTTTATTTTTAATGTTATGAAAGATAACATGTTATGCAGAGGTGTATTCATAATTTTATTGACAAATAATACTATTTATAGTATTATAATGCTGGGGGGGCGTGAATTATTAATAAACCCAACAGACTTTACCTACCTACTATATTGACTTATAAGTCTTTTATAATGAATTTTTCATGATACAAGTTTTGATTCCACCAAAAATTTGCCCCATCAACAAGCAAAATTTTGATTTACGAGCTCTCCTGGGGGAAATGACTTTTTCAGTCCGATTAGCCTTATATTCTTCCGCTTGTGTTCCTTTGCACTCCGAGAACGCTTTGTGCTGTGCTTCTCAATTATTTTCTGTGATGCCCCCTATAGAAAGGAAAAAAAAACATCTCCTCCAGCACCCTGCGCGCAACTATAAATAGTGTTTACTGCACTTCATATTGTTTGCTCGGTGCTTTTCCCCTACACCATAGGGAACATAGCAAGCCACTGCCACCTAGTGTAATTGCGCTTCCCCTATAGTTGGTGGCACTGGCGCTCTCACTGCCACCTATTGTAGAAGATACGCAATTACACTTAATTCTGGTACAGTATGGCAAAATAACATGTTCACCAGGGTCATACATGCACCCCTGGTATCACACCGTGCCCCATCATTTGAGAAGCACTGGCCTTGTGGGAGCTCACCATGAGCCTTTCCTTGCTGGCATTCGTAGCATGCACATGCACAAAATTCTCCTCCTCCTCCATTACGCACCACTTCCCGCCTGCCTATGTGACATCTTTGCCATAGTCGATAATCAGAATGGTTAGTTGACTTATTGTTTATTCTTGTTTTATTGTTATTTATTATTAATTATTATTAATTGTTAATGTACATGTGTTATTATAAAATATTTGTTTTTATATGTTTATCTTCAATATATTGGGTCAAATATATGTTTGTGTCAGGTTATATGAGTTTGGGATGGGGTTGGAATTGAATAACTGGTTTTCTATTATTTCCTCTGGGAATTTTTGTTTTATCTAATGAATATTTTGCTTGCCCGCGGAGCGAATTCATTTCGTAAGTCAAGGAACCACTGTACTTATTTCCATTCAGAGTTGGGCTCATTTCTCACTGATGTCTTGATGAGGGGAAAATTGAACCACTCTAATAAGCTTTTTTTTAAATAAAAGATGATCAAAGAGTATGCTTCAAATAGCAGGGGATCACACTGCTAAGCCTTCCAAGGAAAGTTTACTCTGAGATGTTGAAGCGGAGGCTACGACCAATTTCAAACCTCAGGTGCAGTGTGGCTTTCATCTTGGTCACAGAATAGTGGTCCAGATCTTTATCCTTGCACAATTAGTGAGGGGGTCATGGACGTTTGACCATCCAGTCTATATGTGTTTTGGGGACCTGGAGAAGGCCTACAATCATGTCCTCCAGGGGATACTGTAAAGAGTGCTGGACTATAGGGTACCACCAATTGTGACTTTATTTGGCTGTTATGGGAGGTATCTAGTTTTCTATATAAGCTGGTACACAAGAAAGAAACTATCATAAGTGGTATGGGGCAACCAGATGTGTGGCAAGCGAATGAGATTCCATTCTACCTTAACCTGATTAGAGTTCGTATATGATGTATTTTACAGACTATACGTCGCTCCGGAGTACAAGTCGCTTTGGCCAAAAAATTGCAGTAATAATAATCTCCGCTTTTCTGTCCTCTTGTTGACTTCTTGCGGTTGTGAGTGTAAAAATAAATGTGAAATTATGTTCGTTATTATGACGAACAGAATTATATAATAATAATTTCACTACCTGTATGTGGAGCTGCAACTGCACTGTTGACAAGCCCCTCCCTGCAGCACGTTGTTCAAGCACCCTCGTTTTTCTAGCTGTGGCCATCTAGCTTTTAGCCTGCGATTAGCTTTTTTTGTCTTCTTCATTGCAGTAATAATTTTCCGCTTTTCTCCAGTTTCTCGTTCACTCCAAGCTGTCTTTCTGCTGCTCGATTACCATTTTCTGCTGCATATTTTACTACTTTCAGCTTGGAATCCACAGAATAGGATTTTCTTTTTGGGGACATTTATTCAGTGGTAGAGGAGCACATACTGGTACCCAAGCCTAGAGTGCCCTCTTGTGGTTGTGAGTGTAAAAATAGCAAACGCATGAAATTAGGTCCATCATGACGAACAGAATTAGATGTAATAATTTCACATTTCAGTCGCTCTGGAGTATAAATCACACCTTCAGACAAAGTATGAAAAAAGTGCGACTTATAGACCGGAAAATACGGTGCTACTCTAGTGTTCATTTTCTGTAACCGCCTAATTATCTGAGGGACTTCAAAAGGAAGGCTTTCAGCCATAAGCAGCATATGGTCCTGTGGGACTCACTCATGGGTTAAACCCACATTGTATTTTAATTTATTTCCAAGTTCATTTTCTGAAACCGCTTAATCCTAATTAGGGTCGCAGGGAGGCTGGCGCCCATCCCAGTTACGGACGAGGGCAGATTACACCCTGGACAGCTTACCAGGCCATTGCAGGGTGGAATCACACTGATGGCTTTGCAGCCTTCTCTTGTCGAAAGTCAGCAATGGTTCTTTTACATGCCTCACACCATAGACAGTGCGAGACATGGCCGGCCTTTGATAACCCAATTAGCTGCACTGGGGGACAGTGACAACCCGTGGAGAGTGGGGTTTGAACCCCCAACCTTAGCATCAGTGATCCAGCATCACCTTTATCACCAGGCCACCACTGCCCTATACTACTCTATTAAAACGAAAAAGGGATTATTTTTCCAATTTATTTTTCCATTTTAAAGTAAGACAATGTTGGCAATGCCCCTCCAAATGAATGTTACAAACGGTGTGTCAGCCATTTTGATTCAAGCATTATCCACCTGGTATTATGTCTATCATTCCTGAGATAAGTACGTCAATCAGATTGTTCTATTCCCATGTAGCATTTTTACCAACTGTCTGTGTGTTCTGTAAAAAAACAAGGACTCATGAACAGAGTTTCAGAGACACATTTTGAATGAAAATCACCGATGTAACCGGTTTTAAAATAAATGAAGGCTTTTATAAAATACCATCTGCTTCAGGGCAGTTTCTGGGGGGGGGATTATGGAATTAAAAATGCACACAGATCTCGTAAACACAAATGCTGGAGCTGTCACTTGATTCATTTCATACAACTGATGAATGTTGAAAATTGCTTTTTCTAAAAAGCCGTAATGCAATTGTTTATTTGATCTTGCAATGCTTACTATGTCAGTTCACTCAGTGTGTGCATGTAATCCGCTGAAACCCAAATATGCTGCTGCAGCTGTATTTCCCAGCTATCAGACTGCTGACTCATTTAAATGTCTGGCTTGAAGCTTCATGTAAAAATACAAATACTGTATCTGTGTTTTTTTTTTTTTTTTTTTTACTTGAAATTAGACTCTGCATGTAGCAGGACATTCAGAAGCAGAAATCTTTTATATATATATATATATATATATATATATATATATATATATATATATATATATATATGTATATATAAACTGTAGTTTACACATCCACATGGCCCATCTCAATAATCAGCCATCATTTTCACCTCAATATACAGTGTTTAGGGAAAAAGCCTAACAAAAGAAGCAAAAATTTTAAATGAAGCACAGCTAAAGTTTTAGGATATGTATTCTAGCTTTCAGACTACATCAAGAGAGCCTTCACTGCAATGAGCCAACAGTTAGTATCCATATAAAAATACTGACCACTGCTGAGAAAGAACATAATTAGAAAGTGAATGATGTCATATTCTAAATTAGTAAGACTGCCATTTGGATCTCTGTGAGCTCTGTACAATATAATTCAACAGAACTCTATGGAGATTAGGTTGATTTAACTATTGCACCTTGTGTTTAAAAAAAAAAAAAAAGGAGGGAATAAAAATGGGGAGCCAGATTCTGAGATACAGGCACATTCAACTTCTCTATAAAATACAGAAAATACTGTACACTGCCTGTGTCAACATACACTCCTGCTATTTTTAATTACGCAATCTTTGAACCTCTACCTTTATTTCTATTTTATTGATTTATAGTTCGAGCTCTGATACCATTTAAGCATCATGTGTAAACAATGCTGTGACAATAAATCCAAATCATTAATTCTCACATGTCGATCACAATCTGCCCCAAGTTTCACTTATACCCCATTTCACTTCCCACGCATAAAGGAAAAAGTCTGGAAATCAAAAAATCGAATGAAAATATAATAAGATGAAAACTAACCTTATCCCAGCTGAGCCACTGATTTACTAGTTTGTCTAAGCTGGCATCTCCAGTGTTCAGTAGACGGTTGGCGTTCCCATCGAGGTCCTCATTTGAACACATACTGTACTGACTGAAACGCAAGTGTTCGCCCAAATGTTTTCTTTCCGATATCCCTTCAGTTCGACTGAATGTTACTGTAGCCCATACAAGCGTTCTGTAGGATTACAGACTCAAAACATTCCGACATTTGCTGCCTAACAACCTTGAAACCTTAAACTGAAATTATATACAGAACCGGCAGCGAGCAGCTCGAGATTCTCGAATAATATCGCGAGACAATTTTACCACGAGGCTTCAGTTCGATTACGTCTGTTCGACTTGGAAATAAATTAAAATATAATGTGGGTTTAACCGACGGGTGTGTCCCACAGGACCAAGTGCTGCTTATCTGTGAAAGGTTTCCTTCTGAAATCTCTCAGATAATAATAATAATATTATAATATTATAATAATAATACTGTAATAATAACAGGCACGTTAAATAATAATAATAATAATAATAATAATAGGGCAGTGGTGGCCTGGTGGTCAGGTGCTGGATCAGTGATCCCAAGGTTGGGGGTTCAAGCTCCACTCTCAACGAGTTGTCACTACCCCCCCCCCCACACACACACACACACACACACACACACACACCCCCAGTGCAGCTAACTGGGTTATCAAAGGCTGGCCACGTCTCTCACTGTCGATGGTGTGAGGCATGTAAAAGAACCATTGCTGACTTTCAACAAGAGCAGCTGCATAGCCGTCAGTGTGTTTCCTGGCAAGCTGTCCAGGGTGTACTCTGCCCTCGCCCGGAATCGGCTGGGATGGGCGCCAGCCTCCCTGCCACCCTAATTAGGATTAAGCGGTTACAGAAAATGAAATTAAATTAAATAATGATGGTTTAACCCAGGGATCACCAACGTGGTGCCCGTGGGCACCAGGTAGCCCGCAAGGACAATATAAGTTGCCCGCGGACCTGTTCACTGCTATTTTTAGGACAGGCCCATTTTTAGGACAGCGCCACTCTCCATTGAGCTGCATATAATTTTTTTGAATATATTTTTAAATCAAGTCAATATCTTCACATAGATGAATATCATTAATTATTAATAATAACATCTAATTAAATCTAATTAAATGTAAATTGAGCAAATTTGTAATTTCAGAGGTGTGTATCGACCTAGTAGCCCTTCGCATTAATTGGTACCCATGAAGTAGCTCTCAGTTTCAAAAAGGTTGGTGACCCCTGGTTTAACCCATGGTTGTTTCCCACAGGACCAAATGCAGTTTATCTGTGAAAGCCTTCCTTCTGAAGTCCCTCAGATGATTATGATAATAATAATAATGAGATATATTAAACAATAAAAATATTATTATTATTATTATTATTATTATTATTATAAGGTAGTGGTGGCCCGGTGGTAAAGTGTGTTTCCACCCTGCAATGGCCTGGCGAGCTGTCCAGGATGTACTCTACCCGTGCTCAGAGTCAGCTGGGATGGGTGCCAGCCTCTCTGCAACCCTAACTCGGATTAAATGGGTATAGAAAATGAATTAATTTCTATTCTTATTATTATCATCATTCATTTATTCATTTTTAAAGTTGCTTAATCCAAATTAGGGATGCGGGGAGGCTTATGTGCATCTCAGCTGAGCAAGGGCATGGTACTCTCTAACAGCTCACCAGGCCAGGCCTTTGCAGGGCCTTTCACACTTATCTTAAAGTTATTATTTTTAGTAATAATAATAATAATAATAATAATAATATCAGACAGGACAATTACTTTTACAAAATTATAATGTAATCTTGGGACCAGCTTATATAATGACGAGAAACTGCTTTGTTCTAGGCAACAATGTTTGTCTTGCGCTCTTGCTATTGTTTTCGCTCATGTGACACCATTACATGTAATCCATTACTCTCTACACCTCCAAATGATTTGCCTGCAATTAGCATTTCCTAATTAACCTCAAAGTCTCAAAGGGGGATGTGAAGGCCTATACACAGCCCTGAGAATCCCACTAAAGGCCCTATGTTGTGTTTCCACAGTGACCCACCGATGAAACACTCTAGAAAGCATCCATGTCATTAACAAAAAGCTCCTATAATTTTTAAAACATTGACTACTAACAGATGAAGAGATTATCTCCTTACAGTGGCATCTGCTCAGAAGTGGGGTGTATTAGAAAGTGAACAGTCAGTTCTCAACGATCATGAGCTGGAAGCAGGTACAAATAAGCAAGCATCTGGATGTGAATGATATGAGTCACAGTGTGACAGTAAAATGCCTGGGTTTATTAATTTTAATTTTGAACGTGCTCAATACCTACCAAAGATGGTCCATGGAAGGACAATTGACAAAAGTATGATGGGTGCCTGGGGATCACTTCATGCATTAAGACATAAGAACATTATCTAAAAGGAGATCCCAATTTAGAATCACTTTCAAATTATTATTCTTAATTATTATTAGATTCTGCTCCAAAGAATGTGCCACCAATCAGTAAATAAACCCAAAACCAAAAATAGGATGAACTAGAAGAGGGACTATCTATAAGCCAGATTTAGTATAAAATAAGCTGTAGTTAAAGTCCATTGTTTAAAGGATTTGTAATGTTTCAGTACTCAGCATTTAGAAGTAATCTCATTAGACGAGTCATATTTATTAGACATAAGACAATTTAAAATCAAATTTGGCTGGTTTTTACCTTTTGGCTTGCTCGGGGCAAGAACTAGACTGTAGCAGTATTCAAATTACTTCACATGTTTGTTTCTTCAATGTTTCATTGCATGAGGCACATCAAGCCCTACAATTATTCGGAAATTCAAGCAATACAAAGTCTGATATAATGGCATTATATGTTTTAAATATATAAATATGGAAAGCAGAGAATTTCTTCTGGGAGATTAGGGCATCAAACTGAGAGCAAAATGTTTCAACTTTTAAGTTTATACAAAACGCTTAATGATAAATTTGGCTAATGATTTAATACTATAAAAGTCATCATAGGACACTCACTTTTTATGAAGTCATAGATAAACAAGTTTTAACAGTGATCAGCAGAAATGATCAAGCTAATACTTAATTGTTTGTTCTGGAGTTCTCAATCACCTAACTCTGACTTCATGCTTGGGTTAACACATGATGGGCTTATGCATTAATATGGAAAAATTAACTTATGTGATTTTTGCATATGGCTGCAATGTAATGGAGTGAAAAATTTATCATGGGATACATTTACATGTTGTTATTTAATTAAATCTTATTATAACGTGATACTTATCATTGAAAATTGTGTCAAAGTAGTCCATTAATACCTCTTTGACTGTACAACTTTAATGCTCTCCAACCATGTTTATTTGTTGGAGGGGTTTTGGTCACAAGGGACTGCATGTGCCTCTTTTGCTTTTGCTGTGGAATGTGAATTGTTTTTGCTGACAAAGTGTCTCGTCCACCCCATCAGCGCCATTGCATGTATACATTTAAAAGTTAAGCTATATCAATACAAAGGTAATGAATAACAAGAAACAAAATTAAGGAATATTCACACTTCGGGTAATCATGGTATAGGGTGGGTTTATGTTAGAGGCATAAAATATAAACAGAAACACAAGTAAATATGTGGTGACAATTTACATTGTGTAATACAGTAATAGATTGAATACACATAAAGGCTAATTACCAAAAATGAATTATTTATCAGTATACTATGTTCTATTCCCATTTCTTTACTTCTAACATGTACTGTATGCTTGTGCATTGAATATTAATTATCTTTAACCACTTGTTGAATTGCTTTAGATGTTTATTTAATTTTAGTGTTTCTGAATAAAATGTAAGAGTGAATTTCCTACTAAGCCTCTGCCACCCACCCACCCCTCCCATCTATGTGTGTAACAGTGTATAAATGGAGTAGCATGATGTAAACAGCTATGAAACTGGAATTTATAAACTATAGCTTAACAACATGAAAACCTTAGCATTAATCATCTGTACTATGCTGCTGCTGACAGCTACCAAAGGTAAAACACATGTTTTCTGTAAAGGATCATATGCTGCATATTAGGATAAAATTATACTGTATTTGTTTAAGTGAAATGTTTTCTTTATTACTACATTAACTGAATGATGGTTGTTTTTCAGCCAGTGATACAGATGTGCATGGCTACAAATGTGGCTATCGAGGACTTTGCAGAAAGCACTGCTATGCCCAAGAGTACATGGTGGGTTTCCATGGATGCCCTCATGGCTACAGGTACAACACATGTATTTGCATACAGGCAGACAACAAAAGCCAATATTTACTTACCTTTGTATTAACCACATTGTTAATCAATTTTAACTGCATTCATGTGTGCTCTTTTCCAGGTGCTGTGCTTTGAGATTTTAATACCTAATGACCGAATCCATTTCTGAACAAGCATACATCCTACATCTTGCTTGTTTACAATATCTATATGTTGATTTTAATCAATCTTGTAATTTAGGTTTCTCCGAGTCAATCAGGTGATGAATAATTAACATTACCTCTAAAAGAGGCACATGGCATAGCCGTTAGCATGTCCACATCACAACGAAAGGCCTCGGTTCAATTTACAGGCTCAGGCATTTCTGCTTGGGGTTTGCATGTTCCCTCTTGCTCATGTTGGTTTCCTCAGGGCACTCCGGTTTCTTCACACAATCCAAAAACATGCACAGTAGGTGAATTGGTTGTTTTAAATCTGCCCTCGGGGTGAGTGTTCACGGTTGTGTGTATTGACCCTGTGATGGCCAGGCAAGGTGTCCAGGGTGTACCAAAATCTTGCTCCATGTTGGCTAAGATGGGCTCTAGCTTCTCTGCAACCCTATTTCGAAATAAGCATCTTAGAAAATGAATGAATGAATCAATGTTGAAACATTAAAAATTATGGTCAAACATCCTTATAAAATTCACAGGATTCCAGTCTGTGGCAGTTACACGGTTTAAAAAAAAAAAAATAGAGTAAAGTTAAGAAAATTAAGAAAGAAAAGAAATCCACTTATCCATCAGGGTAGCTGGAGCCAATTGCAGGTGACTTCAGGCAAGAAACAGGAGTACACATGAAGAGGTCAGCAGCAGATCGAACACAAGACAACTATTCACACCAATGGACAATTTAGAGTAGCTGCTTACCTAACGCATCTTCGGACATGTTAAAATAAATGGCATGAATGGCAATGAAAAGCAGAGTAAAATATAATAGAAAATGACACATTTTTATTTAAATTGCATTTTTTTGTTTGTTTTTGACAAACAATGGCACAATAATAGCTAACCCAAAAAACTTAATGACAAAGATCATCTGTGTAACTTTGCAACTGAAATTCAAATAAAATTGCATCCAAGTGTGCAATTCTGACCCTTATAAAATAAATATGTCTAAAACATTGATTTATAATTAATGAACAAAGCCATAAACTGTGTGTAATAATCTGTACTCTCTTTCATAGTTTGTTCTGGGTCCCTCTAATGACAAGGTATGGAGAGAGTAATAGAACACAATTATTTAATGTAGCACTTGACTGCCTCTCTATCACAACAAGAAGTCTGGTAGCTTACATATACATTTTGTATTTGAAGAGTTTATTACAATGTTTTAACGATCTGTTTGTAGCAGTGAGAAAAAAGATTTCGCAGTAATTCTAACTGTCTGAATAAACAAATCTAAATTTTCCAGGAAGGTAAAAAGACCCAAGAAATTGCCTCCAATTATTTTAATGAGTCTTCCAAAATTGTAACAACAAAAAAAAAACAAAAACAAAAGAAAAACAAACCCACACAGAGTCTGTAATGCAATATACCAGACATCAGCACCATCCTTAATATATGCTGCTTATGAAAGATATTCCTTAGCAGAATCTATTAATGAAAATCATTTTGTGACCAATAACTTGTTCACCATCAGGAGGATCAAGCCTTCATAACAAGGAATCAGTGAAAAAGTTTTCACTGATTCCAAATTTTAAATTTATTCTCAAACAGAACAACTAACCCTTAAATATTGACACCAATTGAAAAAATTATACCATGAAAATCTTTAGACAAATTTCTTTAGTGAAGGCTAATGTCTCCCAAATCAGTGTGTGCTGGGCCTATGCTGGTACACTGAGGTTCTTCTCAAATTTATTTAATTTTCTTCTCCATGGCCAATGTGTCATGAAGCTTTGACACACACCTTTCATACTGGTCCATCACCAATGTTCCATTTTCATCAAAGAATGCACCAACTGACTTGGTGAACTCAGTTACCCGAGACTGCTTGGTTTTTCCATCTGTAAAGGATGCTTTCAGTGTGTACTTATCATCAAACCTACAAAACATAATTTCACCAATTAGAACACAGTTTGAAGTACATATGCAAAATCTGTGAAGATATGGGAGTTAAGGGTTTAAAAAACCTTTTTAGGCTTGATGAAAGTTGCCAGATGTGATCTGGGTCCATGCCAGTTGGGTCTTTTTGGACGGCAACAAGGAAGATGTTTTTTTCCTTGTAGGAAGTATATAATGTTAGGACACCCATCATTATGAAATACGTGTGGCGTCATTAAGGAAACAATTGAGGTACTGAATGTAGAGACAATTGTGAGAATATTTTCAGTTACACAACCCAAGAATAAACCGCAATTATTTCATTTATATAAGTTTAGGGGGGCAGTGGTGGTCTAGAGGGGGGCAGTGGTGGTCTAGTGGTATAGGGTGCTGGATCGCTGATCCAAAGGTTGGGGGTTCAAGTCCCACTCTCCACAAGGTTGTCACTGCCCCCCCCAGTGCAGCTAACTGGGTTATCAAAGGCGGGCCATGTCTCTCACTGTCTATGGTGAGAGGCATGTAAAAGAACCATTGCTGACTTTAGTAAAGAGTAGGCTGCAAAGCGTGTTTCTGTCCCTTGCTAAAAAAGGGTTGTGACAGGAAGGGCATCCGACGTTAAAAAAACAAAAAAAACAAAACAACTCTGCCAAATTAAATGTGCGAATCAGATGATTCGCTGTGGCGACTCCCGAGTAAAAGGGAAAAGGCTGAAAGGAAGACAGACATTTCATTTATATAAGTTTGGAGAACCTTTAGGAGGGGGAAAGATATGTAACGCTTTAGGCTATATCTACTATCCAAGTTTCAATAGAATTTAAATTTTAAAAGGTAATGCACAATGTAAATGCATATTCTTCAACAGAAAAGGATATGAAACAACACAACATGCCAGGACTGGTTTGGACTCTGGGAATGGGTGCAGGTAGTCCCAAATTAAGGCTACGATGGCAAAAAGGCAGGAGATGGTGCAAATGAAAAGACGTCCATCTACAAGGTTGAAGTTCTCAGCATACCCATACTTTTCAATGAGTACCTAGCAATAGGAAAGATGATGTGATTAAGCCAAGCATCAATAAAACAGAACCCAACAAAACGTGTTTCACCTGCCTTCTTCGCTGCATCATCAAGAGAATTCTTCACAGCTGCACCATCCCATTTGTCAATCTTGACTGGTTTTTCATCAATTCTCCACTGAAAACGTGCATATATTAACAGAATGCATTTCTTTGTCAGATTGTCATCTCTATTTACAAATTCACATACTGTATGCGCATTTCAAATACAGTACATTACATACTGTAATTGGTTCCCCATATCGCCCTTTCCGTGTCAGATCCAGTTATATAAAATGATTCAAATAAATTGCAGAGCAAGAAACTCAAGTACTGTGTAAGATAAACAAGAAATTCCACCTCACAATTTTAACCAAGTTTTGCATCACAAACAGTTATAAGCCGCTACCTTGTCATGGGGAAGTCCTGTACCTCATGACATTAAACCTTATTGTGAACTTAAACTGTAGTTTAAATAGGTATCGAGGTCTCCAGAGTTCATAGGGAATTTATATATCAGGTTTACTAAACTGTACCAAGATTTTTTAAAAAATCCAGAAACGAATGTTTTCCTCTTCAGGCTTCCGTTTTGAGTTGTTAGCGGTTAGCATGCTCACTGATGCACATCACTGTACACTCACAAACAAAACTCCGTGATTAAAGCCGTATTAAACAGATAAATTAAACATAAACAATTGAATCAACATTATAACGCGCATGTGAATGGGTTCCACACAACCTACGAAATACAATAAACAAGTCTTACTTTTTGTAGCAGACCATTCTTTCCATTCTTTGCAGCCATCTTTTCTCTTCCTGGTCATCCGTGTGACCTGTCTGACTCTGATTGGCTGATCTCATACGCCACGCAAGCACGCAACCAAACCACAGCACTGGGGGCTCGAGCTGTCTGATTTCTGCTCGAAACGTGTATCTGACGTGTTGCTCATTTTCAAATACTGTACATGTACTTCTCGGAACCAGGACTAAAGTGTAGACACTAATGAATATTTAATTTGATCCATTTATACACACACGCGCGCGCGCACGCGGCACATTCACATTCACACACACACACACACACACACACACACACACAAAGCAATTTATTGGACACAACGTCAGTTACACTGAATTTGCGAGACAAAATAAATTCGATGTTCTCATGAATGCATCAAAAATGGACTCAAATCGAAGAGCACAAAGAAAGGCACAGAACTTTCAAAAAAAAAATTTGTTCTAGCATTACTACTTTGAGTTATGGTGGAAAATGTATAGCTCTCTATAGGCCCTTTTGTGATTCTACGAATTTAACTTAGTATTCAGACATTGCTTCTCACTTATTTTCTGCCCCCCCCCCCCTCCCTCCATATTTGAGAACCAGTGCATTAAGACAATGTGAGACTTTATTGGCTGAAATGGGGATCCTTGTGAAACTGGTATCTCATGAATGTTATTTTCAAGAGATAAAAAATATACTTATCCTTGGAATATATTTTTTTATCATTATTTAGAGCTATTTTACATTTAAGTTTGAAATTCCTTGGAACTTAAGTGTTAAAATCCACCAAAATCTACCACACAGTAATAAACTTATCTGAGTGACAAAAAATTACTATGACCTGATGAATAATTTATTTGCAGATTTGGAGTTTTTGAACTCATCATTTTCCGAAGCAATGGTCATAGAGAAATTTACTTACTTACTTAGAGTTACTTAGAGGGTTTTCCAGATCAGGTCCTTTAAAGGTTCTCTTCTCCAGACTCATAGTTGAATACGTAGTCCTTGGTGAATCATCATGGAAGAATCACTGATTGGTCACAATGTCCTGATTAGATTGTGACATACTTTCCAGAACAGACAAAAGAGTTTCTCTGTTTTTGAAAAAAAACTGCAAGATTTCTAATAATAAATTTGCTTTTTATTGCTAGCTATAGCCCATGAAGTCCAGTAATATCAGCCAATCAACATCAAACCAGCCTCATAGTGTTTCCTGTGAAGGGCACGTACAGACACTGGACAGCATGCCAAGCCATAGTCCAATACTACAGTTGTCCACCCTTGAGTCCTGCTACAAAGTCCTCTTTCTGATATTTTATGACTTACGGCAAGAGTAGGCTACAAAGCCGTCGGCGTGTTTCCGCCCTGCAATGGCCTGGCATGCTGTCCAGGGTGTACTCTGCCTACGTCCAGAGTCGGCTGAGATGGGCGCCAGCCTCCCCACAACCCTAATTAGAATTAAGTGGTTCAGAAAATGAATGAATGAATCTACATGCATTCATGCCTCTTTATAATATACTGCATATAATTTTTTTTGACCATTCAAATACTAAAATATATGAACTAAAATACAGTACTTAAATTGAAATCGTAAGTTCTTTTCATTGTGAAACCAGGGGTCATTTATAACCTAAGAAAATCATGAAGAAACCCACACAAATGAGAAAAGAAAATAGTGTTTTATTTGGTATTTATAATTTATTGACCCCAATATTTCATTTATCTAAAAAAAAGTGTCCCCTTCCTTGTAGAAACAATAATATGTCAACTTGTGAATTTATGCAATATAAATTTTTACAAACTTTAACTGAATTGTACTGCTAATTACAGTATTATCATTGTAAAATTGATTTACTAATTGATGAACACATAATCCTGTGACATAATAATCATTACTGTTAAGCAGAAGAGTAAGAATAATTAATATTTTCCAAATGCAGTTCAAACATGCACGATGAGCACGTCCAATACGTTTAACAATCAAAGAGATCAGATAAGAAGGCTCGTTAATTACTGTGTTCATATACCTTTAATATACAGTCAAAACTCAAGCTTTTAAAATATTTAGAGCCCATACAGTATTGAACAGAAATGTAAAATATGTTTCATAAAAATAAAAGGGGATAAATTTCAGTAATGATGGAAAATTTTGGCACATGAATAAAACCTCACATTTTGTAGAATATTTTTTAAAGAAGTCTACAGTGATTAAATGCAATATGTGTGTGCTTATTCAAGAATATAGTGCAATATATAATTTTCATTAAAGATCAAGCTGGTCAAAACATTAGAAAAACTAAAAGAAAAAAACATATATTTAAAAAAATGCACAATGTGCAAACTCTATAGACATGGGGGGAAACTACACATATAAAATAAAGTGAAAGAAAAAAAACACCTTTCAAAGTACGATAATACAAGAACTCCCTTTAAGAGTACAGCAAATGTCACTTTGAGTTATACAAAAGGTGTTATAGTGCTATCCAAATCAATTTTATTTGACAAAGGCACTATAGGAGGCTCCTGGACAGAGACTCACACCCTTGACTATTCAAACTGTGCACTTAAAAATATTAGTCCAATTAAATTAAGAAGCATACAATTAATACTCAATTTACCTTTTAACATAATCTATTACAATTAGTCTAATCATGTACTGCATAAAAGCAATGCATTATTTTGAGTATTAGTAGCCCGCTCCATCCTAATTTGGATTAAGTCGCAAAGTAGTGTTTTGACTAAGAGCCAAAATAAGTTGAAAATGGCTTACCTGGACGAAAATGCAATGTCACCAAAAATGTAGCCTTCAAAGCATAATTTTCAACATGACCAAGTTCAAATATCTGTAAACACAATCTATCCACACTATAATACTTGCTTAATAAAGGGATCCATGTACAAGTTTTAAAAAAAAAAATTCCACTTATTTTTCTGATTTTCAAATAGCTTTCTTGTTTGCTTAGGATAAATCCTATTTCCGTATTCGACGTGATAAGCGCCCAGGGCTGGTTTTTGTGCTATTCATTTTGTGGTATCAACCAAATTACTTACATGAGAGCTGAAAAGAAACCGAGAAAACAGTATAAATTAAAAAAGAAACACCCCTTACTTTTCCCTCCCAATGCTGTTCCTTGAAACATTTTCCCGGAAGTAAAATCGAACCAATCAACACGAATGTCAACTTTAGCACATGGCCAGGAACGTCCTTAAATTTATGAAGTTAGTGAGCAGGAGAATCGGGTGAAAAATACTCGTCATCACTTTCTGATAGGGCCATATCTGGCTCATCACTCCATTCATTCAGAGCATCCCATAGTTTTGCTGTAGCAGTTTCTAATGGTTCATCCGTTGTTGGACATTTACCAAGAGAACACAGCAAAATATTTTCCTGGGTTTTTTTAAAGCACGGCGGAACAATCAAATGTGTTGTTACTGATTAACATTATAGACATTCCCCAGTGGCAGGGGGTCTTGAAATACCGTGTAAACTCACTTTTACAAGCAGTGAACGGTTACAGAGACTGTTCGAATAAAATAGGTAAGTTTGATCTACAATTTTGCACCCAGTACACATGGGCAGTAAAATCAAAAACACTGGGGGGGGGGGGGGGGGGGGGCATTGCAGCAGGACGCTTATTATGTCGAATACGGTATTTATATTCAGTACCATAATATTGTCCATACTTATGTAATCCAAGAAAGATTAACTGAATCATATAATGGTAAACCAATGAGAAGCCACAAAACAGACATGACTTGGTGTAAATATAATTCATTTGTTGCTAGGAAGACGCGAGGAAGGTTGCACTAATTGGTCGAGAGCCGGATTCATTTAGTTCATGCGATGGCGTCTCAAATGCCAACATTCGAAAAATGGTTCTGTAACTGCAATTGCTATTTTCTCAAAAGTAGCATTTCCTGATTAGTGACATACAAAGTGATGTAACTCAGTCAATTTTGATGCTATAATCATGTACAGTATTACGTATACCTAATTTTGAAGCAAATTATTTTTTTCAAATACGTCAATATCTCAGTATGTCAAATTCATTCATTCATTTTCTGAACCGCTTAATCCTATTTAGGGTCACAGGGAGGCTGGAGCCCATCTCAGCCGAATCAGGGCGAGGGCAGAGTACACCCTCACCAGGCCATCGCAGGGCAGAAACACACTACGCTAAGCAGCCTACTGTTAAGGAAAGTCAGCAATGGTTCTTTTTTCATGCCTCACACCATAGATGGAGTTTGATAACCCAGTTAGCTGCACAGTGACAACCTGTTGATGGTGGGGCTTGAATCCCCAACCTTGGGATCAGTGAATCTTATCATCAGTCATGCCCGGGAGTATGTCAAAATTCCTACTTAATTTGTATTTTGCTGGAGTGGGTCACATTTATGTTTATGCCCGATAAGAGCCTTACTGGAATTTTCTGGTTGTTGATTAGGCAATACAGTACTACATTAAAGCGAAAAATACTCATGACTAAGATTCTGCAATATTTTCAGTTAAGAAAAATATGTTATTTGGTAAATTTCATTGAAATATTATATAGCAATATGGATTAAAAAAAAAAAAAAGCGTTGTTGTCCAAGTCACCAAGACCGTTCTAAAAGACATCAGCATTCTCCATTCCTCAGATAACGTCAGACCAGTTTGCTGTTGTCTCATGTCAATAACTTGAATTAAAACTTCAATTAAAGTGTTTTATCTTCCTAGGAATCCTTCCTGACCGGCGTGGAGTACGAACTGATCTACCATCTAGACAAATCCAGGACCGTAGAAGATATTTATCAGAACTCATCCTATGTCTTTCTAATTTCTGGCTTTCTTTGTCAAACTGTCTTTGTAGCTTTAGTGCCAGTTCTCTGTCCATTCTTTCTTGATGGATCCGTTCAATATATAAATCATTTTGTCTATATTGTAAATCACAGCCAGCGCCGCTTTCCATCTTGGATATTTTTATCGCCTTTGTCTCTTCCAAATGTTTGGTTTTCTGGCTCCTCTTTTTGCCCCTTCTTGAGGTAGGTCTGTTAAGCACACAACTCTTAACAGTGGGCTCATTCCGTAGGTCCTGAAGATCCTCTATACCCTGATTATGACCTACTACCAGATGTTTGTCCATGATGGGTGATTTCAAGTTTTCAACTCGTCCTGAAGGGGAACAATGTGGTTCACAAGCACGGAACTGCTTGGGTGTATCACTAAGTCCTATTAATGTAGGACATGCATTTGCAGACTGTGATCCATCTTCTGTGATGCACTGATCAAAAATCAACTGGCGCTTATTATACAGTTTAGATTTTCCCTTCTGTTTTCTAGACAGGTTTGTACAAGTGCAATGTTGACCCTGCAAGCCTTTCTCCATGGGACCACAGTTACAGGATTTGTTTTCTTGGTCTTCTTCAGAGCTCTGTATGATGGTGTAATCATCTGTGACTGGACTGGTGATGGTCCCTTTGGACAAGAACTTGACACGTTGCCGATCTAGCTCAACCTGCTTCCACTTCTGCAGGATGCTCGGACTAGCTTCATAGCTGGTGCTTTTCTGCAGGTTGTGTGTCAGGTTCCTGGGTGTGGACTTTACAATTGTGGGTTCAAATAACCTGCCATCTGGGAGTCTCTTTGGTGGTGTGCATGGTGAACAAACTATGGGTTTAAAGTGATTCAGCTCTTCTGAGATGCTGTCGTTGCTCTCTGGGCTAACGGACCGCTCAGGTTTAGAGTGAGGCACTAAAGAGGATGAAGGAGAGGCCAGGATCGAACGCCAGTGATGCCGCTTTTCAAGAGGAAGAACCGGTGCTGAGAATGAATGGCTGTTCTCAGAGGATAGGAGTATTCCAGCATTGAAACTATGACAAATACTGCCCTATAGTGATGGGGAAAAAAGAAATCTTATTGTAAAACAACAGAGAAAAAATATACAAATACTCCCAATTTCAATAAAAAAATTGTGCCTACATATGAATATAAACTCTGATACGTATTTAGCATTACAACAATCTGAGTAATTGTTTTGCAGGTGTTAAATTGTGAAGTACTTTTTCTGGTAAAGAGAGGTGTGATTGAGCTCTGACTTTTCTTCCTCCTTCTTCAGAGTCAATACAGCTTTGGCTCCTTTGGATATTGATGTTGCTCAGACTGTACGAACACAATGATATGGTTTGGATATGAAACATTTCACACTTCCTCCACAAGAACTGTAGTATATAAAATCAAACATTTTTGATACATGTTAATCTTGTTAATAATACCCTTTGCATAAAGCTGGGGAAAACCTTGATCTGCGTACAAATGCTGATGTATGCCTGGTTTTCATCCTCATAGGTTCTTCATTCTCAGAGTCTGACAGCACCCCTAAAAACTGAAAAATACAAATTAATGTATGTTTTTGTTATAAATAAGGCTTCAATGATGAATAAGCTACAATCTTTTAATGCTTTGAGGTCAAATATTTTTCTACATTTATGGTATTTGGCAGACTCCCTTGGCCATCTCAGCTTGATATAGTACCAATTTGCCAACTGTCAAATTAAATTGTTTTCTGTGTTATCTGTGAGTGACGTAGTGGTTAGCACATCCACTTCACAGCAAAAAGGCCTGCGTTTGTTTCCCAGGCTTGTGTGTTTCTGTGTGGAGTTTGCATGTTCTACCCGTGGAAGTGTGGGTTTCCTCTGGGTCGTCTGGTTTCCTCCCACAGTTCAAAAACATGCTGAGCAGGAAAACTGTATGTTCCAAATCACCCTTAAGTATGAGTCTGAATGGTTACTTGTGTGGTGTGTGTGTGTGTGTGTGTGTGTGTGTGTGTGTGTGTGTGTGTGTGTGTGTGTGTTGGCCGTGTGATAGCCTGGCAAGCTGTCAAAAGGTGTATCCTGCCCTCGCACAGTCGCTAAAAAGGGCATATCACCAACCACTGTAGCAGGTTTAGACATATTTCTGATTTTAATTTTTGATTTTGACATAGAGGGATCCCTCGCTACTTCGCGCTTCAATTCATGCGGCTTCAGTGCATCTCGTTTTTTTTTTAAATAGTCATCGAATTAAAAAATAAGGAAATTAAGGAAGAATAAGGAGAAAAAGTTAAGGAAAATGCCACAAAATAATGCCAATTATGCAAAAAAAACCCAAACAAACAAAAATAAAAAAAACAACCCAAAACTCCCATCAAAACTACTTACATTTTTACTGTATGTGAGGTGTGCATCTGTGTGCATGCGCGTGTATATGTGTGTATTCATATTTTATTTTCATCTTATGCATTATTTTTGAATGTTTAATTGTTATTATAAGCATTTATAGGGTTGAATATGTATTTATTAATATTATATACACATGTACATGTACGTATACATCAGTCAGGGGGGGTTGATCCTACTTCGTGGAATTTGGCGGTCACGGAGTGGGGGGTGTTTCGGTCCCAATTAACCGCAGATGGGATCTCTGTACTATATTTAATTTAATTACTTTGTCTGCATTCAACCCATCTAAAGTGAGCACACACACTTGGAGCAGTGGCTGCCACACACATTGTAGGTGCTGGGAGAGCACGTGGGGTTAGGTGCTATGCTTCAGCTTCTAATGTGGAGAAGGGAAGGTGCTACTCTGTCCCCCAGCGATCTTTTGGTCCCAAAGTCGCTTCTCTAACCTGTCAGCTACGGCTGCCCCTTAAGCCGATAAATTAATTCCAATCCGGTGGTTGTAGATTGAGAAAAATGGCCAACTTAAGCTATAACCGTAATTTGACTGAACTGTGCATGTGAACTTGGTTTCCACACAGTGAAAAATAAAAGTATTGGTTTCTATACATTCTGCTTTTTTTCAGTTTTTATAAGTTCACAGATTCATTCTCCTCTAATGACTGTTTAATAGCTTTTAAAGCCTAGGCCTAAATGGACCTGGAACCTGTCCAAGGAACACTGAAAAAAAAGAATGCCAGATATACACCTTGGACAGGATGAAGCACAGACATGTAGCCCTTGTAACATTCAAACCTAGTACACCTACTGGACACTAAGGAACTCTACGGATACAGTAACCAAAGCTTAACCCTGAACACTGGAGCTTTTAAAAAGACAAAACAAACATACCTGAGAATTCTGTAATCCACTGTCCCCTTTCTTACGGCAGGGTAGCTTTTTTATTCTCTCTTCAGTTTCTTCATCCATTATCATCTGGAAGCAATGTTTATATCATTGTGATACTTCTAAAGTCAAGAATCATTCTCGCATTACACTATCTATATCATACACCTGAAGATCTCTTCACAATTGTGCACTGAAAGAGAGGTGAATATCACTGAATAGTCTCAGACACGGTAGACTATTCACTAGAAGACTAGGGGACTATTCACTTTACTGACATTCACCAAGCATCTGCCAAATAAGTGGTTTCGCATACACTACACAACAACATCAAAAACAAATTAAAACAAAAATTACAGACTATTAAATATGAAGAGGCAAATGTGCTCAGTGCACTCCATGAGCACACTTATACCCCTTATACCCCCATTTCATTGGAGCGCGGAATGCAATGATCATGGCGGAAAGGCGCAGAATGCACTCTACGGAGGAGCTTCGGCATTTTTACACGGTAAATGGTTCAAAAACCTACGGAAAATTGTACCTTCGGAACACTCATGGAATGTGCGTAAAAGACACGGAAAGACTGCGGTACAATGTTGGAATAAATGTGTAAAAGCGCTCGGATTACCTTCAGTACCAGTACAGATTGCAAAGAAAGACCTTCGGCTAATTCACAGAACGTTCACTGAACGCAAGGAACACTTGTGGAATGACTACGGCACTACTCCATTTTTAGAAGGAAGAGCTACGGAATGATTGCGGAACAGCCGGAATGAACAGTTCACGTTCAATACGGAATGACTAAGGAATACCCGGCGTAACCATGTTCCAACAAGGAAAAACCTGCAAAGATCAAAGGATTTGCTCCTGATTCCGCCTATAAATATGCAGATTCGACCAAGGAAGCTCATTCTCTCATTCATACTATATGTTTGTAATTTATAATATGTTTATAATGTACAATAAATTTAAAATTTAACATACGTTTGTAATTTACAATATGTTTATAATGCACTATATGTTTATAATTTACAATATGTTTATAATGTACAATAAATTTAAAAATTAACATGTTTGTAATTTACAATAGGTTTATAATTTACAATATGTTTATAATGCACTATATGTTTATAATGTACTATCTGTTTATAATGTACTATATGTTTATAATTTATAATATGTTTATAATGTACAATACATGTAAAATTTAACATATGTTTGTAATTTACAATAAATTTGAAAATGAACATATGGTTGTAATTTACAATATGTTTATAATGCACTGTATGTTTATAATTTACAAGATGTTTATTAAATTACTATATGTTTATATTTTACGATATGTTTATAATTCACAATAAATGTAAAATTTAACATATGGTAATATGTTTAATATCAATAGTGTCAATAAGTTCCTTTTATTTGCACCTCAATAAATCATTCCAGACTAAAAACCATGCACACAAGTCCAAACCACAGTGATTATAACTTCAAAACTTTATTACATGAATAGGAAAACAGAAAATATAAAGTGAATGAACTGAAATAATTTAATATTTATAGTGGAAGTGACTTCCGTGAGTGTTCAGCAAGTCGTCTGTGTTATCCGCAACCATTCGCAAACTTTCTGTGAGTATTCCGTGGGGATAAGTAGATGAATGCAAATGTTCCGTGGCCGCTTTTGACAATCCAGAAGAGGGGGGGGGAAGGCTCGCGGAATGATCAAGGAACACTGGCAGAATAAAAGGAATGATCAATGGAACGTTTGAGCAAATGACGGAACATTTTCAGAAGGACTGCGGAACCAAGGGGAACACTGTCGGAAGATTTTTCCG
>CM045747.1:19493081-19503081 GCA_024760905.1 Plotosus lineatus | reverse complement strand
TTTTGGAACAAAAATAAAAAAATCTCTGGAATTTACAGACATAAATAACTGAGCTTTTCCCAGTCTAGATAGCGGACTACAAATTTATTTGAACATTGTTTCTAAATTTCAGTTCAGTTCATTTTCTGTAACCGCTTAATCCTAATTAGGGTTGCGGGGAGGCTGGCACGCATTCCAGCCGACTCCAGGTGAGGGCAGAGTACACCCTGGACAGTCCGGAAAGCCATCACAGGGGGGAAACAGGCTGACAGCTTTGCAGCCTACTCTTGTCAAAAATCAGCAATGGTTCTTTTACATGCCTCACACCATAGACAGTGAAAGACATGGCCGGCCTTTGATAACCCAGTTGGCTGCACTGGGGGGACAGTGACAACCTGTGGTGAGTGGGACTTGAACCTCCAACCTTAGGATCAGTGATCCAGCACCTTTACCACTAGGCCACCACTGGGTCTCTAAATTTAATGTTACAAAATAAACAAACATGAAAATACAATTTTAAATCATTTTAAAGTGGTATAGTGGTTAGTATGTCTGCCTCACAGCAAGAAGGTTCTGGGTTAGATTTCTGAACTCGGGCATTTCTGTGCGGCTTTGCATGTTCTCTCAATGCTCGAGTGATTTTCTTCCAGGTACTCCGATTTTGTCCCACACTTCAGAAAAATGCAAAAGTTGGCTTTTTACAAATTGCTTGTTGGTGTGAGTGTGAATGGCAGTATGCATTTCCCCCCAATAATGGTCTGATGAATTCTTTAGGATGGACGCTGCCTTCGCCCAGCATTGGCTGACCCTAGTAGACCTGAGCAGGTCAGCAGATAAGTGAGTATTTTACTAATTTAATATTATTTAGAATATTTTTAACTTTTATCTTATTTTTAATTACTTGGAAAGCGGACACAAATGGGTCTCTAAATTTTGATGCAATTTAGGTTGAAAAGTGTAAATACTGTACTCTGTTTTCAGCAGTCAGATCCAGCTGGTCCTCTGCACTGCCCAGATTTCTGCTGAAGTGACACATTCTTGTTGTGTTTCATGGCTCTGAGGAATCAGGCGCATGTGCACTGAATCAGACGAGGAACAATTACAGCGAAAACTCTAAGAACGTTTTCCCTCTCCTTTAAAAACCAGACTACAACAGAGGGGACATATTCCTGGACATACAGTTCAGTGCAATGTGAACGAATTTGCAATAAAATGTGCTAGTACGTACTGTACAGCATATGAAAACTCCAACCGAGTCCGAATGGGCCGTGTTATTTTAACAACGCTTGTGTTATTACAGTATTATTAATAGTATAACTGATCGGAAGTGTTTCATAATGGAATTATAATTTCACAAATTGACAACAAACAACTACAAACAGAAGCTTCGATAGAGTCGATACTCGATGATTCCTGAAATCAAAGTGTCGACTCTTCTGAATCGATACTTTGAAGAGTCGACTCCCAGCCTCATGTTAAATTCTCCCATATCGTTGTATATTTGCTGTTCAGTTGTGTGAAACTTCTATAATTTCGTTGGATAATATTTTCACAGCAAGATGATTTAAAAACCTGGGTTTGTTTTGTATGATTAGAACTTAAAGCAGCTTTGTTTACATCACCTTCCGAGGCCATCACTCGGTTTCTCTGCTCTAATCTTTCCGGATAACTTTGGCGAACCATGTCCCAGAGCTCGGTGTTGACGAGGCTTTTCCCCCTGGACTGTTTATTTCGGGCCCAGCTGGACACACGTAGCCGGCACGACGGGCAGCACAGCCCGCTACACTCCACCGTCCGCTTAAAGCAGTGGAGGCAAACCGAGTGTCCACACGGCATAGTCACGGGCTCCAGCAGGATTTCCAAGCAAACCGGACACCGAGCTTCTTCCAGGGTAAGACAGCGCATATGGTTGTGATTGGAAACGGCTCCGGGCCTTGTTTTAGGCTGCTGTCCCGGTCCGTTGACAGACCCGGCGCACCCCGCCGCCGCCATTTTCAGCTGCTTTTGCACTTGTATGGTTTGAAAATAAACCCCGCCCACTTTTGTACAGTTGACTGTGAAGCGACTCGCGCTGTCATTTTTTAAAGTGCAAATTCAAACACTTAAAAAAAAAAAAAAAAAAAAAAAAAAACCTTAATAAAAAAATGTTCGCGGCAAAAAAAAAAAAAAAATCACTTTCAGGGATTTCGGGATTAAAAAATAAAAAGTTTATTTCATTATGGTTCTCAATTTCCTGAACTGGAAAGACATTCTTTCGTTTTCTGGGCCACATAATCCTACTTCTGGTCGCAGGTAGGCTGGTGCTCATCTCAGCCGACTCTGGGTGAAGGCAGGGTACACCCTGAACAACTCACCAGACCATTGCAGAGCCAACTCGGATACAACAACTCACACTTACTCTCCCGCCCAGTAGCGATATGGATTAGCTTTCTGCACATGTTTTTGGACTGTGGGAGGAAACCAGAGTGACCCCGAGGAAACCCGTGCAAGTACAAAGAGAACATGCAAACTCTTCATGGAAACGTCCGAGCCCAGGAAACTCAGAACCTTCTTGATGTGAGGTCGATGTGCTACCGCTATGCTACCTTGCTGCTGTAGCTGGGAAGAAACTGTAAATTAATAAAGCATTTAAAAACAAACAAACCAACCAGTGGTTGTAGCTATATTGATCCCACAATGGTCTGGCGTATAAATAGTTCAGGGTGCACCCTGCCTTCGCCCATGTCATCTGAGATCCAATCATCCCCACGACCCGAGTAAAATTAAGCTGTTACGAACGAACAAGTGGCCTGAAAGTACATTTTCATTAAAAATATAATTTTTATCACGACTTTAGACATGTTTTAAATGCAGATTTAAATAGTAGATACAAAATCCTGACCATTTTCTGGCAGAGTTGATCAATTTCTCAGTGTCATTATTATAAGCATCGCCAGTAACAATAACAATAAAAATATAAGTTGAAAACAAATTTTAATAATTAATTTTATAAATTGAGGTTTTAAAGGTACACTGTGTATGATTCGGCCTGCGGCGTGCCTTTACTTTACCCCTTGGGGTTTCTTTTCTTTTTTTTTCTTTTTTTTAAGTTAAATGCTGTCAGATGTCCGTTGCATACTACCAAGTATTTGAAATCATGCTTTCTTATTTTTTTGTTTGTTTGTTTGTTTGTTTGTTTGTTTGTTTTTGTACCAAATAAATTTAATATAGAATATAATACCTAATTTAAAAAAATAATAACTTGAATTCTCAATCTTGTCAGCCAGCACCAGCAAACACTAAATAGTCTCTTCACTTCTTCCTTCTTCTTCATCTTCTGTCCAGTTGTTTCTTCCACATTCAGACTGAAATTGTAAAAGCACAAAATGTGCCGGGCGCTTATTAGAGATTTGCCTGTTCTGGGCAACTGGTGTAGTTCAACACGGCAGCTCTGCGTATGATTGCTCATCTGTCATTTTATTATATACACTGATGAAAGAATATCTATGAATCAGATTCTACTTCTTCAAATTGACCTCAATATATTCCCGCAAATCCTTAAAAATATTTTTTTGACATCAATAGTCTCCAGCCCTGTTCCTAGAGAGCAACCTTCTGCAGGTTATATCTCCAGCAAAAATCTAAAACACCTCTTTCCCCTAATCAAGAACTTCTTCAGGCAATAATCAGGTGCTCAGGTGGTGGTGATTATGGTGTTCGGATGGGAAGATCTCCAGGAACATGATTGGAGACTTATAACTGATCTGCATTTGTGTTCGGGAAAAATTGCAAATAAAAAGTTACAGCTCTTCAGAAGTATCACAGTAAGACATATTTTACGCTTTTTATGCATTTTTTTTGTTTGTTTGTTTGTTTGTTTGTTTGTTTTGCAATTGGTGAGAAAGAACAGTGAAGATATACACAGTGACAATAAGGCCACTGCTCCTGAA
Organism: Plotosus lineatus; assembly: GCA_024760905.1. Taxonomy (NCBI): domain Eukaryota; kingdom Metazoa; phylum Chordata; class Actinopteri; order Siluriformes; family Plotosidae; genus Plotosus; species Plotosus lineatus. The sequence continues at coordinate 19,499,173 of CM045747.1, read as the reverse complement.
CTGATGTGTTTGTGAATTTCTTTGTTTTTTTCCAACACTCATGAATAAAATGTCGATATACCGTACAGAAACGCTTCCGGAAGACGTCTCCTCTAAACTGAGGGGAATACGGGACTCCTTTCCAAGCAAACTGCCATGAGCGTAGATCCACTGCTCTTCAACCAGTGATGTAACTGATGTTACAACAGCCACTGTATTTCCACATTTGGGGCCGGAGGTGTAGTGGTTAGGGGGCTGCGCTCATGATCAGGAGGTTATGTGTTCAAATCCCAGTGAGACCCCCACTGTGCTAAGACCACTGGGCAAGGTCTCGACTACAAAGTGTGCCTCTGTTCACCCAGCAGTATAAATGGGTACCAGTAAAAATATACTGGGAAGGTAACCTGTGATGGACCAGCGTCCCATCCAGGAGGAGATGAACTCCTGGTAGCTTCACGCTACAGAAACCGGGGATAAGCACCGGCCTGATGAGCCACTATGGCTTGGGTGTAAAAAAAAAAAATTCCACATGGCAGTCATATTTATGTGTAATAACATAGTTATATGTAGCAGTCTGGACAGATTATCTTGACCCTCATACACAATTGTTTTATACATAAAAATGTGTTTCTCAGCCCACAAAACACAAATATTAGTAATAAAATGTGCTACTGTTAGATTTACCTTTTTATACCTAATACCTTTTTATATAGATACATATCTACACACACACACACACACACACACACACACACACACACACACACACACACACACACACACACACACACACACACACGGGTTATTATACTTGTTCTGCATGCATACTAAAGTAAGAATGATATTTCATTGATGTTTTTAATTATAATATGACCAAGTACTCAGCAATTTTGTATGATAAAGGTGTTTTGATCATCTGAAGATAGTTGCAGGCTGATAACATGATTCCTCAGAGAACAACATGAGAGACACAGCAGCTGAAATAAAAAGGATTCAAGGAATGACTTCAGTGATTAAGGAATGAGAAGACTCAGCAATATGCTGGGATTCACCACATACATTCAGACAGTTTAATCTTACAGAAATCCTTTTGAGCAGCCAAAAGGACCAAAGGAAAGTTCTGTAGGGAGGCACACTGGACGACACACACCACTATAGTTTGTACAGTCCCAGGGAAGTACTACCATTGCATTACTTTGAACTGAAATATAAAACACACACACACACACACACACACACACACACACACACACACACACACACACACACACACACACTGTCATTAGAGAGGATCACCTCTTTACTGATTTATTCACACATGAATCTTCTTCTTCTTTTCTTTTCGGCTTTTTCCTTTTTTCACGGGTCGCCACAGCGAATCATCTGATGCGCTCATTTGATTTGGCATAGGTTTTTACGTCGGATATCATCACATAAAATATCCCTATTTAAATGTTCATGAAACAATACTATTGAATACTATCAGAAATACTAATGAACACCTACCAGCAATGGTGAGCATGATCAAAAAGCACAGTCGTACCATTGTTTGGTGGCTCATGATTGTTCCTTGATGTTTTCTTCCTTTAGCTCTGTTGGAATACAGTAAGAGCTGTGAACGATGAGATCTTTATTCCTCAAAAGGAGGAGCAAAAGACGACTATGAACAAATACTTGCACACCAAATTAACATATTTCATAAATTAAATAAGGGCACATGTAAAAATAAACTTAAACTGAATTCATGTGATGATGCATAATTGGGTTTCATTAAATTCACAAGCTTTCCTGTAGAATAATTTAGTCATGGGACTCTCAGAATTTCTACCAATAGACATGGGTTAATTTTCCTGGGATAATTATCGAGTGTTTTATAATTTATACTTTTTATATAACATACTAGTTATTGGGTAAATTATATTACTGTAGTGTATATATATATATATATATGTATGTATGTATATATATATATATATATATATATATATATATATATACATACACACACACACACACAGACACACACACACACACACACACACACACACACATGACAACATTTTCCTTAATCCTTTTTATTCATGTCTTACAATTTTTAGTTTATATTTAGTTATTTGTGGCGACCCCTGAAGAGAAAGGCCGAAAGGAGAAGAAGAAGAAGAAAATCTTTGTGCTGGTGGGGAATGATTATTTGTTGAGTAACTTCCCCTCCGGACCACGAGATGGCAATGTATCTGAAGGGCAACATCAAACGTACTAGCGAAGTAAAGAGCCATAGATATTAAATGACATTGATAGGCTGCATCCTCACGGCATCGATGTTAGAGGCGAGACAGTGGGTAGCCATATTGACAGTTGCTACTCACTGAGATTTTAGGTACGTATTGCGATATACGTATTTCTAGCATGTATGTAATATATTGCAAGAATAATTTAAATTAAAAGTGAGCTTCTTATTGACAGTCTTTATTCTTTATTTCAAGAAGAGAAATCAACAATATTAAACAGTAATAATCACCTCAGCATGCACCTGATCACACATGAATAAAATATAACAAAACAAGACAAATAAAAATGTGGATTTGGCACAAAAAGAAAACAGAATTGAAGGAGTTATCCACTTTAACATTTTCAATATGAAATCTGAACAAAAAAATAAATAATTAAGTCATCTCTAATAAATATTAAACTGAAAACTGCATTCAACAGCGAATAGACTAGACTCAAGATTATGGAGATTAAGCAATTGTTTCAAAATCTCTTAAACGCTGATAAATGTAGCTTCAGAACCCTTGGACCATATTACAGTCTAATCTGAAAGAATAAAGAACAAACTTTGTGGCATATGAAAACAAATTATGTATATTAAAGATACCAGTGGCTTCTCACAAAGGTAATCATTAACTGAACATTTGTCAACAATAGACATTAAACACTAATAATCAGTATAACATTTGAATACTGGAACACAAGGTAAGAACTGCTGTTAGAAATTTACTCAGGTGTAAATTCAACTTTGGTAAATTGAAATGATGTTTGTATTTCAGTTCAACTGTCCATTTTTCTCAAATATATTTTTCATTTATTTGATTTAAACCATGTTCTTTTTCAAAAACACCAGACTATACATGTGCTTTGGCTTCAAACTTGTCCTTTTGTCTGTGACAATGACACCAGCTGCTGAAAACACCCTCTTAGCAGCGGGGACACTGGTGGCAGGTATGCATAGATAGCTCTTAGCCAGTCTGTCCACAAGAGGAAACTTGCTTTCATTTTCTCTCCACTAGTCCAACGGATTAGTGGTCAAGCCCCCATGTGCGAACTCGTTCCTCTAGCTGTGGCCATTTAGCTTTTAGCCCATGATTAGTTTTCTTGTTTTCTTCATTACAGTAATAATGATCTCTTAATCCTTTATGCCCTCTTGTTGCCTTCTTGTAGTTGGAGGGTAAAATAAACATGTGAAATTATGTTTGTTATTATGATGACGAACAGAATTATATGCAATAATTTCAGCACCTGGATGTGGAGACGCAACTGCACTGTTGACAAGCCTCTCCCTGCAGCACATTGCTTAAGCACACATGTGCGAGCTCGTTGCTCTAGATGTGGCCATCTAGCTTTTCGCCTGCAGTTAGCTTTTTTGTTTTCTTCATTGCAGTAATATTAATAATACTGTAAAAAGTTTCGCATGGTGTGGCTGCATATGAGCGATCAGATTTGATGTACCCCTGAAAATTTGATGTTACTTTTGCATGTTTTGCACACAGCATTTGCTTTATCAATGGTTAAGATACCCTTTTCATTCCGAAATGCTTCCAAACAGAAGCTTTAGCTTTACTGTTTGACATGATAGTAAAGCTGTGATCGTCTGTGGTTGCCATCTGGTCTGTGTTTTTTACAACGAAAGCATTACTTCTGGTTCAATTAGCCGAAATAGCTGAAGTTTTTCTCCTGTTCCGAAGTTTTCCGAATGCATGTCAAACAACCAGTTGTGCTTCAGAGTACAGTAGGCCCCCATTATTCGCGGAGGTTCGGTTCCGGCCCCTCCCGCGAATCAAGATAATCCGCGAGTTCTATACCCACGAGTATCTGAAGTGAAACCCTGTGCATCATATTACATGCGCTAAAATATGCTTCTTAAACACATTCTATCAACAGTCTTACTCATTAATACAATATTAATGTAGTAAAATGTAGTAATTAAGTAAAAACTTTTTAATTTTGTACTGTGATATTTATTGATTTTATATATATATATATATATAAGAACATAAAAGTGTGATGTAATGACGTAATGAAGTTTCAGCCGGACCCAGAATGCAGGAGGCAGTGTGAGATGGCAGAGTGGATTTATTATTGAAAGGCGAAGCACTTAAGCAGAGCGCCACACTTTATTTGCAGTACTGGTGATGAAGAGAAACACAAACATTAAGCACTGGAAGCAGGAGCCAGAGAGAACACAGGGAAGCAGGGACATGATATGAGACAATCTTCTCACGCAGAGGTGAGTTTGCAGTTTGTGTTTATAGAGAGTAGATGAGAGGAGTGAACTCAGGTGTGCGCTGCGGCAATCAGCCCAAGCAGCTTAGCCACGCCCCTCAGCCAGATCAGGGAGAAAACAGAGTTAGATGCACAGCCATCAAAATCAAAGTCCCCCAAAAACAGTCTTATTTCTTCAGAAGAGACATCCAACGTCATTACCTTTTTCTGGCGCTTAGCCGGCGTTTGAGTGGCATCATAGAGCTTTACTGGTAATTACAAAAAACACACACAAAAAAGGCTCATTGACAACTTGTGTGCGAATGAGAAAAAAGGGGTGTATACATCATCTCAACCAATTAGCAGGAGGGAGAACAGCCATTGGCTAAATTTGAATCACATCACAGTTACTTGGCAATCCGCAAACATGTGGGGGCGTGAGTGCAAAACCGCGAATAGTCAAGAGCCTACTGTTTCGCAATACGTATTATTTGCATGTTAGAACCGGTTTAAACTGATAAACCAGTTTTATTGTACAGCCCTATCAGCTATAGTTTACAGCAGCATAAATAAGAAGATTGAAATTTTGACAGCTCAGAGACTTAGAGATTCACAATAAATTCTGAGAAGCGCACAGACGGGTCAATGAGAAACAAATGTTTATTATTTTAGATTTTTATGGGTATGTGATCATTTCTTATTGGAATTTTTCCATAGATTCTAAATACAGTGTCACCAACTAAATCCTTCTAAGGAGATTACTTCACAACTCTAGGTTATTCTCTATAAAAAGTTCAAATACAAAAATTATATTGATTGTTTAACTGAACACGGAAACTCATTCATGGGAGGATCGAGCCAAAGCTCATGTAATTTATTGCTAAAAGCCATTTCCAAATTTATCAAGCCACAATGTTTGTGCTTTTCATGTCATATTTGTCACCTTTTCATGTTTGCTCTGCTTACACATGTGTAACCTTTAATCACGCTTTCACATTTCTAGTCTTAGCTGACTGAACAATTCTGTTTCCTTCAGCTCATCATTTATTATGTCAGAGATTTTTTATTTCCAATTCTTTTTTTTTTTTTTGGCATCAAGTGTATCTTGAACCGTTGAAGTTTCAAGAACCAAATTTGTTTAGAAAAAAGCTGCTGCAAGCTTGTTTAGGATTAATTTTCTTTCAAAAAGTCAGATTACGAGGAAGGTGAGCCAACCACTACATATTCAAATTTTTTAAACACCAGTAACAGTGGAGCAATGATAGTGATAAAGAAATTAGGAAAAACTGTAAGTACTAAACCTATTTATTACAAGTATATAACCTTTCAGATTACAAACAAATTAGTTGAGTTGGCTTAATGGTTCGATCCAACCGCTTGCTGATTCCCATCCATTGACGAAAGTCACCTTTGTGGAATGGCAAATGGATCACAGCCTCCAGGACACATAGAAATCCATGGGACCTGACACTAAGTCTGACTGCAACGCAGCATTATGTAAGGGAACTGTCATACAAGCACAAGCACAAGCACACCTTGCAGAATCATAAATTCACCACTGAAATCAAACCATTCTCCATAAATATCGGGAATGGTCCCTGTCATGAAAAGGATGTTGACTTAACAGTTAATTA
>CM045747.1:19478081-19488081 GCA_024760905.1 Plotosus lineatus | reverse complement strand
TTGAAGAGGTTACTCCAGTGTTACTATGGGCTTTTAGTGAACAGTTCAACTGCACCCTGAATTAAATTGTGTTTCGTCAGAATCACTGAATGCCTTTCTGTTCATAAAAAATAGACTTTAAACCAAGAAAAGCTGGAGGAAACACTTATGGGTGACCATAATAAAATGTTAAATATTTTAGAAAACCGGAGCGAACATCACTGTTGTTTTATATGTGCACCTTCGAAAATAGGAACATCCATCTACTCAATTCCAGATGACTTTGAACTCAAGGTGGGACATACTGTACCAAATAGTCACCAGTCTACTGCACGGTTAACACGTAGACAATGAACATTTTATACTCAGGTTACAATGGAAACATATATCATTAAACTATTTTAATAAATGTATTGAGTAATCTCTCTTTTTTCATCCATTATTTTTTGTAGTTGCTTTAGTACCTATGGAATGGATAGCTATACCATATTGTTCATATAAATATACTCTATAATAGACAATAATATAGGAATAAAATATTTAACCTGCTGCTGTTTTAAATATTAACCGAATGTTTTTACGGTTTTATCCTGGTCAGGATTGTAGTTGGTTTGGAAATGTTAATGTGGCAAATCTAGAGAAAGAAAGTCCCTTTAAATACAAAATACATCATCAGTCAGTATTTTATGTTAGTCAGATTTGCAGTGGATCCAGAGCCTTTCCCATAAACAATAACAACCTTAGGTCTGTTTGGTAATGTATCATCGTAATTCTTTCCTCTCTTGGACCGTAGCAGCCTCAGGGTGCCCCTGTTGAAATATTCTGTTCAAGAGTTGCAGGAATTCAGTTAAAGTCATCATTCTTCTTGCTAGATGTGCATCAACATTAAGCAACTGCTCAATTCTTGTTTGCAAGCCTCTGGTAGTGCTTTCATCAAGCATGACTTTCTGCAAACATTCTGCAGGGTGTGTTTTTCAAGCTTGCATGTGTATGTGAAATATTTCAAGTGTTCTAAATAACAAAAGTCATGAAGAGGAAGTGTTTGGGTAATAGCATGCAATTGCTAAGAAATTTTAATATGTAATATTGTGTTTTATTTTTATTTCTGTTTTAGTCATCAGAACATTGTTTTCCCAGTGGAGTTTTGATTTCAGAGATCATTTCATTTCATTTTCTGTAACCGCTTCATCCTAATTAGGGTCGCGGGGAGGCTGGTGTCCATCCCAGCCAACTCAGGGCGAGGGCAGAGTACACCCTGGACAGCTCGCCAGGCCATCGCAGGGCGGAAACACGCTGACGGCTTTGCAGCCTACTCTTGTCGAAAGTCAGCAATGGTTCTTTTACATGCCTCACACCATAGACAGTGAGAGACATGGCCGGCCTTTGATAACCCAGTTAGCTCCACTGGGAGGACAGTGACAACCTTGTGGAGAGTGGGACTCAAACCCCCAACCTTTGGATCAGCGATCCGGTGCCTTATACCACTAGACCACCACTGCCCTTGATTTCAGAGATCCTTTTCATTTTGAGAGTGGAACCACCATGAAGGTGGTTCGAAGAAATCTAAGGTTTTTATGCGACTCATGGTCTTCCTTATTTCTGAAGCCAAAATTATTGAGCCTTATTACCGCAGTTTATGGTTAACTGCCCTTGAATATATGCTGTTTTTACCTATCTGTACCTCCATGATAGATTCCCAGCCAATATGCTTATTTACCATCATTTTTACATGGCTGAGTATTAATAATATAGTACAATTTGTCCTGTTATATAGTATGTTCTGTTAAAGAGTCCAGCACCTTTAAATAATCTAGTTATCATTTAAGCAAACAGTTCACCGGAATACTGAGTGTCACTGAGGTTTATGTACAGTACCATGATACATATTAGCAGTTAATACGTTTTATAGTTGAGACATTATGGTTTCTTATGATTAGCGTAGACTCCCATATCTCTGAAGTCCTCTTTCAAGGTGACAACCCCAATACACGGGACTTGCCACCAGCTCTTAGAACTTAAGAAGCCTTTTGGATAATAGTTGAAACATTCTTAAAATAAAAAAGTCCAATTGTCATTAACTTATTCACTGTCACTTAGCAGAGACTCATCGTTTCTGTATTTGTGTCTGTTATGTATATTTTGTGAAGTCTGTTATGTATATTTTGTGAAATTATAATCATAGATGTTGTAGCTTTTGGCCATGGAACTGCTTATGTAAGCATGATTAATTCTCTGTCAGGGTTGTTGAAATGACATCTCTCAGGAGTGACCAGCCATGACTTATTGGTCTGAGTTTTTAATGATTGCTGCTGGGTTGCAGAATCAACAAGCAGCTCAAGCATGTGTAAAATAGTTTGAAAACAACTAAACTAGAGACTGTTTTACGTAACGGTATTGGTACAATTTATGAATATGAAAAAGAGTAAAAATGCTGTACTACTGCTAAAAAAATGTAAGTAAAACCTTTATTATATTTATAGTGTTGTCTTCTCCTTGTCACATGCAATCCTAAAAAAAATACAAATAGCTGTGTTTTGTGGGTTTGTTTGCATGTGCTTAACACTTGTCATTACTACTCTTGTATAATTTGTACTGACACTAATGTTGACGTGAAGGCTAATGTTTACTGAAGTTAGTATTGTTTAAAAAAGCTATCATGTTTTTCTGCAGAGATCATTTGGCAAAATGGTTGCATTATGAGCATTTACCCATTATAACCACTTGATGGTGCTGTTGTAAAAGCAGCCCACATACGTTCTCCCCAAACTGCTACAGTACGACATTGTCACTTACGTTGAACTCAACAGTCGCTCTTCACGTATTGCGAATTAAAAACTGCAATTTTGGGGTTTTCTGAAAGGTTAAGGGACTAGGATTCTTATAAGTGGCCTCTTGCGCCCCCCCCCACACACACAGCTGGAGGCGTACTGTGGAGGTTTTTGAACTTTAAAAATCCCAAGACAAATTGACTTGTACATAATGGAACTTAGAAAAGCTATTAGTTTATGGACAGCTGACCTTTCACCTTCGTTGTGGACGATATCTCCATCAACTACATTTTAGAAAACTTTACCCCTTCAGCCACAAGAGCATTTGAGATTGGCAGTGATGTCAGGTGAAGGGTAAAGTCGGCATTTATGATTTGTGATCTTCCGCTTTGTCCTTTATTGGGAGCACAGAGGCTGGAGCATGTCCAAGCTGACTCCGGGTGAAGGCTGGGTACACCCTGAATAGTAATCCATACCACTGCAAAGACAATCACATTTGTATGTAGAGCAATTACTGGGGCTTGATGCTGTGTGTGTGTGTGTGTGTGTGTGTGTGTGTGTGTGTGTGTGTTTTTGTTTTTTTGGGGAGGTGACCTTGGGGAACATGCTTTTCTGGAATTGTGTACGAGAATTAAGTGTAATTGCACCTCCACTCCACTATTTGGCAGTGGCGCTCTCATTGTCTCGCTATGGTGTAGCGGTTTTTCGCAAGAGCAAACGATCTGAAGCAGTTAACAACCCTTCAAGGAACAACAAGGAAAATTTTCTAACAGGAACGAAGAGAAAGGTGGAGAGAGAGAGAGAAAGATTAGCACAGAAGTAAGTTGAATGAGTTTAAATAAGGATGTTTTTTTTTTTTTATTTCTACTTCTATTACAAATTAAAAAACATTGTTTATGAAGTTTTTCTTTATTGTAAGTTGAACAATATTTATTTATTTTTTAAAATAATAATAAAGATGCAATGTTATGCAGAGGTGTACTAATAATTTTACAGACAAATAATACTATTTATAGGTGCTCGTGGGGAGGGGGGGTATTTTTTTCTTCCTAGAGGGGGTGCTACAAAAAATAATTGAGAAGCACTGGACTAGGGTCACAGGAAGGCTGGAGCATCTCAGCTGCCGATTGGCGAAGGTCTTGTACACCCTGAACAGTTCCCCTGCTTTTCACAAGACCAACACTCACATCCAAGGGCAATTTGGAAGTGCTAATTAGCCTAATGTCCATGTCATTAGATTGTGGAAGGAAAACAGAGTACCTGATGTAAGCACAGGAAGAACATACAGACCCCACAGAGAAACTTCACTGCCAAACCCAGGACTCAAAAGTGACCCTTCCTGCTGTGCGGCAGACTTGCTAACCACTACACCCACATATTAATCATTCGTTCATTTTCTAAGATGCTTAATCCAAATTTACATCATGGGGAATCTGACGCTTATCTCAGCTGACTCTGGGAGAAGATGGAGAACACCCTGAACAACTCACTAGATCATTGCAGGACCATGTAAAACACAATATTGCTACATTTTGATTAATGCACCAATTTCATTGTTATCAACACACATTTTTTGTCTCATATATCCTAAAAGAAGAAATTCTTCCTGTGAGATGTGTCTCAAGATATACTTCAGTTTAAACCCACTGTAACTTGTCTCCATTCATATTCTAATGGAATGCTATCATAGTCACTGGGATTATTTCAGTTTCCAACAAGCACTGTGATGTCCTGTGGTTGGAGTGATCTATTCCCCATGGCTCATCATGACAGCTCGTCTATTAGCAAGCATGTAACGAGAGCATTGTCAACAAGCAAAAACAGCAGTGAAAGACCAACATATATGGCTAAGTATGCTTACTGAGTAACTGCATATTTTATGTCCAAGAAAGATTTTTTTCTCCATGAATCATGGGAAGTATGAAAATAATTAGCACCCTGCCAACAATGTTTATGCAAATATGAACCTGTTAGGATAAGCTGATGCTTGATCATTGCTGCTGCTATGGCTGATGTCTAGTAGTGCGAATAATGATCTTTTGGCGGTTCCCTTCAGGGGTCGCCACAACTACCTTCATGTCCTCCTTCACCACATCCATAAATCTTCTCTTTGGTCTTCCTCAAGGCCTTGTGCCTGGTAGTTCCAACTTCAGCATCCTACTACCAATATACGTACTCACTATCCCTCCTCTGTACATGTCCAAACCATCTCAATCCAGCCGCTATGACTTTGTCTCCAAAACCTCTTACATGTGCTGTCCCTCTGATGTACTCATTCCTGATCCTATCCGTCCTCGTTACTCCCAAAGAGAACCTCAACATTTTCACCTCTGCTACCTCCAGCTCTGCGTCCTGTCTTTTCCTCAGTGACACTGTTTCTAAACCATAAAAACATCGCTGGCCTTATCACCGTCTTGTACATTTTTCCTTTCATTCTTGCTGATACCCTCCAATCACACATCACACCGGACACTTTTCTTCAACCATTCCAACCTGCCTGCACACGCTTCTTCACCTCTTTTCCAACTTTCCATTGCTCTGGACTGTTGAATCTAAACCTCTGACCTCTGCCCTTAGTCTAGCTTCCACTATTCTTTCTCATAACTTCATCGTATGGCTCATCAACTTTATTCCTCTGTAGTTACCACAACTCTCCCTTGTTCTTAAAAATGGGCACCAGCACACTTCTCCATTCCTCCGTCATCCTCTCACTCTCTATGACCTTGTTGAATATTCTTGTCAGAAAATCCACTGCTACCTCTCCTAGACACCTCCATACCTCCACCGGTATGTCATCAGGACCAACTGCCTTTCCACTCTTCATCCTCTTCAATGTCCTCCTCACTTCACCCTTACTAATCTTTGCTTCTTCCTGATCCTCAACGGTCACCTCTTGTACTCTTTTTTTTTTTTTTTCTTTTTTGCTAATTCATCAGCTCTTCAAAGTACTCTTTCCATCTTCCCAGCACACTTCTGTCATCAGTCAATACATTTCCCTCTCTGTCCTTCATCACTCTAACTACCTGCACGTCCTTCCCATCTCGATTTCTCTGCTGTGCCAACCTGTATAGATAATTTTCTCCCTCCTTACCGTCCAACCTATCATAAAAGTCATCATACGCCATCTGTTTGGCTTTTGACACCGCTACCTTTGCCGTATGCTGCATCTCCCTGTACTCCTGTTTACTCTCTTCAGGCCTCTCAATGTCCCACTTCTTCTTAGCTAACCTCTTCCTTTGTACACACTCCTGCACTTCCTCATTCCACCACCAAGTCTCCTTATCTACTTTCTTTATAGAGGACACACCAAGTACTCTCCTACATGTCTCTCTGATCACATTAACTGTAGTTGTCCAGTCATCTGGAAGCACTTTCTGACCACCCAAAGCCTGTTTCAACTCCTCCTTGAAGACAACACGACACTCTTTCCTTTTCAGCTTCCACCACTTTGTCTTCTGCTCTGATTTTGCCTTCTTCACCTTCCTCACCATCAGCATCATTCTGCACACCACGATCCTATGCTGTGTGGCAACACTCTCACCCACTACTACTTTACAGTCACCGACTTCCCTCAAATTACATCATCTACACAAAATGTAGTCAATCTGTGTGTTCCTACCTCCGCTTTTATAAGTCACCCTATGCTCCTGTCTTTTCTGGAAGAGAGTATTCACAACAGCCATTTCCATCCTTTTTGCAAAATCTATCAACATTTGTCCTTCTGTGTTCCTGTTCTGGATACCAAACCTGCCCATCACTTCCTCGTCCCCTCTGTTGCCTGCACCAACATGTGCATTGAAGTCTGCACCAATTACCACTTTTTTACCTCTGGGGGTACTATGCATCACTTCATCTAACTCACTCCAGAATCTCTTGTTCTCTTCTAGCTCACATCCCGCCTGTGGGCATGAGCACTAACATCATTGAACATCACACTTTCAATTTCTAACTTGAGACTCATCACTCTGTCTGACACTCTTTTCACTTCTAGAACATTCCTGACAAATCCCTCCTTCAAGATGACTCATACTCCATTTCTCTTCTCATCCACACCATGATAAAACAGCTTAAACCCTGCTCCATAGCTTCTAGCCTTGCTACCTGTCCACCTAGTCTCCTGAACACACAGTATGTCCCCCTTCCTCCTCTGCATCATGTCAGCCAGCTCTTTAGCTTTTCCTGTTATAGTTCCAACATTCAAAGTCCCTACTCTCAGTCCTAGACTCATGCCTTTCCTCTTCTCTCTCTGCCTATGGACACGCCTCCCGCCTCTCTTTCTTCAACCAACAGTAGTCCAGTTTCCACCATCACCCTGTTGGTTAACAGCACTGATGGCGGTCGTTGTTAACTCGTGCCTCGACCGATCCGGTTTGGAAGTCATATTGATGATTGGCATGTTTGATTTGGCATAGGTTTTATGTCAGATGGCCTTCCTGACACAACCCTCTGCATTTATCCTGGCTTGGGATCAGCATGAGAGAACACTGGCTTGTACCCCCCCCCCCCCTCCCCGGGCTGCATTAGTGCTAATAATGATATTATGGTATAATCAAATATGTTTTGCCACTCATCTGAGGGGCCTCATTGGTCCAATAGAATCAAACAATTGAGAAGTGATTTATTTGACAAAGCATTGCTGAGATTATACAAAATTAATGGACAGTGGCAGAAGTAAAAGTGGTAATGATCATCATAAACTTACCAAATTCTCAAAATTATAAGCAGGCTCCTGTGCCTTTCAGGTGGCAATGTTGAGCAGGAATTTAAAAATGTAAACTATGATGATAAACTGGTCAAATTTCTCATTTTTCATATACTAACAGTAAGGAATTATAGCATATCAAAATAGTCTCCGGCTAACCTCATCTCATCTTCTTCCGCTTAATCTGGGATCAGGTCACAGGGGCAGCAGCCAAAGAAATGAAGTCCAGACAGCTCTCTCTCCCCAACTACTTCCTTCAGCTCTTCTGGTGGGATATAGAGGTGTTCCCAGACCAGCCTAGAGACAGCATGTTCATGGTCGACCCTACGGTCTCTTCCCGGTTGGACATGGCCGAAACATCACACTAGGGAGGCATTTGGAAGGTATTCTAACCAGATGCTTGAGCCATCTAACCAGAAGCACAAAATCACCTTGAACAAAAGTACAGTATTGTTTTGAAATATGTTTAAAAGAAAATGCATACTCCATAGTAAGTTTGCTGATGCAGTGGGCTTTAGTGGTTTGACAGGAGAGTCCCCATGGGGTTTTGAGATGGAGATATAGGGAAACAATCAAGTATGGATGGGCCTTACATTTACATGTGTGTAGATGACCAGATTTCATGTCCAATTGGTAACAGAACATGCATAAATAGTGTGTACAGTAACAATATAAATTTTGTGTCTCTATGCTGTTGCTGTTTATGTAATATATTTAATGTAAAATATGGCCAGCACAGATACTGTACATCCGTTCACACTCATGGGGGGATTTGGAACACCAATTATCCTATTATTGGAATGTTGGGGGAATCCCATGTTACCACATTTGTGACATAGGGAAAATTTGCTCAATGGTGAGGAGGACACATGCACAACACAAAGAAGAGTATTTACAGTGTCTTGATTTGTGACAGTGGTGAGAGCTCCAGGTTACAGAACGGTATTCTGTTTTATTAGCTCAGGAAAGTATTACATATTATAGGTCACCTAATCACCACATGTGTTAACACTATAGGTAGATATAATTTGGATTTGTTCCTTGACTCCAGGTGTCCCTTCTATTGCATCAGTTCTTTGCTTGCAGTATGAGGTGACATTTGTGTGGTGTTACTATCAGAGCAGTCAGCCGTGGGATTAAGGTTCTGGTTGGCCTGGGTCCAGTAATTGGACTGCTGCATCTGAGTTGAATGATGGCCAGGGTTAAGCAGCCTGTCAGTCAAAACGGCTCTCCTGTAGTTTTTATATTGGAGCAGATTGGCGGACATTGTGAAGAATAAAATTGGGTTTCGGGCTGAAAGTCGCACAAAGGCAGACACCTCACAATTCAATATAAAATTAATTTGAATTGGTTAAAAATCATAAGAAGATAAAACTTGTCAATACAACATTCCCAAGATAAATAATTTTCACAGATCACTTTTCCCCCAGAACACATATGCTTACATGTAAAGTACTGTATGTCAGGAATTCATTCTTTATAGTTACATTATCTAACAGGTACTTAAGAAACCACAATGACAGGTTTTGTTTCACGTAAATGTATCAAATATGCTCCGGACATCAAACTAAGTTTGCAGCTGTATACAGAAAAGTACGTACTACTGCAGAAAAGTTGTCTTGTTTCTTGTGACAGTTTGTAAACTGAGGACAATCAGTTGCATCCTCTGCCTTAAATCAGATACTGTGAGGACACGTAAAAGTACAGCTGAGATAGTTTTCTTGGCGCGTTTCAAGGTGTGCAGAACCATTAAGAAAAAGGAATGTTTCCCATCTAAATGTGTTCTTGTTTTTTGATATTTTAACATCCACAAGAGGAATTACAAAGAGCGAGTTTTCTGTAAATTTCTTTTCTTTGGATATAAAAGGTTTGCAAAACCAAGTAAGCCAATCTTTTTAATCATATATACATTTATTTACAATTGAAGTGGACTAAGTTGGACTCAAGTGAAGGACACTAGGTTTGATTCAACGAAAAAGATCCAGTGTTTTATCAGCTTCAGACCTCAGGTCCACAATTACTCCAGTGTGAGGGTTTGCCTGTTCCCAGCTTCTAACCCCAATCAATGATGCCTAATTACTCTAATAAGGTCACCATGGGGTTTGGGGATTTTTATCGTATTGATGACTATATTGTTGACTTGGCTGCAATATCTGCCTTGCCTACCTTTTAACTGTTGGTTTTGTACTTTTTTTTACCTTTCACCTTATTACTCAGCTAAAATTAAGTGTAAATAAATTTAAATCACAAGCAAACAGACCCAAAAACCAAGTTAAAAAAGGACAGGGAAACTTTCAGGGCTGGTTTAAGTAAGGTTGATAGCAAAGCTCCTGATCAATGCACCAGAGTCAATAAATATGGCTTGGATGGTTGTCCTGTCAGGTGTCTGGGTGTGCCATACACAGAAAACCCAGTAAGATTGCCCTATCACCATGCTGACTGGGTGTTATGTAATACAAATAAGTGCAGAAAACAGCTACAGAGAGAAATATTTATTTTGAATTTCTTTACTCACATTTTGTTTCTCTCTGCTCCAACCGCCTTTGGCATG
>CM045747.1:19273081-19473081 GCA_024760905.1 Plotosus lineatus | reverse complement strand
TAGTAGCACCCTAGTGTAGCCAGCAAATTACTTAATGAATGCATTGAATAATTTTCATAGATTGTGATTAATTGAAAGAAATAAAGAATGATGAAAGAAACATGAACAAGACAGATATTATTTCAGATGTTATTATTTTCTGTGACCATTCTGTATTTAAACATTCCCTCTGGATCATTAATTAATTTTCTGAACCGCTTAATCCGAATTAGGGTCATGGGGAGGATGGCATCCATCTCAAACAACTCTTGATGTGGGCAGACAACACCCTGGACAGCTCACCAGACCAGCACAGGGCACAAACACACTCTGACAAAAGTCACCAATGGTTCTTTTACATGTCTCTCACCATAGACAGTGAAAGACATGGCCGGTCTTTGATAACCCAGTTAGTGGTGGACTGATCGTAAGGTGCTAGATCACTGATCCCTAGGTTGGGATCAGTGATCGTGCACCTTACTATCAGTCCACCACTACTCCTGATCAGCTTTTCACACAGAAAATTCTAAAAAGTTAAAGAAATAATTCTCTCTCACTCTCTCTTCTCTGTCTCTCTTTCTCTCTCTCTCTCTCTCTCTCTCTCTCTCTCTCTCTCTCTCTCTCTCTCTCACACTGTGTACATACAAACCGGATTCCAAAAATGTTGGGACATTATACAAATTGTGAATAAAAACTGAATGTAATGATGCGGAAGTGCCAAATTTCAATATTTTATTCCGAATAGAACATATATGACAGCTCAAAAGTTTAAACTGAGAAAATGTATCATTTTAAGAGAAAAATGTGTTGATTTTTAAATTTCATACAGCTCACTATACCCTCACTATAAAAAAAAAAATTATATATATATATATATATATATACGTCATCAATATATATATATATATATATATATATATATATATATATATATATATATATATATATATAGGGACCAGTAAGTGACGTTTCACAAGTGGTTATGCGCACTTTATTGGAACCCAGTGGTCTTTTTTTTCCCTGCTGATTTTACAAACAGGCTACTGTTTTAAATAATATAACATGGTTTCCATGATAGAGGATTTGAATTAAATGACTGAGAGATTTCGCTGATATATCCTTCTTGGTGTAATGTTAACAGCTAACATTGTCATAGGAAAAGCTGACCATTTGACCCACAAAAGCACAACATTATCTACTGTGACTTTGCTCTTCATTTTGATTAACTTTCTTTTGTCTGTCTCCTCTAAGGAGCATAGCAAACCAAGAAATCTTCAGTAAAAGAATACCAATGTGAAATAAGTTGGCAATAAAGGTCAAACTATCTTTATAATGCTTTTCACTAACCGCAATATTTTTGTTAACTTTATTCATCAATTACTATCTAGTATTACTGTAGTGGCTCTATAACAAAAAAATGAAGCATCGAGCAACAGCGGAAGGTGCAGGTGGCAGTGTGAAAATCCAACTTTAGCTTCTTCAACTACTTGGCAGTGACAGCTCACTTGTGTGTATATCATAGACTGTGCAGTGTATATATGCACATGCTTTGAGAAGTACACTGTGAAGTTTAGCTAATTTGTGCATTCTAATAATCAAGTGGAAGTGGAATGGATTTGACAATGAAAAGAACGGATAGATCGATGCACTAATATGTCACACAGAAAAAGTGCGTGTATGTGTGTTTTTAAAGTGACTGGAATATTTTAATCTGATCTCAGCTGATTAGCTGCTTGTAAACATCTACTTGTCAGTGTCAGTCATGTCAATGTCCACGTTAGCATTCTATGAGTACATTCCTTTTTTGGTTGGCCATCATTACATACTTGTAATTTGTTTCAAGTCTTCATTTTGAAAAGTTATTTTCACCATGGTTTTGAAATGACTTTTGCAGTTCTGTCTATTTTCAACAATGCCATACCTTGAAAATTCCTATTTTCATTCAAGACAAATCTTCCAACTAAGCACTTGTCCGCTAATAATACCTCGACCTAGAAAATGACTCTGCCACCTGAGGACTGTTCAGTGGCCTTGATACACTGCTGTAGCAGTGCTCACACACACAGTGTTCCAGGCATAATACAGGTCACAACCCAGATGCATACATGAGAAGAAACGAAAGGAAAAGCTTTGCAAGGTATGTGTGTGAGTGTGTATCACACTCGGTGTATATACATATATTTTCTGTAGTACACTGAATCTTCCACGAAGTCAAAGAGATTATTGATTGATGCTTGTCAAATGTTGTTCCATTTTTTTGACAAGAGATTTGCAGGGTTCATGGGTAGTCCTAGGAACAACACTATGGATGGGCACATGTTCAATTGACTGTTGTTACTAACCTCTAAAGCAGCTTATTGCTAAAACATGGAAATATTTTTACTGTAAAAATTAGCAGATAACCATAACGGGTTGAAACATGCTAACTACCATTTAGCTTTTAGCAACTTGGGATATTTGTAGCATTATGATTCCAAACAAATCTGGAAGATTTTATTTTCCCCCAAAACAAAGTGTGTCTTTGCATTGATGATGCAACCTAGGCAGTTTTTTTGTAGCTAATATACCTGTTGGTGGTGGATTATCCCCACATCTGACACATTTGAAGATTTGATTTATAAATATTTCATGACACAAGTATTGTTAGGATTTAGTCTTGAACGTACTGTCTAAGTTGCAACCTTTCATAAGATATTTAAAATATTTTCAGTTCTATTAACTAGTCTGGATATCAGAAGTGGGATTATTTTAGGCAAAAAACATGGTCAGAAACTCAACAGTGAGCACAAATCTGGTCTCTCACTTCCTGAATTGGTACATTTCCAAGGATAAATCTCACACCTACCGCTGTGTTAGCAATCTGTCTTACACCAAAAGGCAGTCAGAGAATTGCAGCAAGGTTTTACCGCATAGTACTTGGGGTCATAGCTGATTGAATGCTTTTGTCTCCGGGGAAATGATAACCCTCTGGAACTGGTTAGTGCTTAATTAATTTCACTGCCACAGTGCCTGTAAATGAATTGGACAGTTTTGTCAGACAGAGGGCAGAGCTCAGAGGCACAGTGCCAGAAAACAGTGAAACCTGCGAGCTCTGCCTCTGTTGTGCTGCATATCATTGTCGTAACATTTTCACTACAGCAGTTACCTTGGCTAATGCCCAATTCCCATGAAATTCCATTTAAAGAGGATTTAAACCTGAGAGGTGGTGGTAATAGCTTTATTATGTGATAATTCATGAAAATCATTGAAAGCCGAATAATTAGAACACTTTTGAAATTCACATTTAAGAATTATGAATTATCTTCTCAAATTTTACATTTTTGCATAAGCAGCTGCATAAGTTCTCACTCATTAACTCACACAATCAGTTGTTCAACTACTTTACTCTTAGGGTCACAGGAAGGCTTCAGCCTATCTCATCCTAATCTGGGTGAAGATAGGTTCGCCCATCACACACACACACATGCACACACACAAAATCATAATCAGGGTACTGCAAGAAAACCCACACAAGCGCAGAGAGAACATGCAAAAACAGAAACCGAGCCCGAGACTTGAACCCGGAACTATCTTGACCATGCTAACCACTACACCGGTGTGACGCCTGCCTAAGATTATTAATTTTAATTTCTGAAATATTGTTGAATCAAAATAGATTATTAAATGGAACAAGAGTTTTAATATACAGCGGGATATTGTTTCCGGACACATACCTGGCAACAGGCAAGGGCAGAATGTTTTGTACACGTCCATAAAGCAGTGAGGGACATGTCAAATGAGATTAAGTTTGTAAGGTCTGTGAGCAGCAGTCTTTATTAGATTTTCCTGCACCATAATGGACTATGCTTTTGTAAGCCAAGTTTTACTTGCAGCAAAATGCTGTATTTTGTTAAATAAGAAAGGTGGAAAAACCAGAGCTATCTGAGAAGAGCTGAATCATGTTAATATGAATGAAATTATATTTGCGACAAACCATCAAATAAAATTGCGATTCTTTCACATTACCATTTGCAACCAAAGTAGTTTGCATTATACTTCAGTGTATACATAACTGGAATGTATATTTAAGTTATTCCACAAACTCAAATCGGATATGCACCAATAGCTTGATGAGGTGCTAAGTGCTGAGCCAGCTATTAGTCATTTATGTTTACAGCATTTGGCAGATTCCCTTATCCAGAGTTACATTTTTATCTCATTTATACAAATGAGTAGTTAAAGACTAAAAGCCTTGCTCAAGGTCCCAGCAGTGGCGGTCATGTAAAACCCTTCAAGTTTCTGATCAGTAACCTAGAGGTTTAACCGTAGAACCACCAATCTGGCACTGGTTGAAAGTGAATGGAATAACAGACTTTATCCACACTCACTGGATTGTGTGAAATTTATGTTATGTTTTTAAATTCTTGAAAAGTTACAATATACATGTACATAAAATATACATTCTTACCATTCATTCATTTTCTGAACCGCTTAATCCTAATTGGGGTAGCGGGGAGGCTGGCGCCCATCTCAACCATCTTTGGCCGTGAGCAGAGTACACCTTGGACAGCTTGCCAGGTCATTGCAGGGCAGAAACATTCATTTCAGTTCATTTTCTGTAATCGCTTAATCCTAATTAGGGTCGCGGGGAGGCTGACACCCATCCCAGCTGACTCTGGCTGAGGCCAGAGTACACCCTGGACCCTTCATAGCTCACCATCGCAGAGCAGAAACATGCCGATGGCAATCCAATGGCCTACTCTTTTCGAATGACAGCAATGTTTCTTTTACGTACTTCTCATGAGAGACATGGTTGGCCTTTAATAACCCAGTTAAATGCACTGGGGGGCAGCAGTGACAAACGAGTGATAGTGGGGCTTGAACCCCTGACCTTCGGATCAGTACACCAGCACCCTACCACCGAGCTACCACCTCCCCATTTTGCGAGACACTATATTATAGATTAGATTTAGGGTTATGAACTGCTTATGCATGCCTTTTATTTGTTTACCTAAATATTTGACAGCACTTACCAAGATGGTATTTCTATTAGGGGAGTTTCTCTGTTATATTTGTCTGTCTTTTAACTGAGAGAGCTTGTAAAGTCCCTACAAGATAACAGGATACAACTGTTATTTCACAGTGCAACATAACTTCCTCCGTAAATCCTCCCTGCTTACTGAACTATTTTGCTGTGCTCTATATTTAAATTAATTAGACTTCAGTTGGGTGACAGAGTGGCCTAATTAAGTGTCCTAGTTAATGTAGAAAATGACTTTTGACTTTTATACATTTTACGTTTATAGGAACACAAATGGGTGAGCACCCTCTAATTTTCCTTGATGATTTTTACTGACGCATTTTCTAATTGCTAATTATAAATTATTTTAATTCATCAGCTTTACTGCAATCTGCCGTTCATTGCATCACATGTAGAAACCACTGTTGTACTCAATGGAATGACTTGAGCAGTTAAAAATCTAAACTGACTGGAGAAATTGATTTTTGTGCTAATTTACTGTGAGGAGCAGCATGTCACCCTTTAATTGCCTTCAGGACCTTATGGATATCAGGGCTGGACAGAGCAATGATATGTTGCCATACAAGAAATCAAGAAGTATCTGAAGCATATTACAAAGCACCTGGCTTCATCTATTAAATAGTGGTACATGAGGATGTGACAAAGCACAGCAGGATCCTGTAGGGTCAATGGATAAGACAAGCAGGAACGAGAAAACCTGGGTCTGGAAGTCAATATAGTTTCTTTCAGTGTAATCACCATCACTGTGACAGGCAGGCAGCTCAGCAGTGCAATTAAAAGGCCAAACCCACAGTCCTTCAGCAGGTAAATGGTGGTGAGTATGCTTTAATACCGAATCAAATGTTAAATTGGCCCAATTTACCAATTTATATGCTGTCAGCCACACACTTCCCCCATGCCAAACATTTTATTAGTTTATTTAAGAGAAGGTTTACTCTAATATTGTATAATATGTGCACAAACTCAAATTGAACCGTTAAAATGGCATAAATGGCCAGTGGATTTTTCTTTTTCCTTTTTTTTAAAAATATCATTCCAGACATTTAAAAAGGGACTTGGAGAATGAAGGACCAAGACCAGTGCAATTCAAAAGAAGGATGCAATGTTTTTACTTTACGAGGTTCAAGACACATATTTTAAATTTTAAAACTAAACTCTCCTCTATCTACTTGTGATGCCCTTGGAATAAAAAAAGCATTAATCAGGAAACTTTCCCTTTCTCTGGCACTTCTGCAAGTTAGTGAAACAGTGACACTGAGAAATCGATAAATTGTGTTGTTCTCTTCTTATCAGCAAAGTGAATTTCTATATTGAGCATTTAACCGCAGGCTGTGTGAGAGAGTAAACCAGTCTCAGATATAAGTCTTTCTTTGAGGCAAGGTTTGAACAATCTGGACTATAGTCAAAAAAGATATACATTTGCTAAAAATAATGCTTACATATCCCTAAATTAAACATAACTGTCACTAAATCCTACTAGTTATTAACATCCGAAGGGTTCAAGTGTTTCTTGTCTATAGATTCTTCACTAGATTTTTGCTTTTGCTTTGATGATATGTGTTCTGTCACTTTGCGATTTGGAAACTCACAGCACTTTACATGTCTCCCTACATATAATCATGTAGTTCCGATTCGGCGCAGTCTTCGCACTCAACGTTATGTGTATAATATTTAACCTTCTAAGACCTAAACCTTAATATTGTGTGTCTTTTCATTTCTCTGAACCACTTTTGTTCTTTACAACACGATAACTACCTCACTTCATCAACATCTTTTAAACAGGAAGACATTTGGAAAAATATTAACACCCAATGGTCTTTATATTAAGATAGTACAAGGATATACACGGAATGCAGTTTGAAGAAAATGTGATGTCATCATATGAGGACAGTGGGATCTCAAGAGGTTAATTAATCATTAATGATGAATAAACAACAACAGCTCTTTCAATAAACACAATAAAAGGCACCTTTGAACATGAAAATGACTATTTTGAATATTATTCAATTTAACTTACATTTCATGTGTGTATTCTAGGCTTTACGTTCTTGTTTACTGTCAGGTGTTTTTTCTAACTTTAAGCATTTTTTCTAGAAAGACCCAAACTGTCTACTGACAGTTAGTGCCACCACCTTTCCCTTTGATTACGTTTGAGGGTGTGGATGCTTTTTTACATGCTTGGGTGTAAAAAAACCAAACAAACAAAAAAACTTTGTACATGTAGACTGCGGTATATTTGCCCTCTCTTCTTGAGAGTCCTGTTCAAGCGCACTCAAAGTGAATGGTGCAGTTAATGGACAGCAATCTTTAAGTCATTCCATAGGGTTTAATTCTGGGCCCTGACTAGGCCACATTGAGGCATTCACCTTTTTCTCCCCAAGTTGCTGTGTGCCCAACTTTTCTTCCAATTCACTGCCACTGCCATGTTCAAAACTGAACTTTCTGTTAGAGGGCGGCAGGTATTCTTTAAGAATTTGATGGTATTTACCCAGACATATTTCCTTTTCTCTTGACAACTACCTGTCACTGCTGCAATGAGACAATCCTACAATATGATGCTACCACCCCATGCCTTACTGTAGGTATGCTGTTTTGGGTGTACCAGTCATATTGGCTCTCTGCCAGATATGTCATTTAGCTAAAATATTTCTTCCTGTGTTTTCATTTTTGGCTCCAAAGCAACAGAAGAATACCATCAATTAAAATAGAATTTATGGTTCAGATAACCTTATATATAAACAAAAAAATTGTGTTCATTTTTCTATTCATTGTATTTCACAGCCACTGTCATAAATTATTAGCTGTCTCGGTGCTACACTTCGCAGCATGCACCTTACCTTTCACCGTCACCTGACTTTTGACAGATGCATCATATGAAACCCACCTGTCAGCACTCACACCTGATTACAGATACAGTGTTTTTGGCCTCTCAGAACAAGCACACACTGCAAGTATTAGTGCCAGTGCATACAAATCTACTTGTTCTTTCTCCTCCCCACATATATATATATATATATATATATATATATATATTTATATATATATATATATATATATATATATATATATAGTGTGTGTGTGTGTGTGTGTGTTACAATAAATAATTTTGAATTATTTCACTCTATTGATTTTCAAGAAGTTGTATTTCATTTGTTTAATGACACATTTGTCTGGAAGGGATTATTGCTCTGTACCCACACAAAACCCTCTTTCATTGGCCCTCCTACTCTTTCTGGAGATGCCTCAACCCTGAAGTGCAACAGCTGGGGGCTGAGGATGCAGAAGCAGCAAAAGATAATAGGAACTGTGGATAAAAAAAAAGTGGTCTCTGGTTTTTACTCCCACCACTTAGATTTTTTAGTGTATCGAAGCAGAGGCATAAAGTGGGAGGTAGGAAAAATACATATTTATCTTCCTACACAAAGACATTCGGAGCAGACATGAAAAAGATGAAGAGTAAAATTTAAGAGTGGCATTTGCAACCAGGTCCACAAGTGGCCATATGTGTCACTTGTGGCATTTGCAACCAGGTCCACAAGTGGCCATATGTGTCACCACAATTTCAGTTTCATGAATTTGATTAAAATATATTTGGAACAAAAATAATTATGGCTATTTATATGAATCCATATACCGTATGTGTATATATAGGTCTCACAACATTATCTTGCACTGCAAAATATATAGTTCAAATCGTGTATGGTCAATTTGGATCCAAATGTATACAAATAAACACTACGTTTTACTGTGTATTATGCACCAGTTATTCCCTTAAAAAAATCCATACTGCTTATCCTGTTCAGTGTTGCGTGGAGGCTGTAGCTAATCTCACCTACAAAAGGTCACCAATTCATTGCAATGATAAAATATTCATTCAATTATTTTTTGATCTGATTAATTTTAATTAGGGTGATGGGGAGGCTGGCACCCATCTCAGCCGATTGTGGAGAGTACACCCTGGACAGCTCGATAGGCAATTGCGGAGCAGAAACACGCTGATGGTTCTGCAACCTACTCTTGATGAAAATCAGCAATGGGTCTTTTACATGCTTCTCACCACAGATAGTGAGAGACGTGGCCGACCATTGATAACCCAGTTAGCTGCACCGAGGGGACAGCACTGACAACCCAGAGCTGGTGAGGCTTGAGCCTCCGACCCTGGGATCTGTAATCCAGCTCCCTACCACCGGGCCAAAACCATCCCACAATGTTTTTTAAAAAAAAGAGAGAAATAACCATTCATACTCATAAGAACTAGGGCACTCATCTCTATGCCACTGCGTCCCAGACTACAGTTAAAGTTTACCAAATCAATGTCACTGAGGCTACAGCATATCTTTGAACTGTGGGAGGAAACCTATGCAACCACAGGGAGAACATGCAATCTCCACACACCTTTGCAAACCACAAAGCTTGAACTCCAGGATCTTCTTGATGTGAAGCAAGAATGCTCGGTGACGACACCACCATGCTGCAGTACAATACAGTTACAGTTCACAAACTCTCATGCTGCACATCAGGTGCAATGCCATGAAGGCATTCTCGCTGATATACATGGATATGCCACTTTTAACAGAATATTGGATGTGAACAGTAACTAATCTTGTAACTTTTGATAAGACAAACCAAGCTGTTTTCTCACTTTTTATTTGTAACCGTGGGTTTGATTAACATTAATGGAAAAAGTGTATTATTGCAGGGAAGAGTTTTAATTAAAATCATCATGGGATGAAAATAATGAGAATACAGTACCTCTCTTCAGTTTCATTTAAATAAATTAAGTTTTCATGTACTGGGTTTCTAAGAACAGTTGTTTCAGTATTTTCCTTGTAGCTTTTCTGTCTGACAGACTTAAACCAGGAAATAAAACCTGTTTTAAGGCACAAGCAGGTAATCATGTTTGTAATTTGTCCTTTCGTTAGACTGTGAAAAGGATTCGGCGTATTATACCTGAGGGACAATTTGAACTATAGTCAGCAGCATCCACATAAACATCAGACAAATAATACATGTTTAGAGCCTGGGGTATATATACTGACTCGGTAAAAATGTATGAAAGGATGTATAGCTGACTCTGCATTAGGGATCACTTCTGCGTAAAATATTACAGCAGCACTGGAGCAAATTTTTCAATTCTCCAAAGGACAACACAATTCAATAAGATGTAAATTAATCATATCCATCTTTGTATTTTCGAATCTGGTACAGACATACTAATATTCTGTATGATAAAGCATGAGAGTCTTGAAATAGTAATTACATATTTTATCATTAGATATAAGTATAAAATGCTGGATCTATTTTGGTTAGCAAAGCGTTTCTTTGTATATTTGCCAAGACACCATTTGAAAGAATGTGTTCCTGTCTGGCAATTAAGTATCCACAATTTAATATATCTGTCATGTTGGCACACCATGTCTAGCAGCAGAGATATAATTACATCGTAATTATTAGAGCCTGGTGATCACTGTTGTGGCATAATCATTTCAATCTGCCGTGAGATCTGTTCAGAAAACAGTGTGAGTTCATCAGGAAGTCTAAATAAG
Source organism: Plotosus lineatus (assembly GCA_024760905.1). Classification (NCBI taxonomy): domain Eukaryota; kingdom Metazoa; phylum Chordata; class Actinopteri; order Siluriformes; family Plotosidae; genus Plotosus; species Plotosus lineatus. The sequence goes on along the minus strand of CM045747.1, from coordinate 19,462,536 downwards.
TATTTCTAATACCACACAAGTGCTTACTAGATAAAAGAAATAATGACAAACAGTGGAATACAGGAACTGATTTTCAAAAAGGAAAATTATATGTAGCCCTCTTTATACAAGTTTACTGTAGAGAGCAATGTAGATTTATGATGGCTGTATTGTATTAAATACTACAGCACAGAAAAACCTTTGCACTTTTTCAGATTTCAACTTTCTAAATATATCTTCTGGGCTATTTCCTTTATGCGAGGTCACCATCTCATGACCACTAATTTTCTTCCGCTTTACTCAACCATGCAAGGCAAGGTGAGTATGGTGACCATAGCAACAAGCTTGTTAAATATAACTCAAACCATGTGAGCATGGTGGCTTCACATTTTGTTAATTTTGTAAGTTGCTTTTTGTGCTTGGTGATGCTTGATACATGTAGATTATAAATACATCCAAGTCCGGGAAAAAGCTGTTTTTGTTGCGACATAATTTGAGCAAGCAAACATTTCACGTTTTTGATTAAGTGCCTACAGATAAAACTGATACACTCTAAAAATGACACATAAAATTGAAAGTTTGCAGGCACTGTCATAATTTAAACAAACAAAGATCAATCACAGGGGGAAAAAACATTTATCACACTTTCAAGTTAATAAAATTAGAATTAGGACTACTTGCCTGGCAAATTCATCCCAAGATCAGGACATTTTAATAGCAAAAAAATCCCTAAATTTCATTCCATGATCTGCAGGTAGCTCTTGTAATTGTTGATGTTAAAGTGCATCTGTAGTTAGAAAAAGGTTGGACAAATTTGACCCACATTAGGGCATGCCAGGGGTCTTCAAAATTTTTTTGCTTTCCTAAAGGTACATTAGAGCAAGATTACAGTTTGCCTGTGACTACAAGCAAAGGCCAGGCTGTTTGGAATAATGTTTTCTGGACAGATGACTTAAAGATTGAGTTGTTTGGCTACAGTCACAACACAATACAGAAGTATCTGAGACCAACTGTAAAACATGTTGGTGGAAAACATGGTGGTGTCAGTTATTGTGTGGTTACTTCCCTGTTTTAGAGACTGTGTACTCAGAATTTGGCATCTTATAAAACGGTGCTTGAAGTTGATGTAACCCACCTGTATAAAAGTTGAAACTGACCTAGAGTTGGTACTTTCAACAGGATAATGATTCTATTGAGACAAACTAGCACATCCACAAAGGAATGTGTTAAAATAGAGTGAGATATTATGGAATGGTCTACAGATTTCCAACCCTACTGAAATATTGTGTGTGTGTGTGTGTGTGTGTGTGTGTGTGTGTGTGTGTGTGTGTGTGTGTGCGTGTGAGAGAGAGAAAGAGAGAGAGAGAGAGAGAGATGGGGGTGGGGGTACATGCATCAAAACCCTCTTTAGATGTCTTCCAATTGAAGAAAGAATCGTCAAAAATTTCAGCAGCTTATGTCAGAAACTGGTGGGCAATGAATCAAAATGCCCAAAGCAGGGCTATTCAATTAATTTGGAATGAGAGCTGGGTCATGAAAACAGTCCCAAATGGGGGCTGAAGAATTATGGCTTGAAAAACAAGTAATCACATTAAAAGCTACAGAAACAGTAAAGTACAACAACATTGAAGTGAGTATACTGTGTTTTGTAAATGCACAGTAACATTTGTACATTGCATTATATCACGACATATAGACTCAAACCATTTCTACATTCAAATGGCAATACAGTACAGTACAGTACAGTACTCACCATGCTGAGTAATCGATTCACTTGAGCTGTATCACACACATTTAGAATTAATAACTAACAGACAACACTCTCTTCACACTACTGTACCATAAAAACCAACATGAGTGTACTTACTATGGTATTAAATACAACTATAACAACATATGAGTGAATAGTAATATTATTTTTCAGAATGGTAAATAACATAAGAGAATTAAATGAATATCAAGAAAGAAAAGCAAGGCTTTATTATAATAAATCAATTATAATAATACGAAGAGAAAGCAGAAAAAGTACAGAAGGCATGAATAATAAAACAAAAAGGTTTAGTTTTAAATATTATAATTAGAAAAAGATCATGTGAATATAAACACACAGGCATCATACTTTAACTGCAATATAATAGTGCATCCTCTTCAGTAAATCAATTCTAATTACTAATTTGCATTACTGATTTAGTCACCTACATTTCGCATCTAATGAGAGAAATGACACGTATTGATTTAATAAGAGCAGTGAAGTCGGAGCACATAATGAGAGAGATGCAATTATGAGCTTTAATGGTGTTTCATGAGTGAACCAAAGTATGAGCACCACAATGTTCTGGTGAGGCATCAGAGCCAGTAGGACAACAGTGGAGTTGTGAACGTGGGGACCGATATATGCACCCTCGCTGCACAGCGGACACACTGGTTTCAAGCAGACAGATAAAAACGCTTCTCTGTCTATTCACTGTTAATCCGCTATTCTCCTAACTTCTCATTTTTTATAGCATAAAAGAGACATTTTGTCCAAGTTACCGGGCTACTGCGCTAAGAATAAGAACAGTATCAGCTGGAAAATGCACCGAGGGCAGATACCTCAAATGGTGATTGGTTTGGGAAAGCAGCTTGTGCCATGGTGAGCTGTGGCTAATCTGGCGAGAAAGAGTTGACACAATCATACAAAAATATATTGACTTCAGGGTTTTTTTTTTAATTAATTAATTAATGCACATTTTTATAAAAAGAGTGGCCAACTTAAAGAGCCAGGACAAAATGCCCCGTGTCTGGCCTAGTTTGTGGGTAAAAGCTGTTCCTGAGTCTGTTATTCTTTATTTTATTGTCCTGTACCTTTTTCCAGAGGGGAGAGGGGAGAAAAGGGGGTGTCCAGGGTGTATGGGGTCAATGATAATTCCACTGGCTCTCCTCTGAAACCTGTCAGTGTAAACGTCACTGGGGGAGGGTAGTGTAGTTCCAATTACCTGCTCTGACGTCCTCACCACCCACTGCAAGACCTTCCTGCCCTCTGCAGTACAGCTGATAAACCACACTGTACAGCAGTTGGTCAGGAGGCTCTCTATGGCGGAATGGTAAAAGTACATCAGTAGGGGTTGACGTAAACAGGCCTGTTGGAGCTTCCTTTCATGTTTTGTTGTGCTTTCCCCACCTGATGGACATCCTTCCTGTAGGCTGACTCATTGTGAATAGTAGACAGTGACATCTTAACGTTGTGTGTGCCAGTTGTTCAGTAATCATTCAATTTATCTGCTGGCAATGATGCAATAATTCGCTTATCTGACGGCAGTGATGCAATAACAAGTATTTATTGACAGCTTTCCACCAAACAGTAATGAGAGTATATTGAATGAATAATAATACACATTATTGTAATGGATAATACTTTAATTGTAACAGTTGTTAGTCTGCCACGGTGACAGATTCTGAACTCGAAGAAATTCAACACAATGCAGAATGCTAATGCAGAAAATAAAATGAGAACTACAAAACTTTCCTTCATGTTGGTAAAGATATAAATTCATTCAAACTTTTAATGCTTTTTAAAATATACTGTCATGAAGGGCAAGTGAACATTGTGATGTGATACCTATATTTAATATCAACAATTGCTAGCATTTTTAATATGTATTATGCTCCAAATGAATGTAGGCGGGCAGCACGGTGGCGTAGTGTTTAGCAAATTCACCTCACAGCAAGAAGGTCTTGGGTTCGAGTCCCAGCTTGTGCATTTCTGTGTGGAGTTTGCATGTTCTTCTCGTGTTTGCATGGGTTTCCTCTCGGTACTCTTGTTTCCTCCCACCATCCAAAAGCATGGAGAGCAGGTTAATTGTTTGACCCAAATCTCCCCTAGGTGTAAGTATGAATGGTTGTGTGAGTGTTGGCCCTGCAATGGCCTGTGGAGCTGTTCAGGGTGTACCCTGCCCTCACCCAGTCAGCTGAGATGGGCGCCAGCTTCCCCACACCAATAATTAGGATTAAGAGGTTCAGAAAATGAATGGATGAAAGGATATGCCTGTATGACCATTTTATATGCTCAGAATTCCAAGTCACTTGCTCAACTTTCTCAATCAGCATGGGGACAATTGAAAGCTCATTATGGTAATTTTCCAGTGAGCAGCCTCTACTAATTGTATCGTATTCTAAGCCAAAAAGAGAATCAATAGATCAATAAGAGCTGGAATTAACTTTTTTTTTTTTTTTGTTCGGCTGAATAGCATACCGGAGCTGTCCAGAAATATCTACTCAATGACATTTAACTAAGTAAAACCTGGAAGAAGCTATTAATCTCGTCATAAACAATATAACAATATCAGTCTGTTAAATGGTCTTTAATCTTACAAAAAATTGACCCTATGTAGTTGCCCTGCAATGCTCTGGTGAGCTGTTCAAGGTGTACTCTTCCTTCACCAAGTGTCAATCGTGAAAGTTGCGCATGATCCATGTACAGTGGAGCCTCAGAATCGGAATGCTCTAGAGTTCGAACAAATCGGAATCCGAACAAAAAATCTGTGATTTTTTTTTTTTCTCATCCCAGAAACTGAACCAAAACCGGAAGTTGAACTCGAGAAATACATGAAAAAAATGAGACCAAGAGGGAGGAAAAGTGCGTGACTTCCGAAAGTCCAGAAGTTGTTGATATTATGTATCACCCTGATAAAGTGTGCTGTTCTGGGGAAATCCTGAAGTTGTTGATACTAGGTATCACCCTGATAAAGTTAGCGCTGTCCTGGGGAAGTCTGTAAGTTGTTGATACAATACTGTGTATCACCCTCATAAAGCTGAAGCGAGTGCTAAAGTACTACAGCTAAGCTAAAGCGCTAAATCTAAGCTAAAGCGCTAGCAGCGCTGTGACCACCTTTAATGATGAGGTCATGAGCCACTTCTGTAAGGTTTCGAAAAGAAGGCAGAAGCAAGCTACGTTACAACTGTTCTTAAAGAAAAGAAAGGAACATCCTGAAGAAGTGTCATCAATGCAAAGCGGTAGCAAGAGAAAAAAACACCTTTGACTGATTTACCTGAAGCTGTTATGGAAGGAAATCTGCTTCCTCTCTTCCTCTCTGTTGTAGAAGGGGATCCACTTCTCTTCCTCTCCAACATTTACGTATGCAAACTGCTCACCACTACAAAGGTTAAAATTCTTATGTTTATTGTTCTTATGCTTTAAATGCACTGTGCTTTTTTTATTTTAGTGTGTTATGGTCTCTCACAAAAGAGTTGCGCGTTGAAATGCGTGTTGAGAAGGGCGTGGCTGTCACACGCGGGTGGAGTGCTAAATACACACACCTGATTGCACTTAATCACGGGCTATAAAGACGAGCAGCGCTCTTCACGGCAATGAAAACGGATGCACTTTATTGTTCACAGGGAAGGCACTAGATCACGGGGAAATCGTAGTCACTGTAAGAGATGCGGAGAAACACGGAAATCAAACTAAAGCGGGAACTGGTGGAGCACGGAGCTGAGAGCAAAGAGAGATCACGGGAAAGATGGGCAAACATCTAGCACTGGGATGAGCACTCTGTTAGTCTTTATAGCCTGTGATTAAGTGGAATCAGGTGTGCGTGTTTAGCGCTCCATCCGCGTGTAACTTCAACGTACAGAGAGAGAGAGAGAGAGAGAGAGAAACTGGCCAAAACCAGTCTCTCACAACACAGACCATAACATAGTGTACTGTATTCAATAATTTATTCACTTAATTTGCAGACCTATGGTCTGAGTTATGGTACTGTTAACTTCTGTTCAAAAGGCGACGGAACGGATTAAGACCATTTACATTATTTATAATGGGAAAAGTGGACTTGGACTTCGAATAAATCGGAATCCGAACAGCCGTCTGGAACGGATTAAGTTCGAGTACCGAGGCTCCACTGTATATCCAATACTAAATACATAAGTAATCTTTATATCAATAAAGGTAGGCTATACCATTTATATGCATCAGACAAGCATCGGCTCATTTACATGAATGAATTTTACAGCCACTTTGTCATTATCTTGCTGGAAATGAGCTGACCGATTTATGTTCTACTCACGTGCTGCACACTTGTGACATGAAAAGGCAGTCTTTTCAAATGGAGTAATGCAAACTATCAAATGGATTTTTACAGATTGCAACTTCAAAAGTGTAAGTAATGTTTGTGTGTCACAGGACAGATTGGAGGGCTTGACTTTTATTTCATTTTGACTTGCTCACTTTTTTAATCTTCCATATAGCTTCTGTTACAATAGTGTCTTGAATTGGACTTTTATTCATCGTACCGTAAATATTGTCAATGAAACAGTAGATCCCATGTGGTCTCAAGTGAAATCAATTCTGTATTATATCTATATAACATGTGAAACATAGGGTAGTGGTGGCCTAGTGGTATAGAGCGCTTAATCGCTGATAATAGGATTGGGGGTTCAAGTCCCACTCTACACAAGGTTGCCACTGTTCCCCCAGTGCAGCTAACTGGGTTATCAAAGGCCGACCATGTCTCTCACTGTCTATGGTGTGAGGCATGTAAAATAGTCATTGCTGACTTTCGTAAAGAGTAGGCTGCAAAGCCATCAGCATGTTTCTGTCCCTTGCTAAATGGTTGTGTCAGAAAGGGCATCTGACGTACAACCCTATGCCAAATCAAATGTGCGAATCAGATGATTCGCTGTGGCGACCCCTGAAAAAGGGAAAAAGCTGAAAGGAACAGAAGAAGAAGAAGATCTATATAACATGTAAAACATAGACAATGTCAGTTTAAGATAAAGAGAGCAAAAAAAAAAAAACCAACAGATACATTTAAATTATACAGTAAACATAATATTTTTTTAAAAGATGTGATCTGTAGTAAGGGATAACTAAACAACGGTGAGGTTCAGTGTTTCACAATATTGGAGTAGAATTGAAAAGAACTGAACTTCTGAGAGTATGGAATAGTTAACAGCTGTGTTTTAGAAGAACTTAACACAGACGTAGGTTGAAGGACTATCTAATATCAGAGCTCCTGATAGATGTGCGCAGTGATGGGTGTCTGAGTCTGGGTTTGCTTTTCAACATCTTTGCTTTCAGAAGTTGAATTCTGCTTTAATGTGCACCACCTGACTTGTTAATCTAAACATCTGTTCAATGAGGAAAAGTTTTGTCAAACTTCTGATTTCAACATTTGCTTCATGAACATTTATGTATCTTCAAGTCTGTCTGCCTTACCTGAGTTAGATTATGTGTTTTTTATTCTGTGTGTCTGAGCATCGGTGTATGAGTGTTTGTTTTTTTGGGTTTCAGCTTCATTATCAATAATAAATCTTTTTTGTTTTATTTCTGCCCATCATCATTCAAGCCAGTAAAACATAACCACCAGTCAGCATCAACCCAGAGATACAGACATCTTATCGGGTTTTCTATGGTGGGAACGTGGGACAGCCATCAAGGCATATTCCATGACTCTAATGCTCTACTAGGGAGCTTCACTAAAATGTGTAAAGTGAGCAAACAAGGTCATACCTTATTGCTGTCGCAAACAGCTAAGTTAAATAAGCATAACACCCCGCATGACTTGTTGGCTCATTTAAGCCTGAAAGCTCACACATAATGACACAAGCTTTTGTCAAGCCACCCACACACATTTTAAAATATGCCTGCTTATCAGATTACATTATTTTGTGTACCTGCTTTATCAAGAGTTAAAATAAACTTACCATCTTAATTCAGTCCTGTAGATTAGACATTCTTCAGACAGAAAAAAATTAGCTAGTTCTAGTTCAGTTTAAAGTACCATATCACTTTTAATTATAAGATAAAACACTGGTAACAATGAATTGTGGATAAACACAAATTATGCACTTTCATCTTTAATTGATAAACATTCAGGGTCCGCTTAAGAGAATTTGTATATGAATATGATACTTAAATTCATTCATTTTCTGTACTGCTTCATCCTAATTAGGGTCGTTGGGAAGCTGGCACCCATCTCAGCTAACTCCGGGCTAGGGCAGAGTACACCCTGGACAGCTCACCAGGCCATTGCAGGGCAGAAACACACTGACTTGAGGAAAGTTAGCAATGGTTCTTTTACAATGCTCTCACCATAAACAGTGAGAGACGGCCATCCTTTGATAACCCATTTAGCTGCACTGGGGACAGCAGTGACAACCCGTCAGTGTGGCTTGAATCCCAACTTTGAGCACAGTAATGTTGCACCATACCACTGGGACAGTACTGCACCCATGATGCATATGTTTCTCCTATTTCCTTCCAGAATCCATAAAACACAATAAGCTAACTGGCTTTACCAAATCACCCCTAGGTGTGAGTGGTTGAATGCATGTTGGTCCTGCTTTGGCCTGGCTTTTCACGTTGTATACGCTGTCTTTACCCAGAATTGGTTGAGATAGGTGCCAGCCTCCCTGTGACCCTATATTGTAATCCCTAGATAGGATTAAGAGGTTTAGAAAATGAATTAATGAGTAAAGGGTACTTGATATACAGACGCTCCCCGACTTATGTTTTTAATTGTTCCGGACGGCGCAACGAAAGTGAACATAAGTTGTTACAGTGACGAATGACGTGTGACGTATGACACTTATACTGTACTATACATCCATAAATACCATTACAATATCCATAAAACACCCCTAAATCAATTATTATAAACATAACATTGTAATATAATATCAAATATATCAAATAATATCAACATTAATTTCAAATGTCACTTATTTATACTGAGTCACTTTACATGAAGCTTAAAACAGTCAATCAACGCTTACAATATGTGAAGCGCTCAATACCGAAAGTAGTGTACTTGTAGTGTACTTGTGAAAGTAGTGTACTTGCTGTGGGTTATACTGACTTCTGGTCATTCAAGTGCACAAGGGTGCCGTTGAACTCATTTAGAACACAGCGTGCATTGATGCAGTCTCCCAGCAAAGCAGAGCGTTCTTTCTTTTGTGTAAGTAAGTAAGTAAACTTTATTCAAGAGATGCATACAAAGAACAAGTACAAATCCTAATGAATATTAATATAAAAATAAGTATACACTCTTAGGATTCTGCTAAAAGATAATAAATATAAAGATTGTGCCGATCTGAACAGATAGTTAATTCATCTGTGTATGAGACTTGCACCCATGCTATTAGGCTTACACTTCTTTGCTTAGGGTTACAAAAGTCCACAAAACAGTGTAAACACAAAAATGACATTTTAACCCAAGGGTAACACTATATAACGATACATATATATATATATATAAATATATATATATATATATATATATATATATATATACACACACACACACACACATACACACACACACACACACACACACTCAGTCTGTAGTTTGTAAACAATGAATGCAGAGTCATGACATCAGCGTACTACGTAGGCACGTCTAAATTCAAAATTTGACTTTAAAAAAAAAAAAAAAAAAAAACTTAAAACGGATGAACGTAAGTCGGGGAGCGCCTGTAGTGTCATTTGAGGGATTGTAAATCACAGGCTTTAGCCCCTGTCCTTCACACACCAAAATACATGGAATAATATGAGGCACCATAGAAGGTCAAATATCCAAATTTCTTATTTTCCTTTGAGAAATATTGCTTTTACATTGGGGAACATTTTAAATTTTTATTACAAATTTGTTTACAAATTTAAGACCCTTTTCTCCTTTAGGCCTTTCCTGGATGCTACATTTGTTCCAAATCATGATTTGAATATTGTTGAATTGTTAGCGAACCTACATTCCTCACTACCCAATAGGCTCCACAGCACGCACAGTTTTTTGTCATTTGTCTCATATGACCTCAGCACACTTTTCAGCACTCATGCTAATTAGAATGCCACTCTATATTAACAGATTCAAGTTCACAAGTCCATAGATATTTTGAAAATTATTGATTTTGAGATGTTATTTAAGGAGTTTAACAAAAGTACTGCATTAACCATTTCGTAATTACCTCCATTTTCAGAGGCTCAAAAATAATCAGTTTTATGGTCATGGTTTCTTCATTATTTCATGACAAATTTAGGAGAAGAAATGTCTGGATTACAAGTGTAGATGTTTATGGCAACACTCACTATGTATTCCAAAGATGTGTCAGTTCAAATAAAGGAAGACATCATTTATCTGAAAAAAATAAATACCCCTTTCACAGAGACACACATTAATCCATATTAAATGTATTCTGACGTATCTGTTCACTACCTGTGATCCCACTTGGGCTCTCTGCTCTACATTCAGCCTGTCATTCTCCAGTGGCCTGGAAATAAGAGCATATACCACTCTATCTCAGCCATGGCTTTCTCCCTGAAGGCAAAGGAAAGAATATTATCTGTCTGTGCCATGGGGGAGCAGGCACATTGTCTAGGACAGCATGGTTATTAGCAAAGGATGATAGAAGACTGGCATAGGCCAGATTAAGTTTTAAAATGGCCGGTGAGCTGCAGGCTGTGCAACCTGATAAACTGAACAAGATTGGAAAGGGTGAGATTGGGAGGGATGGTGATGAGGAAAATCAGAGAGGCAAAGCTAAACAGATTTGAAAATTTAAGTGTGGATTTAATTGAGTTTCATTTTTGCAATTTGTGGATCCTTCCCAGGCAATGAATTTGAGTAAGAGTGAGAGAGTTTCTAAAGTTTGTATTATTCATACTGCTGTACTGCTTGCTCTGCTCTCTATCACTCTTTCTTCTGCTATCTGCTCATACTTCAGTAGAGAACAGAACATATGATATGCTGCCAGACCTTTAGAGCTCTGTTTTGGTAATAAATGCTTGTGATGAGCTCTGGTAAATCAGTTCAGCTTTTTGTATCATTCCCATTTCCAAAAATAGCATCCCATGAAGAATTTAGGCCATTGTGTTATTCCAAACCAGAGGCTTAATCTCTGTGATGCTCCTTCCCACTTAAATTACCTTTTAGCTAAATCAGAAACAAGATTCTTAAATCTTGTATGCAGTAACAGTACCTTTTTTTTTTTTAGAAATCCATGAAAAAGGCAGCAGTCTGCAGATCTCATGCATTTCTCCATTTCACTGAAAATGTTCAATGGTCTAGCCACTTTTTTTCCCGTTTAGGTCCACCACCAATAAAATAAAACTTCCTCCAAATGAAGTGCTGTACTATTACAAATTATAAAAGCTTGTTGAGTACATAAAAACAGATACATTCTGTTTTGCATTCGAGGTTTGTTCTTGTGATAAGTGATGGGTTGGTTGGTTACCATGGGTGAGGGATATCGTACTCCTCAGTAAAACAGAAAGAGTAGGCATAAAAACCACAAACTGAGCAGAAAGTACATGACAAATAAACACAAAGACTTACGTAATAAACATATCTAAAGTGTACATCTTTCCTGGCTCAGAAGCAGTTTGTTATATTTCTTGATAAAGATATGTGCTTCAAATTACACAGAAGAAGCCATCCATTTAACTCGTATTATGTTAGGTTGCACTGCCAGCATGTTCACCAACCAAAGAAACTGCATACTGTGACAGAATGAACAGTATTTCCCACATATGTGAAGTATACTTGCGATGGCCAATGGAAAAGGTCGGCATTGTCTGCCAGCACAAAATGCTGACTGCCATTAAAAAATGTCCAAATGGTTTCAATATTAGTATAAGATACTATTCATGTTTCTTTGTGGCCTAATCTGGTCAAATAGTATGGGAAATACATGCACTCTATTTTTATTTGAAAAGAACAAGGAAATCTAAATCAATTTCAATTTCAGCTTTGATATAATTTAATGGACTATCCTGGTGGACTATTGGGGCAGTGGTGGTCATTTGAACCACCTGTACTTTCATGCAATTATCCATTTACCAAGGTCTTGTCCTGTCAGGTTTCTGGTTTCTGCTTTTTCTCCACAAATATTTATTTACGTGCAAATCTCTCTGCCCATCTGGGTTAGATTGTGTGGTTATTTTTTCTGTACAAGTCTGAGCGGTGGTCTATGAGTCTCTATTTAAGATATTTTTTAAGAATAGTAATAATAATTATATATATATATATATATATATATATATATATATATATATATATATATATATATAAAATCCATCCATTGTAATGCAAATCAATGCCATATAACAGCTAACCTGCATCTATGTAGCAACAGTGCATCCTTATTTGGGTTTTTGGCACAGACACCAAACAGGCATGGGACAATCATCCAAGCAATATTTCATGATGGTAGTACTCAGCTCTGGAGTGCTGCTACAAAACAAATTTAGGGTGTAAAAAAAGCTACTGTAATATTCCAGAATGTACTGATCATAAAAATAATTTTAATTCTATCTAATCTGCATTCGGGTTTTGTGACGTTTGTAGCTTAGCTATGAATTAGCACCATTTTTTTTACGTCTTGCATCTACCATAGATTTGTATGAACTCCTTTATGAAAGAAAGTATGGCACTGCAGAATATAAAATCCACTGAGGCAGCATGCAGAAACCATGGATCTTTAATCATGCCAAGGTTGCTCCCCTCCCTTGCATTATTTCGCTGCTCACATCAGCTGAAAATAGAATATTATTCATACCAACATGATGTTAGTAAACACTCTTTAGTCATTGTTTTTGCAACAGTGACTTTTTTATGTTTATAGTAACCATGTATGCATTATATTATATTATATTATATTATATTATATTATATTATATTATATTATGGGGTCAGTGGTGGTCTAGTGGTATAGGGCGCTGGATCGCAGATCCAACAGTTGGGGGTTCGAGTCCCACTCTCCACAAGGTTGTCACTGTCCCCCCCCCCCAGTGCAGTTAACTGGGTTATCAAAGGCCGGCCATGTCTCTCACTGTCTATGGCGTGAGGCATGTAAAAGAACCATTGCTGACTTTCGTAAAGAGTAGGCTGCAAAGCCGTCGGCGTGTTTCCGCCCTGCGATGACCTGGCGAGCTGTCCAGGGTGTACTCTTCCCCCGCCCGAAGTTGGCTGGGATGGGCACCAGCCTCCCCGCGACCCAAATTAGGATTAAGCGGTTACAGAAAATGAACTGAGAAACATGATATTATATTATTAATTCGTTCATCCATTCATTCATTTTTGGAACCACTTAATCCTAATTTGAGAGTCTGGCGCCCCTCTAGGCCAACTCTACATGAGGGCAGAGTACACTCTCAACAGCTCACCAGTCCATCACAGAAGCAGAAACGCAGTGCAGCCTGCACCTGAAGAAAGTCAGCAAAGGTTCTTTTGTTTGCCTCTAATCACTGTCTGTGGTGAGAGGCATGTAAAAGAACCATCGCTGACTTTGAAGACCCAGTTAGCTACACTTTGGGGACAGCAGTGACAACCTGTTGATAGTGGGACTTGAACTGTTAACCTTCAGTATCAGTAATCCAGAACCCTACCACCAAGCCACCACTGTTCTATGTCATGTCATGCCATATTTGAAAGATTGGAGAAAAGACCTTTTAAAGACAGTGTTCCCTTACGAATCATTGGAAGGAATACTGATAGGAATTTAATAAATAAAATAGATAAATAAATAAATAAATAATAATAATGATTATTATTATTATTATTATTATTATTATTATTATTATTATTATTATTATTATTATCATTATTACTACTACTACTACTACTACTACGACTACTACTAATAATAATTTAAAATAAAAAATGTAAGTAAAGTGACTAGGTATTAGAAACATTCTCTTCAAATGTACATGCTGTAGAATATCTGGCAAATTATATTCATTCGTTGTGAAAGAACAAATTGTTTTAAGGAGACAAGCATCCAGGATCCTTATAAACAAGCCTGAATCGGATCAAGAACAGTCTTGCCAAATCACACCACATCTCTGAGATTAAAATTTTCATTCATTTGCCACTGGTTGCCTGAGTAACACTGTGACTTAAGTTCATGTTGCACTTTCTGTTTAATTAATATTCAAGATTGCTTGAAGCCTTCCATAAATAGAAGTTTCACTGAACCCTCCCTATATTCTCATGTTATGAGAAGTACAAAATGAGTTCCACTGCATTGCAAGTATGTTTCATGAAAAATATTTTAAAAGGTATCTAGAATAAAAATGAATTGATGTCAACTGCAATGAAATACCAGGATCCCTCACTTTCCGCGGTTAATTGGCACCAAGCCCCCACCCCCCCACCCGTGACTGCTGAATTCCGCAAAGTGGATTCAGCACCCCCCCCCCCTCCCCTTGGCTGACTTATACGTACATGTATATGTGTATATAATATCAATAAATATATATTCAATGCTATAAATGTTTATATTAATAATTAAACTTTAAAAAATAATGCGTCAGATGTAAATAAAATGTAAATACACACACATACAGACATGCTCGTGCACGCAGATGCGCACCTCACATAAAAATGTAAGTACTTTTGATGGGGGGTTTTGGGTTGTTTATTTATTTTTTTTTTTTGGCATAATTGGCCTTGTTTTACAGCATTTTCTTTAACTTTTCCCCCCTATTCTTCCTTAATTTCCTTATTTTTTAATTCTATGACTATTTTAAAAACACGATGCACTGAAGCTGCATGAATTGAAGCGTGAAGTCGTGAGGGATCCCTGTATTTTCCCATACTCTATGTACAAAGATAGTAGTCAAATATCAACAATTGAAATGTTTGTGACTCAAAATTGTACTTTTCTCGAGCTAGATGTCTAGTAAAAATTTAATAATTAAAATATAACTATAATTAAATGTTAAATATGCAAATATTACTAGAACAAGTTTCGTGGTGGTACTGTGGTGTGTGGCACTCTCGACTCACAGAAAGAAAGTCCTGGATAGTGTGCAGAGTTTGAATTTTCACCTTCGGCTTCTGTGGGTTTCCTAGGGTAATTCATTTTCCTAACACCATCCATAGACATGCACAGTAGGTCACCTGGCTGTTCTAAATTGCCCATAGCTGTGAATGTGAGCATGTATTATTGTACGTCTCTGCAGGAGATGAATTTGTTCTGATTAATCAACTTTCTTCTTGTTGAATATAGTCATATAGCATTCCTACTACAGATCCTTTGATTCAAATAGTGAAAGAGTCACACAAGACTTAAATATCAACAATGTAAGACTTTCCTGAGTTTTGTGCCTCTTTTTTGCTATTTTCTACATTCTAAAAAGAATTTGCTATTCTTCACACTAATCTGTATAGACTTATTTGTTTTGCTGCACACCGCAACCTGATGTCAGACAACTTGTTTTCCAGGTTGGGGCCACCTAATTAGGTAGATATGGCCATATCTCTTCCTGTTCTGCTGATGAGCAGCATAACTGGATTCACTAAAAACTACATAGTAGTTCATTTAAGCAAGACGTGGAGAACAAACAATTTGTAGCATAGACATAATTTTAAATAACTAAATCAAGCCGTCTCCTACTTTGAGAATTTCTACAGAGTCAATCTCATGGAGGAAAGGAACAAGAGGAAGAACCGTGACACTGCAGCACGGCCTCTGCCTCACTGTGACCCTAATAAAAAATAAAATGAAATAAAATAAAAATACGTATAGGTAAAAGATTCACTACATTACACTACATTCACTACATTACTACCAGTTGTGTTGATATACTGTACTTTAATGGAATGCTGACAAAACATTACATACCCTACACCTGAACAAAAGTAGTTTTTCTGTAATTTCCCTCGTAGGGAACATCTATATACATGTCATCAAAATAGTTGTGCTGTGTGTTACCCATCAGCATCAAACTGTTTTTTACGCACCAACACGTAGCTCAGATGGGGAAAAGAAAACCATAATTTTTGTGCCAACAGCATATGTTTGTCAGATTGACGTGTGTGTTATCAATCATCTGTGAAACAGCACCTGCTTTAGTAAGCCGAATGGCAGCATGCAATCTGCATAAGGCTTCCTTCGGACCCATTTCATTATTGCAAAGTAGACAAAAAAACCCAATCCAAACAAATAAAGCTGTGAGCAACGAAAGAGCTAGATTACTAAAAAAAAATGACCAAAGGTGGTAACTCATAAAATATTTAGAGTATTACATATACAGTACTCTGCAAAAATCTTAGGTGCATGCAAAAACATTGCTCCTGAGCAAAGGTGCCTCAAAGATAATGACAACACTGCGTACAAAAAAAAAGTTGTCTTGGGTACAATTTTTGTACCGTCAGTAAATTTCACTGAATATCTTAAATAACTAGTTTAAGTTCTTCTGGAGACTTACTAAGAAACAATCAAGCAAGAAAAAAAAATCTAATACAGAAAAGTCACAAAATAAAACATCACTTGGCAAAAGCTAAAGTTGGGACTGAAATTGATGCTTCACAAATGTGTTCCCATTTTAATAGCTTTGAAATTCTTTTAAACCATAAACCAGATGCTAATTTTTAAAAGAAAAATGTTACATGCTAAGACAGATGTGATATCACTGGCAGCATGACGAATTACTATAAAAGACATGTTTCTATATATCAACCATGTGTTGTAGTTATGTATAAAGGCATGCTTAAAGTATGGTGAGATTCATTTTTAAAAATGCATTTCATTAGGATCAGTGGATAAAATACGTGAGTAATCTGACTGTTCATTCAGAAGTCTACAGAGGTTGATTGTGGGTTAGTGAAAGGAAGATGCTATGCCTTCTCTTAGAGAAATTGTTACTTGCAAAAGAAAATGTGAAAAAGAAAAAAAAAACCCTAACTGTTCAGAAAGAACATTAAAGCAGTACTACAGTTTGTTAGTGACCATGAAGGTAATGGTTAGGTTATTTGAAGTAGAACCTCAATTGAGAAGCATGATGGTAAAAATGTTATGAATTGGAGTTGCTCAATTGGAAAACTTGCAGTCATTGATTCAGCTATGCTCTTATAGATAATGTGAAGCTAACTGAGTAAAAGTCAGATTTCCTCACTGGGAAATCCTCCAAGAAATAGTTCATGAAACTGAGTCATGGCCTTTTCAAGGTAAAAATTTTCAATCCCATAGAAATGATGTAAAGAATGAGAAACCCTCGAGTATATATCAAGGACTGAGACAATCAATTGTGTGAAATGCTAGTATCCAATCCTTCAATTCCTGTAAGTGAGACGTTGGGGCCTATTTGGAACCCATTTGTTCAGAACAAGCCATTGGGTGAAAATTTAAAGGTCAATTTTGCTCAAACCATTCATATAAATAAGTACTACAGTATATATAAGTATGTAAATACATACATGCACACAGTTGTGTGAAAAAAATAGGACACCCCATTCAATAGTCAACTCTCCATTAAGAAATATTCAGATAACTATGCCTAATCTTGTTTTTATTTTTTTTTAGAAAAGTGATTTAATTGTAATTAAACACTATGGAATATTTTTACTCATCTAACAAAAGATATGAACAACAATGCATATTTCAAAAAGGAAAAAAAAAAAAAATTAGGACACCCCACAAATTTTTTCACTCTGACAAGCCCATCTGACGAACTTTTACTGCTCTGTCATTGAGAGCCCCTTGACCTACTGCTGTACAGTGTTGTTTAGCAGCTGTACTGCAGAGGACAGGAACGCCTTGCAGTGAGTGGTGAGGACTGCAGAGCGGGTAACTGGAACTGCTAAACCCCCCCCCCCCCCTTCAGAGGAGCGCCAGTGGAATTATCAGGGAATCCTCACAACCTGTACACCCCCTTTCCTCCCTCTCCCCTCTGGAAAAGGTACAGTGCACTAAAAACAAAGACAAACAGACTCAAGAACAGATTTTACCCACAAGATGTTAAACGTGTAACCACCATCACCGTTGCACACACTGTCTGAATAAACATCATTCAGACCATCTTCCTGGACAGTGCAATACTTAAGTTTAAGTGCAATATTCACGTTTAGAGCAGGTCTTGAACATCATAACATTTTAGCATCATACACCTTATAATTAAAAGCTCTACCTCTTACTCAGTGTATGTCAGGCACCACTGACATATCACCCTTCTGTATGTGTGTGAACAGGTGTGAATATGTGAATATATGTATATTCTGTAAACATTTGGATAGATATAGAGGTGTATATATAGGATATATGTGTATATGTACATATGTGTACATATGGGTATGTGTATGAAGGTATATGCACATGTATAGCTTAGTGCAGCTCCTTGGTTGTCTTTTATGCACTTTCTTTTATAACTATATATTTATAGCTGCTAAACAAGAGCTGATAAACTAATTTTCATTATTCATGCATCAGTTTTCAATAAAGATCTCATTATCTAAATGGCGACAATCACACACAGGTGTATCAGATCAGGTGCACATGATCAGAATATCATTATTCAGAATCTTTTTTTAAGAAGGTCTGCCCTATTTGCTCTCAGATATTTATTTGGGTGTGCCCCTGTTTGTTGAAGTGAGACTGAGCACCACAGTGAGCATCAAATAGCTGTCTGTCTCTGGCCCTCAGAAAGAAGATTGTGGCTGCTTATGAGTCTGATAAGTGATTTAAAAAGATATCAAAAGAATTTGTAATCGGTCATTTCACATCCCAAAATTTTTTACAAGTCGAGGACATTCAAAACAACTACCACCACACTAAGGTCTGGCCATCCAAGCAAGTTCACTCCCAGAGCAGACTGCAAAATGCCAAAATTCGTCTAAAATTCTAAAATATCATGACAGGAGCTACAGCAGGTTCTCACTACTGTCGATGTACAAGCGCATGACTCTACTATTCGAAAGAGACTACACAAGTGTGACCTTCATCTGAGGTGTGCAAGAAGGAAACCTTTGTTCTCTAAAAAGAACATTAAGGCCAGACTCGAGTTTGCCTGAGAGAACATAGAGAAAGAGCAGATTTTCTGGAATAATGTTCTTTGGCCAGATTAGTCGAAAGTTAAAGTTATTTGGACACCAGAAGACATGATTGGTGGAAACCAAATACAGCAATCCAGGGAAAAAAACCTCATTACATATGTGAAAAGCCACATGTAAAAAACAATAAATAAAGCTGAAGAGGATGTGGACACTGCATACCAGTAAAGCCACCAAGGACTGACTGAAAACTAAGTGGAGAGTCCTGGAATGGCCCAGTCAATGCCCGGATCCCAATCCCATTGAGATGCTGTGAGGTGACATCAAATGATCTGCGCATGCAACAAACCCCTCAAACATCTCACAGCTGAAAGAATTGAAGACTGGGGAAAACTATCCTCAGATCAATGTCACTTGTAGATGGCTACAAGAAGTGTCTTGCTGACGTTATTTCAGCCAAAGTAGTTATTAAGAGGTAGGGTGACCTACTTTTTCATTGATTGAAATATGCATTGTTGTTCATATATTTTGCTTGATGAGTAAAAATGTGTTAATTTATGTTGTTTAATTAAACGTTTTCCATAAATAAGTAAAAGATTGGTCATTGTTATGTGAACATTTCTTAATAAAGAGTTGACTATTTAATGGGGTTACATAATTTTTTCACATGACTGTAAGCGCAAACATGCATATTAATAAATGATTGAAAAGGCTATTAGGTTGAGATTTTGTTCAAGTATATCAGTTTCTTTGTAGACACTGTATTAAACGTTTGCTTGTTCAAATATGTTGAAAAATTATCACAATTTCCATTTTTATAACTTTTTTCACATTACTATAGCTTTGAGTCTGCAATATTTTTACTCATAGAGTAATATATATGCTAATTTGCTTAGCGTGTGACTTTAGGGTTTTTTTCTGCCGCTATTAAGGAAAACAAGTCTGCTTCAAAGATTTCTTATTGAAATTCTTCTTGAGGCCTGACTATGGGAGCGTCTGTGTGGTTTCACACTTTCTAAATATGGCTTGTGGGGTGTTAAGTTGGTTTAAAAACCCTTTCGGGATTAGTTGTTCTTTTTAGCATCTGGATTATTTAAATTTTACCTATGCAAGTGCCAAGTGTTTAGCGCACATAAGCAGTTCAGAGCTCTAAATTAATAATAGTATAATAACAAACTAACAATTTATCTTTTCAGACTTAAATGTTTAGTGAAACATGTTAGGGTTAGATAGAACTTTAGGAATCTGATTTCTGGTTTATACATAACACTAAAATATTGCTTGCTGAAGGTCCCCAGAGATTTTTTCACTGCTTGCGTAGATCATGCATTTGGAATATGGTAATTCTATGCATGACATTTTCTCTGTCAATGAAACCCTGAGATTTTAAATGAAAAATACATGTACACTGGAAAAAAAATGTAAGTGAACCCTTTGAAATTATATGCACTTATGTATAACTATATCTTAATATAGGTCTGATAATACTGTAGGATTTTTTTGCTCACTGGTTAGAACTGTCACATCAAAGTAAGAAGTTGCCTTCAGCTGACTGCTGCTCTTGTGTATGGAGTTTGCATCTTCTCCCCATGTTTGTGTTTGTTTATTCTGGGTGCTCTGATTTCCTCCCATAGCCCAAAGACATGCAAAGTAGGTTACCTGAATGACCTAAATTTCTGCTTGGTCTGAGTGTGCGTGTAAATAGTGAATGTCTCATTTATCCCTGTGTTAGTTTGGCAACTTGTTAAAGGTGTACATCCACCTCCAAAACTGGACATTGGCTCCAGCTCATTCATGTCAATCTGCTTTAACTAATAACACCAAGACGATTATACTTTTGTTAATGTGTTTATTGGGTGTAAATCACCCATAATGCTATTTGAAATGTTAAGTGAACCCTATGATTTAACAACCCCCCCCCCCCCCCCCCCCACACACACACACACACTCTCACACACACACACACACGCAGAGACTTCCTTCTCTTGTTCTGTCTGGACCACTTAAAACGGTGGATTTTCTTTTTTCTAAGCCATTTTTCCATAGGTTTATTTTTAGGGTAAGTGTCCTGCTGCATCATCTACATTTTATTGAGCTTCAGCTTGTAGACAGTCACCATGACATTGCCCTGTAGGATACCTTAATAAATTTGTGAACAAATTTGTCTAAATTGATGGCAAGCAGTCCAGGCCCCAAGGCAGCAAAGCAGACCCAAATAATGATGCTCCCAACACCATTCTTTACTGTTGTATGATGATGGATGATGTTTTTATGTTGGTATGTGGTGCCCTTTTTACATTGTACAGTCCTCTTGAATAATTCAGTCTTGGACTCATCAGTCCACAAAATATTTTACCAGTGATGCTGATGAGTAACATGATTTTCTTTGGCAAACTATTGCTCTTTGGGTTCTTCCTTACCTTACTCTGAATTCTGCTTTGAGGCTTTGGTGTTATCTTTCCTGGAAGACTATTCATTGAGAGACTCATCACAGTATGAAATTGTATCCAATTATAGACAATTTGTCTAACTGTACACTGACACTTGTCCGAAATACTGAGATACTTTTTTACCTTGATCTTATATTTTCTGATATCTCCTCATGTGAGGTATAGCAGATGCTTCTTGTGACCTGCAAACTACAAATGTTTGACTGATTTTATTCAAAACTCACTTAATTGAGTGAACTTGCTCACTGCGATTGGCTTTGGTTGAAGTTATTAGACTCAGAGTTCATATCCTATTTACATCATACACTGTGAATGTTTGCATAAAGTATTCAATATTTACAATAACAAAGAAAAATTGGTCTGTAAGTAGTTAAACAGCTTGTGTTTGCTCGTTATTATAACTTGGATGAAGATCATATTATATTTTAGGATAAATGCATAATTAGAGGTACAGGAATTACAAAAAGTTCGCCTACTTTTTCTTTCCAGTGTATGTGTTGACTGTATGGATCTGTACAGTCGATAAGGCCAACAACTGTGTCAAGAAATATCTCACGGGTTGTGTATCAATCATAATGAGGGAGAAGAAGCAGCCAGTGCAGAACAGCCTCCAACTACAAGGGAATTGTTTGGCTCTCATCTTGTACAAATGTCCCACTCAAAGCCTGTCTCTCAGTTGCACATTACAACAAACAAGAAAGCTAACAAGCTCTACAGCTACCAATTCTCCCTGGAGCATACTCATTATTTTCAGTGGTAAAAGAAGCAAGCCTCTGTGTATACTTAGGTCTCTTTCATATGTTCTTTATTTATATATTTACACATTTATTTCAAACAACCCCTGTCAATTATACCTGGGTAATCCTGATACATTTGAAGCCTCGTAGTTTTTAAGGTCTTGAAAACTGACAGATGATTTCATTGATCTGCCATTTCCCGACCCTGGGATGAAGGACTTTGGTAAATTGAGATACTACACTTCGTATCCCCAGCTGCTTAGCTGAACATGAAACACTGTTATGGCTATTTATCCTCCTTTTCAGCATTTCTCTATTATAAATAAGAGCATACTTTGAAGTTTTATAGACACAATGCAAACCATTTTTAGCAAGATGTTGGAGAATATTGTGTAACTGTTTCTTTGGCATCAAGAAGAAGAACCAGCTAGACTGCTCCCCAACTGGAAACAACAGCACAAAAGTCAGTTGCATGAATGATTAGCCACTGTCTCATGTGCTCTCTCTCTCTCTCTCTCTCTCTCTCTCTCTCTCTCTCTCTCTCTCTCTCTCTCACACACACACACACACACACACACACACACACACACACACATTCTGTTGCTTCCACCTCTATGTGCATGTGCTCAGCCTGGAACATACCTCTGTAGAGCCCTCTAGTATTTTTACATGTTGTATTCTTTTTAAAAAGATGAGGCTGAAGTGAGTTATAACAACTGAGAGTCAGTGAGAAGCCATGGCTTGTGAGAGTGACGAGAGCTGTGTTCTTGACTCGGACATAAGATTAGTGGAGGGAAAGCAGGCTGAGAGTGGCAATATTTGCTTTGTGTTTTGAATGAGCCAAGCCATCATGGGAGGCAGTGGTATAGGGCGCTGGATCACTGATCCTAAGGTTGGGGGTTCAAATCCCACTCTCCACAAGGCTGTCACTGTCCCCCCTAGTGCAGATAACTGGGTTGTCAAAGGTCGGCCATGTCTGTCACTGTCTATGGTGTGAGGTTCAAGCAAAAAAAACCATTGCTGACTTTCCTAAAGAGTAGACTGCAAAGCCGTCAGCATGTTTCCACCCCGTGATGGCCTGGCGAGCTGTCCAGGGTATACTCTGCCCTCGACCGGAGTCGGCTGGGATGGGCGCCAGCCTCCCTTGCGACCCTAATTAGGATTAAGCTGTTATACAAAATGAACTGATGAAAGCCGTCATGGTATTTAGGAAGGCGTCACACCTCTGACGAATTGAAATTTTGAAGAAAAAAAAATCTGGTGATGAAAATCAACTAAGCTCTCACAGAACTCTAGGGATATATGTCCTTTTCTGACCACGGAAATGCACATTACATGTACACTATCCTGTGGACCCCAGTTACACATTTATTATTCATCTATGCATTCTGTGTCAATAATTGTACATTAATTGAACATGTGGTTTATATCCATCACACTTCCTGCATGTCAGGTGGTAGTCTGTCCGAGAGTCATGTCCATTAGACGTCAATCGATGCACATCTCACAACAGCCATACAATCAGCCTTTGCCTGGTGGAGTCTATTCCAAGTCTTGTGCATGCACAAAACTTTCCATCAGATTGAACAGACCTCATTTGACAAAGAGCAAATTTGCTGCATGAGAAATAGGCATAAAGTTGTGCTCTCCGTCGGGCTACCTTGCGCTCTGGCAAAGGTGTGACTGCTGCTTTATGATATTGTGAAAGTTTTCCCTCTGTTCCCCATAACATGCCACTGTTTGTTCACAATTGGGTTATAATGACGGTGCTTGCTCACTCCAGGAAGTCTGCCAGATCCATTAATATTATTTTACTTGGCTGCAGAAACACTGCAGTGAAAATACCTGTCTTTTTAGGTGACGAGTATTTATGTTTCTCAACACTCCTCATGAGACAGTAAATGTGAACTTTAAATACAAACACCGGAACAGCATTAACACTTTTTTCCCCAGCACTGAAAGCCTGCAAAGTTTTGAGTGTATGAATGTGTGCCACAAAAGGGCTGGCTGCCTGCACTGAGTTATGTGGCTGAGGAGCTCACTCCGTGACACAGCTAGGTTACAGCAGCAGTGTGGTGACAGTCAAAGGGTAAAACGGTCAGTGTTAAGTAAAGAGCCAAGAGTAAGTGCTAGGGGTGTTCCAAACACTGTACCCAAAAGCAGTACTTAAACCAGGGTCAACATTACTTAAATTAACATAGCTGACACGAAAGATAATTTTTTGGTTAAAAAAACCACCTAGTGCTACAGTTATAAAAGTATCCACCCCCTAGGTATTTTTCTATTGTATTGATTTACAAAATAGGAAAAATACCAAAGGGATGGATGCATTAAATAATTATCAGTTAGGGAAGTTGTGTTATATTATAAATTGATTTACACAACATGCCAATTACTTTGAATATACAAAATATTTCATATTGAGAAGCAAATGAATGATGGTATAAAAATTCAGAAAACATGAATGTACATAACTATCAAAGCCTGAAAGTATCAATTTTAGTCTCATCTAACCTGAAAAGTTTCTTCCATATACAGTACAAATATCTGGGAAGTCTCTCACATGCCTTTTGGTGAATTCTTACTTGTGCTTTCTCTGTTTTCTTCTGGCCACTCTTTATAAAGTCCAGCTCAGTGGACTGTATGGCTAGTTCTTTGGACATATACACTGGTCTCTGCTGTGGATCTTTCCAATGGGTTACTTTTGGTCTCTTATTGCCTTTTTGATAGATACCCTTCTTGCCCGATGTACGTATAAGTTTTGGTGGACAAGCCTTTCTAGGCAGTTTTGTTGGGGTATCACCTTCTTTATATTTCGTAATGGTGAATTTAGTGGTGATCTGAGATTTTCAAGGTTTTGGATATATTTTGTAACCCAACCCTAATTTGAACTTCTCCATTAAAAAATAAAAAATTCTGATTGGAAGGTCTGGTGGGTGAATACTTTTACAAGCTACTGTAGCAGTCATACTATGCGAATTTCCTCTGGGATTAATAAAGTGTCTGTCTGTCTACCTGTCTGTCTATCTATCTATCTTATCGATCGATCGATCGATAGATAGATAGATGCTAGCTAGCTAGCGAGCATGAATGTTAGCACTACAGCTGACCTTCACAAGGTAAATCAACAACAACAGAAGAAAAAATAACAGAAGTCAGTAACAAGCCAACTGACATGTTCAGAGATAAGGATATTGTGGTGGAACAGATAACATGCAAAAAGTAAACCAAAAAAGTTTGGATATAAGAAAAAAAACCCCAAAAAGAGCAGTTATAAAAATACTGAGAATGAATGCCGAGAGCGATGAACAGATGAGGAACAGATCACACCCATGGAGGAGTAAGATATTAATCAGGATTTTACTGATCTTGGTGGCAATGACTAAAAGGTTCAAAAGGTCAGGTATTCAAGTCCCAGCACTCCAAACTGCCAGTCTTCTACCCTTGAGAAAACCCTTAAACTACTTGTCCCAAGGTCATTGTATCATTGCTTATACTGTGCTCTGTTTCCAGGTTCATAGGAAGCTGAGGTGTCTGAAAGGAAAGTAATTTCACTGTGCTGGAAGGTAAACATGATAGATAAAATATTTGTTTGTTTTTTTTCTAAAGATGAGCCAAGTTCTGATTACTCAAAAGCACTGCACCATCAGACTGAAGACACCAGACCACTAATCAATTCCTTCCTAAACGTGACACCCAGTAAGTCTTTGTTATATAGACTAACCAGGAAATGCCAGTCTTCCATATATACACTGAAGTTCATTAAGAGCATTTAATACATTTATTAGATATGTAATCAGACGTACACAAGTGCTACATACGCTCACCTCTTCTTCACTGATTCTCCCTTTACTTAAAAAAAAAACTTTCCTCCTGGGGCTACACCAAAAAAAACTTTTTTTTGAAATAGTAACAATGACAAGTGAAACATGGAAGATGTCTTTGAGGTGGAACATGGGATGAATATGGTATCAATTAGTTATGTTTATTGCAAATATTTTTAAAACAAAAAACATTACTTATAAAAAGAAACAATGACTAAATAAATCAACAATTAACCAAAATACAAAAAGAAACAATAACAATACTACTATGACTAATAATAATAAAAATAATAATAATGATAAAAATAATGATAATAATAAACACTGAAAAGCATTGTCAATTATAACATATGAAAAAAGCTACATTTACTGTTCACAAGGAATGCAAATATATTCATTCATTCATTCACTGTCTAAGCTGCTTCACTCTATTTAAGGTCACAGGGAAGCTTGTGCCAGTCTGAATTGTCTAATCGTCTCAGGACGAGGGCGGGGTACAGCCTCGACAGCTTGTCAGACCATTGTGGGGCCTGCTAATATACTGACATATGCAATTCTTTGCATTTGGCACAGACTTGACCTTTGAAAAGACTAAGTTGGCATAATGCTTGAGTCATGTGAAATATTTTTCTGTTTCTACTGAGGTACAAAGTAGGCTGTCATGAGGTTTTTCACATGAGTCATCCTGGAATCTGTCATAGCATGAATAAACGCCAATCAGCCATAGCATTGAAACCAATGACAGGAAGAAAGAATAACATTGATTGTTCCTTTACAGTGGCACCTGTCAAGAGGTGGGGAATATTGGGCAGCAAGTGACAGTCAGCTCTTAATATCGGTGTGTTCAAAGTAGGAAAAGTACGCAGGATCTGATCTGGAAAGGATCTGGTTGATTTCGACATGAACTAAACTGTGATGGCGAAACAAGTGCATTAGATCATCCCCAATATATCAGGTTTTATGAGGTAAATCCAAGTATACAGTGGTACATGTCTACCAAAATCATCCAAGAAAGCAATAAGGTCACGGGCACCCAATGGAAAAAGTCTCTATATCTTTACATAAGGATTAGTAAGGGCTTCTTTATGTGTATGACCATAACCTTAAAGCAAAGTTTTACCTTATATTCTGACATATAAGATTTAACTATCAAGCATCAGTGAGCAACACTGTTATCACTGAAGTCTTGAAGCTGCAGAACATATTTTAAAATATTGGATTTTTCACCATCCTATTTTTTCTACTTGTACTACTTCTGTTGAAAAGAACATCATAAATGTTTACACACAGTAAACTGAACATTTTTGTAGTATATTTAGGAAATTAAGTCAATATTTGTTGCCATATGAATATATAACAATCTGCATATAGGATTTAAAAGGGATTAAATATTTATTTATTTTCAAGTTAATTTGTGCAGAACTTTGTAACATTTCACATTTTCGGAAAATGTTTGGACCTAAATTCCTATTTTTATTGCAGCGATATGTTCTACATCAGTAGCTTCCTCACCCTAATTGGAAACATGTGCAGAATAATTCAGTAGTTGCAAATATACAACCTGTTAATCGTTTGAACATTCCAAAATAAATTCTGTTTAAAGAGAAAGAAGTCTCAACTAGGCGTTTACAAACCAAATCCTGATCATGCTGAGGATAAATAAATAAAGGTCTTCTCGTCAGCAAAGCATAAAATCAAACCACACACACACACACACACACACACACACACACACACACACACACACACACACACACTCTCTCTCTCTCTCTCTCTCTCTCTCTCTCTCTCTATCTATACTTCTCCCAAAATATTTTGTCTTAGCATAATATTTTATTGATACTGAATGGCTATGCTAATTCTATCATTTATACTCTAGTTGTCAGCATCTTGTTTTGCAAACAGTTGCAACTCTCATGGCGTAAATGCTGGGTAAACTGCAGTGTACATTAATATGACAGCTACATTTGGCAACAGTGCAAATGTGGATTGTGCCCCAGTTTCTCAAACTACTCCATGAGGAATTCTCAAAATATCATGTGCTCTTGAAGTCCTCAATTCAGGTGAAGTCATGGTTGCAGTGTATTTTG
Source organism: Plotosus lineatus (assembly GCA_024760905.1). Lineage (NCBI taxonomy): Eukaryota > Metazoa > Chordata > Actinopteri > Siluriformes > Plotosidae > Plotosus > Plotosus lineatus. The sequence continues at coordinate 19,434,713 of CM045747.1, read as the reverse complement.
ATAAGCAATTGAACTTACAACATATGGTGTTGTCAGGACACCTAATCGTTTTTTGGGTTTTTTTGCTTTGCTTTAATTTTATGAATTTTACTACATTAGGAACATAGAACTATGATGAGCACTTGTAATAAAGATTTATTGAGTAGGGATCTTCTATTATTTTATCATGCACAGAAATCGCATACAGTACTCTAATCTGATACTACTTTTAATCTTACATTCATAGCTGACAATTAAATCTTGTTATAAAGGACGCACTTAAATAAATGATTACTATAATAGTAATCATCTCCAAAATCAATTCAATAGAGGGTTATTTTATTATTAACAAATGCTTATTGCTTCTACTTGCAAGCTTTCTAGGCCATCTTTTTCTGGTTCTTTCTTATCAGCAGCTTACATCACCCTAGAACACATCAAGCCCGAGGGAAGTCTTTTATGTAGAAGCAGACTGCAAAAATTACAAGAAAAGTCTCGCAAAGTCACTGATGAGAGACCTGATTTTACGTTAAACTTTAATGGTCATAATGATTTATCTACAGGAGAAACGAATCCTTTTGAATTTGTAGGAATGTTTGAATTATTTATTAAATTCTTAACATAGGAATAGCTTGATATGTGTTTTTAGCGAAGATAAAGCAGGTGCACAATTCAAGTAGTGATTTTTTTTTTTTGTGGGCGGGGGGTTTCTTAAGGGTATAAATGATCTTGAATTTTCTTTTCTTTGTTCATGACATGGCACACCAACAGAAACATGTGGTAATGACAAGGTAGCCAGGAAAGTCTATCTGTCAGTCTTCCTTTCGGCTTTTTCCCTTTTACTCGGGAGTCGCCACAGCGAATCATCTGATTCGCACGTTTGATTTGGCAGAGGTTTTTACGTCGGATGCCCTTCCTGTCACAACCCTTTTAGCAAGGGGACAGAAACACGCTGACGACTTTGCAGCTACTCTTTACGAAAGTCAGCAATGGTTCTTAAATGCCACTGTCCTAATTATGAAGATACAGTCAAATGGTTCTTTACCAGTAAAGTATTTTTTTAAACATTGAAGGAGTTGTAAAGATCACACTTTAAAAGACCCTTTTGTCTATAATTAAAACAGGATGCCCATTCAACACCTGACAGTCCTCACACCAATTGAAAACACATGACACTTATTTAGTATTGTAAGCATCTGCTAATCCTAGAGTTTCACCTCCTTGACACACACACACACACACACACACACACACACACACACACACACACACACACACATTGTGATATATATATATGAGAAATATATAAATGACTACATGACATCACACCTTGGGGCAGTTTGGATCAGCCAGTTAGCCTGGTATGCATGTCTGTTTAACTGTGAAAGCCAGAGCATCCTAGATGAAGCCAATGTAAGCACAGGAAGATCATGCAAATTTAGGCCATATTTATGTATAAATGGGAAAATATTCTAAAGGGTTAACAAATCTATAAGCACCACTGTATTTGTGATAACTTAAAACGTTGGATGGAAGAATGAGTTCACAATATAAGGCCGAATAACTTAGTTTTAGCTAATATGACACATGCAATGTTTTGTATTTTCTTGTCCTGTACTTGTTTTGTATACAGTATTGCTACACCTAAAAGTATTGTGTTAGTGTAGATGCATAAGCTATTTTTTTGTGGTGATCATTTTCTTCATTTCATTAAAAAAATAAATAAAAATTAAAAAAATATATATATACATATATATATTTGAAGTACTAATAAATTGCCCAAATGGAAGCTGTAATGATTATGTAGTTTCAATATTTATAGCATGATATATCTGGCTATAAATTTTTGTTTATGTTGCATTATTTTTTAATACAAATTGTCACAGACAATAAGACACACTGAGCTATTTCTTCTTGGACATTACCATGAAAACCATGGAATAGCATTGGGTCTTCTGCCTGAGGAAGCTTCTGACATTTACCAGCAGTAATTGTTGTGGCGCTTGTTTGAAAGACTTAATAAAATATCTTTACCTTCCACTGTATTATGAGAAACATTCTCTCAAGCAACACAAAATTCTCATCAAACTTTACTCAAAATTCTCATTAATCGTCATTCAAAAATAAGATAATTCCCATGATTTACAGTAATCATTTATACCAGAATACAATCACATAATTGACACAAGAAGACGGTTTCACTCTAAATCAAGAATATTTTTGCATAATGGTTCTTTTGTGTTTAAATGAAAACATCTCTGGATAGCATACAGTGATAGTATAATATTAATTAGTATTAAATGTGGTCTGCTTTGTTACTTCATTAACAGATTTGCAGATATGAAAGCAGTTGCTTTGAGAAAAACTTAAATATAATTAAGGTTACTTTGCTCTTTGGCATAAGGAGCTCAATTTTTCCATGTGTCAGTCAAAAACTTCTACTTAATATGTATCTAAACCTGCCTTTATTAAGTAAATGTATGAATGATTTTCTTACAAATATTGATAAAATGCCACTAAAAATGATGATAATAATGATAAAACGTCATTGGCCGAAAAATAACGGAAGAAATGATGACACATGTTAGAAACGTTATAAAAAGCATACTTTTATAAAAGAAGACTTTTTATACACAATTTATCAATCCTATCATGTCAGAATAACAAGTTAAGTTCTTGAGTCAAGTTAGATGTATTAAATGACTATACTGTGTTATGACAACATAGACTATGATGAGAATATTCCATGTGAAATATATTATTGAAACTTTGTGTACATGAAGATTTCAACGGCATCAATATTTGCTCCAAATTTCATGTTGATAGCTGACCAACAGCTAAATGTAACAGTCTAATTGATGTTGACAAGTGCCATATTGTGATGGCGAAGCATCTTGTTCTATTCATCTCCTAAACAGGAAATCTTGTGGGATGTTCCTGGTATGCAGTCATAAGTATCTACCAAAGGTGGTTCAAGGAAGCACAGCTAGTGAATTGGCAATAGTGTTATTGGTGCCCATGTGAAACTGATGCATGTAGGGACTGAAGGTTGGTATGTCTGATGTGGTTCCACAAAAAAGTTACTATAGTACATACTACTAAAACAGTTTATACTAGTTATGATAGGAAGGGCAGTGGTGGTCTAGTGGTATGGGGTGCTGGATCGCTGATCCAAAAGATTGGGGGTTCGAGTCCCACTCTCCACAAGGTTGTCTCTGTCCCCCCAGTGCAGCGAACTGGGTTATCAAAGGCCGGCCATGTCTCTCACTGTCTATGGTGTGAGGCATATAAAAGAACCATTGCTGACCTTTGACAAGAGTAGGCTGCAAATCCGTCGGCATGTTTCCGCCCTACGATGTCCCGGTGAGCTGTCCAGGGTGTACTCTGCCCTCGTCCGGAGCCTCCCTGTGACCCTAATTACAGAAAATGAAATGATAGAAAGGAGTCAGAACAAACAGTGCATAGCAACTGGCTGTGTATGGGCTGCAGATCAGTCAGGTGATATTATGGTTGATTGGTGTCTAGCTAATAAATAAACAAATAACATTGCATTTTTCTTTAAGTGAAAATATATCATATTCACGGTATACCCCACCTTTGCTCAGTGTGAACTGAGATGGGCTCCAGCCTCACCACAACAATAATTGGGTTCAGAACTTCACAAAATGAGGGAGATATTGAGGATCTTACAAGGAAAAACAAGCAATAATATGAAATTCTTACAAAATATGCAGCATGCAAGAATGATTCTTCATATGATTATTTTGTTTTGAAGCACTTTATCACTTCAAATCTAAATATGTCATCTGAAAACATACAAAAATATCAACTTATCAAGACATACAGTTCCCAGTTATAAACACATGCCCATCTGACTCTCAGTGAGGTGTTTTAAAACATCGTAATGCACATTATCCAAGCCTGTACCTACACATATTATCATGAAAAACAACTTTTAACCAGATAAGTTTACATCATTCTTTCACCGTGCTAGTGAAACAAATCATGTTGGAAGAAGATCTTATCTCTAATTCCTGTAATGCTTTGTACTCTCAAAAGAGAAAGACAGGGATTCCTCACTTTCCGCTTTTAATGAGGACTGAAACCGTGACCTCCGATTTCAATGAAGTAGAACCGACCCCCTGACTGACGTATACGTACATGTACAGTATATGTGTATATAATATCAATAAATACATATTCAGTGCTATAAATGCTTATAATAACAATTAAACATTCTGAAATAATGCGTAAGATGTAAATAAAATCTAAATACACACACATACAGACGTGCGCACACACCCAGATGCACACCTCACATAAAAATGTAAGTAGTTTTTTGGGGGGAGGGTTTTTTTGCAGAATTGGTCTTAACATTTACCTTAACTTTTTTCCACTGTTTTTCCTTAATTTCCTTATTTTATTATTTTTTCAATTAATATTTTTGAAAAACCCACGATGCAATGAAGCCGCAGAAACTGAACACGAAGTAGCGTTTCTCACTGTTCTCAAACTTTCAAAGTAACTGCCTTCTTAGTTGTATCTAGAAAATACACACCTAGTACTAAATATTAATTCTGTTTGTGTCAATCTTGACTTGTTAACTCGGCACTCTTCTGCCAGCCTGACACTCGTACGCATTCATGGTACTCCACTGTACGCCAAAGTGAGTACCTTCGCGGGAACTGTGAGCGCCATCACGGGAACAATGTGTAAACTATGAGCGAGATGAGTGCCATTGAGGGGCATTGCCGACCCAAAAAATGAAACATGTTCATTAATTTTGTCACGCACTCTTTTTTGCATACCTTTCCACGAACTATAAGGAAACTGTGAGGAAACGGTGAGGGCACGTGTAAATGCCCACCACGTCACGGGTAATCAATGCCGCGCAACGTTTCACCTGTATCCTCAATGGTGCTCTTGTGTCCTTCAAGGTGTTCATTAACTGCTCAATGTTTCCTCTTATACACTACACATTGTCCAACATTAACTGTTGGTGGACCAGGGAGTGAGTTGTGGACAGAACTGTGTTTCTCTCACTGTTTCCTCAAAGGTAATCATAGTCTACTCTCAGCTGCTCACCTTTAAGTTTGGGTGAGCACTCAAACCACTGTGTTCCTCAACACCACGCACAAACGGTTAACCAATCAGTAATAATGGCCAAACTGCTGCCTCCTGGTCAACCATTCCCTCACCCACACTGTTCTGGCTTTTCTCTTCTTTGATCTAGTTGATTTGCTGGTAGTATCAGGTGTGGATTCTAGCTGCTTACATATGTCAATGTCATAGTCTTTGATTAGTAGTAATGCAGCAGCACCTGCAAGAAATAGACTTTGTTGATTTAATGCCATCTCTAGAGTTCATCATCTTGAAGAATACAAGAATGAATGGTGTATGAATCCAGCTACCCAATATATATATATATATATATATATTTATATATATATATATATATATATATACACTTGTGAGGCGTGACATGGAGTGTCATAAAACGGAAGTGCGGTCACCTTTTTAGCATGATGTGGAGCAAACTTGTCTGGCCATTGAGTGAGGTTGAAGTACTTGGAGCACCCCAGCACAAACAATTCGCAAAAATACTGCAATGGTGAGGAATCGAGTGGAACGTCACGGAACATCCTCAATGGTACGAATGAGCAAGCTATGAGCAAAGCTTATTCCTCTCCGGCACAAACTGTTTGACTGACAGGTGAAATAAACACAAAATCATTCCGCCATGGTACACATGAATGAGTGCCATTGAGGATTTAAAATGTGTACTAGTGTCAGGTTGGCTTTCTTCTTCTTCTTCTTCTTCTTCTTCTTCTTCTTTTCCTTTCGGCTGTTCCCTTCAGGGGTCGCCACAGCGCATGATCTGCCTCCATCTCACCCTATCATCCTCTGCATCTTCTACTCTTACTCCAACTACCATTGTGTCCTCCTTCCAAATTCCACCAGCTCCCTGTTGGTTAACAGCATTGATAGCAGTTGTTGTTAACCTGGGCCTCGACCGATCCAGTATGAAATTTGTTTCTATCATTCGCATAACAATTTTGGCAGAAGTTTTACGCCGGAAGCTCTTCCTGTCACAACCCTCTGCATTTCCCCGGGCTTGGGACCGGTGTGAGGGTGAGCACTGGCTTGTGCCTCCCCTCACGGCTGCATTACTTGTTAACTCAGCACTGTGGATAATTATTCCATTTTAGATATTTGGGTATTATTTTTTAGATTTTAGGCATTTTGCACAATTACTTAATGTGCAAGAGTAGGCTGCAAAGCCGTAGGCGTGTTTCCGCCCTGCGATGGCCTGGCGAGCTGTCCAGGGTGTACTCTGCCCTCGCCCTGAGTTGGCTGGGATAGGGCACCAGCCTCCCCGCGACCCTAATTAGGATGAAGCGGTTACAGAAAATGATGAACTTAATCTGCATGTCTTTGGACTGTGGGATGGAACCAGTGTGCCCAGAGGAAACCCAACTACAGTCGGCGCGAGAGAGAGAGAGAGAGAGAGAGAGAGAGAGAGAGAGAGAGAGAGAGAATAACCCTTTGTTTTTCGTTTAGTTTTTTAAGTTGTTTTAATTCAGTAAATGGTCAAGCAGGGAATACGCTTTGAATTCACGTCTTGTGGTTTATTGGGTTTATCCAGTCCAAAGACTGGAGACTTGAAACGAATTAGGCGTTTAACATGTAATATGTGACCCCTACTTACGGAATCCCCACTATACGAAAAGGGCTCTGGAACTGGTTAATTTCGTAAGTTGGGGGCTGACTGTACTTGGAGCCTGCCACTCATTTGGCTCAAACCCAGGTCCTTCTTGAAGTGAAACTAGAGTCTAACTATGGTACTGCTGTGCTGCCAAGCTCAAAAAAAAAAAAGTTAACTATGTCCTAGAATTGCTGTGAGAAATAGAAAAAAAATGCTAGACCATGGGTGAACAATTATAACTCGGCAATGGCTGTTCTATATTTTGGACAAGTCTGGGTTCAAAGACAAATAATTAATGCCATCCATTAATTGCTAATTTTAGTAAGCAGCAGAAGTCTTACAATATCTTAGCAATTTACATGAATCAATTCATATAAACAATACTAATGGGAAGCTTATGTTTACCGGTATAGTTAATGACTTTTGTTATATTTTAGGAAGTCAAACAAGATCCAATCACACAGTCCCTATCAATCAAATTACTGTGACTGACATATCAACATATTACAACAAAAGTTTCAGAATATATTGAAGTATAAACAATGATCAAGGGCATGGCTGTAATATCAGTAGCTGTAGAAAATATGAGCCAAAAATGAATATTAGGCCTGCTAACTGAATCAGCACAATAAATATCCAGTGGCTTAAACAGTACATGCTGTTTCAGTTGAATATGGACATCTTAAATCCTTAAAACTGACATTACAATTCACTGCAGTTGAACTTCCTTGTTTTGTTTCATCTCAGAGGTTATTTCCATTTTGTCAGCAAAAACCGCCTAAAAGTAGTCCGCTGCTTAATGATTCACGCCATTCTCACACAGGGGTTTATACGCAAGAAACACAAAGAACACAGATTTCTAAAACAAATACTGTAATACAAAATCTGCCTTGTTTAGTTATGTTTGCTCATTTAAATTTTTTTATTGTGTATTTATATGTCCTTTGTGCAGGTTTTTGTCATTCTCAATTTAATTCACTTTTACATGGTCATAGCTTTCATACTAATTACTGGCACAAAGCAGCAGCACAAAAATCTAGATGGAGATTTAGATCTTTAATGAGTAAGCCAGTGGCATGGACAGCTCCCTGAGATGACATAATGAAACCTTGGGAGGACCCAGCCTAATAAAAAAAAACCCATAATTTTCTGGGTGATACCAAACAGCAAGATTATACATTAGCAGTTATAAATTGCCCCTAGGTATAAGTCTTCTTCTTTTCCTTTCGGCTTTTCCCTTCAGGGGTCGCCACAGCGAATCATCTGCCTCCATCTCACCCTATCCTTTGCATCTTCTTCTCTTACACCAACGACCTTCATCTCCTTCTTCACCACATCCATGAATCGTCTCTTTGGTCTTCCAATAGGCCTTTTGCCTGGTAGTTCCAGCCTCAGCATCCTATTACCAATATACTCACTATCCCTCCTCTGTACATGTCCAAACCATCTCAATCTAGCCTCTCTGACTTTGTCTCCAAAACGTCTTACACGTGCTGTCCCTCTGATGTGCTCATTCCTAATCCTATCCATCCTCGTTACTCCCAAAGAGAACCTCAACATTTTCATCTCTGCTACCTCCAGCTCTGCCTCCTGTCTTTTCCCTTGGGCCACTGTTTCTAACCCATACAACATCATTGGCCTCAACACCGTCTTGTACACTTTTCCTTTCATTCTTGCCGATACCCTCCTATCACACATCACACCGGACACTTTTCTCCAACCATTCCAACCTGCCTGCACATGCTTCTTGATCTCTTTTCCACACTCTCCATTGCTCTGGATTGTTGAGCCTAAGTACTTAAAATCCTCCACCTTTCTTATCTCTTCTCCCTGTAATCTCACCGTTCCTCTGGGGTCCTTGTCATTCATGCACATGTATTCTGTCTTACTGAGGCTAATCTTCATTCCCCTCCTTTCCAGGGCATACCTCCACCTCTCTAGATTTTCCTGCACTTGTTCTCTGCTCTCACTACAGATCACAATGTCATCTGCAAACATCATAGTCCATGGGGAATCTTGTCTAACCTCGTCTGTCAGCCTGTCCATCACCATAGCAAACAAGAAGGGGCTCAGAGCTGACCCTTGATGCAGTCCCACCTCCACCTTGAACTCTTGTGTCACACCGACAGCACACTTCACCACTGTCTTACATCTCTCATACATGTCCTGCACCACTCTAACATACTTCTCTGCCACTCCAGACTTCCTCATGCAATACCACAGTTCTTCTCTCGGCACCCTGTCATATGCTTTCTCCAGATCCACAAAGGCACAATGCAGCTCCCTCTGACCTTCTCTGTACTTCTCCATTAACATCCTCAAGGCAAACACTGCATCTATGGTGCTCTTTCTTGGCATGAAACCAAACTGTTGTTCACAAATGCTGACCTCTGCCCTTAGTCTAGCTTCCACTATTCTTTCCCATAACTTCATCGTATGGCTCATCAACTTTATCCCTCTGTAGTTGCCACAACTCTGCACGTCTCCCTTGTTCTTAAAAATGGGCACCAGCATACTTCTCCTCCATTCCTCTGGCATCCTCTCACTCTCTAAGACCCTTTTAAATGTTCTTGTCAGAAAATCTACTGCTACCTCTCCTAGACACTTCCATACCTCCACCGGTATGTCATCAGGACCAACTGCCTTTCCATTCTTCATCCTCTTCAATGCCCTCCTCACTTCACCCTTACTAATCTTTGCTACTTCCTGGTCCTCAACAGTCACCTCTTCTTTTCTTTTTTCTCTCTCATTTTCCTCATTCATCAGCTCTTCAAAGTACTCTTTCCATCTTCCCAGCACACTTCTGTCATCAGTCAGTACATTTCCCTCTCTGTCCTTTATCAAGCTAACTTGCTGCACGTCCTTCCCATCTCTATTTCTCTGCTGTGCCAACCTGTATAAATCATTTTCTCCCTCTTTACTTTCCAACCGAGCATACAAGTCATCAAACGCGCTCTGTTTGGCCTTTGACACTGCTACCTTTGCCTTACGCTGTGTCTCCCTGTACTCCTGTTTACTCTCTTCGGTTTTCTCAATGTCCCACTTCTTCTTAGCTAACCTCTTCCTTTGTACACACTCCTGCACTTCCTCATTCCACCACCAAGTCTCCTTATCTACTTTCCGTCCAGATGACACACCAAGTATTCTCCTACCTGTCTCCCTGATCACATTAGCTGTAGTTGTCCAGTCATCTGGAAGCACTTCCTGACCACCCAAAGCCTGTTTCAACTCCTCCTTGAAGACAACCTGACTCTCTTCCTTTTTCAGCTTCCACCACTTTGTCTTCTGTTCTGTCTTTGCCTTCTTCACCTTCCTCACCATCAGCATCATCCTGCACACCACCATCCTATGCTGTTTGGCAACACTCTCACCCGCTACTACTTTGCAGTCACTGACTTCCTTTAAGTCACATCGCCTGCACAAGATGTAGTCTACCTGTGTGCTCCTACCTCCACTTTTATAAGTCACCCTATGCTCCTCTCTCTTCTGGAAGAAAGTATTCACCACAGCCATTTCCATCCTTTTTGCAGAATCTACCAACATCTGTCCTTCCGCGTTCCTGTCCTGGATACCAAACCTACCCATCACTTCCTCGTCCCCTCTGTTTCCTGCACCAACATGTCCATTGAAGTCTGCCCCGATGACCACTCTTTCACACTCTGCATCACTTCATCTAACTCCCTCCAGAATCTCTCCTTCTCTTCTCGCTCACATCCTGTCTGTGGGGCATAAGCACTAACAACATTGACCATCACACCTTCAATTTCTAACTTGAGACTCATCACTCTGTCTGACACTCTTTTCACTTCTAGAACATTCCTGGCAAACTCCTCCTTCAAGATGACTCCTACTCCATTTCTCTTCCCATCCACACCATGATAAAATAGCTTAAACCCTGCTCCTATGCTTCTCGCCTTGTTACCTTTCCACCTGGTCTCCTGAACACACAGTATGTCCACCTTCCTCCTCTGCATCATGTCAGCTAGCTCTCTACCTTTTCCTGTCATAGTTTCAACGTTCAAAGTCCCTACTTTCAGTCCGAGACTCATGCCTTTCCTCTTCTCTCTCTGGCAACGGACACGCCTCCCGCCTCTCCTTCTTCGACGTCTTCGACCAACAGTAGTCCAATTTCTATCAGCACCCTGTTGGTTGACGGCACTGATGGCGGTCGTTGTTAACCCGGGCCTCGACCGATCCGGTATGTTATTCTTTCTTGTGATTCGCATAGTTTATTTGGCATTTGTTTTACGCCGGATGCCCTTCCTGACGCAACCCTCTGCATTTATCCGGGCTTGGGACCGGCGTGAGGGAGAGACACTGGTTTGTGCCCCCCCTCACGGCTGCATTCCCCTAGGTATAAGTGTAAAGGGATATTTCTGTGTGTTGTGCGATAGATTCGTGAGCTGTTCAGAGAACACCTTGCCTTCACTGAGAATCAGCTGAAATAAGATCCAGCCTTTCCACAATCCTAGTAGGATTGAACAGTTTGGCAAATGAATGAATGTATGAATGAATGAACACTCTATTAAGCACACTATACAATCTGAGATTATGGTTATTTCAAATGTATCTCATGGTTAATGAATATTAAAAAGGTAAGGCAATGTGGGCTTTTCACACTCGAGCCTAATAGCTCATCAGGCCGGTGCTTATCCCCGGTTTCCATAGCGCAGGGGTGCTCAATCCTGCTCCTGGAGATTTACCTTCCAGAAGGCATTCGCTCCAACCCTAATCATGCCCACCTAACCATCCAATCATCCAATCAAGGGACTTTGAAATGTCTTAAGACCTGAGTGGATCTTACATGTCACACGGGCCACATTAGGGTTGGAGATAAAGTTATCTGGAAGGTAGCTCTCCAGGAGCAGGATGGAGCACCCCTGCCATAGTGTGACGCTACCAGGAGTACAACTCCTCCTGGAGGGGTCGCTAGTCCATTGCACGTTACCTTCCCAGTATATTTTTTACTGGTACCCATTTATACTGCTGTGTGAACAGAGGCACACTTGTGGTTAAGACCATGCCCAGTGGTCTTGGCACAGTTGGGGTCTAACTGGGATTTGAAAACACAACCTCCTGATCATGAGCCCAGCACTCATAACCACTACGCCACTGGCCTTTCTTAATACAAATAAATGAATCTGTGATATTACCTTAAGCTGCCAACCAGTATGATTGCATGCATGGCTCTAAATCAGTGCTTCTCAAATAGTGGGGCGCGTGGTATGATGCCGGGGTGCGGTGTGATGCAGGGTGGAGCGTGTATGATCCTGGGGAACATACTTTTCAAGAATAGTGTTCGAGAATTAAGTGTAATTGCATCTCCACTTCACGACTTGGCAGTTGCGCTCTCATTGTCAGGTTACGGTATAGCGGTTTTTCGCACGAGCAAACGATATGAAGTGCAGTAAACAACCCCTCAAGAAACAACATGGAGAAATTTCTAACATGAATGAAGAGAAATGTGGAGACAGATGGAGATATTAAGACATAAATAAGGTGAATGAGTTTGAATAAGGATGTATTTTTTTAAATTTTAGGCACATTGGTGCACTTTAAATCTTTTCAATTACAGATTAAAAAATAATGTTCGTGAAGTTTTTCTTGATTGTAAGTTGAATTATATTTTCTTTTTTGCTTTTAATGTTCATAAAGATACAATGTGAGGTGTGTACTAATAACAATTTTATCGACAAATAATAGTATTTATGGTCGCTCGCGGGGCGGTAGGGGGGGCGTGAAACATTTTTTTCTTCCTAGAGGGGGTGCCACAGAAAATAATTGAGAAGCACTGCTCTAAAGCCACATTGTTAGCTGATTAGCCTATTGAATAAATTAATATATGTACAACTATTTACAATAAGCAGTTGAGTAGATTGGAATTGTTACTCAAAATAAAGTTGACATAATTTGAGTGTGTTGAAAGGATTTTCAGTTTGTGTATATATTGCCAATAGGAGTGGTGGGATGAGCACTGGATGATTACGGCAGCATTGGATCCAGGTGAGTCACTGAACCAAAGGTGCATGTTGGGTAAAAGATGTTTTTGGCAAGTACAAAGCATTAGAGTGTTCAAGTGGGACTATATGAAGCAGCAAAAAAATGAGTCACAATGCGGAACATTCCAACAGAAATGGAGCACAAAAGTATATAGAATTTGTACCTTGAACTGCCTTCACAGAGTGAAACATTTTTATAACCATTTAATTTAGGTAATCAGTATACTATATTATTCCATTTAATTATTTTTAAAGGTTGTTGTTTATAAGACTAATTGTCACTTAATCTTAGCAAGGTCTTTTGATGCCTGTCTGATCGAGCAACCAGCCCCAAGATTTTCTGTTCAAAGGTCAAGGAGCAATAGTACAATCAATTGGCTCTGTTTATTATTATTTGACTACTTGAAAGGTAAAACTCTGGCAATCCTAAGATGTATTTAGATTTCGTAAAACATAGCATATAAAAATATATACTTCTATTCATGAGAATTTTAAAAAGTATATACTGCCCACACACACACACACACACACACACACACACATATATAAATATACTGGTTCATTATCATACAAATAAATGTTTATGGAAATGTTACTTTTGTGTGCGATAAGAGGCTCTTACAGTAAAGCTTGCTTTAAAATGAACTGAACAATTGGCTTTTTTCCATCACAGTGAGTTCAAAATTCACTGAAGCCAATAAAGCATTAAAATAATTTTTAAAAGCATTGTGCAAGTCTGGAGAAATTCGGCCAACAGTGCATAAAAATCCTGTGAGCCGTGAAGTCACAGAAAGATCGTATAAAGCCAGTGAATTGCTCGAGGCAAACTTAAGTTTCTTCCAAACTACAGCAAATAGCCTGGATTTTTTTTTCACCTAATACTGTATGTGGACGAGATACATCATGAAAACCAATGGAAAGTTTCACACAGGTTATTTCAATCTGTACAAAATCTGTATGACCGGTGAAAAGTTTTGAGAGAATGACCGGGGGAAAAGTTTTTTGTTCTGTCAACAACAGCTTCTTTGTATAACAGTGCTATATGCTCAATAACTTTTGTTCTAAAAGCATATTCAGGTGATGAATACATTTTTGTGTACAGAGCTCTCCTGCCACTATTCAGTTTAAAATGTGTAAAAATAAAGTATAAAAATCACGTACATATGAAGTATATTCTAAGACAAAATTTGCCTGACGCTTGGTTGGTGTCGCTGACTGGTATGTCCTCTGATTGATGACTGAAATCCACCTTGCCTGAATATTGTTTAACTGAAATGAGAGAGATTTCCTTTCTGCTTTTTCCCATTATCAGGGGTCACCACAGCGAATGATTTGCACATTTGATTTGGCATAGGTTTTTACATCGGATGCCCTTCCTGACACAACCCTTTAGCAAGGGACAGAAACACGCTGATGGCTATGCAACTACTCTTTACGAAAGTCAGCAGTGGTTCTTTTACATGAACCTCTCACCATAGACAGTGACAGACATGGCCAGCCTTTGATAATCTAGTTAGCTGCACTGGGGTGACAGTGACAACCTTGTGGAGAGTAGGACTCGAACCCCCAACCTTAGGATCAGTGATCCAGCACCCAATACCACCGGGCCACCACTGTCCTGGTGAATATTGTATTGTTTAACTATACTGTATGCTGAAAAACTGTCATTTGTCATTTAACCAGTCATAGCCCTTTCAGCAATTTTATTTATTTATTTATTTATTTTTCTTGGCTACATTAACCCCACAAGGGAAATTATTGTCTCTGCATTCAACCCGTTCACAGTGAGCATGCACACACGTAAACACTGAGCACATACACGATCAGAGCAGTTATTTAATTACTGAATATATGCAAAAAAAAAAACCATTAATTTTATTTAATTTATGTAAAGCCTCACATTTAATAGTTTTCTTAAAGTGGGAGTACTTAATATAAATGTCTTTTCCGTACAAAACCAGTCAGCAGTTGTAGCATCATATTTTAAGACAGTTGAATTGGGTCAAAATTACATATTTTCACATTTTACCTTCTAAAGCAAAAAAATTGTCGAGAATTTATGATTAATCTTAAAATAAGCATTTAACAATTAAAATAACTTTTTTTAAATCAAAGTCCTTCTGTATCTCAATCTATCTGTATTTAATAATGAAAAATATCCTAAAATGTCACAAAATTATTAGTCTACATGACATGATTAAAGATTTAAGAAGTGTTGTCATTTTGAGCACATATAGCTGCTGCAGTACATAGTGAAATTAAACAACTTTTCTCCAGGACCTTGTGCGACATAAACATACAGCATAAAGATCAAATATGAAGAGAACAGCACAGCGTTAGTTGTTTTTTTATTTTATTTTATTTATTTTTTTTGTCCTAGCCACAGAAAGTGCAAAGTGTGCAATTAGGTGCAAACAGGGCAAGGACAATACAGTACAAAAACAGTACAAAGTAGCAGCGGTTGAGGTAATGCAAATAGAAATAGGCATAGACATAAATATAAACATCGCAACTTTATGAAATAATAATAGGGTTGAGCTAATGTAATAAATAGTGAACAAAATAAGTTTGTAGGGTAGTGGTGGCCTGGTGGTAAAAGGTGCTGGATCACTAATCCGAAGGTTCGGGGTTCAAGCTCCACTCTCAACAGGTTGTCACTGTCCCCCCAGTGCAGCTAACTGGGTTATCAAAGGCCGGCCATGTCTCTCACTGTCTGTGGTGTGAGGCATGAAAAAGCACAAGTTGCTGAGTTTCAACAAGAGTAGGCTGCATAGCCGTCAGCATGTTTCTGCCCTGCAATGACCTGGCAAGCTATCCAGGGTGTGTGTACTCTGTCCTGCCCCAGAGTCAGCCAACTAATTCGGGTCACGAGGAGGCTGGCGCTCATCTCCGCCAACTCTGGGCAAGGGACACCCTGGACAGCTTGCCAGGCTAAGTTAATTTCTTTTAGTCTTGTCCAGTTCTGTGTTTTTGTGTTTTTGTGTTTGTGTGTGTGTGTGTGTGTGTGTGTGTGTGTGTGTGTGTGTGTGTGTGTGTGTGTGTTGTTAGCTTGCAGTGTAAATATCTGTGATAGAGGCAAGGGAGGCTCCAATATTCTTTTCAGCTGTCCTCACCATCTGCTGAAGTGTCTTCTGATCCGAAACGGTGCAGTTCCTGGTGAGGTTTGGTGACTCCTAACCCTCATAGCAAATATCAATACTTTAGCTTGAAATTCCTGATCTAATCATTTTATGTAAACGCACATAATTCTCACACAAAAACAAAAAAAAAGTCAAACCCCTTCAGTGTAAACAAGCCCTCTCCCTCTTGGTGCACACTCACACAAACACTCCCTTTCATATGGCGGTACCTTGCAAGCTTGCTCAATTTAAATGCTACAAAATCCCACAATACCCGAACGTCAATGAAAATTGTGGGTGTTTGCAGTCTGGTGGGGAAGAGTCCGATTTAGAGGATGATTTTGATTGAAACATGGGCTGTTCCAAAAGGTGAAGATAAATAAATCTCTGCTCGACTTTCAGTTTCATCCAGATGAAACAAAGACCACGTTGAGCTTGTTCCAACCGTCATATATTTAAGAAGTTTGTGAAAATTTAGAATTTAATGGGCTGAATATTTGCTCCAAATTAAATATAGATAGACCGCGACTTAAGTCGTTTCGAGTTAAGTTGTTTTCGATTATATGTCGTTTTTTTTAAAAATATATGGAAAATTTTAAAAAATAACAAAAATAAAGTTTACGTCATTGGATATAATTGCGCCCCAGAATTTGAGAAGCACTGAATCAGTGGTAGCCCCAGCAAATTATACATACGCATCACCATGACATTACTGGCGGTGATTCAAATTTAGCCAATGGCTGAGAGCTTTTGTTTCTCCCTCCTGCTTGACTGGCCACAGATGATGTGTCCACCTCTTTTTTCTCCTCGGCGCACATGTTATCAACATGATTGCTTGAATTGTGAATACAATTTTTAGTGTATTTTTAATGATTATTTAAGTCCTATGATGCCACTCAAATGCCCTGCATCTTCTCTAGCTTCTCGTAAGGCGCCTAAGTGCTTTATTTATTCATAAATATTATCTCAGTACAAAATTAAAAAGTTTTTACTTAATCATTACTACATTTTACTGCATTATTACTGTATTAATGAGTAAGACTGTCTATAGAATGTGTTTAAGAAGCATATTTTAGTGTTTCTAATATATATCATACATAGACCGCATCAGTAATTCATGGATTTCCAGGATCAGTGGGTGCGGGAGGAACTTAACCCCCACGAATAATGGGGGCTTTCTGCATATTATATATATTTAGTATATTAAATATTATGTGTACTGTACGCATACACACACACACACACACACACACACACACACACACACACACACACACACACACACATATAGTTATGTCTTCTTTTTTCCTTTTGGCTGTTCCCTTCAGGGTTCGCCACAGAGAATCATCTGCCTTCATCTCACCTTATCTTCTGTATCTTCTTCTCTTATTATATTATATATAATATTATACAAGTAAATTTGGCGTAGTTTAGCCTAGGCTAGCCTAGAGACAAGCTAATTTAATTTAAATCATTTTTGACTCACATTGTCTCTTCTGGAACCAATTACGACGTAAGCCGTGGTATACCTGTATCTGCTGGCATGATGGCATAGTAGTTAGCACGTGTGCCTTACAGGAAGAAGGTCCCGAGTTTGATTCCCAACTTGGGCATTTCTGTGTGCATGTTTCTCCTGTGCCTGCATGGTTTTCCTCCAGGTACTCTGGCTTCCTCCCACAATCCAAAAACATGCACTGTAGACTCAGTGGCTGTTGCAAATCTACCCCTAGATGTGAGTGTGAACAGTTGTGCGAGTGTGAATGGTTGTGTGAGTGTTTCCCTGCGATGGCCTGGCAAGCTATTCAGGGAGTAGCCCACCCTCGCCCAGAGTTGGCTGAGATAGGCGCCAGCCTCCCCATGACCATAATTAGGCTTAAGCGGCTTAGAAAATGAATGAATGAATGATATTTACTCCAACTTGACACCTTTAAAAGACTATATACTGTTAAGGAGTTTATTTTGGAAAGTGTAGACACAAGCAGAAAGAGACAGAAAGGCAGGTATATAGCTAGACAGATGGTTAAAAGTTGTGTACCCTGTTATATTAACCACTAGCAGTCACTGGTCTGAATTAAAAAAAAAAGTTATTTGTTAATTTTAAAATGTAACATCTCACGCAGGTTTTTTTTTCATCTATACTTCTTTGCTTCTCTACCATCTATCACCCATTTCAGTGCTTGTTTACAATCTGTCAGATGATTCTAGATTTTCTATTGGAGGAGTGTTGTCCATTTTCCATTTCCTCTTTATTGCCTTTTTTTGTAACACAACATCATGTCTTCATCTCAGCCTGTTGTAATGTTTCTTTTGCTGTGCCACATTCTCACCATTAATGAGACAATAAAGCAAAATCCAGCTTCTGTCAGGAAATCCAATAATGGCTTTTAGAGTGGCATCACTTTCCCTCCAGCTGAGATTTCAATTGCTTTCCTCTATTAGCCATTTTATGTCAAACCTCCTCACCTATGACGTACTACAGGAAAAAACAGTTTTAAAAAATTATATATATGCAGGTATCATACATCAAAATCACCTACCTTAAATCATATGAATCCTCTTCATGTTGTTAAAACCCATCAATACACAGACTCTACGATCAGAGTAGTTTGTACATCCAGCAGATGAATAATTGGATTGTGATCTGGGGAGTTTTTAGGCTAAATCAACACCATAAACTGAGGGGGCAGTGATGGTCTAGTCGTATAGGGCACTGGATTGCTGATCCCAAGGTTGGTGGTTCGAGTCCCACTCTCCACAAGGTTGTCACTGTCGCCCCCAGTGCAGCTAACTGGGTTATCAAAGGCGGGCCATGTCTGTCACTGTCTATGGTGTGAGGCATGTAAAAGAACCATTGCTGACTTTCGTAAAGAGTAGGCTGCAGAGCCGTCGGCGTGTTTCTGTCCCTTGCTAAAGGGTTGTGACAGGAAGGGCATCCGACGTAAAAACCTCTGCCAAATCAAATGTGCGAAACAGATGATTCGCTGTGGCGACTCCCGAGAAAGGGAATAAGCCAAAAGAGAAGAAGAAACTGTTCCTGAAACCAGATCTGACCAGTTCTTCACTGTGGCAGGATACATTATCCTGGATGATCTTGGTCTGTAATTATGTTGAGGTTGGTGTTATGTGTAACATGGTCACATCGACATGAATTCCTGGACCCAAGGTTTCCTAGCAGAACATTGACCAGAGCATCACACTTCTCATAGTGTATTGTAAGTGACACATGATCTATCAGACCAGGCTGTGTGTGTTACTTTGGTCACACTTCACTTGGACTCTGCATCATGATGTTGACATAGTCTGGTCAATGACATAACATGAATTTATGGATGGTGTTGTAGTACAGTATATGCTATCTTTAGCCATGTCATCAATTTATGGATGAGGTTATAGTATACTGTATTTTCGCCTGGCAGTATACATACATCTATTGATATGGGTGTCTGAATTAATGATTGATACAATGATCTCTGGCATATAATAATTCTTGTACTCTTAATAGAAAACATTGTATGACATGTGCTATGTATTTTTTTGTGACTTCACATTAGTCTCATTCATCATTAGAATATAACACACTGCTTCCTGGAACAATTAGCTAGTGAATACTGTTATTTTCTAATAACCAAACACCCCAAATATATATGTTAAGCTTATGGGGAGGTAAATTTAATCACTGTAGCAAATCAGTGCTCATGACACTGTAAAGCAATAATGAAATGTAACAATAAATTATAAGGGAAAATAACAGATTATGCTTTTTGGTAACAATTGTTTGTCACACCTCTAATCCAAAAAAGAAGGAAAAAGCATTGGATGGAAAACAGTGAATCTATAGGAAACCCAGAAGGATTTAGCCTGAGTTCAAGACTGAATGAAGGACACAATGATTTTAATCAAAAGAGACCAGAATAGAAAAGCAGCATCCCTAAAACTATAGCAAAACTATCAAAACTATAGCACCAAAAATATAAAGTTACCTATTACTATGTAACCATAAATTAGCCAAAAGGAATGCGTTATTAATACTTTATGAAATGCCACACAATTTATAGTTATAGTATTAATGAGTAGCTATATAAGTGATGTTATTTTTTACTTCAAATCTTTGCTATTTACAAAACAAAATGTCAGAAAATTGATAACTTATTATAATAAGCTATAAAATGTATTGTAACTTGCTAAATATATCTTACAGTTTCTTATTTTCTTAGCATTATTGTTATAAATAAATTATTATCAGGACTGCATCGACCTTGAAGAATTATAAGACATTCTAGCATTGGTAAAATGTATGTGATATATGCTGGGTCAGGAACCCAGACAATTAACTTAACACCCGCACACTATCACTATCCTCTACCCCCGCACACCATCATCTCTCTCTCTCTCTCACACACACACACACACACACACACACACGCACACACACACACACACACACACACACAGACACACACACACTTTAAATCATTCACTCTATGTGTTAAAGTACACATGATAATTCTGAAACACAATAGTCCTGACCCTTCTGCTCTCTGGACCTGTGTAGACCATCTTGATGTCCTACTTCTGGTTGGAATGATCATACTAGAAACGACCAATATGATGTACTGTACTATCAACAGTACAATTCTGATAATATATTATACCCCATATACGTCTTAATAGATCCTGCAGAATTCATGTTAAGATTATCGTGAATTCATTGCTGCACAGTTTGTACTTATTAACCATATAATACAATTATCTAATTATATTATCTGGTTTCACTTAAATACAGATGGCTTCCTGTTAAATCTGCTTTCCCTCAAAGTTTTTCCTCATCAGATTCAGACTCACTTTTATTTGGCCCAGTATGCTGACATATACATCGATTTTGATTTCAGTCACTAATGTCTCTCTAGTGATACAGAAAATATATAAACATATCTACAATATTGTCAATATAGAATACCCAATAAATAGACAATGGGGGTTTTTCTTAAAGGCAGAACACAAACATGTACCAAAAAAGTATACATAAGACCAAGAGTATAAGCAAAAATATGTCATGTCTTTCTTTGTGATTTTGAAACAGAAAAGCTGCAGAGTCTATAGGCTCCCAGAATCTGCTGTTATATTTGTTTACCAATACATAAGGTAAATCTAAATATTCCACAAACATTAATTTTATGACTTATCATACTATAAAAGGCACACCATAATAATAATTATTAAGATAATCCCATACATTGGTTGGAAAACCCTTCCAATTTTTCTATACTGTAGTATCTATAGCCCAGTGCTTCTCAAACAGTGGGGTGCGCCCCTTTGGGGGCGCTCTCATTGTCGTGCTATGGGGTAGCGGTTTTTCGCACGAGCAAACTATATGAAGTGGAGTAAAAAAACCCTCAAGAAACAACACGGAAACATTTCAAACATGAACGAAGAGAAAGGTGGAGAGAGACGGAGATATTAAGACATAAGTAAGTTGAATGAGTTTAAATAAGGATGTATTTTTTCATTTCAGGCACATTGGGGCACTTTAGATCTTTTTTATTACAGATTAAAAAACAATGTTAATGAAGTTTTTCTTTATTGTAAGTTGAACTGTTTCTCTTTTTTTGTTTCTAATGTTAATAAAGACACAATGTTATGTAGAGGTGTACGAATAATTTTATAGACAAATAATACTATTTATAGTCATTCGCGGGGCGGTGGGGGAGCGTGAAATATTTTTTCTTCCTGGGGGGGCACCACAGAAAATAATTGAGAAGCACTGCTATAGCCATACACATCATTACCCTATTTATGCACTTTGACGTACTTGTACTTAATTTTCAATCAAACTCAAAAGGTGTAATTTTATTTTATTCATGCCTTCATGGAGGTCATCATCAAAAATGAGAATAAAAGTGAACAAGAGAACTCTGTGGTTTGTCCCCCTGGAGAACCTTTAATGATTCCATGGAGAGGCTTACAATGTACTGTAATGCTTTCCTTTCAAGGAGGGTTCCAAGTTAAAGTAATTTCGGAAGCTCAAACCTGCTTCATTTCAAGAGAGTCTTTGCAGAACATTTTTAAAGTACGAATATCGGAGTGTTAATTGATTATTTGTTTATTTATTTTACCTATGTTTTGTTTTTGGTATGAATGGTGTGAATCATAGGAGGGATTGAATGGCTAACAGTGAGTGGTGATCCACATTGTAAATGACTTTGTAATGACGGCCCCTTCATTCCAAGCTGTACCAAGCTATAAAAGCAATTATGGCTCAAATTAGAGAAATGGGCTTGGGACCAAAAGGTCATTGGTTTGATTCCCTGAACCATCAGGAAAAAAGAAAAGGGACTGAACAACAATTTCAACTCTACATTCGAGGCTAGAGTGCCCTTGAGCAAAGCACCTAGCTCGTAACTGCTCCCTGGATGCTGCACTGTGGCTATACGCTGTTCTGGAGTGTGCATACTCACTTGAGTGTATTTAATAGTTTGGATGGGTTAAATTCACTGACATGCTGAGCTGCTTAATCCTACTCAGAATCCTACTCGGGGGATACACGATAAACAGCTTGCTGGTCCATTGCAGGGCTAATATTAACACCTGGGGCAAATTGGAACAGCAAGCTAGTCTAATACTCATGTCTTTAGACTGTGGGAGGAAACCAACGTACCTGGAGTAAACGCACTCAAGCTGGGAAAGACCATGTGAACTCACACATAATCACCCTCACCACACTTGGTACTCAAACCCAAGACCTTACTGCTGTGAGGCTGTCATGCTAACCACTATGCCACTGTGGCACCTTTGGTTTGAATTAAATGCAGAGCCTCATCCCCTTCTGGATTTATTTCTTAGTGGGAATAATAAAGTATTTTTTTTTTAAATCCATGGAGGCCACAGCTCAAGGACATGGATGCAGTCCAAGTGCTCCGCTATCTCTTCCCTAAAAGACTGAAGTCTGCTGCTATTATGAGTTTAAGACGTTCTAGCCTTAAACAAGAATAATGTTTCAGGGAGCATGAAGGCTATTTAATGTTTAACCTAATAAAATATGATTATAGTTGATGGGTGGTCTCAAACCCAGTTATTTGTCGCTGTGAGGCAGACGTGTTAACCGTTATGCCACCATGTCAATCATGGTAAGCAATTCCTATTTTTATAACAATATATTTTATAGATTAGGGGCGTTGTTTGTTATATATACACACACACACACACACACACACACACACACACACACATATATATATATATATATATATATATATATATATATATATATATATATATATATATATATATATATATGTATATATATATATATATATATATATATATATATATATATATATGTGTGTGTGTGTGTGTGTGTGTGTTCTTAGAGTACACTGTACACAAAGGCATTTCATAAGCATGAACATTATTAATTATACACAGTTTTCCCAATCACCAGAGAGAGCAACCCGTTTGTACACAAGATATTTTGAACTACAGACGCTCTCCGATTTGCGTTCATTCATTTTACGTTTTTTCGATTTTATGGGGTTTAAAAAAAAAAAAAAAAATTGTCAAATTTTGAGTTTAGACGTACCGACGTAGTACGCTGACGTAATGATGCAATGACATAATGCCGCTGCATCCATTGTTTACAAACGACAGACTGAACGTGCCCCTCCTTCTTCCCAGTTCACTTATATATAAAATGAATATATATATATATATATATATATATATATATATATATATATATATATATATAATCAGTTACATAGCATGTTACCCTTGTGTTAAGACTTCTTCTCTGTGATCTTTGTGTTTACACTGTTTTGCCGGACTTTTGAAACCCTAAGCAAATATGGTTGGTCAGAAGCGTAAGCCTACTAGCATGGGTGCAAGTCTCATACACAGAGATAAATTAACTCTCTGCTTCGATCGGCGCAATCTACCATGCATACTCAGTTAAGCAAAGAGAGTTGTAAAATGAATGAAAACCCAAATCCAGAAAAGAAAGAGAACTCTCCACTTTGCTGGTGATTCACATCAGTGCAGGCTGAGTACTAAAGAAGTATTCAACGACACCCTTGCTCACTTGAAAGACCGAAAGTCCGTATAACCCGCGCTTTGTCTCAAACACAAACAAGTAAACTACTTTCGGTGTTGAGCACCTTACATATTGTAAGCGTTGATTGGCTGTTTTAATCTTCATGTAAAGTGACCATCCGGTGTAAGTCGGGGAGCATCTGTACTCTAATAGTCAGTTTTCTCCATTATCATCAAAGCACCAATGAACTGAATTTTAAAAAAATGTCTCCTCCTGATGTCTACAGATTTGTATAATCTATGACAGAATGAAATGCAGTTTTTGTGGCTTATAATGACCCAACAACATATTTAAAAATTTCCAGTGAGGAGCACTTGACAAAATTTGACAAAGAATATTTGAATGATGTTTTTTCTCCCTGAACGTGTGCACATTCCTGCTTATGTAAACAATATTCCTACTTCCCAGAGTTAACGTTATCAAGGACTCTCATGATACTGTATTGGTAGATATAAACTTTCAACTGCTAGAAAGAAAATGACACTGTAACGCAAAGAATTTAGTTTTTTGTGATCTATAATGAATGAATATGTAAGGAATTCAGTAAAAAGTACAGGATTAAAAAATAAATATTTGCAAGGTTAATTATTTAAAGTTATTTAATATCTTTAATTATTTAACACATTATTAAGATGTGCTTAGCTAAAGTCTTCTCATGGCTTGAAACAGCTTGTGTCACATTAAAGTGACTGAAGTTTTGCTAAAGGTACATTGAGCATATTAGAAAGCTGGATATATTACTTATAAAACCCGTTGCCATTATCTTTGGTCATTCTTGTCTCTTACCTTAGACTTTTTCATGACTATTTATGTCTGCACACACAGATCATTCAAGCAAAAATTGAAGATGTGTAAAAAGAAGTCAAGGATCAACTGTCATCTGCTCTTTTTTCTTTTGCATGCTTACTCTGTTTTCTTGGTGTTATTTTCAAGGCTTTCTGTCAATCCCTAGGCTCATGCTGAGCAGTTTCTCTCCCTGGTGCTTGAGTCATACTTCAGAGAATCTCACTTGGCTCTTGATAGTGAAAAGCTCCCGCTGTCACAAACTTTTAATGTGTCAAGGAACAGTTACACAGAGCTTGGCAGTCTGCCTTTTGCTATGATCTTGCACCCACTTCAGGATGACCATTTCTTGTGACACAAAAATAAGTAATTTTTTTTTTATTTATTTAGTCATACAGTAGTTTATTCCTGTAAGGATACTAGGATTAAAGAAAAGCAAATTCAAAAAATAAAACAAACAGAACAAACATGTGGCATTTATCATATTTGCATAGGGAAAAACAAATATCAAGGAAATGTATTGTGTCACAAAATCACTTAATGCATACTGTATGCATATATAGTCTCAGGGTCTACTCACACAAGAAGATCTGCACCATCTTCAAGCATGCTTGACACCCAATGTCAGGTTTTCTTGCCAAACAGTTGTTCGTGATTGCTGAGTGCCATGCTTGGACACAGGTCAGTTGGTCGGCTTAGAAATTGTGGGGTTCTGTACACTTAAGTTGTACTCGGGCTAAGACACTATGACCTGCTCATTTCAGTTCATTCAAGAATATTTAGGGGAATGGTGGATGTAATTCTCCCCATACCGAATGCAAACTGTACTTAGTTAAAACTAAACATAACCAGCCTTCGCAGCCCTGCGATGGCCCGGTGAGCTGTCCAGGGTGTAGCCTTCCCAGAGTCGGATGAGATGGGTGCCAGCCTCCCCACAACCCTAATTATGATTAAGCAGTTCAGAAAATAAATGAATGAAAATGAATGAACAGCTTGTGCAAAATTTTTGTTATTTTGCCGCATTATTTATGTTTATTATTATTATATTTACTAAATCTGTAACAGAATGACAAAGTAAACCAGATGTATTTACAGTTATGTTTTCATCTTATCATTTTTATGAGTGGGGTTTTATTTGTTTGTTTGTTTGAGTTTTAATTTCAGTACAAAGTGTCTCAGTGTGACGTCTTAAGGGTATTCTAGACTGGAATGTTGAGTACAATGTAAGCTTAGAGTATGGAAGAGTAAAGAGGGGGTCATTTATACTGGGGTACAAGACAACTATTCCTAGATTGAGTACATTACAGTATTTCTTTAAGATCATCAGATGATATGCTGTAACATTTCACCAGAATCAGTGAAAATTCCTTCTTTTCCTATATACATTACAATATACACAGTATTGCTTTAGGATGTTCTGGTTATTCATGATTCCCAGAGAGACAGAGACAAAATCTGAAATACATGGAGGTTTAAACAGTCTTGGGAAAGAATTAACACTGAGCAGAATTATAAGATATCGAAAAGCAGCAGTTAACAGTTACTCCTACATCTGTGCAGTTGATGTGACAGATTTAGCGCATCTATAATTACAGTAAAGGTTACTGTTCTGGCAAAGTAACCTGAGGTGGCCATGGGATTTTTCACTGTATGCTTTTTAGAAAAATGCTTCTTGATTGTAGCAAAAGAGTTACAAGGCTTGGAATCGTAGCATCTATACCTTTTTGATTGCTAGTAGAGCCATATGGGCAGTGGTGATATAGTGGTTAGGGCGCAAGATCGCTGAGCCTAAGGTTGGGGGTTCAAGTCCGCAGAGGGTTGTCACTGTCCCCCCAGTGCAGCTAACTGGGTGATCAAAGGCAGGCCATGTCTCTCACTGTCTATGGTGAGAGGCATGTAAAAGAACCATTGCTGACTTTCGTAAAGAGTAGGCTGCAGAGCTGTCAGCGTGTTTTTACGACCTGGAGAGGGATGGGCGCCACCAGGCCAAATCAACCCAAGTCTCGCCATGAAGGCGCCCCAACGACATCCCATGATGTTAAGGGATAATTGAAGTGAAGAAGAGCCATACACAACAGGTTCCAAATACAGTGCAACTTTTATGGTGAAATATACTAAAGTTCATAAAGATGTAAACAAAACATGTAGAATTTATTCTTACATTTTTAATACTTATTAAGAATGGTGTAAATGTAAAATTATAATGCATATGAAATGACCACTATTTGTCGAAGAAGGAGAGGTAGGAGTCATGTCCGTAGCCTGAGAGAGAAGATTAAAGGCATGAGTCTAGGTCTGACAGTAGTTACTTTGAATATTGGAACTATGAGAAGAAAAGGTAGAGAGCTGGCTGACATGATGCAGAGGAGGAAGGTGGACTTACTGTGTGTTCAGGAGACCATGTGGAAAGGTAGCAAGGCTAGAAGCTTAGGAGCAGAGTTTAAGTTGTTTTTTCATGGTGTGGATGGGAAGAGAAATGGAGTAGGAGTCATCTTGAAGGAGGGGTTGGTCAGAAATGTTCCAGAAGTGAAAAGAGTGCCAGACAGAGTGATGAGTCTCAAGTTAGAAATTAAAGGCATGATGTTCAATGTTGTTAGTGCTTATGCCCCACAGGCAGGATGTGAACTAGAAGAGAAGGAGAGATTCTGCAGTGAGTTAGATGAAGTGTTGCAGAGTACCCCCAGAGGTGAAAGAGTGGTCATTGGTGCAGACTTCAATGGACATGTTGGTGCAGGCAACAGAGGGGACGAGGAAGTGATGGGCAGGTTTGGTATCCAGGACAGGAACACAGAAGGACAGATGTTGATAGACTTTGCAAAAAGGATGCAAATGGCTGTGGTTAATAATTTCTTCCAGAAGAGACCGGAGCATAGGGTGACTTATAAAAGCGGAGGTAGGAGCACACACGTAGACTACATCTTGTGTAGGCGATGTAATTTGAAGGAAGTCAGTGACTGCAAAGTAGTAGTGGGTGAGAGTGTTGCCAAACAGCATAGGATGGTGGTGTGCAGGATGATGCTGATGGTGAGAAAGGTGAAGAAGGCAAAGGCAGAGCAGAAGACAAAGTGGTGGAAGCTGAAAAAGGAAGAGTGCCGTGTTGTCTTCAAGGAGGAATTGAAACAGGTGGTCAGGAAGTGCTTCCGAATGACTGGACAACCACAGCTAATGTCAACAGGGTGACAGGAAGGAGATTACTTGGTATGTCCCCTGGAAGGAAAGTAGATAAGGAGACTTGGTAGAAGTGCAGGAGTGTGTACAAAAGAAGAGGTTAGCTAAGAAGAAGCGGGACATTGAGAGGACTGAAGAGAGTAAACAGGAGTACAGGGAGACACAGCATAAGGCAAAGGTAACGGTGTCAAAGGCCAAACAGAAGCATATGATGACTTGTATAATAGGTTGGACAGTAAGGAGGGAGAAAATGATTTATACAGGTTGGCACAGCAGAGAAATAGTGATGAGAAGGATGTGCAGCAAGTTAGTGATTAAGGACAGAGAGGGAAATGTATTGAATGATCACAGAAGTGTGCTGGGAAGATGGAAAGAGTACTTTGAAGAGCTGATGGATGAAGAAAGAGAGAAAGAGAGAGAAAAGAGTAGAAGAGGTGACTGTTGAGGACCAGGAAGTAGCAAAGATTAGTAAGGGTGAAGTGAGGAGGGCATTGAAGAGGATGAAGAGTGGAAAGACAGTTGGTCCTGATGACATATCTGTGGAGGTATGGAAGTGTCTAGGAGAGGCGGATTTTCTGACAAGAACATTCAACAGGGTCATAGAGAGTGAGCAGATGCCGGAGGAATGGAGGAGAAGTGTGCTGGTGCCCATTTTTAAGAACAATGGAGACATGCAGAGTTGTGGCAACTACAGTGGGTTAAAGTTGATGAGCCATACGATGAAGGAAAAGAAGGGAAAGAATAGTGGAAGCTAGACTAAGGGCAGAGGTCAGCATTTGTGAACAACAGTTTGGTTTCATGCCAAGAAAGAGTCCCAGAAATGCAGTGTTTGCCCTGAGTATGTTAATAGAGAAGTACAGAGAAGGTCAGAGGGAGCTGCATTGTGCCTTTGTGGATCTGGAGAAAGCATATGAGAGGTTGCTGAGAGAGGAACTGTGGTATTGCATGAGGATGTCTGGAGTAGCAGAGAAGTATGTTAGAGTGGTGCAGGACATGTATGAGAGATGTAAGACAGTAGTGAGGTGTGCTGTTGGCGTCACCGAAGAATTCAAGGTGGAGGTGGGACTGCATCAAGGATCAAGTCTGAGCCCCTTCTTGTTTGCTAGGTGATGGACAGGCTGACAGACGAGGGTAGACAAGAATCTCTATAGACTATGATGTTTGCAGACGACATTGTGATCTGTTGAGAGCAGAAAACAAGTGCAGGAAAATCTAGAGAGGTGGAGGTATGCCCTGGAAAGGACAGGAATGAAGGTTAGCCTCAGTAAGACAGAATACATGTGTGTGAACGAGAAGGACCCAAAAGGAATGATGAGGTTACAGGGAGCAGAGATAAAGAAGGTGGAGGATTTTAAGTCCTTAGGCTCAACAATCCAGAGCAATGGAGAGTGTGGAAAAGAGGTGAAGAAGCGTGTGCAGGCAGGTTGGCATGGTTGGAGAAAGTGTCCGGTGTGATGTGTGATAGGAAGGTATCGGCAAGAATGAAAGGAAAAGTGTACAAGACGGTGATGAGAAAAGTGATGTATGGTTTAGAAACAGTGGCGCTGAGGAAAAGCCAGGAGGCAGAGCTGGAGGTAGCAGAGATGAAAATGCTGAGGTTCTCTTTGAGAGTAACAAGGATGGATGAGTACATCAGAGGGACACTACATGTAAGAGGTTTTGGAGACAGTCATAGAGGCTAGATTGAGATGATTTGGACATGTACAAAGAATGGATAGTGAATATATTGGTAGTAGGATGCTGAGGTTGGAACTACCAAGCAGAAGGCCTAGAGGAAGACCAAAGAAGAGATTTATGGATGTGGTGAAGGAGGACATGAAGGTCGTTGGCATAAGAGTAGAAGATGCAAAAGACAGGGTGAGATGGAGGCAAATGATTAGCTGTGGCGACCCCTGAAGCCAAAAGGAAAAGAAGAAAGAAGAAGAAAGAATAAATACTGTCAAGATGAGTGTTTAGAAGTTACCAATGCTACAGGTCTTGGTATTTTTTTTAAGTTTTCTAATCTGCGGTAAACCGTTTAATCATATTGTAATTGCATTTCTCAAAGAACACTTGCTAGTTTGACCAGTATAAATACTAATAGAATTTAAACTTCTTCCATTCAACTTCTAATGCGCTTTATTACATTCAGACCACAGTATGATAAGAAAACCTTTGGCAGTTTAACATACTATCCATAAATAAACTTTTGTGTATTAGAGCACCATAAATAGAGAGAGAGAGAGAGAGAGAGTGACCTTAACCTTAAATAGTTATATTTACTGCATACATGTAGTGATGGGTGCACTCATACCTCCATCTTCTTCCTGTTCTGCTAATTTCCGGTGGGTGTAGCCTGGCAGAGCACAATTTGTTTGGTGTGGCAGCCGTCTCGATGCATGTGAGTTTTCAACTTCAAGGTAAGGCATTTTATTTTGTGTAGTTTGTGAATTTGTGATCTCGACTTTGTAGCACACTGACTGTCACGCCTTGAGAGAGAAATTGCTCCACTGAGGCCTTTTGGACAGAGTTGCAGACTGTGTGGCAGGTGACTATTGTTCTGTTGTTTTCTCAGTGCTGCTTGACTCAAACCTGAACTGTTATACTCTTGTTGTAGTGTCTTGGTTGCACAGTGTCATGGCAGCATAGTGTAATGTAAGGTTTCTGCTTGGAAGACTGCTTCTAGATTACCTATTAGTAAAGTGCTGCTTATGTGCCTCTTAGGAGTCTTGATTGTCATGCTACATGCATTTCAGTTTCTTCTCTTGTCTTGTCTCTTTCTGTTTTCTATGTTTTCCTTTTAGTTCTGGCTTTCCTTTTCCTTTTAGCTTTGGAGCTTCTATAAATTGTTTAGTATTTCTCAGTCTGCTTTGATTTTGATTGCCATACCAAGAGTTCCATGAGGCAGGAACTTGTGAGAAATGGTTCTTTTGTCAGAACTTCAGTACAGTACCATGTTCAGACTGTAGGCGAGTAAATACTGCTGGTTCCTAATGATTCATAATTCTGTTTGTGTTTGTTAGTAAGTTCTATAAT
The DNA here is from genome assembly GCA_024760905.1 of Plotosus lineatus. Taxonomy (NCBI): domain Eukaryota; kingdom Metazoa; phylum Chordata; class Actinopteri; order Siluriformes; family Plotosidae; genus Plotosus; species Plotosus lineatus. The sequence continues at coordinate 19,403,858 of CM045747.1, read as the reverse complement.
TGCTTGGGTGTCTCTATTGTTCCAGTGAGCAAGTATATAGCAGAGCTATATATCCACCATGATATGGTCTCAGATTTTAAACTTTCAATGGCTCATTTACAAACGTATCCTCCCCAGTCAGAAAAAGAATTGCCTGTTTTTAGCTTCCATAGCAGTTTTGTGTCATGAAATGTGCTTTTGAGTGAAAAAGCTGAGCAAAGAAAATGAGGAAGGCACTGATGCTGGCACAGAACCACTTTCTAGTATACCTGCATAAGTGATAGAAACTTGAGACACTTATCTGCTGATGTATATATGATTGCATTCCAACATGATGTAGAAAAAAAGTCATATAATAAACTCAAATAATAACTGACATGACTGTAATATGACTCAGCAAAATAGTAGTTCAGTGATTAATACTGTTGCCTCAGAGGAAGAAAGATCTGGGATCAAATCTTTCCACTGCCAAAGGCCATGCTGTTTGAATAGTTGCTCGTCTATGTGTTTGCCCTTTAACAGACTGGAAAACTCTTTCGGGTATACCTAGCCTCTTACGAGAATTCCGCTGGAATTGGCACCAGCCACTCCTGAGTCCCTGTCAGATAAGTGGGATAGTTAATGCATCGGTGGACGGTATAGTAAACGTAAGGAGCTAAGTAACTGAATTCTAGACAGCTCAAAAAAAAGGTGTCTCAGTGTTTGTCTGTCTTTTTAGAATTTTCCATATTTTTGGGTAAATATAAATTCAAACAATATAAATTTTTCCTCGACAGTTAAAAATAAAATAAAATCTAACAAGTGCACATGTTTACTTCTTTAATAAGGAATATGAATGACTGGAGGCTAATGTATGAGTATCATAACGTTGTGAACCTTTGTTCTGTCTGCCTTTTAAAAGTATCAGCAAATAATTAATAAATAATAACTGCATTAACTTTTGTTTAGTCCTGCACAACAGCTTAGAGGAGTTTTAGCACTTTCCAGCACAACTTTATCTCTCGGATCACAGAGGGTTACCTCACATAAACTGCTTGCACAGTATTTCTATGAATTAAAGCTCAGGAATTCAAATTGGACGTTTCAAAATGTTATTGTATTCCTCTTTAACTATCCTTTGAAAGATCGCCTTGTGTTCAGGATCATTGTTTTGTTTTGTGACCCACTTTTTCTTAAGATTCATTTCACTGAGAGATATCATTAACCTTCCCTGTAAGAAGTTTTTGCTATAATTCAGAATTCATTGTTTCATTACAGATAGTAAATGGTTCTGGGCCAGACACAAAAAAATTATGGCACCACATTATCACAACCATGTTTCATAAACAAAATAAGGTTCTTATTCTGGAATAGAGTGTTTTCCTTTTTCTCAAAATAAAAACTTTTGTATATAATGTCCCAATATCCCTCTGGCTTATCTATGTGAGCTTCTACAAACTCTAGAAGGGCAGCAATGTTCTAGTGAAGAGCAGTGTTGTTGTTTATTCAACCCTAGCATCCATTATACTGTTCAGTTTTCTCCTGAAGGGGATGTTTTAACATTAATCAATAACAGAAGCATTTCTGCACAGAAATTACACTTTGTGGTATTGCATACCTTGTTTTTGAAGTGATTTTCAACCATTCCTGGAGAGGTTAACACCATTCTTGAATTTCTTCAATCTGCTTAAACCCTGCTCCTAAGCTTCTAGCCTTGCTACCTTTCCACCTGGTCTCTTGGACACACACTATGTCCACCTTCCTCCTCTGCATCATGTCAGCCAGCTCTCTAGCTTTTCCTGTCTTAGTTCCAACATTCAAGTAACTACTGTCAGTCCTAGACTCATAGACTCATGCCTTTCCTCTTCTCTCTCTGCCTACGGACACGCCGCCCACCTCTCCTTCTTCGAACAACGGTAGTCCAATTTCCACCAGCACCCTGTTGGTTGACAGCACTGATGGCGGTCATTGTTAACCCGGGCCTTGACCGATCCGGTATGAAATTTGTATTGATGGTTCGCATTCTGTTTTCTGGGAAATGTTTTAAGCAGGATGCCCTTCTTGGCGCATCCCTCTTTATTTATCTGGACTCGGGACTGGCGTGAGGACGAATACTCATTTGTGCCCCCCTCACGGCTGAATTATTCATTCATTCATCATCCATACTTACTTATCCTTTTAGGCATTTATATGTGGAGTTTGACACAAGTGCTTGAATTAATTCATGTGTTTTTCTTTTTCCATTTTTTTGACATTAAACTTATTGCAGGCGAATGTACACTTGTTGAGTAATACTGTTTCAGACAAATTTTTGTTACAAGCTTTTGAACTCATTTGGTTTTATTTTGTTTCTTTGTTATTATTGTTTTTATTTTATTATTTTTTTTCTTTCATGAGAAATGGGTCTTTTCTTGACAGCCCTCTCGTCCAGACAGCGAAGAATATAAGAGATTGTTGTCATATGCTAAACAGTCCTTGCCGGATTTTCCAAAAGCAGCTCCTGTGTTTTGTAGCAGGTTTTTCTGGCAGTTACCCTGATAGGTATTTGGTGGCAATGGTGTTCTAGTGGTATAGGGCACGGGATCGCTGATCCTAAGGTTGGGAGTTCGAGTCCCACTCTCCACAGGGTTGTCACTGACATCCCCCCTCCCCCCCATTGCCGCTAACTGGGTTGTCAAAGGTGGGCCATGTCTCTCACTTTCTGTGGTGAGAGGCATGTAAAAGAACCATTGCTGACTTTCGTAAAGAGTAGCTGCAAAGCCGTCAGCATGTTTTTGTCCCTTGCTAAAGGGTTGTATCAGGAAGGGCATCCGACGTAAAAACCTCTGCCAAATCAAACATGCGAATCATTCGCTGTGGGGACCCCTGAAAAAGGGAAAAAGCCGACAGGAAAAGATGTGTGAAGTTGGAGTTTCACTTAGCATGAGCTGGACTGGTTGTTTCTACTCAGCCAAACTAGATAACACACACTTTCTTTCAGGGGGGAAAAAGCCGAAAGGAAATCTCTCACTGATAGGTATTCCTCTTTCATCGGATTTAAAGGAACATTTTGTTCTTCGTAATCTCCCTGTGATGCATCATTTACTTCATATATATTACACTATTTTGCCATACAAATGTGTTGAAAATGTTTTTTTTCCCATTGGGAGACAAATGTTTTATCTTTTTCCTATTTACACAACTGTTTGTAGTGCATTTTTTTTAATCATTAAAAGGGGTATAGATCCAGTGTCTCTCAAACCGTAGTCCTATTACAGTACTTTATTCTAGCATTGCAAAGCTGAAAGTGTAGTAGTATTATAAGACAACAATTTAATTAGTGATAACAATATTTAAAAAATACATGAACTGTATAGAAACAGCACTATATGTCCTGCTTTGTATGAGAGCAAGCTAAACTATTCTGAAATATGCAGTGAAATGTGGCAAGAATATTATATTATGTTTCTTGTGTTTGTTCTGTCTGTCACTCTTAAAGGTACAATAAAACTGAGTCCATAAATGTCTGTTTTTCTATGTCTGTTGATTTTTCTGCTGTAGGTGACTGTGTTTTTCCTCATTGTCACCCAGAATACGGTCTGACTAAATTTATGTCCATCAGTCCTTCAGCACTCAGCACATTCCCACTCGCCCTACATGCACGAAGGACTTGACTGTTGTAAATCATAGACACATCCACTAACACACTGATCTACAGCCCTCAGATCGCATTTTTGCAGAGTGCCACTGGGCAGTTTATTGCCCACCACATGTTACCGAGACACCTTGGTCCTCTATTCCTAACTGAAGCATTTTTCTTTGTAGTGTTTATTTTAAAGAATCACAAGTCATTCGACACTGAAAATTGAGATCTCGGTTAATTTCATTTTATTTTCTAAACTAGTTTATCCTCATTTAGGGCCACAGGGCATTTTGAGCCCATCCCAGTCGATTTCAGGCAAAGCCACAGTACACCCAGAACATTTTGCAAAAGGCCATTACCTGGCCAACAGAGATACACGACTATTGATACTCACATTCAAACTTAAGGGCAATTAAGGATATTCATTTAGCTTAATGTGCATGTCTTTGGACTGTAGGATGAAACCCACATAAGCACAGTATGCAAACTCCACACAGAATTGTCCACACCAGGCACTTGGCATAAACCTAGGACTTTCTTGCTGAAGTGGTAACCACTGCTTTTTTTTCTGCAAAACACAACACAGTTTTTTTAGGCACAAACAGTAACTGTATATTAAAATGGACAGCAGGCTATTGTTGCCTCCAGATCTATTGAAATGAAACCAAAATTCCTCTGCCATGTTACCAAAATGGCAACCAAATTGCAGTGAGGTGGACATGCCGACTGTTTTCAAAACTGGTTTCTCTGCCTAAATTTATTTTGTTTGTTTAATAGCCACCACTTTATAACTCATCTCTCTACCAACTCTATTCTGGGTAGCAAATGCTTATTAAACATCAATCCCTTCATTAATTTATAAAATGACAATGAGGAAAACATGACCGAGTAAATGTCCATTTTTTTAAATACACAAATGAGATATGAATATTTATAAGAAAGTATTATGCAGCGATATCCAAAGGTGCATGCTACAAGTCAGGCAAATTTGATAAATGGCTTGTATCAACAGTGTACACTGTAACTCAGGGTCACCAGATTTTAGTTTCATCCCATCTCATCTTTTTCCACTTAATCTGGGGTCAGTTTCAGGAGCTCTTAAAGGAATTTAAATTACGAAAGTTTAAATTATTCTACACAGGTCAATAGAAGACTTCCTAGTTTATACTCAACTAATCATTTAACTGTATATTATGGTGTGTCTACAGCCAAGTACTTGGCAGTTTACTGGCTACGTAACATTTGAATGATTATTTAATAGCCATTTCTTTTCTTATTTCTAAATTATTTACTCATTACATTGACTAACAGCAGACTAATTACTACCCTGCTGCAGTTGGTCATTATTTCACTAATAACTGTTCATATCTGCAAAATTATGAACTATTCAAAGCATTTAATGTCAAATCTTTTAATGGCTGTTATACATAACATTTACTTATTCAATTAAAAATAAATTATGACTTTTTAAATATTCAGATTTGAGCCAATACCATAAGTCATGGATATGAATCATACACACCTCCTGAATATTTAATTACTTGAATGACTTGATGAATGTCTTGTTCAGAGAACATCTACATGAGGTACTTCCTCGCTAACCAACTTAAATTGTTGTCAAAAATATTTGAAACACTTCTTGAATAGTTTTCTTTATTCTTTTATTAATGGTTTTGAGATACTCTTAACAATAATGTTATTTATCCTATGACAAACAAAATGACAAACATTTTGCTGAACACTATTACACATAATGGATGCATCAAAATTTGTTTGCTTCTGTAGCAAACATACTAAGGAAGTTTAAATGAAAATGGCACTTTTTTTTTTTTTCAATAAGCAACACAGGGGATTGGTCATCTCAGGAATAAGCTACAGCTATTACTCCACCACATCATTTCATTCATTCATTCATTTGCTATAACTGCTTAATCCTAATTAAGGTTACGGGGAGGCTTGCGCCCATCCCAGTCAACTCCGAGTGAGGGCAGAGTACACCCTGAACGGCTCGCCAGGCAATCGCAAGGCAGAAACACGCTGACGGCTATGCAGCCTGCTCTTGTCGTAAGTCAGCAATGGTTCTTTTGCAGCCTCACACCATAGACAGTGAGCGACATGGCTGGCCTTTAACAGCCCAGTTAGCTGCACTGAGGGCACAGTGACAGACAACCTATTGAGAGTGGGGCTTGAACCCCCAACCTTAGGATCAGTGATCCAGCACCTTACCACCAAGCCACCACTTCCCATCATTCAACATGTTTGTACAAATTATTATTTTTAAATGTTTGCTTGTTTGTTTTTACTTTATGGTTTATAGTTATACTTTTTTAACAGAGTGATACTGCTCACTGCTGTACTATTTTCAAGATACACACTCACTTGCTAACTTCTGCCAAACCCCTCAATGCTAGTTGGGTCGCAGAAAGGCTGGAGTATGTCTCAGCTGACATGGAGCAATGGCCGGGTACACCATGAAGAGCTCACTTGATAGGACTTAGAGTATTGCACAACCTCCTGACTGATTATTGATAGTATTTTCTTCCCTGATAACATTTATTCTTGGGGCACAACAGCATAAAAATAGAGAAAGTAATGAGTTGAACCGCCTGCTTCCAGGTCAGGTTAAACAAAAGAGCAAAAATAAGTGCCTGACTGAAGAAACCAAAAGCTGTGAAGGAGCACTTAATCCTGTGAAGTCCTCAAATCCAGATGGAATATTCTGGAAGATCACTCTGTTGTCAAGTGTGAACTTTAGAGATTTAGCAAAGCCCATTACAAGACACTTATAAAGAAAAGGACATCCAAGGCCTGAGAGAAATCTCACTGTTGGGGTGATCAAAAGACATATCTGACAAAGGTTTATTTGCTGGCTATCAACCAGTTGTACTGGGACTAACACTAACTGCAGAGAATTACAAGTGTAAACAGTGTACGTTTTGTTTGAAATCACCCATAAGTTTAATATTAACAAATAAAATATTATATTTTTAATAGGACTGTAAGCATCAATGGTTTTCGATATCATTTTTTTTAGGTGGCACAATGGAACAGTACTTAAAGCACTTGACCCTTGCAGGAAGAAAGTCTTAGGCCCGAGCCTTGCACCCAGGAATTGTGCTTTTGTTTAGAGCTTGCATGATCTCCCCATGTTTTCCTGGATTTTCTCTGGGTACTTCAGTTTTCCCATACCATCCAAAAATTGCCCTAGGTGTGACTGTGAGTGATGCTGTGTCTGTGTGGGGCTTGCAATGGTCTGGCATGCTGTTCAGGGTGTACCCCACCTTCACCTGGGGCTAAGTGGGATGGCCTGCAGCTTTGCCGTCACCCTAATAATTGATAAAGCATTTCAGAGAATAAGAGAATAAGGTAAAAAAAAAAATATTAGATCTCATGATGTACTGTACAATAAACGAATCTGTCCATTGATATATACAGTGTGTCGCCGCTTTACGTTCATTCGTTTTACGTATTTTTCGATTTTACGGTTTAAAAAAAAAAATTTTTAATTATATCAAATTTTGAGTTTAGGGAGCGCTCTGTAGTACGAGATGTACCTACGTAGTACGCTGATGTAATATGCTACTTAGGCATGACGCTACGTCCATTGTTTATCAACGACAGACTGAACGTGCCCTGCTTCTTCCCAGTTCACCGCGTGTTACCCTTGTGTTAAGACGTCGTCGCTGTTATCTTTGTGTTTACACTGTTTTGTGGACTTTTGTAACCCTAAGCAAATATGGTTGGTCAGAAGCGTAAGCCCACTCGTGATCGTGGTAATCAGAAAAATCTCGTTAGAAAAGAAGATGGCTATCAAGAAAATTGATGCTGGTGGAAAACATGTGAATGTTGCACGTTTCTTCCAAGTGGCTCCATCGACCATCGGAACCATTTACAAGCAGAAAGATCGCATCACAGAGAATGTTAAAGGTTATATTTGATGCTGTATTTGATATTTGATGAGTGAATTTGATTAAAATTTATCTACATGAAAATATTTTGCTTGAATTTAATTTATTTCAAATTAAAGTTGATATTATTTGATATCTTTGAGATTATTTTACAATGTTATGTTTATAATAATTGTTTTAGCGGTGTTTTATGAGATACGGTAATGGTATTTATGGATGTATAGTACAGTATGAGCGTCATACGTCACTGGAACATAGAGTAACAACTTATGTTTTTTTTTCACCTTACGTTCGGCCATCCGCAACCGAACTAAAACGCAAGTCGGGGAGTGTCTGTGTGTATATATATGTGTGGGTGTGTATGTATATATAATATACTGTATGTATATATAATATATGCATACAGTGTGAATGTATATATATATATATTTATTGTTATTATTGTTTGATCAGTTCATTTATGTTGTTCACTTACAATTACATTAGCTTCATTTCCATAAATAAAAACAACATGGGACATTGTGGTCTGAACTTTTCTTAATAAAGACTTGACTATTTAATGCCATGTCCTAAGTTTTTCATATGACTGTTTATATGTATATATATGTATGTATCTATGAAATTACAATGTGTTCCATAAACATGCTACACATGCATAGCATCGTCAACAGTTTTCATCCTCAAACAGTTACCAAGAAATCTGAAGGTGTGGAATTACATTGCCTGTATTCCTTTCTAGCCATTTGCTTCATGTGCTTGATTATACAGTTTATAATGGAATAGTTGCCATCACCTTCCTTACTGGCTGGTTTCCAAGGCAACGGCCACCTCTATGGTCCCACCAGATAACTGTTCAGCAGCACAGAAAGCTCATCCAGTATGGTGATGCTTCCCTTGACTTGCACATGCACACACAGTGTGCTTTTTTCCTTTTCTCTTAGGGTCATTTGAATGTGCTCATGCAGATTCAGAGTGAAAATCAGCCCAGGACCAGGATGCCAGCATGCACTTTGTAAGATCTCCATTGGCTTGTAATCAAATGTGATTGGTTCCCAGTCTGTAATTGCCTAGAGACTGCCAAATATGCCACTCTTGTCTCTTACCACCTACACAGAAAGAGAACGGAGATGTGTTTATGAAATAGCTTGACTGAAATAAACTCTACTGTGTCCTACTGATTTATTTAAAGCAGCATAGTGTACTCTATATTATGCACACAGTGCTTGCCAATACCATAGACAGTACATCACGGAATTTATTTTTAATGTATACTATAAAAAGAAACATAAGGCACCAGCCCTCTCAGTTAGTTATGGATACATATACTAGTACAGTACTGTCCTTGCCTGTATTGACATAGTAGCATATTTTATATTCAGCTGTATTTTAGTTCAGCGAGTTGAAACAACTTCAAGTAAATTTCTTAACATTTGCACAGCTTCATAACTATGTCCACTAAGACTTGCAACATGCTGTTTTAGGTATGAGATTTATGAGACTGTACACATAAACAAGGTGTGATGAGAGGTGGTTATTACAGAAAAATATGTGGGTGTGAAAAAACATGGTACATATGCATGGCATATTGTTTATCCAAATAAGCCAGATATCACAAAGCACATAAGATTATCAACAATATTGTGTTAAAAGCAAACACATAATGATTTACAAAATTAGAAAGTTTACTTTTATATCTATCTATCTATCTATCTATATATATATATCTATATCTATCTATATATATATATATATATATATATATATATATATATATATATATATATATATATATAAAAACACAACAACAATAAACTAAGTGCATTCACCTTATGTTCTAGCAGCATAATTATAAAGATTAAAATGATGAATATACACAGTGGTGTAGTGGTTAGCACGTCCGCCTCACAGCAAGAAGGTCCTGGGTTTGAATCGCAGCTTGGGTGTTTCTGTGTGGAGTTTGCATCTTCTAACCCGTGTTTGCGTGAGTTTCCTCAGGGTACTCCTGTTTCCTCTAGCAGTCCAAAAACATGCACAGTAGGTTAATTGGCTGTTCCAAATCACCCCTAGGTGTGAGTGTGAATATGAATGGTTGTGTGAGTGTTGGCCCTGCGATGGCCTGGCGAGCTGTCCAGGGTGTAACCTGCTCTCGCCTAGAGTCGGCTGAGATGGCCTTCAGCCTACCTGTGATCCTAATTAGGATTAAGTAGTTCAGAAAATGAAAGATTGAACACTAGAGTTAATTGTGTAATGCAGATCTACCTTTTTATGTTTAAGGAAAATAACAGAGAAAACATTCATTCATTCATCCATTTTCCGAACCGCTTAATCCTTAATTAGGGTCACACGGAGGCTTGTGCCCCTCTCAGTCAGCTCAGGGCAAGGGTGGAGAGTACCCTGGACAGCTTGCCAGGCCATCGTAAGGCAGAAACATGCTGATGGCTATGCAGCCTACTCTTGACGAAAGTCAGCTGTGGGTTTTTTTTGTTTTGTTTTTTTGTTTTTTATTATATGAAGCTCTCACCACAGGTAGTGAGAGACATGGGCGGCCTGTAATGACCCAGTTAGATGCACTGTGGAGGACAGTGACAACCCCTGACATTGAGGCTTAACACCCAACCTTAGGATCGGTAATCCAGACTTTTACCACCACTGCCTCACAGAAAAAAAATATTTTTCCATTTTTTTTTTAATGCTCGTACAATCTCATTTGTTTTAGTTTGGTTTGTTTTTTTACTCTTGCTTATATAAATTGCTTTTTATTGATAGGTTTATAACGATTTATATTCAAGAGAATCAGAGTCTTGGTAGGCCAAAACATTAATTCATTCATTTTCTGAACCGCTTAAGCCTAATTAGGGTTGCAGGGAGGCTGACGTCCATCTCAGCCGACTCTGGGTGAAGCCAGGGTACACCCTGGACAGCTCACCAGGCCATTGCAGGGCCAACACTCATGCGACCATCCATACTCACACTCATGGCTAGGGGCAATTTGGAACAGCCAATTAACTTACTGTGCAGGCTCTTGGACTGTGGGAGGCAACCAGAATTCCCAGAGGAAGCCCATGCACGCACAGGGAGAACATGCAAGAACCTTCTTGTTGTGAGGCGGACGTGTTAACCACCGTGCCACCAGGCCAAAACAGAGTCTGTGTAAATTAAAACTCAATAGAAATGCATTAAAATCTTTAAAAAGATTAAAGAAGTTGTTTACATCTGATGAGATTGCCTTTCGGCTTTTCCCCCTTTTTTTTTATCAGAGGTCGCCACAGCGAATGATTCACATGTTTGATTTGGCATAGGTTTTTACGTCGGATGCCCTTCCTGACATAACCCTTTAGCAAGGGACAGAAACACGCTGACAGCTTTGCATCTACTCTTTACAAAAGTCAGCAATGGTTGTTTTACATGAACCTCTCACCATAGGATCAGCGATCCAGCACCCTATACCACCAGGCCACCCACTGCCCTGAATGAATCTGATGAAAATGCATATTATTTTTCAAATTTGTACTACAAGATACAACACAAAGAAAACAAGTGAGTAGTGCCAAAGTTATTTCACAAAACAAAAAGGATCGGTATATTGTATGTTGTCAAGACGTTTTAAAATAAAGTTACCCAGCTCTCAATGACTCAGTTGCCGATCTATTCAGTGCCGGCTCAGTCTCATTGGGGTTGTGGGGAGGCTGGAGCCTGTCTCAGCTGACACTGGCCAAAGGCAGGGTCCACCTAAAGCAGCTCACCAAAGCATCTCAGGGCCAACATGCACACAACCATTCACACTCACTTCCACAACTTGGACTGTGGGTGGAAACTGGAGTACCTGGAGGAAACCCATGTAAGCACATAAAGGGGACACATAAATTCCACTCAGAGACGATTGTATCACATCAGGTATTAAGTTGCATGGTCCAATTTTGAGCAATGAGAAAGAAAAAGGCTACAGCCCCAAAAAAGGAAAGAAATAGTTGTCAGAACTAAACCTGCAAAGAAAACAAAGAACTCAACTCGGTTAGCGTGCAAGAAGATAAATGCCATGGTCAGTTTGAGTGGGCATCACTGCTTTTGTAAATCCTGATAGCACACACTCTTCTTTTTACTTGTATCAGTTCATTCATTAATTTTGTGAATTGCTTTATCCTAATTAGGGTCACGGGGAGGATGGCGCCCACATCAGAGTGCACCCTGGAAAGCTTGTCAGGCCATCGCAGGGCTGAAACACGCTGATGGCTGGCTATGCAGCTACTCTTGATGAAAGTCAGCAATAGTTTTTTTGTAGCCCTCTCACCATACAAGGTGAGAGACATGACTCCTTTGATTCCAAAGTTAGCTGCACTGTGGGGGACAACAATGACAATCTTGAAAACGTCCATAGTGGGATGAACCCTCCATCGTAGGATTAGTAATCCGGAACCCCACCACCAGGCCGCCACTGACCATCTGTGCCAGTTGTCTGGAGAAAATAAATGGAATGTAATTTTGATACCCATTCAATAACTTTTTTGAATATGATTTTTTTTTTCATGCTTTCAAAATTTTCATAATTTTTGAAAATAGATGTCTGCATAAATATGAAAAATAACTGATAGTGTGATTATTTCAATATGATATAATGATTTTGTGGTGTTATTTTTTTAATATAGAGTGGTGGTTGATAAGGACTTTTGAAGTTTATTGCTCCTTAACTTCCATCTTTTTATTGATTTTGAAATCCCCTCAATTCCCTGCACAAAACTGACTCTGTCCCAGCAAGCAAACATGCTACATGAATGATTCTGGTTCCAAAATGGAGGTTATTGAGTCAAGAAGATGCAGTTATGTTTAACTCATAGTTCAAAATATAACTTAATACCTGATTGGATGTGACACTCAATTAATGTTTATGTTATACACATAAAGTTCTTGTAAAATGAATAGAGAAAAAGAGAGTGAAAACTCTCAGCTGATATTGATGTGTAATTCATAGCATGGCATTTTCTGGTAGCAGTTTCAGCAGCTTATCAGCGTTTAACAAAATGTGGCCCCCTTTAAAATATATTTTTTATGATATTTTGACATGGAGTGAATGGCTAAGGAATAACTTTCAAAAGGTCATCAGATTTTGCTCTACCTAAATTAGAATGGATTATCAAGAAAAGTAGTCATGACAGCCTCTGGGACTGCGTCTGTCATTGTTACTGATGATGTGAAAACAGAAAGTCACGATGCAATGACAATGACACAGTACATAATCAAACCTATCTTATACCAGTTTAGTAGCAAATGTCTGTGACTTGTGGTCTTGTTTGTGAGTCATAGACATTGGCAAATAAATAGGAATTGTATTGAATGGTGGTTGCAACATGGCTTTTAAAGTCCATTATAGTTTTAATTACTTTTTAAAAAATATTTGTTCATGTTTTGTCTCGTGTTTACAATTCAGACGATAGTCGCTTCATTATCACTTCACGCCACTCTTCCCATCTGGTACAATATGCTGTATATCAAATGAGTTTACTAATGATTAAAACATATATTTTCTCTGCTTCATCCAAAGGTTCATTCTCTTGGTTAGACAAGTCAAAGCCTATTTGATTTCCCAGAATAACTCTCATCTCAGAATTCCCTCTATCCTCTCCCTGCATATGTTTTTCACTTTTAAAATGCCTCAAGAGGAGTTTGTGTCTGTATTCCTGTTTATCATGCTAGTTTAAAAAAAAACTCTGTACTGAGATAATAAGTTAGCTAATTAATTCCACTGAGTCATCCATGCATATACACTAAATTGCTGTACCACATGGGACTATGAAAAATCAAATCCTGTTTAACAGTTTTGGATGAACTATAGTGTGATGGTTATTTTTAATGCAATATGGAATTAAATGTCTACTCCTTCTGCCTCATTATTATAAATGAAAGTGTTTTCCTTGAGAAATGTCTGCTGTAGTCATTCTCTGCTCTCTGGGTTTATGTTGAGCTTCAGTAAGGTACTTCCTTATTTATAATGCTCAATTATAGATTTAACATGGATCAATTGTTATATGCATCAGTGAAGGAAAAAAAGGTGTTTTGTAGTTTTGCAAACCTGTGCATTTTTTTTTGCTGCTGCCCAGAGGAGTTGAAGCATTTTTAATGAGACCGTGTGTGTATGTGTGTGTGTGTGTGTGTGTGTGTGTGTGTGTGTGTGTGTGTGTGAGTGAGAGAGAGAGAGAGAGAGAGAGATTGCAAATCTCATCACACTCTTAGGGCCAGCCTACTGACCTCCTCTGAGGCCAAGTAGTCTTTTATACTTTCCTCATTTACTGTTTCTTCCTCCTGCAAAGCCAGCACTGCTACTCTGACTTGATGAAATCTCTCGTAGTAAAGATAGTAAAAAAAAAGCCAAGAAAGATGTATGAGGGATATTTTGTGGGTTTTTTCCTTATACTACGTGTTTTCCCCCCACAGTACATTATCTCATTTCTGTTAAATCTTTTTATTTGTTGCTACATTATAATTTTCTGAGATTTATTTATGAACTCTCTTCAGCTCATGCCAGCCATGAAAACAAAGGAATACTGTACATATTTGCCTGTGATGCCTTTAGAAGTAGCATGATCTAATCACACCCTAAGCCTGATAAGAGCCACAATCAGATTTGACTAAATGACTATTAACAGCATTCTTCTATTCATTCATTCATTTTTTAATTAGGGTCACGAATCTGGGAATCAAAATCAGGCTTTCTTGCTGTGAGGCGGATGTGCCAACCACTACCCCACTGTACCATTTATTCATTCTTTCATTAATTTTCATTTTTGCTCATTCATTCCCATCTCAGGTGTTCCTGTGTGGAGTTTGCATTTTCTCCCCGTGCTTGTGTGGGTTTCCTCTGGGTACTATGGTTTCCTCCTACAGTCCAAAAACATGCACAGTAGGTTAATAGGCTGATCCAAATCACCCCTAGGTGTGAGTCTGACTGAGTGTTTGTGTGAGTGTTGGGCTTGGATGGTCTGGGGAGCTGTTCAGGGTGTACCTTACCCTCGCCCAGAGTCAGCTGAGATGGGCGCTTTGGGATGATGGGAGATTAAGCAATTCAGCATGAATGTGCTGTACTTATTGGCAAAATGCAACCTTACTAGTGAGTTTGCGCGCACACAGATCATATGAATATGTACTTGTTTATTATGCCTTTAGGATCCTTTAAAACATTTTCTTGTCATTCAGTTCAGAAACATTGACAGGATGAAAGCAGTAGTGCAAACTAGTACAAATTATGGCATTGTGGTTCAAATTTTGATTGTCTCTGTGGGACTTCACCTGTACCCTCCAGCATGTTAATCACTCCCTGCACACTGTGAAGTTGACACAAAGATGACTGGCAATAACAAAATCAACGGTTCGTATCCGCCTCAAGCCATTTGAATGTGGATCCGTTTATGTCCCATTCTGGCAGGTTTCCAAATGTGTTCTACAAATTTATTAAATGTGAAATTAAATAACTGTTTACTTTGTCATTACTGCATATCAGCATTGAAGTAAATGTGCAAAGCTCTGCCTCATACGGTATTTGACAATACTACATAATTTGGTTTATTACCTTTTATGTGAGCTACACGGAAGGTACTGTGATGCACCAAGTTTTTGTTAAACAGGAAATTGCATGTGTGTTGGTCTGCTGCATATCATGAGTGCACTCTCTGTTTTTTGTTAGTTATTACCATTCGTGTGTGTGTGTGTGTGTGTGTGTGTGTGTGTGTGTGTGTGTGTGAACGTGTGTGTATATGTGTATATATGTGTGTATATATATATATATATATATATATATATATATATATATATATATATATAGAGAGAGAGAGAGAGAGAGAGAGAGGGAGAGGATTTTCTGAGTAGATCCTTCCGTAGGAGAGTGCTCAATACTTTTGGTAGAGCAAATAACAAAATAAAGGACAGGACAATGACTATCTATAGAAACTCCATTTATCACTACAGATCTGTTTCGAGGGGTGGTGAAACCATCCTCTCTCTTCAGGTGATTATAGAAGAAATCACCTGAAGAGAGAGGATGGTTTCACCACCCCTCGAAACAGATCTGTAGTGATAAATGGAGTTTCAATAGAAAGTCTTTGTCCTGTCCTTTTATTTTTGTTTTTATATATATATATTATATATATATATATATATATATATATATATATATAAATACTAGTATATAATATATATATATATATATACACACATATATACACATATACAGACACACACACACACACCGCACATGAATGGTAATAACTAACAAAAAACAGAGAGTGCATTCATGATATGCAGCAGACCAACACACATGCAATTTCCTGTTTAACAAAAATATATATATAATGTATCACTGGAGATTTGCATACTTATGAACATTTTATTAAAGTAAAGTGATGTTACAATAGTCATTACATTTACATAGATTTAGGATAATAACTTTGCAATAGGTCTGACATTGAGTTAGGGTTAGGGTTAGATAATTAAAGTTCAACTTTGTCATTAAATTAGACAGAGTATGCTTGTGTCTGAGTACAAATAAAAAAACACAAGTTCAGTAAACGTTTTTTGCCTTTGTAATGCCTAGTCAATACTGCCCTAAAATTAATCAGGAATGGTGTTTGACTGAGGCGAGGCATGTGAGAAATGTGATGCACGTAATAACTAGCAATAACTCATCTCATAATGGTCCAGCTGGTTCAATAATTCAGTTTCATTATCCTCTATGCACAAAAATGCATATTTAAAAAGAATTGCTAACAACTGCTTCAAAACAGTTAAAACACACATGCACTCACATGTCCAATAGTCTTTGCAGGAAGGTCGAGAGAAACTTATGTGGGTGTGAAGTGCAAACTGTGCACTAATTTACTCTTAACACTCATTAATCACTACAGAATGTAGCACTAGTCTTATTATAGCTTGTAAGTGACTTTTACTGCCGCACTTTGGCCAAAATAACTCATTAAACTCATCACTGAACAGTACAAGTCCTGTTTTGTTGTTTGCAGCTGATGCGGTATCGTTTTCTTTGATCTGCATTCAAGCTAATCATTAGGCGTTATGAACAGGGGAATCAGCAAAGGTTTCAGCTCCCTTTAGAGCAGGGGTCGGGAACCTATAGCTTGCAAGCCAGATGTGGATCTTTTGTTGACTGCATCTGACTCGCAGATAAATCAGGTGGCCTTTATTCACAGAATAACTCATACATAATTTCACTGTCCTTTAAATAAAAATACAGGAAAAAAAGACAAAAAATAAAACAAAAACATAAATAAATCTCACGCATTTCAATCTATACATCTATTTTCAACGCCACTTGATGCTGTGGCGCGCAGCGGAGAGCCAATCCTTTCTG
This sequence comes from Plotosus lineatus, assembly GCA_024760905.1. Taxonomy (NCBI): domain Eukaryota; kingdom Metazoa; phylum Chordata; class Actinopteri; order Siluriformes; family Plotosidae; genus Plotosus; species Plotosus lineatus. Next base: position 19,387,021 of record CM045747.1, on the reverse strand, counting down.
TACTCCGATGTGTGGGCGAGGCGATACCTTGAAACTCTAATTTATTGGATTATATGCAACAGCCTGTGCGAGTTGTTTTTGGGTAAAGAGGTCAATTTCCTTCGTTTTGATCAGCTTATGTGCAAGAAGCCAAGCAGAGCTAGCAAGCAAAACACAAGTGGACAGAATGAAAAAACTTCAACCCACAGACCAGCTGATTGCCAAAACTTGGGACGCGCTTCCTGTCACATAAACACTGCAGCGTGTGAGTCCTGTCGTATTGACCATGTTTGGCTCCACATGTGCACGCGAGCAGTCCTTCTCACACCTGAAAAGCATCAAGATCAACCTACGATCACATGTAAGATGGAAGCCTAAACCCTGCATGAATCTGAACCTCAGCACGTATCAACCAGACTATAAAGCCATCAGCAACACCATGCAGCACCAGAAGTTGCATTAATAGTAATAAGTGCTTTTCTTATTAATAAATAACTTTGTTATCATAATTTTGCCCCCCAGTGCAGCTGACTGGGTTATAAAAGGCCGGCCATGTCTCTCACTGTCTATGGATGGAGGCATGTAAAAGAACCATTGCTGACTTTCGACAAGAGTAGGCTGCAAAGCCGTCAGCGTGTTTCCGCCCTGCGATGGCCTGGCGAGCTGTCCAGGGTATACTCTGCCCTCGCCCTGAGTTGGTTGGGATGGGCACCAGCCTCCCCGCAACCCTAATTAGGATGAAGCGGTTACAGAAAATGAACTGATGAACAGATAACAATTTTGTTTAAAATAAATTCAGAGTCTTATTATACTCTCAAATTGTTGGTCTCGGTATTAAAAAATATATTTGGCTCTCAGAGGATTAGATTTAATTTTTTTTTTTTTTGGCTCTCTTCGTCAAAAAGGTTCCTAACCCCTGCTTTAGACCATGCAAAGGTACTTATTCCCATAGATTTTAGTCATCTGTACCTTTTGATCCATCCACCCCTCCTGTGAACTGAAGATTGTGTTTTTAATCTAGTGGATGCTAAGAAAACCATTCTCACCATTTTTACTTGTTTATATGAAAAATTACCTTTATGTAGTTTTCATGTTTTTGTTGCCATGTTTTTGTTTTATAGACACACAGCATTATTTGGAATGTTAATGAATAATGGCCACGACACATTTGTAAAAATACTAGACAGAGGTTTACTTTATCCTACTTACATGCAATATATAGTTACATGTAATTTTTACACCATATATGGTAAAATCTGATGAATTTAGAATATTTTCAATTTACTCTTGTAGACAAATGGCGGCATGGTGGCGTAGTGGTTAGCATGTCCGCCTCACAGCAAGAAGGCCTGGGTTCGATTCCCGGTCTGGACGTTTCTGTGTGGAGTTTGCATGTTCTCCCTGCGCTTGTGTGGGTTTCCTCTGAGAACTCCAGTTTCCTCCCACAGTCCAAAAACATGCACAGTAGGTTAATTTGCCATTCTAAATTGCCCGTAGGTTTGCATCATGCAGAAGGCAATGGCAAACCACGGCACTATTCTTGCCAAGAAAACCTCCATGAAGATGATAATCAAGGCGTTATCCTTCATGGCAGGTCATCAAGAGTCGTCCTACGACTCGGAAGAGACCAGACCTTGTATACAGAATTAAAGTGGTATTTTTGTGATTTATAAAGAATAATCAAGGTGGGGGCAAAACTGAACAAAACAAGGTATTTTTTGCCATTTATGTTTATCTTGTTAAACATCATTAGAAATTGAGTAATAACATGAAATAGCCTAATCATAGAAGGCAATGCAAAAAATGAGGGGAAATTTTTAGCCTGTGTTTGTTGCATATACTGTATATGTATTTCTTGCACTTTAAGCATGAATACTGTCTTCCTGTCCATCACAACACTTTTTTGTAGTTTGTCTCTCCACCACTAAACTAGTCTGCCATCTTTTTTTAATCAATGTACATAATCCTGGAAACAATGTGCAAGTTTTCCAGAGACATTGTTGCACAGAAAAGTTCTCTGTATCCGACAGGGATTCTGTGGATTCCTCATTCGATCATTAAAACTCCAGCAAGGAAAATAATAAGCCCAAAGTATGCACATCATTGAGTTTGGTCCTTCACTTTTCACCACACCATCCCTCCAAATTAGTGTAAGCTAAAATTATTTTCTGGATAGTTTCTGAGTTGAAAAGTTCAAAGGAAGAGTTGATGCCCAGAGCATGACTAACTGCCATCTGTATTGCCCTGGTGGGATGCCAGCCATGCCTGATTCCTTGGGCAAGAAGACTATTCATTTTCACCATTTTTATCTATCCATATTTTTCCATTTGCTACCTGCTGATGGGATGGTATCTGACAGGATGCTCTGGCGGCTGGTTGCTGATGGGTTTGTTTTGGAGCTGGTTGATCTCATCATCTTCTTCAACCTCATTGTCAGAGTCTGAATTGACAGTAATATGATCCTCATTAACTGGGATATCAAAGGCCGGCCATGTTGCTCACTGTCTGTGGTGAAAAGCATGTAAAAGAACCATTGCTGACTTTGGTCAAGAGTAGCTACAGAGCTATCAGTGTGTTTTTGCCCTGCCATGGCCTGTCAAGCTGTCCAGGGAGTACTCTTCCCTTGCCCAGAGTCAGTTAAGATGGGCGGGAGCCTCCCTGCCAGGGGATTAATAAATTAGGATTAAGTCATTCAGAAAATTAATGAATGAATGATCCCAATATTCTTAAAAAATCCACTTTATATTTGAAATTTTCTATTTCTTTTAAAATCATATCTAAGGTCCTTTGACCAAAGAATCGTTTTGCCATCTTTATCGATTTCAAAAAGAAGCTAATCATTTGTTTTATCGCACCCACAATTTGCAGCTAGGATACCAAATGAATCCCGCTAGTCATAGAGTAACATGTTCAAGAGTAAGGTGTAGGTGCTTGTAATGTAAGAATGTTACAAACGTGTCCCAGAATTATGGGAAAGGGGCCGGACGTACAGTGTGTAGTTTCTTTCTTCAGAGAAAATGAGACACGGTCAATTAATCTAAGGATATAAAACAGGTAATCACATCTTTTCTTGGTGTAAATGTTCATCACAGGTAGGGGCAGTGGTGGCCCAATGGTAAGGTGAAAGTTGGGGGTTCAAGCCCCCCTGTTACCGGGTTGTGACTGCTGTCAATGGCTAGCCATGTCTCTCACTGTCCATGAAGAAGGTATGTAAAAGAACCATTTCTGAGCCTCCCCACAACCCTAATTAGGATTGCGCGGTTCAGAAAAATGAATGAATCTTTGAGAATTCATTTTGAAGAAAATCATTTGTTTAAAACAAATTATAAAATAATATATTATCATGTTTCGTGTTTTCCCGAGTCCCACCATCCTCTCATGTGGCAGATTTGATGTTTGTGTTAGACACTTTTCAAGGTAAATTATGTTGGCATCCCATGAGAGCAGTGCGCTTCTGGTATATAGAAGTCATATAATTCTAGATATTATATTACCTGCTGCTGCTAACATCTTTCATATGTCTACACCCCTCCAAAATGTGACAATATTTCAAAGCAAATGCAATCTGAACACATGCACCTCAACTCGATGGTAATTCACTTTTATTGATATAATTTTCATAAAATTGGAGTTGGTAGAGATTTCATACATACTGCAGATAAGTTAAATATAAACATACCTCGAGTTTGAATATGTACCTGCTGGAAACAGTAGCAAAGCAGTGATATCAATGTAACTTACAATGTTTTTGTACAGATAGAATAAAAATATAAAGGCACTGATTATCTTAAGGCCCCAGTGCAGCTAACTGGGTTATCAAAGACCGGCCATGTCTCTCACTGTCTATGGGGTGAGGTTCATGTAAAAGACCCATTGCCGACTTTCAATAAGAGTAGCTACATAGCCGTCAGCATGCCATGGGGTGGAGAGCTGTCCAGGGTGTACTCTGCCCTCATCCGGAGTCAGCTGGCTTGGGCGCCAACCTCCCCTCGACCTTAATTAGGATTAAGTGCTTACAGAAAATGAATGAATAGATTATCTTAAGTTTTATCTGAAGAATTCAAACAATAAAACAGTCAGTATATTAATCAGTCCGTAGGATCAGGTTCCTTTATATTTCCATAACAGAACAGACAAGAGTCAAAACATGATCAGACATCAAATGATAAAATCAGAAAGTATTCAAATGGTACTCAGGATTAAAAATGGTTAAGGCTCTCGACACAAGTCAGTGGAGTCAGAGATTACGCTATAATCCATATTTCAAGGTTTATTAGGATACTCTTCCGTTTCCTTGAACAAGAGTAACTGAAAAATCAGAGGTGGCTTTTCTAAGATTACAGGGAACGTTCTGCTTTATCCAAAATGTCCCACGGAACCTTACTCAAATATGTACTGTTGTATTTATATTAATATTCCATTCAGAGCTCTGGAACGTGTTCAGTTTCATGGTCACTTCTTTCATAATCAGCCATAATTTCGTCAAAGTTTGTTCATCATATGTAGCATTTTTGTGAATCACTTGGTTATGGTTGGGTCAGGACACTGGGTTGCTGCATGAAGACTGGAGGAACTGTCAAAGTAGCTCGATCCTCTTTTTGATTAACAGCATCATTGAAGCTTTTCAAGTTTGGTTTCATGTGGGTTTTGAGAAAGTAACTGCTCCGCATTATCAGTTTTTGCTGCCGATATTATCAACTATTTTCATTAATGCTTATCCTAGCATAAATAAAAGCAGAGAGCGTTCATGGGTTTGCTACTTGTTTTAGTTTATGAGTAATAAGGTTTGTTCATTTTGTAAAGTTTGCTAGCTGCTCTGCATAATGATGGACAGCAAGAGAGATTTAGAATTAAACAGCAATGGAGGTCAACACCCAGGATCGATGTGGTTTAAAAGTCTGAAGAAAAAAATAAGTGGTTTGTTTGTTTTTTGTTGTTGTTATTTTTGTTTATTATTTTTTTTTTGTGTGTGTGTGTTGTTTTGTTTGTTGTTCAACCCATTCTTTTTAGCCTTTAATAAATCCATCTCAAGACGTTTGGTCAAAACTGGGTTTTATCAACCGAACTAACTTCCACAGCAACTACATGAGAATTTACATATAAATAACATAGTGCAATAATGGAGATTATTTTATAATGTAGGCCTAAAATGTGTTTGACCTGTTTGACAGAGCTCCAGCTGCCACTGCTCAGGTTTTCCTGATGTCTGCAAAATGGTTTAAATATAATGCAGTGTTGCATCAATGTGGTTTTCCATTCCGTTGTCATCAGCTGGGCAGGCGCTCTGAAAGTGGAAAATAATTTGTTTACAAAGGCTGGAGCTGAGAATCATGAAGAGCAAAGTTCCAGGAATCAATAATAGTTGAGTAGGTCTACAGTATAATGAGTGATTACTGCAGTCCAATATTTGAGTAGGGCCTCAGATGATGATTTTGATGCCAACATTTTATTTAGCTCACGAATCAGACTTCTGCCTGCACTGCAAACTTGGGGTACACACTCAAACAAACAAGCTATGGCCAAACGCATATCCGTAGTACTTACCAAGCTTCTGTTTGCATTAGTTATGCCAACTGCTTTAAATCGTAAATGGCCCTAGATTATTAAAAAAAAAAAAAAAAAAAAAGATGAATATGCATGAGTCATGGCATTGCTGTGAATATATAATGATCAGTAAAATAACAAAAACAACACTGCAACATTTGTAATCAGATGTTGTTAGCACTACTCCTCTGGGCTTAGAGCTTTTTAATGGTGGCCTATGAAGACCAGCAGGTTAGAAATTCAAGTGCATCGTCCATGTTCCTGAGAAAATAGGGGATTAAAAAAAGAGGCAGAGAAGTGATTGTACAGTACAAATATGAATGGGATGTTATATTTTAAGGTCAAACATGGCGTGTTTCAACATGGCACAGTGCCACAGATTGTTTCATTTGCAGTTACACTGAAGAGATGACATAAATGAAACTATTAAATATCTCTTCAGGGAAGAGTTTATTAGCTCTTTACCAAAGAAATACTTGCCGTTCTCGCTCCCTTCCTTTTTACATCAACACGTTTTCTTGAGATAGTGTATGTGAACACATATTCTAATTATTCTGCAAAAATGCAATTAATTTCAGAAGGCAGGTAAAGCCCCACACCTTTTAACACTATGGATTTATGTATTATTTGCAATAGGTTCAGTCTTGACAGATTTTTTTCTATAATTGGTTGTTTTGCTGCAAATTAAGATGGCACTGAGACATATTGTTAGTCTCATGAAGGAAACAGCTTGATGGGTCATCCTCCACTGCACCAAATAGAAACTGACAGCCCATGTGTCATCTTGTTTAGGCTTGTTTCTGCTGCATATGCCATTTCAGTAATTTATCATTGGAAAGGATTTGGTCCAGCAAATGCATATTATATCAAGAAACTATGGCGCTTGCATATAAGGTCTGGTAACTAATTCTACTCACTCATTCATTTGCTGAGCCGCTTAATATTTTCGGGTTGCTGCGAGGCTGGAAACTATGTCAGCTGACACAGGGCTGAAGGCAGGGTACACCCTGAAAAGCTCACCAGAATATTGCAGTGCCAACACACAGAAATGCCCAGGCACAGGATTTGAACCCATATTTATATTTTTTAGATTTGCTACTTCCCTCTGAAATCTATCAAATTTCCCGTTTTTCTGGTTGCAATTTTTCAAAATGTCAGATTTTGCTTCCAATGTAATTATTTGTGGTTTTACAACCATGAAACGCGAATACGGAGCCATGTAAAATGCAGAAATAAAACTAGCAACAGAGCACAACTAGTAAACAATCTGCTGGAAACCGGGAAAACAATCAGCATATAAATAAGGTATGAGAATTTTGAAGTCGGATAACTGTATGCCTGCCATGAAACATATAAATATGATTATTATATGATCTTCTACTTAAATCTCTGAAACTACAGATGATTTGATAAAATGTGATGCAGGTATTTGAACTGGCTACGCTAAAATGCTTCTGAATGTGAATAAGCGTGTCAATGGATGTGTTCACTGTACATAATATGCTGTCAATAACAGAGTATTCTCACCGCATCACATGAATATATTATTGTTGTTGTTGTTGTTAATAGTACTACTACTACTACTACTACTACTACTAATAATAATAATAATAATAATAATACCAATGTCTGAAGGTCATGGTTTCAAGCCCCACTATCACCGGATAACTGAGTTATCAAAGGCGAGCCATATCTGACTTTCAACAAAAGTAGACTGCATAGCCGTCCGGATGGTTCTGCTCAGGGTGTACTCTGCCCTCGTCCAACCTCTCCACAACCCGAATTAGAATTAAGCGGTTCAGAAAATGAATGAATGAATAATTCAGATGTGTGCATTACTAATTTACCTTTTGAACACAATATTAAGAATTTTATTAGTAGGTCAACACACTTAATTTCCCTGCAGTGTTTTTCAGTCGGAAGTGTGAAGTGCAAAGTGTAATGAACTGAACCTCACTTATCCTACTGGCAGAGTCCCTAAGAGCCTACCACACACAAATACACACACACACACACACACACACACACACACACACACACACACACAGGGGCAGGGAGAGGTTTCATCATCCTCTGATCCATCTCAATTCAACTGCTAACTACATCTTTGTTCTTCCTCTATTTTGGTTTTTGTCTGTAATAGCCGTTAAATAGTAATTTTAACCCTGGCCATGCACGGACACCCGATCCACAGAAAGCTGTAAGAACTGAATGCATTGCAGATGTGGTGTGTGATTAAGATTTCATTTTCATTTGTGCAATGGTGAAGTGCTGGAAGATGGAACACCAATTGCTGCTTGTATCTACTTTGCTCTCAGATCAGCCAGGGATTAAAAGCAAAAAGCATTTATGTCAGGAGTGCTTTGTAAAAAAAAAATTTTTGAGTTAAACATGTGTAATTAGTTGCTGAAAGCATTAATATTTAAAAGCTATTTGAGGTCCTCTGACTGTGCTACATGTTTTCCTTTCATTTGCACGTGGTGGTAAATAAAATAATTTAGTTTAAAAATAAAAAAAAATGAAGGTTTTCACAATGGGAGAAAAGCAGACAGCTCATTTGGTCTGTTTCTATGGAAATACAAAGATCTGATTTTCAAGGCAGTGTTTGTGGTGAGCCACAGGCCAGTTTTTTTTTTTTTTTCCTGCAAATCCACCACACAGAATCTAAAGACAAGGGTTCTGCAAAAATTAATATGTAATAAGCTTGTCTTGTGTGTTGATTATTACAGTTGGTTTGAAGGCAGTGAACACGATTTCAAAGAGGAATGGGGTGAGATATGTCCAAAATAATAATGCTCAAGGATTCTTACAAAATTAAAGATAAAGTCTGTATGAACTCAGTCAGAGTACCCTGAAGTAGGCCAAAGGCTTTTGTGGCAAATGCAAAACAAACTCCCAAGATCAAGTAAAAGGATGCAAAAAAAACAAGCAAAGACCATGAGTGCAGTTAATGTGTTTCCACCAGGAGTCAATTTCAAACTGCAGCCTTATGCCATGGCACACTCTGGTAAGAGTTTAGCCTGGCAGATTACATTGATATAAATGGTCTAAAAATAGGAAGGGATAGCGGCGTAGTACTGAGCTGGTAGCACATCTGCCTCACAGCAAGAAGTTCGTAAGTTCGAATCCTGGCCTCATGTATATCTGTGTAGAGTTTGAATGCTCTCTCTATACTTTCATGGGTTTCCCCCCGGAACTCCAGACATATACATTGGGCTAATTTGTTGTTGAGAATTGCCCCTAGATTTGAGTGTAAGTCTGAATGATTGTGTGTTGGCCGTGTGGTCTTCAAAGCTGTTCAGAGTGTACACCACCTTTGCCTAGTATGGTCTGAGATTGGCTCCAGCCTCCTCGTGACCCTAGAAGGACCAAGCAGTTCAGTAAATCAGTGAATGAAGTCTAAAAAAATGTAAACACACACACACACACACACACACACACACACACACACACACACACATATATAATATATGTGCAACTGACTAGCTTTCCATCCAGAAGGAGTTGAACTTCTGGTCTTTTCACGCTGCAGAAACCTGGTATAACCTCCTACCTGATGAACCAGTCGGTTAGAGTGTAAAAAGCCAAATCGACTTACCTTATCTGACACGGTGTATTCCATTCACCCAAAAGTACAAGCTGAAGAATGTTTTAGTGTTGGGGAATCTTTGCGAATACATCCTGATATGATTAAAATTAAGTGCTTTCTCAGGACAATGTTGTTACATGGCCATAGGGATTTGGTATGGGTCACTTTAAAACATTGTAAAAATGAAGCTTCATGACGTACTGTAATGCTACTGAATATCAGAGTTCTTGAGGAACAGTTTCATTGGAACAGTAGCCTGAGAAAAGTCTTTCATTAGGATTGCATGGTTTAAAGGGTTCTATGGACAGCTGGTTGCAACAGTAACTCCTCTCTGATCAAATTAAATCATATTTAAACACTATATTCTCATGTTTGAAGATAACACTAATGTTAGTCTTCATAATCTTCAGGTTAATTCGAGATTTTAATACTATAGGAACATAAACCATATACAAAATATGTCTTAATTAATGAAAATTTCATTTTTAAAAGAACCTGTGTGAATTTCAATAACAAAATTTGAAAGCATTCAAGTTATTCGAGAATTTAATGATGCGCTATACTGAAGATTGTCAACGAAAGTATGTCAGGTTGAAACTTACAGCCTTTTATCTTTAAAAAAATGTTTCCTCATTTAAGTGCTAATACAGTATTGTTTTTTATAGTATCCAAAAGTGATGGCTCTAGTTAGAAAAATCCCATGATTGCTGAAATAGAAATAAATACTTAAAGAGCTGTACTGAAAGAATATATCTTCTTTTTAACATTCATTCATTTATTCATTTGCCAAACAGCCTATTCTTTCTAGGATCATGGAGAGGCTCGACCCTATCTCAACCAACTATAGGTGAAAGTGGGGTAAACAGGGCCAGTACATACACAACCATTCAAACTCACAATAAAACAGCCATTTAAAATAATGTGCATGTGGGATGAAACTGAAGTACCCAGAGGAAACATGGAGAGAACATGACAAGTCCACACAGAAACACCCTTTCCAAGCCCAGACCTTCCTACTGTAAGAGGGAAGTGATAATCACTGCGAAACATTAAAATGTGTTACGAAATATTGAATATATATTTTCCCACCCTACTTTTTTCCTCACTTTATTGTTTCTTAAATTACGTACATTATTTTATTCCTAAACTAACATTATTCACTGGCCTAGTTCATCTAAACAAATGATGAGCAGCAACAATTAACATAAGATAAGAAATGGTAATAAAATCTTAATGCATGCAACAATGTTTACAAGTGCATGACTCAACTATATTAAAATAATTCCACATAAATTTGAAATAACTGACTATTTCAAAATATTGGTTTACATAACCAAGTGTAAATACTGGAACTTTTTTATTTAGTCTCATAGCAAATCAAGGAACCAGAAGACAAGATCATGCCCACAATAACAAACTCAACAATAACTAACCAAGGTGCAAGAAATTGACTGTAAAATCTATAGGACTTGGCATAGAAATGTCCTGATGCAACACTTAGCAAAAACTTAGTGTAGGTGGCTGGATATTTTCATTACTCCAGTGAAATGGAATGAGGTGGTGAGGCCATAACCATGGTACTTATAACAAACCATGCAAAATAACACAACATGATACAATTAGCAATCTTTCCCCAAAATTGAAAGATTGAAATTAACGCTAACTATGCATGTGGAAATTGGGAAACTGACCCACTGCTGTATATATCAGTTGAATTACACATTTTAATCATCATAAATACCTCTATGTGATGTAGACCTTTATTTTGCTGGAGAATAGGATACATTTCATGCTGAATGTGTAAATGTTTTTCATTTTAAAATAACTCTCACTGTGTGACTGTTTGCAAGTTACTGTTGGATTACTCTAGAGAACAGGGCTTATTAATGTATTGAATTTCCATTTACGTGAATCAATATCTGTTTTAGTATGCCTAACACACAAGTTGGACCCAAGAGCAGGTTTGAATGTCTCTATTTTGACATTATCCACTAGATATATCAGGAAATTTGCCTCAGCTTTTTTACTGTTTGTCATCAGCAGTTTGTACTTGTCTGCTAGAATTGGTTACTTTATAATGCTGAAAAAGGTTCCACACAAAAGAGTATAATGCATGACTCATTATTTTAATTATATGTGTTCATATTTGTTAAGCTAACTGGTGCCCCTAGGTGGGAGTGTGTGTGTGTGTGTGTGTGTGTGTGTGTGTGTGTGTGTGTGTGTGTGTGTGTGTGTGTGTGTGTGTGTGTGTGTGTGTGTGTGTGTTTGTTTACCTTTTGATAGACTGGCGAGTTGTTCAGGATGTACCCTGCCATCACACAGATTCAGCTGAGCTAACAAATGAATAATTTTATATGGATTTGATGATCTGGTGTCCACAAAGTTTTGGGCATATACAGTAGTGTATGTGAAATACTTTGCAGTGTTAAAAATGTGCCCCTTACATTGATCAGGCATAACTTTATGAGAACTGAGAGGTAAAGTGAAGAACGCTGATTATCTCACTACAGTGGTATCTGTTATGGGGGCACTATAGGCAGCAAGTGAAGAAGTATCTCCAAAATCACAGGTCTTGTATATGTAGTGGCTAGTATTTACCAAAGGTGGTATACAGAAGAACAAATGGTGAACTGGGAAAAGATTCACTAACACCGATGACATACTGCCATGTCCTTGACTGATCCCACAAAAGAGCTCAAATTGCTGGCTTTGATAAAACAGTGACAGAATACACAGGCTGTGTAGCTGAAAGCCAGTCAGAATGCTTGACCCTTCCCACCACTGAAAGTGCTTAATTTAGCATGTGAGCATCAAAACCTGAACCACTAAACAATGGAAGAATTGTTCTGGTCTGATGAATCGCATTTTCTTTCTCATGACATGGTCAGGTTGAGGAATGTGCATCACTTTTTTTGGAGAAGGGATAGCAACAGGATAGACTAAGCGAATAAAACAAGCCACTAGAAGCAGTGAGATGTTCCGGGCAAGGTTCTGTTCTCAAAACTTGAGTTGTAGAATTCATGTGGATGTTATTTTGACACATACGATGTACATAATCATTGTTTCAGATTAAGAACAGCCCTTTATGTCAATGGTCTACCCAAGCAGAAGTAGTATTTCCAAAAGGATAATAAAATACTGTGAATACTTTTAAGTGATGTGTTCGACAGCAAAGTCTAAACCATGGAAGGCCCATCTTGCACCTTACAGAATTGTGAACTACAGTACTGAGTGTGAGATACCAGAGCACATTATAAGAGGTCTTTTGCAGTCTGTGCCTTGAAAGGTTGAAGCCAGTTGATAACATACATTGGACTTCCAGAATTATTGTCAGGTGGTTTTAATGTTTTTTAATGTATATATTGTTATGGCTGACTGGGGTATATTACAGCAGTGCCATCTGCATTTCACAAGGTCATTGCCAGGAGGATTCATAACAGTTAGCAGGCATGTGTGTAGGCAGCCCTGAATTTTACTGTGGTGGGTGAAAGAAGAGCATTATTCACAATGCTACTCTATTAATAATGCATAAGCAATATCTCTTGAGGTTAAGAAATGATTTACTTCTCTTAAACACTGAGGGTCGTTAATATAAGAACAACCTTAATAATGTATCTCACCATTTCTCTTTAGCTATAAAGTACAAGATGCATATTTTGTTTGCTTATAACTTCATTAATCAGCAAAGATGTTGACACTGACAGTATATAGAGATTTTATATACTATATATATATATATATATATATATATATATATATATATATACTGTATTTTTTTTCATTCATTCATTTTATAAACTAGGTAGGTAGGTAAGTCTGTTGGGTTTTTACACCTGAGCCTAGTGGCTCATCAGGCCGGTGCTTATCCCCGGTTTCCATAGCGTGACGCGACCAGGAGTTCAACTCCTCCTGGATGGGATGCTAGTCCATCACAGGTTACCTTCCCAGTATATTTTTACTGGTACCCATTTATACTGCTGGGTGAACAGAGGCACACTTGTGGTTGAGACCTTGCCCAGGGGTCTTAACACAGTGGAGGTCTCAGTGGGATTTGAACTCACAACCTCTCGATCATGAGCCCAGCACTCTAACCACTACACCACCGGCCCCAATATTTTATAAAGTGCTTAATCCTAATTAGGGTTACGGGGAGGTGCCCATCTCAGCTGACTCTGGGCGGGATACACCATATATATCTTTATAGAGATATATCATAAATATACGGATATCAATGGTCAACATAGACAGCATAAAAGTCAGTGAATATACTCAAGAAATTTTCTGTTTAATTTCTATTTGAAAGTAATAAACTGATAAATGCATGAAATGTTTCATGTTTCAGACTGCCAGAGCACACAGTTTCATCATTAACAAAACAGTATATATTGAAATTTAATGTGAAGGTATTTGTCTGAAGATTCTAAATTAAACTTAAGCACTGGACAGCTTCTAAAATATAACAGTGTAGCAGATAGATTACTAAATTTAGCTGTTGCTAAGACATTGACAATGCAAATTGAGTAGCTCATCTGCACCAGTGGACAGTCAGCACTTCTGTGTTGGCTTCCACACCCTGAAGTCATTACTACCTGACTGCTTTTGTCAGTTTCAGAGTGGAAGCTTGTAAATGTGGATGTATGGATGTGTGAGATAAATTTTGTCCTCATAAAGGGTTTCAAATGTGGTATAAATTTTTTTTCAACTATTTTAAGACAAAGGTGGTGTCAAATTATTCAATTAGATATTGGCTTAGGGTCATTGGGTGAGGCAAGCAAAATCCAAAGCAAAGTTTTTGTTCTTTATTATTCGGTGCTGTTTGTTATTTTATCCGTAACATTCATTCATTCATTTTTAAATCATTTAATTCTAATTATGGTCCCTTCCTAATAAATCGCCATCTTATCATGGTGGAGGGGTTTTCCTGTCCTGATGATCCTGGGAGTTGTGTTGTCAGAGGCATTATGCCCCTTGTAGGGTCACCCAAGGCAAACAGGTCCTGGGTGAAGGTTCAGATGAAGTGTGGTTCAAAGGTACCCACCACCTGTGGGTAGGGGTCGGGTGCAGTGTAAGTTGGTTGGCAGCCAAAGGCATGGGATTCTGACTTTTGGGACATGGAATGTCACCTCTCTGGCAGGAAAGGAGCCTAGGCTGGTGCGTGAGGTGTAGAGATGCTGACTAGATATAGTCAGACTCACTTCAACGAATAGCTTGGGCTCTGGAGCAACTCACCTCGAGAAAGGCTGGACCTTATTTCATTCTGCAGTTGTTCATGGGAAGAGGTGGCGAGCCAGTGTGGCCATCCTTCTTGTCCCTGTCTTGATGCCCACATATTGGGGTTCTCCGTGGTTGACAAAAAGGGTAACTTCTTTCCGCCTTTGGGTGGGGGGGGGGTGTCCTGACTGTTGTTTGTGCTTATGCCCCAAAATGACAGTTCAGAGTACCCACCCTTCTTGGAGTCTTTAGGGGGGGGTGTCGGAGAATGCTCCCACAGGGAACTCACTCATTGAACTAGGAGACTTCAACACCTATGTGGGCAATGACAGTGTGACCTGGAAGGGTGTGATTGGTAGGTAAGTCTCCAGGCTGAACCAAAATGGTGTTTCGTTGATGGATTTCTGTGCTCATCATGGTGTATCCATCACAAACACCATGTTCAAACATAAGGGTGCCCAGAATTGCTTTGACATCAGGACACCCTAGGCCGCAGTTTGATGATCAACTTTGTAGTCGTGTCACCGAACTTGCAAGCGCATGTTTTGGACCGAGTGTCTCTGTTACATTACCTGGTCATCAGGGACTTTACCTCCTGTATTAGTACAATTTAGGATTCTCTGGTTCTGGTTTCCTATCTTCTAAAACATTCTAGTAGGTGGACTGGTTGATATGAAATCCCCCAAAGTATGTGTGTGTGTGTGTGTGTGTGTGTGTGTGTGTGTGTGTGTGTGTGTGTGTGTGTGTGTGTGTGTGTGTGTGTGTGTGTGTGGTGCCCTGACACGAAATGGTGTCCCATTTCGGGTGTATTCCCACCTCAGGCTGGCATAGATTCCAGCTCCATCACAACACATATGTAATGACTGAAAATTGTTTAATGATTGCCAAAATATCATCCAAGTAAAAAGCTGCATTATTATTAGCATTATTATAAAATGTCCTTCTCATTATTATTACAACAGATTTTATTTCACCAGTCAACATTCTCATCCATGCATACAATCTGACTTTAATTCAGCTCGCATGTCTGTGCCAGTTTCAGCCATTTTGATAAAACAGCTGTGAGCTCGACAACTCGAAACGCCCTTTCATTAATTCTAAACTCAATCAGATTCCGTGTCAGTGTCGTGTTTAATAATAGCACGCGCGCCGCGTTTCCCCATTTTATAAAGCGATTTGACACACGCACACACACACACACACACACACACACACACACACACACACACACACACACACACACACACACACACACCCCGCATTCAGCACTGGACAGCTCCTCTCGCCATGAGCGCAAACCGGTCGTATAATGCAACATCCCTGAAAGCACTGAATTCATTCAATACATCGTCTTTTGTTCTCGTGCAAGTGTCGAGTTCTCGCCGACTCAGCTGACGGGACGGAAGAGGCGCAGCTTTCCGTGACACGAGTTACAACAAAAGCACGTCGTGTCTTCCCTGTACAGCGTGCGACGAGCTTTCTCTGCAGATCTGACTGAAAGACGAAGCTCGTGTGTGTAGAAATGTGCATGAATGAGCTTACTGGTCACTGTGCCCTTTTGGGGTTAGCCATACGTCATCGCGATCTTTGAGGGATTGGCTGCTTTTTCGCCTCCTTTTGATTTATTTCTCAGAATTTGCAAACGCGACCAGTCTCGGGAGCAGCAGGATTTCCACCGTTGTAGAAGGTAAACTGCATTTCTTGTGTCATATATTACACAGATCTGTATAAACATATTTTCTCCTCGTTGTATAGAAAGTGATCCATGTCAGGTGTGCTTCTTCTGATACGTTTTACATTGTGTAGCTTGTCTTGCGTTGACTTTATTCTCATTCATGAATACAGCAGTTTAAAATTTAACCTTTCAAATTGGATTTTGTTTTCATTAATTCATGTAAATGACATTATACTAACCTAAGGGGAGATTATTAGAATTTGTACCCGACTCCATTAAGCGACAGGCCTGCCAAGAATCCAGATTTATTTATTATTCATTATTAAAGTTCAGGCACCCTTTTGGGATAATTTACTCTTTAGCCTAACTACTTTTGGTTGGACAGCGTTGAAATGTGTAGGTAGTGTTCATGCTATATCATATTAATCATTCTGCCTGGATTTTAGATTACACTGGATGAAGTGATTATGATGTTTTATTGCTGCTTTTCCCCCATTATAGGCGCATTAGCACTTTTATTAAATTCTCTATTGGATCTATTTTAGGGCGCCTCCAGGGAATCTTGAAAGAGGAATGAGCGCAATATCAAGGCAACAGTGAACCACAAGGGGTGGAAATTCGCCATAAGCTGTCGACACCTCGTCCGGTCTGCGTTGTTTGTTTTTGGGTTGTTGTTGTTGTTGTTGTTTTTTGTTTTGTTTTGTTTTGTTTTGTTTTTGAAGAGGAATACTCTTTTTTTTTTGAGGACTAAATGAGCGTCAGGTCTCCTGAAAGCCTGGCGCTTTCGATCCCACCGTGCGCCTCGAATGGTACGGCGCGTGCCAATGGCACGTGCGCCGACCCTACCGACCCACTCTTCCGGTCGTTTTCGTCTACAGCGGTGCTCCTGGTACTTGTGGCGATGATCGCCGGCACCGTCCTGGTTTCTCTCGCCACCTTTCATGTGCACAAGAGCAAGCTGAGGAAGCGCAAAATGCAGAAAGCGCAGGAGGAGTACGAACGCGACAGCGGCCGCCCCAAAGCCGTAGTGCGAGGGAAGCCCGTGATCAGACACTGCGTGATGGAGAGAGCCACGGCAGTGCAGAAAAGTGACCTGAACGCGAAAAGATCGGATAAAGAAGCCACCAACAATACAGACATGCCGGAGAAAAAGTGCACGGATAATACGGGACATACAAGCCAGAAGCGCGGCGATCACCTGTTGGAATCCGTCGCGGTGTCCTGATTAAAGCGGTGCAATCCCAATGATCTGACACTGTAAATACTAAAAAACACTTAAATGTGTTTAACTATAATTATATCACACGGATAGGGCTACTGAATCGCCTCTATACGCATGAACAGTGTCTTCTTCAGCTTCAGGAGGGAGGAGCCCGATGGAAACAATGGACGCGTGCTTTCAGACCAATAGATTTATTGCGGCTTATATGATAGTATATGATCGCTGTGTGTGAGGATTGTATAGATCTCCTTCGTTCGTCCATATGAATAAACAGGCCCCACTGCTGAACCAATAACTAGCCTGATTTAAGAGTCTAAAATTGTCATCTGGACTGTCAGCCTTGATGGATGGTGCGGACCAAACTGTAATAGCCTATATGATTACGAGTAGGAGACAAGCTGGATGATGTATTTGTTGCCAAAAGTCTGGTATGACTTCATGATTGAATTGAGGATAGAAATAGAGGGGTTCCTGTATGTTACGCTGAAACAAGGACTCAAATAATTCAAATAAGTTGACTTCTTTCATATACTGTAATTCTTCATGCATATTCAGAGAATATTTCACAATAGCTGCTCAACAAGGTCCCCAGTGTGGCATTCATACCCACAGTGCAGGAATTTGAATTAACATTTGATTTATGAACAAAGTTTTATGTTTCTCATTTTCATCAAGACAGAATAATCCCTTAATCAAAGAACAGGACATTCTGGATTTTTCTGTGCACCTTTAATTATGGCTGTTGTATATTTTTTTTTAAAAAAAGGTATTAATATTAGGTTAATTCTAAGTTTATGTCAGTTAGGCCTGTAGTGGGAGCTGAGAACCTTCTTTGAGAGCTTGGCATGAAGATGTGTGGTAGTTTAGCCCCTTTCCCTGAAACTGTTAGTACACTATTGCAGCTCCTAGTGCTAGTCTTAAAAGCATCTTCATGTTTTGGTCAAAGTGCTGTAATTCCTATAGCGATATACAATATATATCCACAGGTATATTAGTTATATATTATGCTACAGCTTTGGATCATTGCTTTCTTCTTTGCTTTTTTTTGCTCAAGGTTAATCTAAACCTAAAAATTTACTATATTATTATACTATGTTTATATTTAAGGAATGTCATTTAAAATTTACATAAATCAGACATTTTTCAAAGTTAATTTATTTCTCTTCGATGTTGTGTTTAACCATAAGGAGACTTTCAATATAATATTGTAATGAACATTTTATTTTTCAATGCCTACTACTTTGAAATACCAATAAAGAATTGTGTACGTGTGTGTGTGTGTGTGTGTGTGTGTGTGTGTGTGTGTGTGTGTGTTTGTGTGTGTGTGTGTGTGTGTTCTAAATGGAGCATCATTAAGGTAATAGTCTCATTAGTATAATGTGGTAATCGTGACAGTGAATAGAAAGGCACATTAAAAGTAAACCAGCATGCTGAAGAATGTAAAGTCATCCAGGATTATAAAATATCTGTTCAATATCAACAAACATTTTTTGCATGTGTCTGTTAATTTATTCATTCACTCATTTATTTCCTGAACCACTTAATCCTAATTAGGGTCACGGGGAGGCTGGCACCCATCTCAGCCGACTCCGGGTGAGGGCAGAGTATACCATGGACAGCTATCCAGGCCATCGTAGGGCCACACTCACATAAACATTCATACTCCCTTTCACACCTAGGGGTGATTTGGAACAGCCAATGAGCCTACTCTGCATGTTTTTAGACTGTGGGAGGAAACTGGAGTACTCGGAGGAAACCCTTGCAAGCATGAGGAGAACATGCAAACTCCCCACAGAAATGTCCGAGCTGGGAATCAAACCCAGGACCTTCTTGCAGTGAGGTGGATGTGCTAACCACTACGCGACCGTGCCACCACTCTGTTAATTTAGTATATTTGAAATAATGAATACTGTTTGGGGTGTGTATTCACAGAATATGCAACACAGAACAACAAACCAAGATAAGCGAAACAAAATAAAATAAGATTTTTAGGGTTTATTTTTGCATTGTAAAGTGTGACACTGCCCACCTGCTTTTAATGAAAGTGACAAGCTGTGAGCATGTCGTTTTTTTAAATTCAAGCATTATCCACTCGGAATAATGTTTCATTTTAATCCTAAGATTTAAAAGATTTTTGTTTAATAAACACTAATTCATATTCATATTCATATCTAATTTTCCCTTCATAGTGACATAACTGCACATCAAAGAATCTGAATAAGTGTTTTATTTTTCTTCACATTGCATATTCTAGCATTGAAAATCACAGATATCATACTTTTGACCTGGAAGGTAAGAAAGAAAAATTGGCCCTGCTGTCTTGCTGGGAGGGAAAGGAAATTACTCTCTGACTTGTCAATCAAAGGCAACACAACCCAGTCCCAGGCATCTGTGGATTCCTATGTGCAAATTTTATGCAGTGGTCAGCTTTGCATTACTCAGAGTAAGCATATAATACACACAACTAGATTTGCTTATTTGGCTGATGCTTTTAACCAAAATATCCTCCAATTTAGGAATTATACAGCTGCGCATGTGAGTATTAAAGGAGTTGGGAGTTGAATTTACTTCCTTCTGTTAATTGTATCAAAGTTTTAATTGAAGTGTTAGGTTCTATACAGAGAAGTAAACTCAAATGAATGCCATAGGTTTATATGTTTATATATAAAAATGGAAACAAGTTTGGCTGTGTTGTGTCCATTCAAGATCATTTTAACTCTGTTGATGAGAAAATATATGATTTTATTTTTGTCCAGAACCCTAAATACACAGCTTCAGCAATAGTCCATTAAATGTGATATGTCATCATGATAACCAAGGATGAAAACATTGATTAATAGGAATGAACGTCTTATAGACATGCTCTTTTAGCAATGCTTAAATTGTTGGCAGAAATAATGCTTTCTTTTTTATCCATTTGTATAATTCAAGTGAGACAGACCTTGTCAAACTTCTGCAGAACTTATCGGTCTTTTTTTTTTTTTCTTTCTTCCTCTTCTTCTCAGTGTGTGTGGTCTGGTATACACATGAGCAATACATTTACACTCAACAGCTAACTCATTGGGAAGATGTTGACTGGGGAGGATGAGCCACTTCGATAAAAAGCTTTAGCAGCCATGCATTATAGGTGTAGGAGTGAAAGTGCTTTCCCTCTAAATATTGCTTTCAGAATGACCTACAATTTTAATGGACTCAGTAATCAGAGAGGCAAGTAAAATCAACTTTGACATTCTTGAGTGTTTTCATATCGAAGCTAAGTACAGTACATGTATGTCATGCATATGTGTGGTATATACATGTAGACTACCCACTATTTTGTTAAAGTTTTGCCAAAATCAATTGAGATTAGTTCAGTTTCATTGCAATATGAACAGATTAGCAGTATTGTTAATGGGTAGATAAACAGATGTTTATAATTGACAGATAGATAGACAGATGTTATTACACAGTATTTCTCACTCAGCACTCAGCTCAGCAGGATTTTTTCAAATCAGTTTGATTTTACTTAAATATGTACATTAGTAATATATACAGTATAATACAGGTATGTATTTCCTTTGTCTTTCACATTTTCTTCACATAATATAGACATTGAATATAGTTCATTTTAAAGTAATTTAAGTCAACATAACTGAATGTGTGTTTCTTTTTTGCTATTTGGTGAGTTTAACACTACTCTATTCAAATACAGAAATAGATGTAAATATCTGCCACTGGCTGAAAGTGAAATTCAGACAACCCAAGAGAAGCATTTCATGAGCTCAAGTAGCTATTTTAAGAGATAAATATGGTTGTAACATTTCAACCCTGCAGCCGCAGTCACTGTCTGCTTTTTCCTCCTCCTAACCAATTTAAATAAGGTAAATACTGTCAGCTAGTTTTATTAGTCGTTTGAACAAAAGAAGAAAAATATCCGAATCATTATAGTAGATAAACGTATGTAGATACAATTATCCGCTATCACAACACGAAGCTCAGAAGAGTGTCATATCACATAATACAGTATTCAGTGGGTATGGAAGAAAATTACCCCTCTCAAAATATGTTCATTTGGTTGCTTAGTGGGCTGAAATGAAGACACACACACAAAATATTTCTTACACCTGTATTTGTTCAAATGGGACAGTGGTGGGCCGGTGGTAAGGTGCTGGATTACTGTTCCCAAAATGGGGGGTTCAATACCCACTGTCAACGGTTATCACTGCTGTCCCACCAGTGCAGCTAATTGGGTTATCAAAGGTCGGCCATGTCTCTCACTGTCGATGGTGAGAGGTACGTAAAAGAACCATTGCTGACTTTCGATAAGAGCAGCTGCATAGCCATCAACATGTTTCTGCCCAGTGATGGCCTGAGGAGCCATCCGGGGTGGACTCTGCCGTCACCCAGGGTCAGTTGAAATGGGCGCCAGCCTCCCCACAACCCTATTTAGGATTAAGCAGTTCAGGAAATGAAAGAATGAATGATTCTAATTGATCACAGGCAGAAGCCAGTTAGCTTGGTGGGCATGTGAAGGTGTCGTTATATCACAATTAATATGTTTTTGAATGAGGGTGACTCTTTAATCATTTCAGTGATTCTAATATTTTACGTTTTTAAATCATATTATATCTTTCATGTGAGTGTGATAATTTGCACTCAGTAATTGCAGCGGAGACTGGTTTTTGTGCATGCGTGTGTGTCTTCATTTCAGTGGCGAGTATAGAGGACTGTATACCTGCTGCACCGCAAGAAATCCAATTGTAAAACAACTGCGCTGCCAAAAAATTCTGTGAAGTGCTTTCACTTTAGCTTCTTGCATTATGATATAATTATATCTTCCTGTGCCTGCTTGAGATGGCTTTTGAGCTCAAAATGTGACTCTGTCTGCCTCAAAAAAGGAAAGAAAGAAAGAAAGGGAGGGGGGGGAAGGAAGGAAGAAAGTAAGGAAGGATGGAAGGAAGGAAGGGGGGAGGGAAGGAGGAAGGGAGCCACTTTCTACTGTTAGTGTTCATGATTTTTTGAGAATGACAGTTGGGCTGATGGTTTACAAAAGAGTAGTGATCAGCTCTTATACAAACAACACTTAAGATCTCTCCCATGTGCACATGAAATAAATTGTGCAGCTGTTGAAGACACAAAAGGCACATCCAAGGTCCAAGGTTTGAGTCCTGAGCATGACAAGGGAATTTCTTTGTCTTCTTCTTCTTCTTCTTCTTCTTCTTGTTCTTTTCTTTTCGCCTTTTCCCTTCAGGGGTCGCCACAGCAAATCATCTGCCTCCATTTCACCCTATCCTTTGCATTTTCTTCTCTTACACCAACTACCATCATGTCCTCCTTCACCACATCCATGAATCGTCTCTTTGGTCTTCCTTTAGGCCTTCTGCCTGGTAGTTCCAACCTCAGCATCCTACTACCAATATACTCACTATCCCTCCTCTGTACATGTCCAAACCATCTCAATCTAGCCTCTCTGACTTTGTCTCCAAAACGTCTTACATGTGCTGTCCCTCTGATGTGCTCATTCCTGATCCTATCCATCCTCATTGCTCCCAAAGAGAACCTCAACATTTTCATCTGTGCTACCTCCAGCTCTGCCTCCTGTCTTTTCCCCAGGGCCACTGTTTCTAAACCATACAACATCGCTGGCCTCAACACGTCTTGTCCACTTTTCCTTTCATTCTTGCCGATACCCTCCTATCACACATCACACTGAACACTTTTCTCCAACCATTCCAACCTGCCTGCACACGCTTCTTCACCTCTTTTCCACACTCTCCACTGCTCTGGATTATTGAGCCTAAGTACTTAAAATCCTCCACCTTCCTTATCTCTGCTCCCTGTAACCTCACCGTTCCTCTTGGGTCCTTGTCATTCGTACACATGGATTCTGTCTTACTGAGGCTGACCTTCATTCCCCTCCTTTCCAGGGCATACCTCCACCTCTCTAGATTTTCCTGCACTTGTTCTCTGCTCTCACTACAGATCACAATGTCATCTGCAAACATCATAGTCCATGAGGAATCTTGTCTAACCTCGTCTGTCAGCCTGTCCATCACCATAGCAAACAAGAAGGGGCTCAGAGCTGACCCTTGATGCAGTCCTACCTCCACCTTGAACTCTTCTGTCACACCGACATCACACCTGACCACTGTCTTACATCTCTTATAGATGTCGTGCACCACTCTAATATACTTCTCTGCCACTCCAGACTTCCTCATGCAATACCACAGTTCCTCTCTCGGCACCCTGTCATATGCTTTCTCCAAATCCACAAAGGCACAATGCAGCTCCGTCTGACCTTCTCTGTACTTCTCTATTAGCATCCTCAAGGCAAACACTGCATCTGTGGTGCTCTTTCTTGGCATGAAACCAAACTGTTGTTCACAAATGCTGACTTCTGCCCTTAGTCTAGCTTCCACTATTCTTTCCCATAACTTCATCATATGGCTCATCAACTTTATCCCTCTGTAGTTGCCACAACTCTGGACGTCTCCCTTGTTCTTAAAAATGGGCACCATCACACTTATTCTCCATTCCTCTGGCATCCTCTCATTCTCTAAGACCTTGTTGATTGTTCTTGTCAGGAAATCTACTGCTACCTCTCCTAGACATTTCCATACCTCCACCGGTATGTCATCAGGACCAACTGCCTGTCCATTCTTCATCCTCTTCAATGCCCTCCTCACTTCACTCTTACTAATCTTTGCTACTTCCTGGTCCTCAACGGTCACCTCTTCTACTCTTTTTTCTCTCTCATTATCCTCATTCATCAGCTCTTCAAAGTACTCTTTCCATCTTCCCAGCACACTTCTGTCATCAGTCAATACATTTCCCTCTCTGTCCTTCATCACTCTAACTTGCTGCACGTCCTTCCCATCTCTATTTCTCTGCTGTGCCAACCTGTATAAATCATTTTCTCCCTCTTTACTTTCCAACCGAGCATACAAGTCATCATACACCCTCTGTTTGGCCTTTGACACCGCTACCTTCGCCTTACACTCTGTCTCCCTGTACTCCTGTTTACTCTCTTCGGTCCTCTCAATGTCCCACTTCTTCTTAGCTAACCTCTTCCTTTGTACACACTCCTGTACTTCCTCATTCCACCACCAAGTCTCCTTATCTACTCTCCTTACAGATGACACACCAAGTATTCTCCTAACTGTCTCCCTGATCACATTAGCTGTACTTGTCCAGTCATCTGGAAGCACTTCCTGACCACCCAAAGCCTGTTTCAACTCCTCCTTGAAGACAACCTGACACTTCAAAGCCTTCTTCACCTTCCTCACCATCAGCATCATCCTGCACACCAACATCCTATGCTGTTTGGCAACACTCTCACCCACTACTACTTTGCAGTCACTCACTTCCTTCAAATTGCATCACCTACACAAGATGTAGTCTACCTGTGTGCTCCTACCTCCGCTTTTATAAGCCACCTTATGCTCTTGTCTCTTCTGGAAGAAAGTATTTACCACAGCCATTTCCATCCTTTTTGCAAAATCTACTAACATCTGTCCTGCGTTCCTGTCCTGGATACCAAATCTACCCATCACTTCTCATCCCCTCTGTTGCCTCCATCAACATGTACATTGAAGTCTGCACCAATGACCACTCTTTCACCTCTGGGGGTACTCTGCATCACTTCATCTAACTCACTCCAGAATCTGTCCTTCTCTTCTTGCTCACATCCTGCCTGTGGGGCATAAGCACTAACAACATTGAACATCACACCTTCAATTTTTAACTTGAGACTCATCACTCTGTGTGACACTCTTTTCACTTCTAGAACATTTCTGACAAACTCCTCCTTCAAGATGACTCCTACTCCATTTCTCTTCCCATCCACACCATGATGAAACAGCTTAAACCCTGCTCCTAAGCTTCTAGCCTTGCTACCTTTCCACCTGGTCTCCTGAACACACAGTATGTCCACCTTCCTCCTCTGCATCATATCAGCCAGCTCTCTACCTTTTCCTGTCATAGTTCCAACGTTCAAAGTCCCTACTTTCAGTCCTAGACTCATGCCTTTCCTCGATTCTCTCTGCCTACGGACACGCCTCCCACCTCTCCTTCGACGTCTTCGACCAACAATCGTCCAATTTCCACCAGCACCCTGTTGGTTAACAGCACTGATGGCAGTCATTGTTAACCCGGGCCTCGACCGATCCGGTATGACATTCTTTGTTTTGACTCATATTTTTTATTTGCCATTTGTTTTACGCCAGATGCCCTTTCTGAGGCAACCCTCTGCATTTATCCGGGCTTGGGACCAGCGTGAAGGAGAGACACTGGTTTGTGCGCCCCCCCTCATGGCTACATTTCTTTGTGTGGTTTGCATATTCTCCCTGTGGTTGCATAGGGTTTCCTCAGGATATTCCTACTTCCTCCCAGACATGCCCATTAGGCTAGCTGTTCCAAATTGGCTCTAGTTGTGAGTGTGAATGGTTGCTTGTGTGATGGCACTGGAGTAAAATGGTGCTCAGAGTGTACTCCAATTTCACCTGGAGTCTGCTCAGATAAGCTCCTGTATCCCCATGAGAAATGAAAATACAATTTGATGCAGAAGAAGGTGGGCAAGGGAATAAGGTGAAAAAGGAATGTTTCATGGATGGCCCTCAAGACAAGTGACTCGTATCAACTAGATCAGAACTGACAACATTCTCAAAAAAGAGTCTGTAAAAGAGACCTGTAATCCTTCATTTTCTGTCACCGCTTAATCCTAATTGGGGTCGCGATGAGGCTGGCGCCTATCTCAGCCGACTCCGGGTGAGGGCAGAGTACACCCTGGACAGCTCACCAGGCCATTACAGGGCAGAAACACGCTGACGGCTACACAGCTCCTCTTGTCGAAAGTCAGCAATGGTTCTTTTACATGAACCTCACACCATAGACAGTGAGAGACATGGCCGGCCTTTGATAACCCAGTTAGCTGCACTTGGGGAGACCTATAATAATCAGTTACAAATGAGACAAAGTTGACAGTACCAGTTTTACATATAGAAAGGCTTATTCAGAAATAGAGTGAGGAAAAGAGTCCCATGGGCTACTCTATTGTGATCTGAGAAAAAAAAAAAACTAGTTAGTAAAACTTGCTAGGATAGTCCAGCTCAAATTACAGTATACCAAAGGATGAACTCATTTTAAGTCTATAAACACATCATATGCACAAATTTAGGTCAAATTCATATTTTTCAAGATCAGGGCAGAACTATGCTAAACCTTGTGCTATATTAGTTACAACAACTCATTTATAAGCATGTTATTGAAACAAACCTAGATCATGCATTGGCTTTCAGTGGAGTAAGAATAGTCTCATTCTCAGAGCAGTGCTTATGTAACGTGGCAGTCAGAGCCAGACATACAGTTGAATGCAGGAGTTATGGGATAAAAATATTTTCAACTAACTTTTCTTCGCCCACACTTTGCCATTGTAACTTCATAACCTCTGTTCAGCACATCTGAACAGCTTTTGTGTCCTCTCATTTACAGTATTTGCAGCTCTTTCTTTTCTTCCTAACATATCATTTATAACTACATTGTTCAAGGAGAGAGAGAGAGAGAGAGAGAGAGAGAATTAAGGCAAGATTTGTGTGTGTGTGTGTGTGTGTGTGTGTGTGTGTGTGTGTGTGTGTGTGTGTGTGTGTGTGTGTGTGTGTGTTTTTCCCTATTGGTTTGAACTCTTTTCTTGTTCTAGAATCCAGCAACATTTATTTTTACTACCTGAAGCTGACCAACAATATTATTACTGACAGATTCCAGACACATACTGCAAACTACAGTTCATCTTGTTTTGGATCTAATTTTATTCTTTGTATGTCTTTTTGCTTGAGCAACACGCGTGTGTGTTTTTTTTTTGTTTGTTTGTTTGTTTGTTTGTTTGTTTTTTTGTTTGTTTTTTATTTTTGTTTTGTTTATTTATTTTTTTTTCCTTAAATTTAAATGATCGATAATTACTATAACTATCAGAGAGGTTCGTATGGAGTGCAGTAAAAAAAAAAATTTAGGAGGACGGAAGGATGAAAAAAACAGTGTGCATGCCTTTTCATTTGAAGGACAAGATGGGGTGATTGCACACAGCTTCAAATACTGCTTGTTGGAGTTTGTGCTTCCCCAGGTGAATCTGTAAAAAAAAAACATAGATCAATAAAAAGATAGAAAGATACATGTGCAGGAGTGTTTCTCTTCTGCGGTGAGTGCCATTTTATACTCCTCTTCATGAGACATCTATCAGTCCTAGTGGCCTTCATCCACATGTGCAGATTCAACTTGTGCATAAGATCATGTTATTGCTGAGGTTGCTGCTGATAGTACAGTGGAAACCTGGCAAGCTCGTGTGTGCTTGCATGATATCTGACGGTACTGATACTGTTAATTTTGCTTGCAGCATTAAGCTAAGTTACTTCTGATATTTCTGAAACATTGCATAATGAGTGTTATTTTTATCACTGATCTCTGCTTTTAAAATACCCTGTACGGCCTTAAATTACCATGTAATTATCCGAGGTGAATTCTCTTGCCTTACATCCAGTACTCTTAATACGGGCTTTGGGTCCACCATGACCTTGAGTCACACAGTCCATTTGAATAATCACTTTTACACTTTACAAAATTTTATTTCTTTATTCTATTTTCCCCAGTTTTCTCCAGTAATTTTAGTCATATCCAGTTCATATTCTATGACATGTGGTACTGTCACCTGTCTCTTTGCGAACTCCTGCAGATGTGCATTTGGAGGCAGCCTAACACACCCGGAGGAAAAGCTACATCTGCCCCTTTTTTCACAAATGAGCTTACAGGTATGATATCCCTCCCTTCCAATGAGAGCTCAATCAATTTACTTCCTCCCTGTCATGAATGGCTTTGCCTGGATTTGAGCTTGCTGTCGCCAATGTGATAGTTACGTATCTTGTTGATGTGCCACTTCAGAGCACCACCAAAATTTAATTTCTAACTAATTTAAACTTTTCCCTTCATTTTACTATTTAGCAATTGTGCACCAAAGGTCAGATGGCTATGTCTGAAAATCGCCTATTCAACAATAGGAGCATAAGCAAAAAAAAAAAAAAACCACCAAAATTATATTTTTATGACTAATTTTTTAAAAATGTTCAAATCATGACAAACATAGGTAAACGTCATGAACACCTGCATGAACAGACATCAGAGCTGTGTCACACTCCTTCAGATTTTTAGTATATACTATGTGGAATCATAACGAAAAGCAAATAAAAAATAAACCATTTCATGATTTATGCTTACATATTTCAACCATTATGCTAAGGTGAGCTCTGCAAGCTCTGAGCAAATCTAACTGCTGTGTAGCTAATGATGTCTTTTGAACCTACTTATTCAGATTTTAGTACATACTACACAGAAACTTTTAAATATATAAAACCAGACTTGTATTGTTTATTTGTCTATTTTAAAGCATGATGACGATGCTGCCTGCTTCAAGTGATTATGACAAACTGAGTGTCTGTCATTTCTATTCACGCAGGACCCCCTCAGAATAATATTTTTAATCTCCTGAAACAGACCAATGAGCTTGTGACGTTCCCTCGGAGTACTGTATACACTAATGTGGGTTATTTTGTGTAAATTCATGACATACAATATTAATTACATTCCAATATGAGCACAATCATGTAATGTCTTTCTCAATTGTATGCTGTAAAAGTACAAAATGTTTAAGGGTTAGAAAAATAGGCACTGTATATCTGGGATGGGCACCAGCCTCCCTGCGACCCTAATTAGGAGTTAGCAGTTACAGGAAATGAATGATGAACCTTTACAGGTGTCTTTTAAAGACTCTTTTCTGAGAATGTTATCAGTTCTGATCAGGTTGATACCAGTCACTTGCTTTGACCCAAATTAGGATTAAGCAGTTCAGAAAACGAATGAATAATACACAAGATAAGAAGTGGATAACTCAGACTCACATACAGGAGGAAGCAAATGGTTTTAGAAAGCCATCATGGTGAATTCCTTTTTATTTACAACACTGTATTTCATGTTTATTTAATATGCCTGCTAAGTGATTGGGCACCTTTAAATTTCAAGCAATAGTTTTTTTCAGTAGGCGCTGATTAATGATTTATAAAGAAATATGCTTTCCATAAGATATTAGAATAACATTTAACTCATCTAAAGTATGTCGTTCAGCATGGGCCAGCATCCACTTCTTTTTTCACCAAAACACCTTAAGTTAACGAATGTGACAATGTGCAGGACAAACAAGTGATTACAATAAAGAATAAACAAAAGGTACATGATGCATATTCCACTGTGCTGCATTAGGTCACTTGGAAAGAATAGTAACCTTGCTGGACATTCATTCATATACTCAAGATGATTGAGTTTATACTAAATACAATCACTGAAAAAAATATGAATTGCCCCTTTAAAGCCTCCCTATATTGCCTTGTGCCATTAAAATTCCCCTCATCAATCACGGAAATTCAAATGATGTGAAAGCCTCTCAGCGCCGTCCTCTGCCTGCTCCACCATAAAATCAATCAGACAGCCCAAGTGCATGCTAATGAGCAGCCTTGAGCTGGAGAAAACTGATGCAAGCTGTCATGGTATCCGTTCACACAGGCCGGATATACCCAAAGCATTGGCTGCTGCTTATTCAAGTCCGATGATCAAACAGGTATGGTAGTCTTCTTTAATAACATTTATTGAAAAAATGGCTTGCCTCACTGGAATTCAATGTATTTGTATCAAGATAAAATGAAGAAGTATCATAGCTATAAGATAACAGTAGGTTGCATTACACTGACAGGAACTTCATTTAGCACACTTGGACATAAACTTAATATGCATTTTGAATACTCTACATAAAAGCAGTGCTACAGACTCCAGTCACTATTGATGGGCATCCTAGCCTGGGTTTGCCTTACAGCACCTTTTGATTCACGAGTAAATTTCCACTTTCTTTTAAGTTATCTGTCTTCTTAGGTTAATTATCTGTTTCACAAGTTCATGTTCTGTCAAGCTTCAGTGTTTGCTCCATGAACATTTGTTTACCTGCCAGTCTGTCTGTCTACCTGAGATAGACTGTGTGTTTTTATTCCTAATGAGTCTGAGAAGCAAAGGTCTGGGTAGATATTTTTTTTATTAATAGGTGTCCCAGCCTGGCATTATAAGACTAGCATGGCTCCTTTAAGGGCAGCCCTGTAGGTAACAAGTAAATAATTTCCACCTGCATTTCAAGACTATGGTCTGGAGCAAAAATAGGGAAGGTCAATACTGAGTTTTCTTTTCACTGTCTTTCATTAGCTGATTTACACATTTATTTGTAGCATATATCATGGTAGTTTAATAATCCATTTGACAAGTTCATGTTCCAACTCCTGTTAATGTTCTGTGATGTTTTGTCAACACGATGTATGACTATTAACCCAGAGTTTGAATCCAGGTTAATGCCACAGCCATCTCTGACCGGGAGCTAATTGGCCAATCTTTTTGGGAAGGAGGAATGGCATACTCTCACTTTCCTGTCACTCACAGTGATCACCAGCCAATCATGGGCGTCTATGAGGTCATTCGTACTGTGGGGTGGATTGTGCTTTTCTTCCGAGTTTGTAAGACAACAACCAAATGCATATGCAACTGCAGTTCAAAAAGAGGCAGGTGACTAGCATTTCATGTTACGGAGGGTGCATGTGCATGCTTTTGCTCCTCCCTGGTCAGTGGCATTCGTGTGATAGGGAAGGCAATACTTGATGGGTGAGAATTGAATAATACGATACAGTAGGCCCCTGTTTTTCGCAACGGTTCGGTTCCGGCCCTTCCCGCGGTTCATGAAAATCCGTGAGTTATTTACACGGTTTTAAAACCCTATGTATGATATTACATGTGCTAAAATATGCTTCTTAAACATATTCTATAGAAAGTCTTACTCATTAATACAGTAATAATGTAATAAAATGTAATAATGATTGATTAAAAATTTTTAAATTTTGCACTGTGATAATATTTATTAATGAATAAAACGCTTAGGCTCCTTACCAGAAGCTAGAGAATATGCAGGGCGTTTGAGTAACATCATACGCCTGAAATAATCATTAAAAACACACTAAAAAGCATGAATTATCAATTCAAGCAATCACGTTGATGACATGTGCCCGAAGGAGAAAAAAAGAGGTGTACACATCATCTGCAACCAATCAGCAGGAGGGAGAAACAAAAGTTCTCAGCCATTGGCTACATTTGAATCACGTCCGGGTTTGTCACCAATCCGCAAGTATGCAGGGGTGCAAGTGTTGAACCGCGAATGGTCAAGGGCTTACTGTTTTAAGTGAGAAAACAAGACAATCACTGGCAATGGTCTTTTTCCAACCAGACTGTCAAGTTTCAGTGATCCTTATCATTTTAAGGATTTGGCAGAGACTCTTATCCAGAGCAACTTACAATTATCATTTTTACACAACCGTGCAATTGAAGGTTAAGGGCCTCACTCAAGGGCCCAACAGCAGTGATAGTGTGAATTGAACTACTGACCTTTGTATCAGTAACCCGTCACTTTAATCACGAAACTGTCACTGCCTTTTCACGCTGTAGATTCTTTGTTCTTGGCTGACATGGCTTTAGTCAAATATAGTCATTGTGCTGTTGAAATCCATCCTTCTCAAGGTCCAGCATGCTGTCCATTCTGAGATGCTCCTCTGGTCACCAAATATGACATACAGCCTGGTTAGTTGTTGTTCTTTGCCCTTTATCATCAAAAGGTATTTCCACTTTGCAGAACTGCTGTTCAGGTTTTTGCTCTTTAACTATTTTTCATCTTAGGCAATCAGCATTTTCAGAAATATTCAAACCATCCCTTGAGGCACCAACATTCAGTCAACAGTTATGAGTAAGTTCATGAGTACAAGCGAAAGAAATGAGATTGCTCTACAGAGTTGCTGGTCTGAGTGTCTGGTTCAGTCTGTCTGGGCAGACTTTCTCAGCCTGTTGCCATCACAACCTCTAGCAGGAAAAAAGCAAAATGAAAATAAACAAATGAACAAAATGGTGGTGGAATAGTGCACTGTCTAAAACACCAGTCTGAAATCTCTCACAGATTTAGTTGGATTGAGATCCAGTGGGAGTCAGATTTGTGAAGTATGAATAGCTATTTAATAGGCAGGATTTACATAATTCTAATGCTCATTAAACATCTCAGTAGGGATTTGTGCCCTGTTCGTGGTGATGGGGTCATTTTGGATTCTCGCTTCCCACTATGTAGAATAGACTAATTGGATGCATACAATTGGACCATAACAGAGTCACTCACTGATATTCTCCTTGTGGTCTGTCTACATATGCAGACAAAAAAAGATGAGTAATATGCATTTTCAACTTTTTAGTGTAACTATAAAAATATAGAACAGTATGTGAAATACAGTGACTGGAAATTTTAAAGTATTTTACTGCCATCAAGGTAACTGGAAAGCTCAGCTAGGTTGCATTGGTTCAATCATGTCTACCAATTAACAAAGGCGTGCTGAACACATCAAACCACGTCTTGGTTGACTACAGCATGCACATGCCAGAACAAAGTTAATCAATCATTCTTTGATCTGCTTAATCCTAATTAAGGTCGTGGAGAGGCTGGCACCGATCTCAGCCGACTCTGGGTGAGGGCAAAGGCCAGGCTATCGCAGGGCAGAAACACACATATGGCCATGAAGCCAACTCTTGTCAATGGTTCTTTTACAAACAGTGAGAGATTGCCAGCCCTTGATAACCCAGTAAGCTACACTGAGTGACCAGAGCAAAGTATTTATGCAAACCTCCCTTGGCCACCCAGAAATCATGCATTGAACATGCAGGGTTCCCCATGAAACACTATCCACTCACCTGACCTTGGGTGGGTTCATTTTCTTCAGTTCATTCTCTGTAACCACTTAATACTAATTAGAGTCGCGGGGAGGCTGGCGACCATCCCAGCCGACTCCGGACGAGGGCAGAGTACACCCTGGACAGCTCACCAGGCCATCGCAGGGCGGAAACATGCTGACAGCTTTGCAGCCTACTCTTTTACAGCCTCACACCATAGACAGTGAGAGACATGGTCGGCCTTTGATAACCCAGTTAGCTGCACTGGGGGTGGGGGGGGGTCCTAGTGGCAACCTGTGGATCACTGATTCTAAGGCTGGGGGCTCAAGCCCCACTCACCCAGCGCCCTTTACCACCAGGCCACCACTGCCCTCCTTCCATAATGGTAAAAGATACTTTGATTATTGGCTTTATAGAGAAGCACTAATGTAAAATGTTGTGAATGTGAACGCATTATAAGACACCCAAATCTTAAAATCTTTTTATTCTGTTTCAGTTGAAAACTGGTTAAGACATTAATTAATGGTTATTTTGTGTTAAGGAAATAAATGTAATGGCTCTACTTTGCTATTTGAAGAAAGTTAGCAAACCGCTTTAACAATTACTTTATAGGTATCCTTTAAGGACAGCTATAATTTATCAGCACTTTAATTCTAAGAGCAAGGTTTCTTTTCATGGAGGAGCAATATTCATTCATTCATTCATTCATTCATTTTCTAAGTTTAATCCTTATTAGGGTTGTGGAGAGAGTATTAAGAAACTTGTTTTCTCTGGGGGAGAGTTCAGAAAAAACTGGCACCACTTGCCTGTCTGCCTGATTAATTCAAGTTCAATTAAAATGTAGCCTAGCATTAAATACTGTTTAACATATCTACTTCCACTTATAGGTTCAAGATGTAAGGAATATGAATGAAGGGTTTACAGCAGCTGGAATTGTGTATCTTTAATTGTGAACAATTCTAAAGATTAGTCTGGTTTCAAAAAATGATGAACTTTGTTGAAATACTGAAATATAATGTTATACAATCAAATGTTTGTTTTTCTGCCTTTGAGAACCTGTGATGATAACTTAAGCACAAATGTGTTTTTATAGTTCTTACATGTCCGGTACCTTATATTGTACATTTATGTTTTTTTAAGTAATGCCTTAACATGTCTGTTCTAATGGCTGGTATTGTGATAACAAGCATCACTGCTTTGTTCGTAGATACTGGTTACACTATGTACACCATAAAATGGGCATGTTTTATAAGTTTCCAACAACAGTAAGTCAACCAAAGCTATTATAAATACTATTGTAATTATTATATGTATTGTTAATCATAGTATTTTTATGAGTTTTTACAAATTAAATTTAAATATACATAAAAAGAAAGAAACAAATAAGTAAAGGGGGTGAATACGTATGTGTAGGGCTGAAATATTTTTATATGGATCATTAGTCAAATTCTTTATGATTTAACTACACTGAAACAATATAAATAAGTGTAATGCAATAATCAAACATTTCCATCTCTTCATTTTTTTCGTTCAATTCCTTTATCTTCAATAACCACTTAATTCTAGTCAGTATCAGGATCAGCAGCCTCTCCTTGGAATACTTCAAGCAAGGACAGAATACACTCTGCAGGAATGCCAGGTTCATCCCAGGGCACCATGCACACACACACATACTCTGTGACTCTGGAGGACAAGAATAGAAGAACATTAGAGAATAAATATGATATATTTAAGATCATTTGCATTTTCAATTTAATTGCATAATCTTCTTTAGAGAACTGATGATGACTGTCGGTATGTGACTACATCATGTCAATAATCTGCCATCTTCAGAGCTTCAGTAAACCAATACAATCTTCTTCTTCTTCTTCTTCTTCTTTTCCTTTCGGCTTTTCCCTTCAGGGGTCGCCACAGCGAATCATCTGCCTCCATCTCACCCTATCCTTTGCATCTTCTTCTCTTACACCAACGACCTTCATGTCCTCCTTCACCACATCCATGAATCGTCTCTTTGGTCTTCCTCTAGGCCTTTTGCCTGGTAGTTCCAGCATCAGCATCCTATTACCAATATACTCACTATCCCTCCTCTGTACATGTCCAAACCATCTCAATCTAGCCTCTCTGACCAATACAATCAACCCTGGGAAATCTTTTAATATACTGAGACATATCTTTCTGTGGTGTGCTTTCTCCAATGAAGTAAACTATTTTATATACTTTTTGACATTTCATTGGTAGTTGGCCCTCCATACCTCCTGACTGCTACCCCACCTGAGGCTTAGGATACCAACAAGATCTTTCCAGATATGTGTGCTTTGGGCTTTACACGCTGGATGGCTCCGGTTGAAGCCAGTTCCCTTAGTGTGTGTAGAGTTCCTGGCACCAGGTGTTTCATGGCCATCCTCTCTTCTGTTTGCTTCAGGGTTCCGGATCATGGCCTGTCTGATAATGTTGGTTGCAGGCTTGCAGAGTGTGTTTATCTCCTGTGCCAAGTCAACACTCAGTTTTTTGGAACAGTGATGCCTGTAGGGTTTATGCAGTCATTCTACTCCTCTTTAGGGTTAATGCTAAGAAAACCTGAAATATTATTGCAGCAGTGATCAGCTGTACATTATAACTGAGAGAGATTGCCAAGCACTGATTTTAAACCCATAGGACAAAAAAATGCAAAGCAGCCAGCCAGTGTTGTGTATCTATTAAACTATCAGGAATTGTGAGAACACATATTACTCACTGGCTTTAGGTGCAGCAAGAAACATAGTTTCAACGTGGAAATTTAAGGCTATCAGGCATTATCTCAAGTCCCTCAACTAATATTTTACATGCCTTGTGCACCACTGTGTATTTCTGAACTGTCAATTTGATGAGTAATATTCTATTTCCCTCTAGTGGACATTGTGCCTCATGTCATAGTTTGGAAAAAACTAATTATAACTGCCCCCAAGATGGCCTGGCGAGCTGTCCAGGGTGTACTTTGTCCTCGCAGAGTCAGCTGAGATGGGCTCCAGCCTTCCCACAACCCTAATTAGGATTAAGATGTTCAGAACGGGAATGAATAATTATAAGTGGACATGAATTTAAGTGTCATTCATACGAATGTAAATTAGGAATAAACAAATGCACTCCCGACATTATTTAATGTAACACACAGCTATACGGTGTATATATATTAGATAGCAAACCCAAACATATACGTGGTGCAACATAAAAATTCCAAAAGAAATTTAAACTGTCTCAAGCTACTGGTTCTAGTACTACAAAAGAATGGAAAATCACATCCTCCAGTTCTGTCTGGTTCAGCTCTGCAACTTTACCAGCTAAATACAAGCTACATTGCAGAAGTGAACAGCATCATCAGAACTGAAGAAAAACGATTAGCAGTCAGCTCCTCACTCTCACTGACCTGTACTCATCCAGGGTGAAGCAGAGACCAGGGGAAATGGCTGGCGATGCACATCCCAGACACTTTCTTTTTTGTGTTTCCATTCACAACAGGAACCCAGAATAAAAACTATACAGTATTGAACCAGTCCACACCACCACAGTGTCTACACCAGGCTTTACAACCTTTCTAAATGAAGTCTGTTCCCACATTCCCTTCTTCTGACATGCAGTACAAACCACTTTAACACACACACACACACACACACACACACACACACACACACACACACACACACACACACACACACACACACAGACAAACACAAACAAAACAATAACAATAACAATAACACCTTGAGTTAACTGCACTGTACCAAAAATCAGATTCACATTAATATAAAGAGGCCTGGTGGCCTGGTGGTAAGGTACTGGTACTAGATTACCAATCGTAAGGTTGGGGTTTCAAGCCCCTCTGTCAAAAGTTGTCACTGCTGTCCCCCCAGTGCAGCTAACTGGGTTATCAAAGGTTGGTCATGTCTCTCACTGTTTATGGTGTGAGTCATGTAAAAGAACAATTACTGACTTTTGACAAGAGTAGCTGCATAGCCGTCAGTATGTTTCTGCCCTGCGATGGCATGGCGAGTTGTCCAGGGTTGTACTCTGCCCTCGCATAGAGTCAGCTGAGATAGGCAGCATCCTCCCTGAGACCCTAAGATTAATTAACCTTAAGATTAATTTGTTCAGAAAATTATTGAATGGAACTAATATAAAGAATTATATTTTACTTCGATACACTGTTGTATAAGCACTACCGTATATCACGTCTTCCTGTGTAGACATTCTGTATTATACTGTATTTATAGTACTAATCATATTGTGTTGCATTACACTTTATTGTATTGTATTGGTACGTGCTTGTCAATGTGATGTCCTGTTGAATGTTTAATATTGGACCAAAAATAATTGTCTGTGGCCTTGGAGAATAAAATACAGTATGTCCTGAAATACAGTGTTATCTCTTGGGAAACAAATGGAATCAGTCCAATGTCTTTCTCAAGCTCTTCATTTCTGCATGCCAGTCTAAATGACCATTGCACCAGGAGTGATCATCATTTTCTGTAACCGCTTCATCCTAATTAGGGTCGCGGGGAGGCTGGTGCCCATCCCAGCCAACTCAGGGCGAGGGCAGAGGACACCCTGGACAGCTCGCCAGGCCATCGCAGGGCGGAAACACGCTGACGGCTTTGCAGCCTACTCTTGTCGAAAGTCAGCAATGGTTCTTTTACATGCCTCACACCATAGACAGTGAGAGACATGGCCGGCCTTTGATAACCCAGTTAGCTGCACTGGGGGGGGGACAGTGACAACCTTGTGGAGAGTGGGACTCGAACCCCCAACCTTTGGATCAGCGATCCGGCGCCTTATACCACTAGACCACCACTGCCCACCAGGAGTGATGATATATGTAAACATCTTCATCTTGAGGCAAGTCAGAGTGAAGAATTATCACCATACATGCTATGCTGCAGTCAGGTCAGACTGAATCGATATGAACAATGAAAAGCAGTAAGTTTAAAGTTAACCTCAATCACGTTAGATATAACATGGGTTTTTCCTCTTTATTTTGGCTTGTTTTGATTTGATTCTGTTTGTTTAGTTTTGTTTTGGGGTTTTTTCAGTTGTACGTCCCATGCCATAGATTAGTATTATTGCTCTTGAAAGCTTCCTTCTTCTGTTTCTTAAAACTTGATTTTGGACTTTGCATTGCCAGGTTGTTACACACATGCTGGATCATTCCTCCAGTCACTCAGCTTTATTATTGTTACTGTATACAGATGCAGTATGAAAACAAGATGTAAAACATATGAACAAATGGTAGTAAGCCCTTGGGTTGGGTGATTTAGCCAGGAAACCTTTGTAATCAGCCAAAATGAAGTGATCATAGAAGATAAATCATGTAGGCTATTCTGTAGTGAATGGGTTGCTTTAAAGAGGGGTTATAACGCTAATTTACTACATAATTAAACATGGTTTACAAGAGAGGCAGAATTCCAGTACAGTAATTAATGAATGGGCTTGCTTTTTAATGGACAGCACCATTCCTGTCCAGCAGATATTCCCAGATCAAATACTCAAAATGAGGTTATAATGGAGTGCGACCATTTGCCACCCAGAGTCATTATTCCATTGTGTTTTTTGTAACACAATAAGATAAGGAGGTGTAAAAATATGAAGTAATGTGACCAAATGCCTGCATCCTGTGGTCAAAATACCAGTACCAATTTTGACCGCGATATTATTCAGAGAGGAAGTACATATAAAAACCAAAATAAATACACAACACGCACACACACACACACACACACACACACACACACACACACACACACACACACATATATATATATATATATATATGTGTGTGTGTGTGTGTGTGTGTGTGTGTGTACAGACAGACAGACAGACAACACTGTAGCTCCTTCATCTGCTGCTTCCTGTACTCTATCTTATCTTCTTACCTCAGTCTCATTTTCTTCCCTACCACTAAATTGAGCTACTGACACTTTACTCTCTTCACTCTCTGCTTCTATGGATCTCCTCTACAAAATCCAAGAAGACTTCTTGTTCTACTCCTTAGCCCTCAGAAATGCTATGAAGCAATCATAGATACCTCAGAGCAGCTGAGAGAAAGTGGAATAAATCTCAACCTGAATCAGATCTGGCTTCCTACCAAACGCAAACTCCACATCTTTTCATCCTCACTCAATCCATCTACTCCACCTACCACATCCTCCCTGACCGTTGAAGACTTTTGCTGACTTCTTTGATGGGAAGATTAAACAAATCTGTGAGATATTTACTTCCACCCCAACTCCAACAGTACACAGCATAGATTCCACTTCCCTTTCCCTTGCACAGTTTTCCAAAATCACAAATGAAGACATCCAGCAAGTCACCTCATCCTGCAATCCTACCACCTGTTCACTGGATACAATTCTTTCCCCAATACTCCCGACTATCTGTCAAGAACGTCTTCCATTTACATCCTCTATCATCAATAACTCCATATAATCTGGTCATGTACCAACAGCATTCAAAAGAGCCAGGGTTCTACCCATCTTTAAAAAACCCCTCTTTGGATCCATTAGACATCAGCAACTACAGACCGGCATCACTTCTTTCTTTCATTTCTAAAATTCTTGAACACATTATTTATAACCAGGTATCTTTTTATCTTTTGCAGAATAACCATCTTGAACCTAATCAATCTGGCTTCAAAGCAGTACATTCCACAGTAACAGCACTCTTGGTTGCCACAGCGAAGCTACATTCTGCAAGATCAGCCAAGATGTCATCAGTCCTCATCTTCCTCAACCTTTCAGCAGAATTTGACATGGTCAACCATAAGACTCTCTTGTCCATCTTGATGTGTCTAGGAATTTGTGGTGCAGCATGGCAGTGGTTTGCTTCCTACCTGGAAGATCACTCGTATAAGGTTACATGGACGGGATCTACATCTTCTCCATGCCGACTTTCCACTGGCATTTCCCAGGGCTCAGTTTTTGCTCCACTTCTGTTCTCTCTTTATACCAGGTCCTTCAGTGATGTCATATCCTCACATGGTCTCATTTTGCCCAGATTTCTGCATGTCTGGCAAGTATCTCTTCATGGATGGCAGCTCACCAGCTGAAGCTTAATCCCAGCAAGACTGACTCATCCCCACATTAAGATCTTGCAATCTCCTTGGACAACACTGTCATTTCTCCTTCAGGCACTGCATGAAGCCTTGGAGCAACTATGGACAATTGCCTGTCCTCTTTTCATATCCTCTATGTGTTCGATATAGAATGCAGTACCGGTCCTTCTCAAAAAATTAGCATATTGTAATAAAGTTCATTATTTTCTGTAATGTACTGATCAACATTAGACTTTCATATATTTTAGATTCATTACACACAACTGAAGTAGTGTATATATATATATATATATATATATATATATATATATATATATATATATATATATTCTATTTTCACATTAATGAGTACATCAGAGGGACAGCACATGTTAGAGGTTTTGGAGACAAAGTCAGAGAGGCACGATTGAGATGTTTTGGACATGTACAGAGGAGGGATAGTGGGTATATTGGTAGGAGGATGCTGGGGTTGGAACTACCAAGCAGAAGGCCGAGAGGAAGACCAAAGAGAAGATTTATGGATGTGGTGAAGGAGGACATGAAGGTAGTTGGAGTAAGAGTAGAAGATGCAGAGGATAGGGTGAGATGGAGGCGGATGGTTTACTGTGGCGACCCCTAAAGGGAGTTTCAAATCTTCTTCCACAATCATGTCAATTTCTTCTCTTCAACATCCAACGGATTCATCCATATCTTTCTACTAAGGCCACTCAGATACTTGATCAATATTTGATGAGATACTTTGTCATCTCACGACTATATTACTGCCACTCACTCCTGGCAGGTCTACCTTTGAGCACTAGTCAACCTCTGCAACTGACCCAGAATGCAGCTGCAGTGCTTGTTTTCAACCTTCCAACATTTTCTCACACAACAGCACACCACTGCTACAATCTCTCCGTTGGCTTCCTGTAGCTGCTCACATTCAATTTAAAACATTAATGTTTGCATACAGAGCCAAAAACAGACCTGCACCTTTCTACCTCAATGCACTTATCCCACCTCACACTGCACCACGTTCAATATATATTTAAATATATATATATAGTGGGGCCAATAAGTATTGGGCAACGTAAAAATGTACAAGTTCACCCATTTAAAAAGATAAGAGAGGTTTGTAATTTTCATCATAGGTACACATCAAGCTTGAGAGACAGAAAATCCAGGAAATCCAGGAAATCACATTGTATGATTTTTAAACAATTTATTTGTGAAAATGGGAGGCCAATAAGTATTGGGTAGCCTGCAAAAGTTACTTTTAATACTTTGTAATGTAGCCTTGATTGGCAATGACAGAGGTCAAACAGTTCCTGTCGTTCTTGTCCAGGTCTACACACACTTTAGTTGGTATTTTGACCCACTCCTCTGCACAGATCTTCTCTAGAGCTGTGATGTTTGAGGGCTGTCGCTTGGCAACTCGAAGTTTTAACTCTCTCCACAGGTTTTCGATTGGGTTGAGGTGTGGAGACTGGCTAGGCCACTCCAGAACCTTGATATGCTTTTTACGGAGCCACTCCTTGGTTTTCTTGGCTGTGCGCTTTGGATCGTATCATGCTGGAAGACCCAGCCATGTTTCATCTTTAATGCTCTGACCGAGGGAAGGAGGTTTTTACCCAAAATGTTATAATACATGGCCCCATTCGTGTTGCCATTTATACGGTGCAGTCTTCCTGTCTCTTTTGCAGAAAACCATCCCCAAAGCATGATGTGTCCACCCCCATGCTTCACAGTAGGTATGGTGTTCTTGGGATGCAACTCAGCATTCTTCTTTCTCCAAACACGGCGAGTGCTGTTTAAACCAAAAAGTTCAATTTTGGTCTTATCTGACCACATCACATTCTGTATATATATATATGGCGGCACGGTAGCGTAGTGGTTAGGGCATCCGCCTCACAACAAGAAGGCCTGGGTTTGATTCCCGGCCAGTGGGTTTCCTCCGGGTGCTCCGGTTTTCTCCCACCATCCAAAAGACATGCACAGTAGGTTAATTGGCCTTTCTAAATTTCCCGTAGGTTTGCATTGTGAAGAAGTCAATGGCAAACCACTGTACTAATCCTGCCAGGAAAACCTCCATGAAGGTTCAATGCACGCCAATGGTCGTACTACGACTCAGGCACTCTATACTAGTCCTTCTCGAAAAATTAGCATATTGTGAGTTCATTATTTTCTGTCATGTACTGATAAAAATTAAACTTTCATTTATTT
Source organism: Plotosus lineatus (assembly GCA_024760905.1). Classification (NCBI taxonomy): domain Eukaryota; kingdom Metazoa; phylum Chordata; class Actinopteri; order Siluriformes; family Plotosidae; genus Plotosus; species Plotosus lineatus. The sequence goes on along the minus strand of CM045747.1, from coordinate 19,344,714 downwards.
TAGATTCATTGCACACCAATTGAAATACTTCATGTCTTTTATTGTTTTAATACTGATGATTTTGGCATACAGCTCATGAAAACCCAAAATTCCTATCTCAAAAAATTAATACAAAATAAAAATCAACCTTCAAATAATTATGTTCAGTTATGCACTCAATACTTGGTCGGGAATCCTTTTGCAGAAATGACTGCTTCAATGCGGCGTGGCATGGAGGCAATCAGCCTGTGGCACTGCTGAGGTGTTACGGAGGCCCAGGATGCTTCGATAGCGGCCTTAAGCTCATCCACAGTGTTGGGTCTGGTGTCTCTCAACTTTCTCTTCACAATATCCCACAGATTCTCTATGGGGTTCAGGTCAGGAGAGTTGGCAGGCCAATTGAGCACAGTAATACCATGGTCAGTAAACCATTTACCAGTGGTTTTGGCACTGTGAGCAGGTGCCAGGTCGTGCTGAAATATGAAATCTTCATCTCCATAAAGCTTTTTAGCAGATGGAAGCATGAAGTGCTCCAAAATCTCCTGATAGCTAGCTGCATTGACCCTGCCCTTGATAAAACACAGTGAGAGACATGACCAGCTTTGATAACCCAGTTAGCTGCGGGGGGAGTGACCACTTGTGGTGAGTGGGGCTTGAACCATCAACCTCAGGAGGAGTGATCCAGCACCTGCACCACTTGGCCACCACTCCCCCTGATTGTTTCATTCTTATGTTAATGTTTTTATGCAACATGCCAGATAGATTAATGCAGCTATTCGTGCTTACAAAGTCAAATACGAAATATTAATTTCCTCCTCAGATTTGTCATGATCGTTCCCTGTGTGAAAAAGAAATGGCGAATCAGCGGACGAGTGACGCAGATTTCAGAATCAGGAAATGTCACTAAGTAACAGAGAACGCATTTGATCTGCAACACCGTCTTGACTGTGTACACACAATACAGATTAATTGAATACACGTCAATGGCTACAGCGTTGTGGAAAGGCTCGTTAATGCAGTAGCTTTATGTATTACTTTAACTGAACGTATTTATTTGTTTTTTTTTAATGTAATACTTGAACACGTCAATACCATATTTTTCTGAATACTATTAAAATTCACCAACAACAAACTGTTTAATATTTAGCTAAAGTCAAAATATATCACATTACCCTTTCACTGGGCTTTGTGCTATCCTATATTTGTGTTTTGCTAACGATTTTCCTTGTAATGCTGTCTATATATTGCCTGATTCGAACATCATTCGTTTCCACTTAACTTTTTCTTTAACGATTTACAATAAAAAATACATATATCTTATACATATTTATTTTATGTTTGAGGTCTTGTTGATGTACTTTTCCCCTCTCACGGGTCTTATATAAATGTGTAATTGTTCAGGCATTACTGAGACAGCTATCCCGCACAGTTGTATATTGAAGGCCCCCGTCTAGCAAACTGCTTTCTTTGGACAGCAAACACGGACATGGCGGATTACGATACCTATGATGACCGGGCTTATGGTAGCTTTGGTGGCGGAAGAGGGTAAGAAAATATTTATCGAAAGAACGGAAATTCATGCTGTCAATTCCAGGTTCAGTGAGGATGAGCCGTTTTCGGGTTGCGGTCGGCGGTTGTATTGATTGGAAGCGAGGTGAGGCCCAGGCGCGCTGAGCGGTGTGGGGAACTGCGCGCTCCCGGTATGATGAATGGGAAGTCGCTCAGTGGGGGAAAAAGCAAGATCGGGGATTGGCATTTCATCCGGGTATGTCGGATGCATTCGTAGCCTGCTTTGTGTGATGCGTTTTCTCTTGTAACGAGCTATCAGTTATAAAGAGGGAAATAATCAACTTCATTCGGTTGTACGGTTTTGCTATCGAGACAGTTGGCGCCAGGTGTCCGCGGTGAAGGAAAAAACAGCCCACATGGACTGCGAGCTGTGATGCACATAGCAATGCGAAGTGAAGTGACTGATTTAGTACGTGTGTACGATTTTAACGACACTTCGGTGGAGTTTTATGGACTTAATCATACTACAGCTGCGGTTGAATGTAGATGTTTGCCCACACTGAAATGTGATCGCTACACAGAGGCTAATTGTAGCGGTTAGCCCCTGTGCAGGTATGTATGAACGGGCCTCGCCTGATGCATTTTATGGCAATCTGAACACTTATCATCTTAATAATGTAAACTAGCAGCCTTTCTGTCCATCTCAGATTTTAAGTTATGGGCTGATCTCTTGGAGAAAACCGAGGAATAGCGTTTATCATCTCTTTATTGTATGACAAGTTGATGTTGCATGTTTTTATTTCGTTTTATATAAAGTACAGTTTACTATACGTGTAGGTGAAGATCATAAAATAAAATATAAATGAGGATTGCGGAATCCATGTGATGTTCTGGCTGTATATTTTGCTTCATGTGCTCTGTCACTTCACGTGGTGACACTTGGTTCCAAGATCGAGACACACACACACACACACACTGAGCTGAAACTGAAAGTGAATTTGCTCAGTTAATCTTTCTGCAATCTCAATATTAATGTAATATATAATAATCAACAAACCATATATTACTTTGTTTCTGACTGTTTGTCTCCTCACATACGTTCCATTCATGAAAAAAAAAATCTGCATAAGTCTAAAAAAAAGCCTTTCATATTTATGAGAAAGACCAGAAGACTTACAAACGGAGCAGTTTGTTTGATCATCAAACCCTTTTTTGAAAACCCTTTCTTGAATTGTCTTCAGACTGCTGGTGAAGGAGTTCGACCCATTAAAACATCTGACCAAAAGAGGTTCTGTCATGGAGAACAATGCCATTCCTTGCAGTCGGTTGTAAAACATCCAGCATGCTTGACTACATCACAAAGAGCTTCCATAGCTGTCGTATTGTGTATATTTTAGCATTTACAAATATCATAATATCAGTGGACTGTCGAGGGAAGGTAGGGTGGGTAGAACTGAGCTGCCATTTCATTAGAGTGTGTGTATGTATGTATATGTGTGTGTGTGTGTGTGTGTGTGTGTGTGTGTATATATATATATATATATATATGTTGCATGTACTGTAGTTAGTTTGAGTCCCATTTGGTTTGTATGGGTAATGTAACCAAAATCGGACAGAATCAGTGCATGCCTGTAAATATTGGCAACATTTGATTTTGAATCCTATACATTATGATGAGTACAGAGAAGTATTGCAGCTTGGAATTGTTTCACGAATTTGTGATAGATTGTTCTATTTATGACTCCATTTAAGTTGTTTAAAGCACATGGGTTGGTTGTCTCCGAGATAAGGAGCACAACAATGCAGTATTTTATTTTATTTTATTTACTTATTTATTGGAGCCTCCATTTCTTTTTGTAAACTGCAAGTGACTAATTGCCAGAAAGTCTTCCAAGTATTAAAAGGGAGAAATTTGTCCCAGCCGAATGTAATAAATTGCACTAACTGGGAAATTAGCAAATACTAAAAATATAAAAGTGAATGAGGCAAGTCGTGTATGCATGTGCATCTTACTCAAACCCTGCCAGTGTTGTTTTCAAATGGAAGCAAGTGAGTTCCTGGCTGCGGAAGCTGAACAAATTACGGCAATTATTTTGCTGATTTCCTTTCACTTTTGGCGAGATTCTTTGCTGGATAGTTTGTTGATCATTAGTCACTAAATCAATAATCCAAATGCAAACCCAATAATTCACTCAGAAAATATATAGCCAAATTCCCAACACTAGGGATAGGGATACAGTACAAATCCATTGCCTCTCACATTCCACACACCAGTCGAAGGTGAATACAAAGTATGCATAAGTACCCTGGTGTTTACTGCCACAGTCTATATTAAATACATACTCCAGTCTATTAAAGAAAATAAACAGACGCATGAGTTCCAATACTATGTTTGAGCAGGTTTAGAGCTGTATATAGACTGCTTTTTAATGCCGAGTTTAAGTATATACACTACGTGGAAACATAAGAAGCGAGCTAAAACGAGACCTTTTTGTAGTTTATTTTTTTGCATATTTGTGAGCCACTCCACTGAAAGTAGGCTCTTGTGTCCAAAAATGAGCTTTGTACACAGTCAGATAGAGTAGGCCCAAAGCTGCAAAATGCTGCAAAAAGTTTGTCAATACTTTGAAAACTGACCGAGCGATGCCATTTCTTGTGTCGAGCATTCAACTAAAAATTTCAAAAGACATTTTAGAGAAAAATGAGCACAAAGATTGCACTTCTTCCAAGATCATTATTTCTTAGCAACCAAACATTTTTCTGCATTTCAGCCATATAAACTTTTACAAAACATGTGTCGGGAAAAGATTTAGGAAGAGATAAGAGAAATCATCCTCATTTTAATCTGACACGCCCTTATTTAACCCATCAGTCACCATGGTAACCCCCCAAAAATGAACAAAGAATGACTTTTTTTTTTTTTATTTCTGTTTATTCCAATAAGATCAGTATGTATCTTTTCGACTATTATATACTGGTTCAAATGTCTTCAAATGATACTGGTTGGGGAAAAAAAAAAAAAAAAAAAACACTGTCAGCTTCAAACAATCACACTGAAATTAAGAAAATTATATCACAAAACTCTCTGATCTCTTTGTACAAGTAGCTTAATCAACTCTGCCCTCATCATTATCATGTTCATCTATATCCTGCTCAGCACAAAGGATCACATCATCAACACAAACACTACTCACGCACACTTTTATTAACAGATGCCTCTTCTTCATCAACATCAAAATATTCAACACAGCTGGCATCATAATCATCATCATCATCAGTTTGTTCATCTGTAAAAGGAATAAAACATTTAAGTATTTTTCAGGTCTTGACCAATTTTCGTACAAAACTAAACAACCCATGATCCAGCATGTCCAGTCCAGACAAGATTATACACAAATCAAATAATCAAAAAAATTCCATAGTCGAATTTTGCATGCAGAGAAAAATACTCACCGAAATAATCTTCAAGACCGCCAAGCATTCCAGCATGTTCAAAGCCCAATTCTCGCGTCGAATTTAACATCTATACTAATGCTGCAAGACATCACAGATGACATTTCACTCTCCTTCTCCAGAAATTGTGTATTCACAATCTTATAAATAAACTTAATGACTGTTATTGAGGAGAAAGTCGGAGATAAATACAGTATGCAGTCAACCAGAAGCAGGCAGTAAAATCCTGAAGCGCAATGTGCAAGCCTGAGCTGACCAATCAGTGTGCTCGTTTCAGATCTTCCTGAACAACCAGCCTGCATCGTTTACGAGCACATCATCTTTATAACATTTTATTCACTGAAACGGCATTTTAATATCAAAACAGTGTCCTAAATGGAAAGACTACTTCACGACCGTTCTTCTGGTGGATGGATTATAGTGTGTCTTGTACTGAACTTGGTGAAATAATTACAATGAAAACCAGTGTTTGCTACTGTTTTTATCTAGTTTTATGAGGGTACTCGGCAGAAAAATGGAGGGAAAAAGACATTTTTAGTGAGCTTTAGTCGATTTCACGTGAGCAAGTGGTAGTTGAATACTTGTTTTAATAGTTTGTGCAAAAATCCGAATTTAGATTTAAAAAAAAAAAAAAAAAATCAATTTTTACTTTTCTGGCCATTATCTCAAAAGTGGTCTATGCGACAAGCGCCTACTTTCGGTGGAGTGCCTCACATTTTCACGATTACAGAGGCGGGCGAGGTAAACTCTATGTACTTTGAGTGGAAGTGTGGTAAGTGCTCTGTAGCTGACGGTGTCTTTATAGCCTACTCATTCAAAGTTAGTACATAATACAAGGAAATAAGTGATCTGTAAAGGTGTGTTAGTAAATACTAATGTGGAAACTTGCATAAATTAAAATTAGATTTTTATCCTCTGCTTTCCCTGTTAAAGTATAATGACAATGAGCCGTCATTTTGATTAAAATATCCGCTTGAAATAATGCTTTTGAATTTTTAGATAGTGGACCACTGAGAATACACTGTTTGTGTGGTACATGTTCAGGTACTTTATTTTTTGAGATTGCTGTAATGTAAGAATTCAGTGTTTTCTATGTTTAAAAAATGGTCAAACCATTGCAATCTCAATTCAAAGCGAAGTATTTTCAGTCGGATTTCTTCTAGAACGTGCAGCCCTATCTTCAGTATAACTAGAACAGTGCTGTTCATTGTAAAACTTCATGCCAATTCAACTTCTTCGGATGTAGCAATTTGGTGTCATTTGACCTGTTTAAACTCCTCCAGATACAGTTAACTCAATTTTTTTCTTTATTTTATTCTGATGCAATACAAATATGATGAGCAGGAACAGGCCAAATTTCTCAACATCAGCAGGAATAAGCAGTTCTCCTGGGTGAGTTTTAGTTGTGTTGCTTTCCCTGTCGGTACATTTTGTCGGACAATAGTATAATGTCCGGCATGTTGGATATCTTTGCCATGTGTATTTTTTGCCAACCCAGACTTTCCATGAACATTTGTCTTTATTTTCTCTTTACCATCACAAGACTTCTGAGCGGTGAATAGATTTATAGATCCATTTTAGCATGTGGAGCACATTCCCATTTTCCTTTACATTGGAGTTGTTCATTATAGAGTGATGTGTAGACACCAGGTTGTAAGCTGTGCCCTGCTGCAGAGTGATTTTTCTATTTTTAAGCTGATATGTGAGTTTGCTTTATATTGCACAATAGTATAAAATGGTCGGCAGCGAACCCTCAGGAAAAAAAAAAAGTTAATCTTCCTGTGTAATAGAAATGCCAATAAATGAGAAAATTAGTTCTAGTGAAGTTAGTTTTAATTTTCTGAGAGCTTTCAGCATTTTTGCAAAAACCCCATTACAGCAACATTTAATGTGTTAAGACTGTCACAGAGTTTGTTACTTAAAAAAAATTGCACAATTTTTTTTTTTTATTATTCTTGTCGGTTATGTACATAAGACTGAGGAACATAGTTAATGGCATATAATGTTTTAGGTAATATAAAGTTGTGTTCAAAATATCAGTCAGACATCACTAACCTGATCAATCACTGTTTTTGGTAGAAATGGTATTTGTACATGGCAAATAATTTGCTAGCAGGTGTAGTCGAGTACTAGAAATACAACAGACCCAACAGTCATGACATGCTGATTCTGTGTAATTGAATCACTAATTGAAAGGGGCGTGTTCAAAATAATCGCAGTGTGAAGTTCAATTAGTGACATCATTTGCCCTTATTTAAGAAAAGAAGGCAGCAGATGTTGTACATGCTCATTATAGAGCATTTCTCTCTGAAATTTCAAGGAAAATGGGTCGTTCCAGCGATTATGCAGAGGGCAATACAGTGTACAGTGATACCTCAGCTCACGAACATAATTGGTTCCCAGAAAGTGTGTGTAAGGCGAAAAGTTCGTCTTCCGAACATTTATTTCCCATAAGAAACCATTAAAATGAGAATAATCCGTTCCCAGGTCCCCATAAAACATAATTTTCTACTAAATAAGCCTTAAAACTACACAAAAATATACCTTATTTTATGTATAATAAATGTGCTATTGTATTGTAATTAAAGAAATAAACTGTACTGTATAATAAAGTCGTTTTATTTACCTTTGTGATGGTAGTTGATGGCTTGATGGAATGGAGTGGGAGGAGGAGGGAGGGAGGGACTTACTGTTTGGAAGGAGCGTTTGGAAACGCCTACTGTTTGGAAACACCCTTAGCCACACACGCACCCTTAATAGCTTCCTTGTTCTTAAGGATGGGAGCAATGGTAGACTTAGCGTACTGGGACGCTGAGTCACACAAACGCACACCTCGTTCGTGTTTTTCAATGATCTCTGCCTGTGGTGAGGTCTTTTTCGGTCCCATAATAGCAAAAGTACACTCAATATGGTCCAAAATGTCTATCAAACACAAACCACTTCCGCATTCAAAGAAAGGGGGTGACGAACTGTGACGCCATGAGCGTGTGTCAGCTTCTCGTGGCCACCACCGTGGCGCTGTTCGACCGCGTGGTTTGATTCATCTCATCTCATCTCATCTTCTTCCGCTTAGTCCGGGGTCGGGTCGCGGGGGCAGCAACCTTAGCAAAGAGGTCCAGACATCCCTCTCCCGAGCCACTTCCTCCAACTCTCCCGGGGGGACACCGAGGCGGTCCCAGACAAGCCGAGAGACATAGTCCCTCCAGCGTGTTCTAGGTCGACCCCGGGGTCTCTTCCCGGTTGGACATGCCCGAAACACCACACCAGGGAGGCGTCCAGGGGGCATTCTAACCAGATGCCCGAGCCACCTCAACTGGCCCCTCTCAATGCGGAGGAGCAGCGGATCTACTCCGAAGCTCTCCCGGATGGCGGAGCTTCTCACCCTATCTCTAAGGGAGAACCCGCCACCCGGCGAAGGAAGCTCATTTCAGCCGCTTGTATCCGTGATCTTGTTCTTTCGGTCATTACCCAAAGCTCGTGACCATAGGTGAGGGTTGGAACGTAGATCGACTGGTAAATTGAGAGCTTCGCCTTGCGGCTCAGCTCCTTTTTCACCACGACGGACCGGTACAGGCACCGCTTAACAGCAGAGGCTGCAGCGATCCGTCTGTCGATCTCTCGCTCCATCCTTCCCTCACTCGTAAACAAGACCCCAAGATACTTAAACTCCTCCACTTGGGGCAGGACCTCATCGCCGACGCAGAGGGTGCATTGCACCATTGTCCGACTGAGAACCATGGCCTCGGACTTGGAGGTACTGATCTTCATCCCGGCTGCTTCGCACTCAGCTGCGAATCGCTCCAATGAGAGCTGGAGGGCCCGACTTGATGAAGCCAAAGGACAACATCATCCGCAAAAAGCAGAGATGATATCCGATGGCCACCGAACCAGAACCCCTCATCGCCTCGACTGCGCTTAGAAATTCTGTCCATAAAAATTATGAACAGAATCGGTGACAAAGGACAGCCTTGGCGGACTCCAACTCCCACCGAAACGAATCCGAGCTGCTGTTACCAATACGGACCAAACTCTGGCTCGGTGATACAGCGACCGAATAGCTCGTGAGCAACGGATCCGAACGCCGTACTCTCGAGCACGCCCCACAAGATCTTTCGAGGGACACGGTCGAAAGCCTTCTCCAAATCCACAAAGCACATGTGGACAGATTGGGCAAACTCCCATGCCCCCTCCAGAATCCTGTGGAGCGTATAGAGTTGGTCAAGAGTGCTGCGGCCAGGACGAAAACCACATTGTTCCTCCTGAATCCGAGGTTCGACTATCGGTCGGATCCTTCTCTCTAGTACCCCTGCATAGACTTTACCAGGTAGGCTGAGGAGTGTAATTCCCCGATAATTGGAACACACCCTCCGGTCCCCCTTCTTAAAAATTGGGACCACCACCCCAGTTTGCCAATCCAGAGGTACAGGCCCCGATGACCACGCGATGTTGCAGAGACGTGTCAACCAAGACAGTCCTACAACATCGAGAGTCCTGAGGTATTCCGGGCGGATCTCGCCCAACCCCGGAGCTCGACCACCGAGGAGCTTTTTGACAACCTCAGTGACCTCCACTCCAGTGATGGGCGGACCCTCACCCGAACCCCAGGGTCTTCCTCTTCCACGGAGGGCGTGTTGGTGGGATTGAGAAGGTCCTCAAAGTATTCCCTCCACCTCTCAACAACATCCCCAGTCAAGGTAAGCAGCTCCCCACCTCCTCCGTAAACAGCGTTTGTGAAGAACTCCTTCCCTCCTGAGGCGTCGGATGGTGGCCCAGAACCTTTTTGAGGCCAACCGATAATCACTCTCCAGGCCCTCACCGAACTCCTCCCACGCCCGAGATTTTGCATCTGCGACAGCCTCGGCTGCAGCACGTTTGGCCTGCCGGTACCCGCTTGCTGCCTCAGGAGTCCCACAGGCTAATAAAACCCGATAGGCCTCCTTCTTCAGCTGGACGGCCCCCTTCACCGCAGGTGTCCACCACCGGGTTCGGGGATTACCGCCACGACAAGCACCGACGACCTTACGGCCACAGCTATGGGCTGCCGCCTCAGCAATGGAGGCACGAAACATGGCCCATTCAGATTCCATGTCCCCCGCCTCCTCCGGAACGTGGTTGTAGCTCTGCCGGAGGTGGGAGTTAAAGGCCTCTCGGACAGGGGCCTCCCCCAAACGCTCCCAGCAGACCCTGATTACACGCTTGGGCCTGCCAGGTCTGGAAGGCAACCTCCCACACCACCGAAGCCAACTCACCACCAGGTAGTGATCGGTAGACAGCTCAGCTCCTCTCTTCACCCGAGTGTCCAGAACATATGGTCGCAAGTCCGATGACACGACTACAAAGTCAATCATCGAACTGCGACCTAGGGTGTCCTGGTGCCAAGTGCACTTATGGACACCCTTATGTTCGAACATGGTGTTCGTGGATAGACAAACTATGACGAGCACAGAAGTCCAACAACGACACACCATTCGGATTCAGACTGGAGAGGCCGTACCTACCGATCACACCCTTCCAGGTCACACTATCGTTGCCCACATGGGCATTGAAGTCTCCCAAGACAACGAGCGAGTCTCCCGAGGGAGCGTTCTCCAACACCCCCAAAGACTCCAAAAGGGTGGGTACTCTGAACTGTCATTTGGTGCATAAACACAAATAACAGTCAGGACCCGTCCCCCACCCGAAGACGGAGGGAAGCTACCCTTTCGTCAACCGGGGAGAACCCCAACATTTGGGCACCGAGACGGGGGGGCAACAAGAATACCCACACCGGCTCGCCGCCTCTCCCCATGAGCAACTCCAGAATAGAAGAAGGTCCAGCCTCTTTCGAGATGGATGGTTCCAGAGCCCAAGCTATGCGTTGAGGTGAGCCCGACTATATCTAGTCGGTATCTCTCCACCTCACGCACCAAATCGGGCTCCTTTCCCGCCAGAGAGGTGACATTCCATGTCCCGAAGGTCAGAGTAAGCAGCCGAGGATCAGTCCGACAGAACCCATGCCTTCGGCTGCCACCCAACTCACACTGCACCCGACCCTAAAACTCCTCCCACGGGTGGTGGGTCCATGGGAGGGCGGACCCATGTCTCCTTTTCGGGCTGGGCCCGGCCAGGCTCCATGGGCATAAGCCCGACCACCAGGCGCCGCCTTGAGCCCCTCCTGGGCCTGGCTCCAGGAGGGAACCCCGGTGACCCGCGTCCGGGCAAGGGAGACTGATTCCTCTGTTGTTTTCTCATGTCTTAGGGGTCTGTTTTGAATCGCACTTTGTCTGGACCTTCACCCCGGACCTGTTTGCCTTGGGTGACCCTACCAGGGGCATTTGCCCCCGACAACATAGCTCCTAGGATCATTAGGTCACGCAAACCCCTCCACCACGATAAGGTGGCGATTCGAGGAGGGGGTGGTTTGATTCGTCCGCCGAAAACTAGTTCGTCAGCAGAGACTATATGCTCGCAAATTTAATGTTCTTGAGGCGAAAAGTTCGTGAGCTTAAGCGATCGTCAGCGGAGGTTTTACTGTACTTTGATTAAAAAAAGTTTATTTAAGAGAGGAAAATGTATAAAGAAGTGCAGAAAATAACAGGCTGCGCTGCTAAAATGATTTCAAATGCTGTAAAATAACAACCAAAACCTGAAAGATGTGGAAGAAAGCGAAAAACTATCGTCTGAAGGGATGGAAGAAGAGCCAAAATGGCATGGACTCAGCCAGCAATCAGCTCCAGATAGAACAAAGAAGGTCTAAAGATATCTGTGAGTCCCGTTACAATTAGATGCCTATGCGAAGCCAAGCTATCAGCAAGAAGCACTCACGAAGTTCCACTGATGGGGGAAAAAAGATGTGCTGGGGAGGTTACAATTTGCCCAAGAGCACATTGATTGCCAAAAGAAAAATGGCACATTTTATGGACTAATGAAAGTCAGATTGTTCTTTTTTTTTGGGTTTTGTGGCCAGAGACAGTTTGTCAGACGAGCCCCAAACACTGAGTTCAAGCCACAGTACACTGTGAAGAGAGTGAATCATAGTGATGCAAGCTTCAGGATATGGGGATGTTTCTCATACTATGGTGTCAGGTGTATTTATCCATGATCCCTGGTATGGGGTCAGGTTGAATACATCAGAACACTTGAAGAGGTCGTGCTGCCTTGTGCTGAAGAGGAAACACCTCTGGGGATTCCATCAGGACAATGACGCCAAACGCGCCAGTAAATTTGCAACATCTTGGTTCTCACAAGATTGACGCTATGGAGCGGCCGGGTCAATCCCCAAACCTTAATCCAATAGAAAACTTGCGGTGTAACATCAAAAATGCAGTTTCTGAGTCAAAACCAAGAAATGAAGAACTGTGGCATGTAGTAAAATTATCCTGGGCTAGGAAACCCGTTCACAGGTGGTAGAGGTTGGTTAACTTCATGCATCTTGGGTTTGTTTGCATTTTCTATTGGATCGAGCATCTTATTCTGATTTAAAATCCCATGAGACGGGTTCTTAGTTGTTTGGTGATTCCGTTTATTGATGAAAGTCTTGCTGTACCGTCATGTCAGAGTGAAAGGCTTGCTTCTCACTCCGACTCATAGAGGAGTACATGGTTATAGAGACAAGTCATTTGGATCATGATGTTCTTGAGTATGAATCATCAGTGTAGTTATAGATTGAATACTGAACTGTTTTCAGATTAAAATGGAGCAGCGTCTATACTTGAGCAACATGATCTAGATATCAGTCACAGTGATGTGATGTGTCAATGCTGCATGAAGTGTTTGAAAGAGCTAGGTCTATGAACCGTTCTTCTATCCACGACCTGTTTGATTCACTAGCTGTCTCTAATACGTAACTCGAAATCTGCACCTGAAAATTGATGAGCTGAATGTTGGAGACTTGTGAGTCAGCTCAGACTCCTAAAGCGTACAAAAAATTATTTCAGTGTGGAATTACAAATAAAGGTCAACATAGACCACACCAGGACATTGCACACAGCATCGTTATAGTAACAGTGTTTTAACAACCTTATACAAGTAGGTAAGTGTTTGGGTTGCTGAATGGAAGGATGGAGTTTAAATCCCAGGATCACCAAACATCTGCTGTAGGTCTCCTGAGCAAACTTTCACCCTTAGCTGCTTCGTTGAATATATATATATATATATATATATATATATATATATATATGTATATATATTTTTTTTTTTACAGTTGTCGCCAACTTAGGAAATTAATCCGTTCCTGCGCCTTTTTCGTAACGTGAGAGTTTCGTCAGTAGGGGTCGCATTTTACATGTTAAACGCCTGATTCGTTCCAAGGCTCCAGTCTTTGGACTGGATAAACCCTTTAAAAATGATAAAAGTACACCAATTTTGTATGAAATGTGTTAAAAGTAAAAGAAAATTATTTATTAAACCATTTAAATATTTTCTGAACATATTAAACATTTTTTATAAACACACACACACCCCTGTCTATCTCTCTCTCTCTCTCTCTCACACAGACGCATTACATGTGCATTGTATACACATGTTTATTGGAGCACTGCGGGCCACACCCACAAGACGTGGAATTCGTTCCCTGCTTGACAGATCGGAGGTCCAAACTCAACTTTAACTTGATTCCTTGAGGGATCGGAATTCCAGATGAGCTCAAATGCGCCCACATTTATTAAACAATTTACTGAATTAAACAACTTAAACTAAAAACTAGAGTTAAGGTTCCTTCTCTCTCTATCTCACACACACACACGCACACACATGGACGGGATGTTTTATTTAAAGTGGAATTACAGTACCTGTTTGAAAGCTCAGAGGTCCTCACTGTATTTACGCGTTAAGGTCTCCTTCTGGTTCTGTATCATCCCTCCTAGCCAATGGGAGGCCAGCGAGGTAGGATGTTGAGAGACAGCCAATGAGAGAGCAACTCGCGCATTGTGTGAAATTTTGATTGGCGTGTTTGAATTTAGAATTTTTTTTCGTAAGAGGGGGTTGTTTTCGTATCCCGGGGATTTTGTACCCAGGGGGTTTCGTAAGTAGGGGGCCGACTGTATATACATACAGTCATCCCTTGAATGTCGCGGATAATGTAGACCAGGCCTGGCCGCGATATTCGAAAAACCGTGAAGTAGGAACGCCCCTCTCATTTCTACCATGGTGTCTCATTTCTATATGTTTTCGCGTCTATACAATCTCAAGAAGTGTATATCAAACATTACACAGTTTCTGCATATGTAAATACTGTAATGTATTCATATTTAAATAGAATTTATATATAAATACTTTAAGTACTGTACTCACCTCTGACAATAGCTCTTCTCTGTGGTGCAGGACGTTCACAAACACTAAGATCACAAAAAATCCTGCGGGAATGTGCGAGGCAACAGCGTCACGCATCTAAGCCTTCAGCTTGCGAGATTGAGTTGAGTGGGCGGTCCCTGCCTGAACGGGGAGGAAGGGCACTTCAGTCTGCTGTTTGTAAACAATGGACGCAGCCTACCTTGGGTCCCTGCCTTCCGCTTGCTTACATGCAAGTTTCAGGGCGAATTTTGAATTTTTTATGAATATTTTTAATTTAATTTTATTTATTATTAAAATACTGCGATGTACCAAGACCGCGATGCTCAAATCGCGAAGTAGCAAGGGATGATTGTACACACACATACTATGTGTGTTTCTATACAGGGATCCCTCACTTTCCGTGGTTAATTGGGACCAAGATCTCCTCGCGACCATCAAAATCCATGAAATAGGATCACCCCCTGACTGATGTACTGTATACGTACATGTATATGATGTGTATATAATAATCAATAAATACATATTCAACGGTATAAATGCTTATAATAACAAACATAAAAAAACAAGATGTAAATAAAATATAAATACACACAGATTGTATTGCATGAGATGATGACATGCATGCGCGCAGATGCACGTGCACACACGGATGCAACAATGTAAGTATTTTTGATGGGAGATTTTGGGCTGTTTTGTGTTTGCTTAGGGTTTTTTGCATAATTTGCCTTGTTTTTGTGGCATTTTCCTTAACTTTGTCTCCTATTCTTTCTTAATTTCCTTATTTTTTTAATTCGATGATTATTATTATTTTAAAAAAAAAATGCGATGCACTGATGCCGCATGAATTGAAGTGCGAAGTAGCGAGGGATCTCTGTATACTGTATATACAGGGATCCCTTGCTACTTCGCGCTTCAATTCATGCGGCTTCAGTGCATTGCATTTTTTAATATTCATCAAGTTAAAAACTAAGGAAATTAAGGAAGAATAGGGGAAAAAGTTAAAGGCCATGTCTCTCACTGTCTATGGTGAGAGGTTCATGTAAAAGAACCATTGCCGACTTTCATAAAGAATAGCTGCATAGCCGTCAGCGTGTTTCTGTCCCTTGCTAAAAGTTGTCGGGAAGGGCATCCGACGTGAAAACCTATGCCAACTCAAATGTACAAATCAGATGATTCACTGTGGCGACCCCTGAAAAAACCGAAAGGAAAAGAAGAAACCACCCCGAAAAGTATTTTCCTGTGCATCACAAAGACTTTCAGTGAGATCAAGATAATTATTCTAGCCAATTCAAAATCTTTGTCAAAGTTGGAGATGGGATTCGTCAGCGCACAGCTCCTTTGAGTGATTGTCAGGTAGTGTAAGCTATTAAGCAGTCTGCCGTAGTTTATCTGAAATCTGGTTCGGTTAACAACTACTTAATAGAAGCTTGCTTACCCCCACCCCCCCAAATTCAGCCCTTGCAATTTCATGATCTATGATGTAATTAACATACAATTAAAAAAAAATTAGCCACCTATGCTTTGACACAATGATTCCAGAGCAAACAAAAGTATAACAGCATTGTTTGTGTAGATAGAATACATATGTTTCCGTGAATATTGTGCTTATGTAAAGCACAGTAAACACAATATACAGTAGGCCCTTGACATTCGCGGGGGGGGTTACGTTTCTTAAACACATTCTACAGACAGTCTTGCTCAATACAGTATTAATGTAGTAAAATTTAGTAATGATTAAGAAAAACTTTAATTTTGTACTGTGATATTTAGTAATAGAATATATAAACATCATACAGCATATACTGTAGTAAAGCACTCGTTTAAAGTCTTTTTCAATTATTATTCCAGTACAGTACCTAAGTTAATTTAGAATGTTTGTGTGTGAGACTTTATGTTCTGTAGCATGTTTAACAAATGATACCAAAAGGATAAACTTTATTACGCTTCATGTCCTTTTACATTGAACTTGGACTGATGTTTTGGAGTGACGTGTCCAAGATGGCGCTGCCTTGAGGGTAACCTCATTGAGTTCTCAGAGTCAAATTGTTTCTTTGTTCGTTTTAATTTGCTTTATTTATTTGTTTGTTTATGGTTTGCACTATGCTCGTCTATGATCGGTCGACCCCACTACAGCATGATCAGCTTCGGGCAATAACTTATATCTTGAGCAACTATGCTATGCCCAGGTGGAGTTTTGAGATTTTCCAGCGCTTGGTCAGCATGCTTGGTTAGGAGCTCAATGCTAGCGGTTAGCGGCTAGGCCCAGACGGAGCTCTGAGAGGCTTGGTTCGCACTTCCGGACATACTACGTACTAGAAAATGTTCATTCCCTTCGAAAAAAGATGGGCGAGCTTCATGCTCAGATTGCAGCACAGAGCGATCTACAGGACCGTGTTTCTGTGAAACATGGCTCGAGAAGAGTACACCCGATAAGGCGATCCAGCCGGCTACACGACCTTCATCCCCTGCTATCCCAAGCGCCGGAGTCGTCATTCGGCCCCATCCTGCCTCGGCTTCTTTGTTAGCCGGGATGTGGCTAGCGTAGCTAGTATGCTATGGAGCCGAATCCCGGCGAACAAGCTAAGTTGAGCGTGCCTAGTTATAACTTAGCAGTGTATAACTAAGCAGAGCTGACATTGCTATGGTAGGCACCATATGGTAGACTGAACATTTTCAAGTAGTATGGCCAGAAGTGCTAACCAAGCCTCTCAGAGCTCCGGGCTTAGCCGCTAGCTAACTGCTAGCTAACCGCTAGCATGGCGCTCCGTAGCATAGAATAGATATAAGATAGATTATTGCATGCTTAGTTGCCCGAAGCTGCTCATAGACGAGCATAGTGCAAAACATGAACAAACAAAATAAAACAAATTAAAACGAATAAAGAAACAATTTGACTTTGAGAACTCCACGACTTCGCCCTCTGGGAAGCGCCATCTTGGACACGTTACTCCAACTTCAATGTAAAAGGACATGAAGAGTACTGTTAAACATACTACAGAACATAAAATCTCACGCATAAACATGAACTTAGGTACTGTACTGGAATAATAATTGAAAAAGATTTTAATACAACAGTTCAGAGAAAGGAGAAAGTCTTATTTCTTCAGAAGAGACATCCAGCGTTTCTATTGCTTAGCCAGAGAAGACAGTGTTTGAGTAGTATCATAGAGCTTAACTGGTAATTAAACACAGAAAAAGAGGCTCATTGACAACTTGTGCGCGAATGAGTGAAAAGGGGCGGGACATCAGCTCAACCAATCAGCAGAAAGGAGGACAGCTATTGGCTGAATTTTAATCACGTGCCAGTTGCTGGACAGACCGTGTACTCAAACCGCGAATGCAAAACCGCGAATAATCAAGGGCCTACTGTAGGAGCAAGTGAATATTCAGAGCTCCAATATAGTCACACAAATGTTTGTTTCATAAATGTAACCTGTTTTAATCCTGCAATGGGAAATAATTGCCTCTGAATTTAACCCATCCAAAGTGAGAACACACACACTTGGAGCAGTGGCTGCTTGCTCAGATTGGGTCACCTGGAGAGCAGTTGAGGATCAGATGCCTTGAGCAAGGGTGCTTCAGCCATGAATGGAAAGTGTGGGTTACCCCCCACCCACCCCCACCACCTCATTTTTTTTCTGCTGGATCAGTAATTGACCCAGCGACCTTTCCCATCCCAGAGCCGCTTCTCTACACATTAGGTTGCAAACCCCCCTAGCACATTCCTTTATGATGCATCCATCATTCTGAAATGGGGAAATCTGGACTTATTTTTCACATGACCCTCAATTACTGTCACTAACAAATGGTTCTCTTCTAGCCATGCAGCTGTTTGATACCAATTCGTGTACACACATGCAGATACATAGCCACAAGTTCTACTGTTGGTATCTCACTTACCTTTAATTGATTTCCAAGAATTTTTTTTTTCCCGAGCACATATATTAAGAGTTCCAGCACTTTCTGTACTGTAATTGCTCTAATTTATTTTCTTGACTTGTTGCAGGCTTCTGAGACATAAGATCTTTTTCATGAACATAGTTCTTCCTCCATTTCTGTGGTCAGAATAATAATTTTTGAAACTCCAAATTCTATTCATACCAAAGTATATTTTGGGGGAGGTGGTTGACACACAGGGTTGATACGTATTCATATTGAGCAACCATTTAATTCAACTGACAAAATTCCGAGTTGGGTGGAGCCCTATTAAATTTGTACTTATTGAAACATGACTCGCTGGTAGTGTTTGGTTCTTCCTATAGTTAAAAGTAGTAAGGCTGGAAATATCTCCCTTAATTGTGAATTCTTTAAATTCTGCTGTGAACAATTATATGGAAATCAAACAGTTTAGGCAGGATGGGGTGTGTGTGTGTGTGTGTGTAAAATATATACACACACACACACACACACACACACACCGTATTCAACAGAATAAGCGTCCTGCTCCAATAAGCCCCCCACCCCCAAGTTTTTTATCTTGCGTCAAATAACCGCCCATGTGTACTGGGAGCAAAATCGTAGATCAAACGTTCCAATTTTATTCCATCAGTCTCTGTAACCGTTCACTGCCATTAAAAGTGAGTTTACATGGTATTTCAAGACCCCCTGCCATTGGGGAATGTCTATAATGTTCATCAGTAACAACATATTTGATTGTTCCGGCGTGCTTTACAAAACAGGAAAATATTTTGCTGTGTTCTCTTGGTAAATGTCCAACAACCGATGAACCATTAGAAACTGCTACAGCAAAACTATGGGATGCTCTGAATGAATGGAGTGATGAGCCAGATATGGATCTATCAGAAAGTGATGACGAGTATTTTTCACCCGATTCTCCTGCTCACTCACTTCATTCATTTAAAGATGTTCCTGGCCATGTGCTTTTCAACGTGCCATGTGCTAAAGTTGACATTCATGTTGATTGGCTCGATTTCAGCACCGGGAGGGAAAATTAAAGGGTCTTTTTTTTTTCTTCTTTTTTAATGTTGTTTTCTGTTTTTCAGCTTTCGTGTGAGTAGTTTGGTTGATACCACAAAATGAATAACACAAATACCATTAAAACTCTTATTGTTCGGTTATTATTCATGTTAGCACTTACCGTTCCACTCTGCTAGTAAATATTTTAATAAGCACCTACCCTCTCCAATTTTTTAAGCGCCCTGGGGGTTATCACATCGAATACGGTATATATTTGCTCATAGCAATGTTGCATTCTATTTAAACAGGTGACTCGCCAACTCGGGATGAAACCGTTTCTGGTTTCATGGTAAACTGCTGTAAAATTGCTGATGGTTAGTGTTAGTTTCAAATTTTATTTCTTAACGACACTGGTTGATGCTGGGCTACAGTATTTAACCCAAGTTAGCCAATAGTCTTCCATTTTCACTGCATAAGTGCTGAATGCATAAATCATAGTTTTGTATAGTGTTTAAATGGTTTCCAACCAAAGATCGGAGCCATGTGTGCATATGATCTATGAGTGGAAGATAATGCTTGGGCCTGTTCTTTGCACTCCTATCATGTGCACACTTGGCTCTGGCCACTAGTCAGGTTAAGCCCAAACGACAGTTTTAAAAATTTATGAACTCAGAAGTTCAATTTGGTTGTTCGTAAAATAAAATTAAGTGAACTTGAATTTCATTACTCTAATTTTATTTACATTTTTATACAGTTTAATCTATACCCAACTCTTTATCATTCTGCTATTTCAGGACAGTTGTATACGAAATTACAAGTACAGAAGATAAGTATCGTATCGAGGGTATCAAGTTATCCCTGGTATCATTTCTCGTCAAAATAAGGTTATATTGTATAATGGAACATTTTTAAGTTTCTTAATTTTGGTACAGCTGCCATCATTTGTTGAATCTTAATATTGAAGACTCTCTGAGAGCACCAACTTCTGCCAAGGTGGCTCATTTCCCTTCTTTTCATTTCTGCTATTATGATATTTTCAACGCTATTTGAATTTGACCCAAACTTTGGTTTGTGATAGATTTTTTGTGGATGTGGTACTGTTTTTTTTTAAATAATTGTCCTTCTAGAGTTGAACACAAATTGTTAAAATTGCCCATCCCACAATGGCAAAAGTTTTTTTAAATCTCAGGTTTGTGAACTGGATGAGCAACAGGAGTGTTACTTGGGCCAAACTTCACCCCTACAAATATTTGTCAAAATAGGTTCATGTTTCGCATAAAGCTACTTTAAAACAAACCGAAATAAAGAAACCAACAAAAACAAAACCTCTTTGTTGGAGGTAATTACGATCGCATGTAATTCTGTATTAAGGAATGCATAAGCATCGAGAACAATCAAAAATGGAAAATCCTGCTGACCAGTTGTGCTTTTTGGTCAATAGATCCCGAGGTCCAGGCGGGCCAGGCGGACCCCGCAAGCAGAAGGAACTTCCAACAGAGCCTCCATACACAGCATACGTAGGCAACCTGCCCTTCAACACAGTACAAGGAGACATTGACGCCATATTCAAAGACCTCAACTTGAGGAGTGTGCGACTAGTCCGTGACAAAGAGACCGACAAGTTTAAAGGTGATTTGAAAAGATTAAGAATGAATCCTCAGTATCTACCTGCCATTAATGCACTTGTTTGGACATTCCTTTTAGGTTTCTGTTATGTCGAGTTTGATGATTTGGAATCTCTAAAAGAGGCTCTGACATATGATGGAGCTGTGAGTAGCTTGTACTTTTGTAAAATAAGTTAAGTAGTAATGCAGTCTGTGCTTAACATGCTGCTGCTTACTTTCACAGCTGCTTGGGGATCGATCACTTAGGGTGGACATTGCCGAGGGTCGGAGACAAGAGCGGGGTGGAGGCTTTGGCTTCCGAAAAGACGACAGAGGTACTGGTTTTGGATGAGTCATGAAACTCTCTAAATTTTCATGCGTATACAATACTTTATGGTTGTTGTTATTATTGCAGTAACTGCTTCAGATAAGTTTGTGTATTTCACTCATCTTGATCTTTCAATCATTGTTGCCTACTGAAATCCAAGGCTGGGTAAGAATGAATAATTGTTCATTGGGGAAGAAACGTAGGACAGAAATCTCTACTGCTGTCCATTTGTAAATTACATTTTAATAACTGAAGCCCAATGCTGTTTATTTAAACAATGTAATAAAAGGATCATACATTCCACTGTAATTTATATAAGACGTCTCTGAGCATCTGAGCAAGACATACATGAGGGAAATTAACTAAACTGTTTTTGCGTTTATGTAAATCAAGAATACAGTAGGCCCTCGACAGTCGCAGGGGTTCGGTTCCAAGCCCTCCCGCGAATGGAGATAATCCATAAGTTCTGTACCCGGAAGTAAAACCCCATGTATCATGTCACATGCGCGAATGAGCAGCCGGAAGTAAAATACGATGTATTTATTACATGCGCTAAAATATGCTTCTTAAACACATTCTATAGACAGTCTAACTCATTAATACAGTATTAATGTAGTAAAATATAGTAATGATTAAGAAAAACTTTTCAATTTTCACTCTTATTTTTATTGATGATAAAATATAAACATTATACAGCATATAGTGTTGAAAAGTACTCGTTTTAAAGTCTTTTTCAATTATTATTCCAGTACAGTACCTCAGTTAATTCTGAGAATGTTTGTGCGTGAGATTTTGTTCTGTAGCATGTTTAACAAATGATACCCAAAGGATAAACTTTATTACGCTTCATGTCCTTTTGCAGAACTTGGAGTGACGTCTCCAAGATGGCGCTGCCTAGAGGGCAACGTCGCGGAGTTCTCAGACTCAAATTGTTTTTGTTTTGGTTTGTTTGTTCATATTTTGCACTATGCTTGTCTATGATCGGTCGACCCTACTAAAGCTATGAACAGCTTCAGCTTCGGGCAACTAAGCACGCAACAACTTCTTTCTTGAGCTTATATGCTATGGGAGCTCAATGCTTGCGGTTACCGGCTAAGCCCAGGCAGAGTTCTTTGAGGCTCGGTGAGCACTTCTGGCCATACTACTTGAAAATGTTCAGTCCCTGCGAAACAAGATGGACAAGCTTCATGCTCAGATTGCAGCGCAGAGGGATCGACAGGACTGTGTTTCTGTGAAACATGGCTCGAGGAGAGTACACCCGATGAGGTGATTGCTCCAGCCGGCTCCACGGCCTTCATCCCCTGCAATCCCAAGCGCCGGAGTCGTCGTTAGGCCCCTTCCCGCCTGGGCTTCTTGTCCGCTGGGGTGCGGCTTGCATTGAGCTGCCTACCATAGCATGTTAGCTCTGCTAATAGCATGTTAGTTCTGCTGAGTTATACACTCCCGAAGATACTCCGATCTTATAGCTGTAGTAGAGTCGACCGGTCGTAGATGAGCGTAGAGCAAAACATGAACAAACAAAACAAATTAAAAAGAACAAAGAAACAATTTGACTGTGAGAACTCCGCGACGTCGCCCTCTGGGCAGTGCCATCTTGGAAACGTCACTCCAAGTTCAATGTAAAAGGACATGAAGAGTACTGTAATAAGTTTATCCTTTTGGTATTGTTTGTTAAACATGCTACAGAACATCAAATCTCACACATAAACATGAACTTAGGTACTGTACTGGAATAATAATTGAAAAAGATTTTAATACAACAGTTCAGAGAAAACCATTGTTTCTCAGGAGAAAGTCTTATTTCTTCAGAAGAGACATTCAGCGTTTTCTATCGCTTAGCCAGAGAAGACGCATAGTGTTTGAGTGGCATCATAGAGCTTAACTGGTAATTCAAACACATACAAAAAAGAGGCTCATTGACAACTTGTGCATGAATGAGGGAAAAGGGGTGGGACATCAGCTCAACCAATCAGGAGAAAGGAGGACAACCATTGGCTGAATTTGGGGCAGGTTTGGTATCCAGGACAGGAACGCAGAAGGACAGATGTTGATAGATTTTGCAAAAAGGATGGAAATGGCTGTGGTGAATACTTTCTTTGAGAAGAAACAGGAGCATAGGGTGACTTATAAAAGCGGAGGTAGGCACACACAGGTAGACTACATCTTGTGTAGGCGATGTAATTTGAAGGAAGTCAGTGACTGCAAAGTCATCGTGGGTGAGAGTGTTGCCAAACAGCATAGGATGGTGGTGTGCAGGATGACTCTGATGGTGAGAAAGGTGAAAAAGGCAAAGGCAGAGCAGAAGACAAAGTGGTGGAAGCTGAAAAAGGAAGAGTGTTGTGTTGTCTTCAAGGAGGAGTTGAAACAGGCTTTGGGTGGTCAGGAAGTGCTTCCAGATGACTGGACAACCACAGCAAATGTGATCAGGGACACAGGTAGGAGAGTACTTGGTGTGTCCTCTGGAAGGAAAGTAGATAAGGAGACTTGGTGGTGGAATGAGGAAGTGCAGGAGTGTGTACAAAGGAAAAGGTTAGCCAAGAAGAAGTGGGACATTGAGAGGACCGAAGAGAGTAAACAGGAGTATAGAGAGACACAGCGTAAGGCGAAAGTAGCAGTGGCTAAGGCCAAACAGAGGGCGTATGATGACTTGTATGATAGGTTGGATAGTAAAGAGGGAGAAAATGATCTATACAGGTTGGCACAGCAGAGAAATAGAGATGGGAAGGACGTGCAGCAAGTTAGATTGATAAAGGACAGAGAGGGAAATGTATTGACTGATGACAGAAGTGTGCTGGGAAGATGGAAAGAGTACTTTGAAGAGCTGATGAATGAGGAAAATGAGAGAGAAAAAAGAGTAGAAGAGGTAACCATTGAGGAGCAGGATGTAGCAAAGATCAGTAAGGGTGAAGTGAGAAGGGCATTGAAGAGGATGAAGAATGGAAAGGCAATTGGTCCTGATGATATACCTGTGGAGGTATGGAAGTGTCTAGGAGAGGTAGAAGTAGATTTTCTGACAACATTCAACAAGGTACTAGAGAGTGAGCAGATGCCGGAGGAGTGGAGGAGAAGTGTGCTGGTGCCCATTTTTAAGAACAAGGGAGACGTGCAGAGTTGCAGCAACTACAGAGGGATAAAGTTGATGAGCCATACGATGAAGTTATGGGAAAGAATAGTGGAAGCTAGACTAAGGGCAGAGGTCAGCATTTGTGAACAACAGTTTGGTTTCATGCCAAGAAAGAGCACCACAGATGCAATGTTTGCCTTGAGGATGTTAATAGAGAAGTACAGAGAAGGTCAGAGGGAGCTACATTGTGCCTTTGTGGATCTGGAAAAAGCATATGACAGGGTGCCAAGAGAAGAACTGTGGTATTGCATGAGGAAGTCTGGAGTGGCAGAGAAGTATGTTAGAGTGGTGCAGGACATGTATGAGAGATGTAAGACAGTGGTGAGGTGTGCTGTCGGTGTGACCGACTAATTCAAGGTGGAGGTGGGACTGCATCAAGGGTCAGCTCTGAGCCCCTTCTTGTTTGCTATGGTGATGGACAGGCTGACAGACGAGGTGAGACAAGAATCTCCATGGACTATGATGTTTGCAGATGACATCGTGATCTGTAGTGAGAGCAGAGAACAAGTGCAGGAAAATCTAGAGAGGTGGAGGTATGCCCTGGAAAGGAGAGGAATGAAGGTTAGCCTCAGAAAATCAGAATACATGTGTGTGAATGAGAAGGACCCAGGAGGAACGGTGATGTTACAGGGAGCAGAGATAACGAAGGTGGAGGATTTTAAGTACTTAGGCTCAACAATCCAGAGCAATGGAGAGTGTGGAAAAGAGGTGAAGAAGCGTGTGCAGGCAGGCTGGAATGGTTGGAGAAAAGTATCCGGTGTGATGTGCGATAGGAGAGTGTCAGCAAGAATGAAGTGAAAAGTGTACAAGATGGTGGTGAGGCCAGCGATGTTGTATGGCTTAGAAACAGTGGCGCTGAGGAAAAGGCAGGAGGCAGAGCTGGAGGTAGCGGAGATGAAAATGTTGAGGTTCTCCTGGGAGTAACGAGGATGGATAGGATCAGAAATGAGTATATCAGAGGGACAGCCCACGTAAGATGTTTTGGAGACAAAGTCAGAGAGGCTAGATTGAGATGGTTTGGACATGTACAGAGGAGGGATAGTGAGTATATTGGCAGTAGGATGCTGAGGTTGGAACTACCAGGCAGAAGGCCTCGAGGAAGACCGAAGAAGAGATTTATGGATGTGGTGAAGGAAGACATGAAGGTCGTTGGAGTCAGAAAAGAAGATGCGGAGGACAGGGTGAGGTGGAGGCGGATGATTTGCTGTGGCGACCCCTGAAGGGAGCAGCCGAAAGTAAAAGAAGAAGTGCCGGTTGCTCGGCAGTCAGCGAATACTCAAACCGTGGGTGCAAAACCGCGAATAGTCAAGGGCATACTGTATTTAGAACTGAACAAAAATAAGGACTGAATCTGTGCATAGCTTTTTGTACAATACTGCTAAGAAACAAAAACTAATCAAAAACACAACCTCATTAGTGGCACTATTAAAAGAGGTACAAAATAGAAAACCCTGCAAAGTTAGTTGGCAATTTTGTGGTCTTTTAGTAATTTGTCCAAATGGAAGATCATAATCTCAGATATTGATTTATATAGCGTGATCATGATTCTTTTACTGAAGACCGTAATTCATTTCTTTTATCAATCCAACTGATTATCTTGGTCAGTATAGTTGTAATTACCACTGAAGGAAAACATTTTTTTTTTTTTTTGCTTAATTTTTTTAAATTGCTTGGTAGGGCTACATTAAAATAATCAATTCATACATACTGTATGTGGAATGGTCAGAATAGTTACAAATACTTATCACGGCTCTTCGTTTTGCTCTTTTGTTCTTTTTATTTATTTATTTTTTTTTTATCCCTCACCTGCTGAAGTATTTACTTGGCTTGATTTTGTAGCCTGTCAAAAGTGAGGTTCTTTAATCCAGTGTTGTATAACTCGAAATTTTGAGCCAAGCCAAATAACTTGGGTTTTGGTAGGTAACCATTCACTTCCTGCTCATACTTCATTCACTCCACTGTCTGTCATCTCCCATGTTTCCTTCTAATAACAAATAACCCAAGGTCACAGGCTTTGCTGATTTTTTTTTTTTTTTTTTTTCCCCCTAAGCTTCACTTACCCAAGCAGCTTCTTTTCTTTGAAAGTGATTGCCCCTTTTTCTAATAGTCTGACTAACCAGGGCATGGCAGGAGGTCACTTTAGCAGAAGCAGTGTGTGTGGGTTGCTCTCTTCAGCTGCACTCATCTCCTTAGTTTTGCAGCGTGTTTTTAAACGTAGCACCATGTGCATTTCAGGCCGCGGTGGCTCACGGGGGCCCAGAGGAGGACGAGACTCCAGAGATGACTACGACCATTCAGGAGGAGGTGCGATGAGTGGGACCAAGGCATTTGTGAAGGAAAATATTTATTATACAGGTTTAGATAGTAACTTTAGCATACCCACAGTCATAGAGATGAAGAGATGCTCTACTCTTTCCCTTGTCTTTTCCATAGATTCTGTTGTTTTCTTTTTTTGTTTTGTTTTCTCTTCTCCATGTCATAGGGATTCCATCTCATTGCCATCACTCAAATTTGTACAGTCTTACTGCTGCTGTGGAAAGAGATTCCTTTAGAATTTGTTTCTAAACTCTAAATGCTGATCTAACATTAGTGCTTTATTTGAATTTTATTGAAGCAGTAGTTGTAGATCAGTATTTTGGTCCAACTTGTGTTTGTGAGGTGTTGGTACATGCATTAAAATCTCTTTTCATCCTCTCCCTCAGGTTTCAGAGATGATGACTTCATGGGTGGGAGGAGTCGTGGAGGTGGACGTCCAAGTGACCGACGGGGTGGTGGAATGGGGCGCTACAGAGATGGACCACGTGGAGGCCCAACAGACTTCAGAGAACCCTCTGATGGTGTCATAGCTTTATTTATGCTTTATTTTCACTGTATGATTTCTATCAGAGATTTGAATGTTTGACCAAAGCTGCGGCTTTGCCTTTTGGCTTTTTCAGGGGTTGCCACAGCTATTTCTAATTTGGGGCAAATAATAAAACTTAAAATTTGTTTTATGCAAAAAGTTTTTTATATATATATATATATATATATATATATATATATATATATACATACACACAGGGATCCCTGGCTACTTCGCGCTTCAATTCCTGCTGCGTCAGTGCATTGTTTTTTTTTTTTTGTTGTTGTTTTTTTTAATAAATATTCATCGAATTAAAAAAAAAAATAAGAATAGGGGTGAAAAATAAGGAAAATGCCACAAAAGGTCAATTAGGCAAAAAAAAACCACCCTTCTCGAACAAACATAAACAAAAAAAACACCCATCAAAACTACTGACATTTTTGTGAGGTGTGTGTGTATTTATATCTTATGCATTATTTTTGAATGTTTAATTGTTATTATAAGCATTTTATAGCAATGAATATGTATTTATTGATATTATATACACATACATGTACGTAGGTCGCCCCCAGTGCAGCTAACTGGGTTATCAAAGGCGGGCCATGTCTCTCACTGTCTATGGTGAGAGGCATGTAAAAGAACCATTGCTGACTTTCGTAAAGAGTAGGCTGCAAAGCAGTCAGCGTGTTTCTGTCCCTTGCTAAAAAGGGTTGTGACAGGAAGGGCATCCGACGTAAAAAACCTGCCAAATCAAACATGCGAATCAGATGATACGCTGTGGCGACTCTCAAGTAAAAGGGGAAAAAGCCGAAAGGAAGACAGACAGACATGTACGTATGTCAGTCTGGGGGGGGGGGGGGGGTCAATGCTACTTTGCGGAATTCGGCAGTCGCAGGGGTGATCTTGGTTCCAATTAACCATGGAAAGTGAGGGATCCCTGTGTGTGTGTGTGTGTGCGCGTGCGCGCCCATTATTGCAACATACTGATGCTGTTTTTTTTGTTTGTTTGTTTTTTTTCCTCTCTTTTCTTCAGAGGAAAGAGCACAGAGACCAAGGCTACAGTTGAAGCCTCGCACAGTCTCTGAACCCCTGAACCAAGTGGCCAACCCGAATTCGGCCATCTTTGGGGGTGCCAAACCCAGGGAGGAGGTAATATCCAAAGAAAAACACTAAAGAAACTGCAGCCTCCCTCAGTATGCCGAGTTGGATGGATGGAGGAAAGGAATGAGGGAGGGAGGGATAGAGAGGGAGGGGAGCCGGGGAGAGCAGAGTGCAGGACCAGGACAAGAAGACAAAATGGGGGAAAACAGTATCATACCAACAAGAATATGATGAGACTCCATCATTGTTAATAGTTAGGAGATGAATCCCTGCTCCTTCAGCATCCCGTTTTGATTTGAATATATTTATTCGAGAAGGAATCATGATTAAAACCATACACTTTCATAACACAGATGTACACATACAAGCATACACAAATGAGCAGCTCGTGAATGCATGTCAACAGATCAATCGTTTTTACGTCCACCCCCGCTTCCATGTAAATAGTGCCTGCTCTGTACTGTAGTTTGTCAGGGGGAAGCTCAGTCACGTTCTTTGTGGGGCAAAAAGGGTTTGATATCGCTGCTCTCTTAAATGGAATCCAAACTGTTTTAAAATTTAGTGTTTTTTTTTTTTGTTTGTTTGTTTTGTTTTTGATTGTAGTACTACTCGACTCCTTATCACAGTTCTGTGCAGTCGTAATAAAGTTTGGATGTGGATTTAATTTTATACATCCTCTTTTCCTGCAGGAGGTTCAAAATACATGTAACTTGTGCTTTTCAATAAACTTTTGTGCCGGTGATGCAGGTTATAATGTCAGTGAATATTTCCCCCTGCCTTGACCCCCCCCCCCCCCCTTCACCTTAAATGCTGTCCCTGGGAACATTTGTGCATTTGATGTTTTCAGAGGAGGCCCAAGCCGTTATAATGTCCTGCATGGTCATTGCACCAACTCTCACTTGTTTGTGGAGGTCCCTCCTGTAAAAGAAAAGGGCAAAAAAAATTCAGTCTGAATGCACATTGGGTTATTGGGATGGTTCACTCCTAGCCCTGGTTGTGTTAAAATGGAAAATTGGCTCATTAAATGGTGTCGTTGAATTGTAAAAGCAGTGTTTTGGGGTATGTAAAACAGAATGTTTAATGAACAGAAACAATGGTGTTTCTTTTGTTAGTTTACAGGAGAAATCTCCTGGTCACATGGGGCTGATTTTATATGGTCGCTTTAATGATCAACATTGAGGTGTTACCTTTCAGCCTTTGTGAATCAGACCCTTGTGAAATCATTGTTCTTATTTTTTTGTTTGTTTGTTTTTCTTGTTTAAGCATTGATATAGCTGTGTGGCTGCATTATTCCGGAAGGCTAGACTGGATCTACGGGCTTTGGCCAGCAAAAAAATCTTTCAAGGTGCCAAGTTACTCCACTTGGCTAAAGAGAAGATGATTGAAAACTGGCACGGCATGGGTTAACACCCAACCGTGACTATCTGCTATAAATGAACTTCCTACACATCTAAGCGAAACCATGAGAACTGGCTACAGTTTCATTCTGTTGCCTTTGGGTAAGGATCTTACAGTTTGTGTTTTTGTCTCCTTTTCCCAAGGCAGTATCATGTTGAATCAATTTGAAATGCTTGAAAACAGGATAATTGCTACCCAATAATGTCTTCTGTATTGCTTCATAACTTGCTGCTCAGTTTTTGAAATATTTTAGTTTTTCACTGTCTTAACAATTAAATGGCTTCAATGTTAGGAGAATCTGAATATTCTTTTGTTTCACACACAATTCAACATTTTGGAAGATTTTTTTGACCATGTCTGTATAATCCAGATAAGAAATGCTTTCTGCGATAAAGATACAGCCACACTACGAGTAGAAGAGTGAAATAAAAGCATGATCGATTTGAACATGGATATCCGCTTCAGTGACAGTCAGATTATTAACTTCCACAGTATGTATTTCATCCCAAAATGAACAATAAATAAAGCTAGCTGTGGGTCTCTAACACTGTCGGTAATACTGCCTTCACATAGGAAACATCATGTACACATTTGCAGTCGAAGTGACAGACACTCGTCTTGTCTAATATTAGATCAAGTAGAGAATCCTCTTTGGGCATCCATGTGTTGCAACCATTTTATTTTACATTTTACTGGAGATTAAGTGAAAGACGTAGAACATTTTCTTACTGTACTACAAGAAGAATTGGCTGTTTTTATTCTTTTTTCTTTTCATTTTCCTACACTGTTTATGGCAATAAAATGTATCATCTTAAACATGTTTCATATGAATATCATGTCTGACTTTCCCCATTTGCCGTGTGTACGAGATTAATGTTCCGTGCAAAAATAGTTACAAGAAACTGGGAAGGGTTTTTGATTATTTATTTTTTAAAATTTATTGTGTGTATGTATGCGTGTATGTGTATATATATATATGTGTGTGTGTGTATGTATGTACAATATACATACACACAATAAAAATATATATATATATATAAGTTGGATTGAGACACTGGTGGTTTCCAGGAGCGTTCACCTCACCATTATCATTGATTCAAACTTTGTTTTTAATAATTGGCTGGTTTTGGAGGGAACATATGGAGTGTGTCACCACAAAATGAGATCAGTGTAGCAAAAGTTCATTTCAAGATACAGCAGTTTGAAGTAAGTGTCACAGAATCTTTTTTGTTATGAGTTTGCTATTTTGTTTGACCACCCTTTAGTCTTGAGTACAGTGTGTACTCACGATGGCCTTGTTGCTTCAGTTGATCAGGTAGTGGCTCAGCAACACTGAGGTGAATAAAATGAAGTTCGCTGATGACCTGTTAGGATAACCTGGTCATTCAGTACTATCACATTTCTCTTCCCCGATGACGTGGACACGAAATTAGGGTTAATGAGTATTTCAGGGCGCATGAAGAACAAGCAGGAATCACCAGAGTCACAATGTAAGCACAATTTAAAGTCTCTGAAATGTGCTGGAGACTAACATTTGGGGGTCTCTCCCCACCCACCCCTTACCAATTCAAAATTTGGATGAAAAAAATAACCCAGTTTTGAATAGAAATGAATGATGCTCAAGTTTATTAAAGGAATACCAAAAGCAATTTCACACTGTAATCAATGCTAACTGTGAGCTCTCACAATATTTGTGTGTAACCGTTTTGCCAGGTCATGTATCATCTAAAGATCACAAAAAAAGAATATATTTCAAAGAACCTATACAGTATCACTTTACAGCAGTGCTTCTCAATTATTTTCTGTGGCGCCCCTCTAGGAAGGAAAAAAAACATTTCGTGCCCCCCACCGCCCCGCGAGCGACTATAAATAGTATTATTTCTTTATAAAAATGATTAGTACACCTAAGAATGAAAGGAAAAGTGTACAAGACTGTGATGAGGCCAGCGATGTTATATGGTTTAGAAACAGTGGCCCTGGGGAAAAGACAGGAGGTAGAGATGAAAATGTTGAGGTTCTCTTTGGGAGTAACGAGGATGAATAGGATCTGGAATGAGTACATCAGAGGGACAGCACATGTTAGAGGTTTTGGAGACAAAGTCAGAGAGGCTAGATTAAGATGGTTTGGACATGTACAGAGAAGGGATAGTGAGTATATTGGTCGTAGGATGCTGAGGTTGGAACTACCAGGCAGAAGGCCCAGAGGAAGAGCGATATGGTGAAGGAGGACATGAAGGTAGTTGGAGTCAGAGTAGAAGATGCAGAGGATAGGGTGAGATGGAGGCAGATCATTTGCTGTGGCCACCCCTGAAGGGAAAAGCCGAAAGGAAAAGAGGAAGAAAAGTATTAGTACAGCTCTGCATAACATTGTATCTTTTAATATTAAAAACAAAAAAAGAAAGCAATAGGGTTCAACTTACAATAAAGAAAAGTTTCATTAACATTAAATCTTTTCTATTACAGATTAATAAAATAAAGTGCACCAATAAGCCTGAAATTGAACTCCTTAAACGTATGTGTTAATACCTCCGTCCACCTTACTCTTTAGTTCATGTTAGAAATGTTCCCGTGTTTATTGAGGGCTTGTTCACTCCACTTCATATCATTTTCTCATGCGAAAAACCGCTACACCATGGCGAGACAGTCAGAGCGCCACTGCCAGCTAGTGGAGTGGGGGTGCAATTACACTTAATTCTTGTACACACGCTCCCCCGGCATCACACCGCGCCGGGGTTCTCGCCCAACTATTTGAGAAGCACTGCTTTACAGACCAAATTCATGTGTTTAATTTACACATCAATTTTTATTGATTAACTTTCTTCAAATAAGGTTTCCTTTTAAGAATTTTTGTCCATTTCTCTGGATTGGATGCACCAAATTAATACATGACCCTAACTTTAAAGTTAATGAAGTGTAGATCAAATATTTTTTATAAAACAAAACTCAAGTTGGACATCTCACACTGATGGAAAGGTAGTTTAGGCACAAAATGTACATAATGGAACAATGTTTTCTTTGATAAAGACTCGAGCATCTACCTCACAATTAGAATTTAGCGAAAATAGCAACCTTGGAGGTTTAGTATGCATTATATTGCTCTTAAAAAAATAGCAAGGTCTGACTCTGACCTGATTGGTCCGGTGATGGTTATTTTTTTTCCCCCCCCTGCAGTTCAACTGCTTCAGCCTGAGAACAGGTTTGTATTCATGTCCTGCTTTTAGCAGCTTTATAATTAAATACTGCTCAGTGTTTCATAAATTATGGCAAAGCTCAGAAATGTTCATTTAAATTTCATGGAAGAAGTTTCAAGTGTTGCTGTTCCACAAGTAATTCCAGAATTTTGTTATGACCTTGAGTGGGTCATAACAACATCATGGGTGAATTATCAAGACTACAGAGTTTTGGGTTTTCTGTGATGACCTTCAGATGAAACAGTACACGCTGGTAAGGAAACTGCTTTGAGTAAAGTCATAACAGGGATGAATTTTGTTTCAAATATTTTCTCCAACATTAAATATTAAGTACCAAGTTCATGGTTCTTGTCGAACTACATTAATACAAACTACTTACTACTTATTTATTCAAATACTGTAAAATACATTCTGAATAGCAGACATTGGAATGGATACCTTGTTTCTGATTTCTGCAGAATGATTACAACTAATCAAACACGCGGCACATTCTTTGGGAAGACATTTATTTAAACTAGCTTTTGTATCATGGACTGACAAAATTATATTGGAGGGCTTGCATTGTATTAAAAATAAAGAATAAAAACGGACTGTTTAGGTGCTTTTCGTCTAGTAGCCACTAGAGGTCGGGGTTTGAAAGCCGGAAAGTGGTGGCAGAGGAAATGGTTCTAGTTTTAAGAACTGTAAAGGAAAAAGCAAGCTGTTTCTGGAAAGTATACATTTATTCACTTATTTAATAAAATAATACGTACATAGAAAGATAGAGTTCGGCCACAAGGGCGAACCTGTGACCTCTCGGCTGACTCCAAGTGAAGACAGAGTACATTCTGAACCATCCATTGCAGGGCCGACACACGACCACTGGGCCTCACACCTCAGGGGGCAGCTTAGAACAACCAATTATCTTAAGGTGCATGTCTTTGAACTATGGAAGGAAACCAATGCAAGTATGGGGAAAACCATACAAACCACACACAATTTCCATCTCTGAACACAAGTCTCAGGCACAGGACCTCCTTGCTGAGAGGCAGATGTAACCACAACACCACCACTATGCTGCTCTTCATGACACACTTCAAACATCAAATAAAATTATTTGAATAAATGCTCTTTCTTCCTTATATTAATTGATTAAAATATGGAATCATCTTGTAACAGACAGACTACTATGCAAGATCAGTGCAATGCACTACTACTACTACTTGCGGCTCTTCCCTTTCAGGGGTGGCTACAGCGAATCATCTGCCTCCATCTTCATTGAAGTCATATTAATGATGCGCATATTTGATTTGGCATAGGTTTTCGTTGGATGCCCTTCCGGACAAGACCCTGAGCAAGGGGCAGAAACATGCTGATACAGCTACTCTTGTCGAAAGTCAGCAATGGTTCTTTTACATGCCTCTCACCATAGACAGTGAGAGACGTGGCCAGCCTTTGATAACCCAGTTAGCTGCATGTGTGTGTGTGTGTGTGGGGGGGGGGTAGTGATAACCTTGTGGAGAGTGGGACTCAATCCCCCAACCTTAGGATCAGCGATCCAGTGCCCTTTACCACAAGGCCACCACTGCAATGCACTACAGCATGTAGAAAATTGGATCACATTCTTTTTGTAATTACTTCTAATGAAGATAATGCAACTGTACAGATTATTCTGGGCCACAATTTTGAGCTGCTCAGAAGGTTTTTGGTATCTGATCAAGCTGAAGTTTCAGTCGGGTTCGTTGAGGCCTAGCTGAGTGTTTTGCTACGACGTGCGCGCTCCCGACCATGTGACGTTCTTAACGGTCCCGCGCACGCAGTACAAACTACCAACCCTAGAACGCGAGACGTTGGCGAGGGAAGCGGATGAGTTTGTTTGCCTTCTGTTGCAAATTAGGACTATTGGAAAATTTTATCTTTTGCGTACACTGAAAGCTGATAACCGGATTCGACATTTACTAGACAATAGAAAACTTTTAAACCGTCGTTAATTTCGGGAGTGAGTTGTTTTACAGGTATGTATCCTTATAGACAGTAAGTTACCTCAGTTGAGGTGGAAGCCGTAGCCAACTTTGCTAACAAGGTGATCCATAAGGATTAGTCATTGTTGGTAATTGTCCACAGGTATGAGCTGGCAAGTTGCTTTTTCGTAAACTTTCCAACTGAAGTTTCAGTCTATGGTATGGTTAGAGACTTCCAATAAAGTTTTCCTTTTAATTCTGTCCACATTCAGACCTTTCAGTTTTTGTTCTGATCTGGTAATCAACCGAAATGAAGGTCAACAGATTAATTGTTGGCTTCCTTTAACACGACTTGCCTTGGAAATGGTGCCATGTTGCTGTGTCCCAAGCCACTCGTTTCATTTAACTTCCTATTGTTCGAATGTGAGTTGGTCAGCTGTGTTCTTTTCCATTTCGTTTAGTGCTTTGTTAGTTTATCAGTCGAAAAAATTCCAGAAAGAAACAGAAACTAAAGGCGTCATTTTGTGATTCAGTTTCTTCTTGGTGTGTTTACACTTTCTGCTGTGTTGATTCACGAGTATGGAAGAGCTCAGGTTTCCTCTCTGGGGGAGTGGAAGTGTGTGGCATGGGATTTGTGCTGCTTTCATCATATCAGGGTTCTTATATCCTGCTGTTGTTTCCTCTATACAGATGTGGGTGTGAAATGAGCTGCATATCTCTCAAACTGACACATTACACAAACATCATCATATAGTCAAGGTAAGGACAGTTCATCAACCTTCTTCTGATTATCATATTCCAGATAAACTTTTGATATGATATGGTGTGGTGGTAGTAGTCGTTAGAACATCCACCTCCTCCCAGCAAGGACCTGGCTTTGAGTCCAGGGCTTGGTGAGGGCGTTTCTGTGTACAATACTTGCATGGGTTTTCCCCCCACAGTCCATGCACATGAGGCAAATGGATTGTTATAGGTATGTGTGAATAGTTGTGCTGTGGTATGGGGAGCTAGAGTTGGTTAAGATAGGCTTTAACCTTCCCTCAATTGTTGTAGGATTAAGTGGTTGATGATTTTGCAAATAAAAGGAAATGTGTATTGTGAAAGTAAGGGTTTTTTCTATTTTAAATTACAGTACAGTATACTGATAAATATTTAAAGTTAAAACTATCCAGACTTTTACAGTCTAAAAATAAATAGGTTTCAGGATGAAACGGCAAAAAAGACAGTTTTACCAAAGCTTGTGTACATAGTTTAATGTGTTTTTCCAACACTTAAGATGTACAATTAAAGAGGAAAAAAGTTGGTTTCTGGGGTACAGGTAAGTTTAGACAAAATGGTATACTGTATTATGTTTCCCATGTTTACATGAACAGTTTTGTGCGAAAGACATGGTGGATTTTACTGAGTAGTTTAAGATTGAACATCAGGACTATTCAGTAAGTTGCTCTGGAGAAGAGTGTCTGATAAGTCTTATTCTTTTATACTTTCGGCTGTTCCCTTCAGGGGTCACCACAGCAAATCATCCGCCTGCATCTCACCCTGTCCTTTGCATCTTCTTTTACTCCAACGACCTTCATGTCTTCCTTCACCACATCCATAAATCTCTTCTTTGGTCTTCCTCTAGGCCTTCTGCCTGGTTGTTCCAATCTCAGCATCCTACTGCCAATATACTCACTATCTCTCCTGTGTACATATCCAAACTATCTCAATCTAGCCTCTCTGACTTTGTCTCCAAAACATCTTACATGTGCTGTCCCTCTGATGTACTCATTTCTGATCCTGAGTGTCTGATAAATGTGGTACTGTAATTGTAAATGTATTCACTGAACCTGAGATGCTGAAGTGTTTTTAGTATATTCTCAATGGGAACACATGCAAAATAAACACACAAAATCTAAAATTTCATGGTTTATTTCAGCATGTCTCTGACTTCTCAAGTTTACATATCCTAAGTGAAAACATGGATGGGACGCTAACTGATATCCATTATTCAGAATTATTCCTTCAAAATAAATACTTT
Organism: Plotosus lineatus; assembly: GCA_024760905.1. Lineage (NCBI taxonomy): Eukaryota > Metazoa > Chordata > Actinopteri > Siluriformes > Plotosidae > Plotosus > Plotosus lineatus. The sequence goes on along the minus strand of CM045747.1, from coordinate 19,308,038 downwards.
TTTTTAACCTTGAGATAGTGGACCAGTCAGATTGCATTCCTGTGTAGTATATACTAATAATGCATAACCACATATTCTTCTCTCCGAATAAGTCAACCCAGATGGGAAAGTATTGGTCAAATTTACTAATGCTTTGGACTGAAAATTTTACAAAGCAATGTGATTTGTATAAATATTTTAATTGTGGACCTAACAGTTGGTCTTAGACTAAATGCTGTGTGTTTTCAGTAAACACTACTTTCTTTCTTCAGCAAAGGTAAACATTGAGATTGTGTTGTGGTGATTGAACAGACAATACATATTTTCTTGATCAGTTGTTCTCCAAAGAGAATACACTCTGTAACAAAGCTGTAGTGATCTCAACCATTTTGTATACGTTCCACAGTTTTTGTACTGTCTGCAGCTAGTGTTTTGACTGGGAGGAGATTAGGGGTGTAGTGAATTCTTTACTTCAGGTATGTGGACAGTCAGATACTTGCCTGGTCATGTGATGTAATGAAGTGAGTTAGCATTTTTCTTCCTTTTCCCCACCTAAATTCCTTTTGCCATTTCATGCCCACCACTCACTAACGAGGCAGGTGTGCTCATAGTCCATTTCGGGGTGGTGTAACTATCGGAGGACAGCTCTACCTGCCCTCTTCTGCATTCATTAGGCCTCAATTGCTTAGTACAGGGGGTGACCGACCTGTCAGGGACTAAGAGCCACATTTTTTTACTGTGTTACCACAAAGAGCCACATCATACACATGGGCATGCATGAACACCACCCATCCCGTTCTCACACACATCTCTGCTCAGCCAAATTTATTGTAAATTCACACATCAACATGATAAAATACTCACATCTTTTGAAGGTCAGAGTGCAACTGTGATTCAATAGCCATGTTAAGGTACGATATTCTATGTTCAACAGTGTGGTGGGACAGTTGGACGTCCGATACCACGTGTTTTAGTTTGTCGTTTTCAGGAGACAAGATTTTAACAACGTCACTGAGGGATTTTATAACAAATTCTCCTTCATTGTATGGCGTTTTGGCCCGTGTAATGTTCCAAGCCAATTGATACGATGCACGCGTTATGGTCTCTGAGCGCTACGTAAATTTCTGGAAAAACAGTATCTAATTATAATAATAATAATACCTTATTGCCCAAGAAGGGAATTTGCTTTGCATTTACAAAAGCTGTGATATAATACATAGTATACAATTCCACACAATTTCACAGGTGCCACATACCAGACGTACAACAATACAGTACAATACAATGTATATTTAACCATGTTTAAAATGCTTTAGAATAGTTGACAACACAAATTGCAATAATGATGAAAGGTAATGAATGAGAATAAGATTTAGAAAAATTATTGAATATGATATTTGGCTAGGAAAATGTATAGATTATTTAAGAATTTGCATTAAAATATTAAGTTTAAGAATACTAGCTTTAAATACTTCCAATGTAACAGCAACAATGCTAATTAAAATTAGCTTTGTTTAAAATAACACTACATATGGAATAAATGAGTCGGTTGCTCTCTTTGTCCTGAAGCGGGGTATTTGATGGCAGCGGCCGGAAGGTAAAAGTTTGTATTCGTTATAAAGAAAGTGACAAGAAGCTGCACAAATTTTATCTACTAGAGTTTTGACTTGCCGCTGACCTAAACATGTAATGTCTTAAAATATTGTTCCTGAAATTTTTCCTGCTTGGTTTACAATTTTGGAAAGTTTTTTTTTTTAAAGTGAGAACTCCCGACCAAGCTTCAATAGAAAAGCAAAGCACACTTTGGATGTAGGTTTTGTAAAATAAAACGAGAGTTGATGTGTTAACATTCTAAGAGCAAAGTTTTCTCAGGAAATAGAGGTGTTGTTGGCACTTTGCATAGATTCTGTGATACTCCATTTCAGCTTATCGTCGAACATAGTTCCCAAATATTTATAGTCAGGCACGATCACTCCATCAGTCTTTTATGGTCACAGACAGGAGTTCTTGTTTCTTTGTCTGAAAGTCAATTATCATTTCCTTTGTCTTTCTAGTGTTGAGAACAAGACAATTACTATCACACCAGTCGGAGAAGGAAGATATTGCACGGCGGTAATCAGCTTCATCACAGTTGGTAATAAGTCCAGCAATAGCAGCGGCGTCGGCAAATTTAACTAGCAGTGTACCATTTTCAGTGCTCCTACAGTCGTTAGTGTACAGAGTGAATCAAACTGGAGATAACACACATCCTTGAGGTGCTTCAGTACTGATGAATTTGCTGTTTACGAGAAACTCTTTTATCCACAGAATGGTATTGCGATGCACATCCATATCACAGAGTTTCTTGATTAAAAGGTGGGGCTGAATTGTGTAGGTAAAGTCCGTTGGGCTTTTTACACCCGAGCCATGGTGGCTCATTTGGCCGGGGCTTAACCCCGGTTTCCATAGTACGAAGAGACTAGGAGTTCAACTCCTCCTGGATGGGACGCTAGTCCATCGCACGTTACCTTCCCAGTATATTTTTACTGGTACCCATTTATACTGCTGGGTGAACAGAGGCACACTTGTGGTTGAGACCTTGCCCAAGGGGTCTTCACGCAGTTGGGGGTCTAACTGGGATTTGAACGCACAACCTCCTGATCATGAGCGCAGCACCTGAACCACTACACCACTGGCCCCATCTATGCAAATTGAAGTGGATTTATAATGTCTCTGACGTCTTGAAGGAAGCAAGACAACACAATTCTTTCAAAACACTTCATGATAATGGATGTGAGAGCTACTGGACAATAGTCATTTAGGTCAAGTGGGTTTTGTAGTTTGGGGACCGGGTTGATCTTGGACAGTTTCCATATGTTTGGAATTTCATGAGCATTAAAAGATTGTTTGAAAAGGCAGGAAAATACGTCGGACAATTCAGAACAACATTCCTTGAGAACCTTACCACTAATTCCATCCAGTCCAGGAGATTTACGTGCATTTATCCGCTGAAACACAACAGGCACTTCCTCTTCTGATATGGATGTATACTCCTCGGTGTCAGGTGCAGTATCCATGATGTCACTCAAGTCTTGTGAGAAGTCCAAGTTGTCAAAGCGACGATAGAAAGTATTCAGTTGCTCGGCATATTGAGCTTCACCTGGAACGTCCACATTGTGTTTCTGTTTCCCACATCCGGTTATAGTACATATGTGCTGCCACGCACTGCACATGTCTCCCTGATGTAGTTTCTCCTCCAATTTAGATTTATGAGTCTTTACTCCGTCTTATTTGAATCTTCAACTCTTTCTATAGATCTCGGAATGTTGCTGCGTCGTTGCTCATAAAGGCTAACTTTTTCATGTTTAGCAGGTGTTTTAGTTCCTTTGTAACCCACGGCTTGTTGTTTGGGAAGAGCTTGATTACTTTCTCAAGCACAGTATTGTCCACACAGAAACTTATGTAACTGGTAATCACCTCCACATTGTTGTCAATAGAAGCGTCATGATTGAGTAGACTGTCCCAGCTTGTATAATCAAAACTTGCACGGAGAGTTTCCAAGTGAATCTTTGTCCCAACTTTTGATGATTTTCTTCTCAACTTTCCCTGTTTTGAGCTTTTGTCTGTAAACTGGTAGCACGAAAACAGTGTTGTGATCAGATGCTCCCAGTGGTGATCTGGTCACTTATTTGTAGGCTTGCTTTACGTTTCCAAAACATTTGTCCAAAATTTTGTTTTTGCGGGTTACACATGACACATATTGATGATAATATCTGCTTTTCTGGCTGACTTTTCAAAGTGAACGACTTGTATTTGTGAAGTTCAGTCCCTTTAGGAAATTCCTTGTCAAAGTTAGCATGCAGTGAGCTGAAGTGGAGCTGTAGATTTGAAGTTTTGAAATGCGCCAATGACGCCTGATATATAAGGCAGAATGGCTTTCCATTACATTCAAGAACAACAAAAAACCTCTCCCACTTTGTTAAAAATGTCCTTTGTTCATCTTATTTTCATTTTGCTGTGCATTTTTTTACTGCCATTTTAAGAGCAAGTTTGTTTACTGAAATGATCTTGCCCATACTGGGAACCTTTGCAGTATTTCCATCTCACCCACATAAGCATTTGACAATAATACCATACTGAACTCAAGCGAAGCAAACACGCACATTAAAAAAAACAAAAATTTCGATATGAACATAACAGCGGCGTGAAACTTGGCAAAGCGCCACATGCGACTTAGCTGCACGTGGCCTAGTATATATGGGAAATTTGGCACGTAAAGCTATAGTATCAATAGTATTTAACCTTTAGAGCTTCCAACGATAAACACTTCACTGTTCTGTGCCAAATGATTTTTCAGTACTTAAAACAAGTTCATTCATTTATGATTATTGTATCAAGGTTGAGTAATCATTAACCATTATTCACCGAAGGCGAGGTGAATGTTGCAGAATAGTCACAAGATAAAACATTGGCATCCAACAAATCTAATGTGAAGAATTGTTTTACCATATACTACACATAAACATAAAATGCAAAATAAAAAAATATTTTTGTAATTTATTTTTACATATTTTAACCATGACTAGGCAAGTGAGTTCAATCGTCCCACAAGCAGAGCACATGTTTTTTAACCCTCTCCAGGCAGGCGCTGCAAATTTTATTCTATTTAATCAATTAATTTGGTCCTGAGAGGGTTAAGCCTATTTACTGTTTTACTGTAGACTGCACAGTAGCACAAGAAATACAAACTGAAAGTATATAATTATTAAAACTGTACGTTTTATTTTTTTCAAATGTTTTTTTAAGTACAATAGTGTCAGTGGACTATAGAGAGATGGCATGATCCAATTGGTTCTGACTGGTTTTTATCGAGGAGATTATGGACCTTATCCTGAGTGGTTAGTGTTTGAGTTGAAACAGCTGAGAAACACTCACAGATTTTCATGGTAAAAATAATCAGGAAAACTTGTGTTCATGTGTGATTATATACTAAAGCAGTTGTATACATCAGGCTCAGTAGATTTTGCTGAATTGAACAGTTCCCTTAACGCCCTTCTGTCTTATGGATTATTTTGTTACAGCCGCCTCATCTTCAGTTGTTAATTATTCCTCAGATTGCGATCCAATGACATGACGCCATTATCGTAAAGTATATTATAATGCAACTGAGCAACTACCCAAACTTCTATAGTTTGCAGTCTACAACGAGCCAAAAGGAAAAGTGCTTGCATATGCAAGTTGTGCAGTCTCACCAGTTGCACAATTGTGGCTGAGCCATGTAGGGTAACCTGATGACAGAATAACAGGATGAACCTTTCAGACTACACTGTTGTTATACTCGAATGAATGTTTAAAGCATCCCTTCCATTAAATCAGTTATGATCCATTCAAAAGCGATCATGAGCTCCCTACTCTCCTGAATAAAGTGAACATGGGAGGGAATTATTAAACCAAGATGCAAGTCGATTCCTGTTTCTTACAAATGTTAAAGGCATTAAGTGGACCAAAACCGTTGGAGGAAAGGCGTAAACATTTGTCCACAATATCTTTGTATACTGCAGCATAACAAACCCAATCCAGCATGCCAACGTTCCTGTACACAAAACAATAAGGTTGCCAAGAATGGAGTGAACAACTTTGAACTTCAACTCTACTGAACACTTTTGGGAGTAATTGTAACGCTGAGTGTGCATAAGGCCTCTATGCCAGATATCATTGCCTGAATTCTCTAATGTTCTTGTGGCTTAATGGGCAGCTCTCCAATGCCAAGTAGTAATCTTCAGTGAAGATCAGAGGCTTTTATGATGTTTAAGGGAGGACTTAAATCTGGTTGTGATGAACAGTTATCCATAAACCTTTTTTGCATATATGGATACAGTAAAACCTCCGCTGACGAACGCTTAAGCTCACAAACTTTTCGCCTCAAGAACATGAAATTCGCGAGCATATAGTCTCTGCTGACGAACTAGTTTTCGGCGGACGAACCAAACCACGCGGTCGAACAGCGCCACGGTGGCGGCCACGAGATCGTCACCCCCTTTCTTTGAGTGCGGACGTGGTTTGTGTTTGATCGACATTTTGGACCATATTGAGTGTACTTTTGCTATTATGGGACCGAAAAAGACCCCACCACAGGCGGAGATCATTGAAAAACACGAAAGAGGTGGTGTGCGTTTGTGTGACTTAGCGTCCCAGTACCAGTACGCTAAGTCTACCATTGCTACCATCCTTAAGAACAAGGAAGCTATTAAGGGTGCGTGTGTGGCTAAGGGTGTTTCCAAACACTCCTTCCAAACAGTAACTCCCTCACTCCCTCCCTCCTCCTCCCACTCCATTCCATCAAGCCATCAACTACCATCACAAAGGTAAATAAAACGACTTTATTATACAGTACAGTTTATTTCTTTAATTACAATACAATAGCACATTTATTATACATAAAATAAGGTATATTTTTGTGTAGTTTTAAGGCTTATTTAGTAGAAAATTATGTTTTATGGGGACCTGGGAACGGATTATTCTCATTTTAATGGTTTCTTATGGGAAATAAATGTTCGGAAGACGAACTTTTCGCCTCACACACACTTTCTGGGAACCAATTATGTTCGTGAGCTGAGGTATCACTGTACTTGCATGTCAGATTATCAGATGGTATCCACCACATAGTCTCAGATTTTCCTTTAAAAATATATATATATATATATGTATATGTATATGTATGTATGTATATATGTATGTATACAGTCACCCCTTGAATATCGCGGGTAATGTAGACCAGACCTGGCCGTGATATTCGAAAAACTGCGAAGTAGGAACGCCCCTCTCATTTCGACCATGTTGTCTCATTTCTATATGTTTTCGCGTCTATACAATAATCATGAAGTGTATATTAAACGTTACACAGTTCTATGCAAATGGTAATAATGTATTTAATATTTAAATAGAATTTATATATAAATACTTTAAGTACTGTACTCACCTCTGACAATAGCTCTTCTCCGTGGTGCAGGACGTTCACAAACACATCCCGCGGGAATGTGTGCGGCAACAGCGTCACGCGTCTCAGCCAATCAGCTTGCGAGATTGAGTTGAGTGGGCGGGAGGCAACAGCGTCACGCGTCTAAGCCAATACGCTTGCGAGATTGAGTCGAGTGGGCGGTCCCTGCCTGAACTGAGGAGGATGGACACTTCAGTCTGTCATTTGGAAACAATGGATGCAGCCTGCCTTGGGTCCCTGCCTTCCGCTTGCTTACATGCGAGTATCAGTGCAAATTTTGAAATTTTTTATGAATATTTTAATTTATTTTTATTTTTTAAAATACCGCGGTGTACCAAGACCGCGATGCTCAAATCGCGAAGTGGCAAGGGATAACTGTATAGGGACCCATCACTTTCCACAGTTAATGGTGACCGAGACAACCCCCATCCCACCCCCCCACCCCCATGACCGCCGATTTCCGCAAAGTAGGGTCCACACACACACACACACACACACACACACACACACCCCCGAGGTTTCCTTTTGGCTTTTTCCCTTTTACCAGTGGTTGCCACAGCGAATGATTCGCACGTTTGATTTAGCATAGGTTTTTTGCATCAGATGCCCTTCTTGACACAACCCTTTAGCAAGGGACAGAAACACGCTGACGGTATTCAATGCTATAAATGCTTATTATAATTAAACAAAAATTAAAATAATGCATAAGATGTAAATACAATATAAATACACACACACAGATGTGCGCACACATTCAGATGCGCACCTCACAGAAAAATGTAAGCAATTTTGTTGGGGTGTTTTGGGTTGTTTTTTTTTTTGTTTGTTTGTTTGTTTTGGGTTGTTTTTTTGCATAATTTTCCTTGTTTTGCGGCAATTTTCGATTAATATTTTTGAAAAACCCACAATGCACTGAAGCCGCAGAAACTGAAGCATGAAGCCGCGAGGGATCACTGTATTTGAATCACTATTGTGAAAAAAATAAGCTTAACCTAAAAATGTCCAAGTTTGGACAATTAATGATGATTTGCTCACGATCTGACTTTTTGTGTGAAGCTTTGTCTATCTAGCCCAGGGGTGTCAAACTCAGTTACACTGAGTGCCACGTCACTTAATTTAAACCTGATTGAGGGCTGAATAATCACTGAACATTTATTCTAAAAGGGAAAAGTGTGAAATAGTCATGACAAAATGGTTTTGTTTCCGCATTTGTCCTCTTTATTCATTTTTCCAAAAGTGTTTAAAAGGGACAAGCTAACATGTGGTCTTTTTGAATCACTAGATGTTCGCTTGAAGTAGGCTGCCTAGTGGAAGGATGATTTTAATTAGGTTCCATGGTAATGGTTAATGCAAAGAATTTATGATAATCATATTCTATTTTATAGTTCTATTCCATTCACTTGAATTGAGTTTGATATCTGTGGTGTAACCTATATTCATAGAGATATGTTTAAATGTCTGTCTGTCTTCCTTTTGGCTTTTTCCCTTTTACTCGGGAGTTGCCACAGCGAATCATCTGATTCGCACGTTTGATTTGGCAGAGGTTTTTACGTCGGATGCCCTTCCTGTCACAACCCTTTTTAGCAAGGGACAGAAACACGCTGACGGCTTTGCAGCCTACTCTTTACGAAAGTCAGCAATGGTTCTTTTACATGCCTCTCACCATAGACAGTGAGAGACATGGCCCGCCTTTGATAACCCAGTTAGCCGCACTGAGGGGGACAGTGACAACCTTGTGGAGAGTGGGACTCGAACCCCCAACCTTTGGATCAGCGGTCCAGCACCCTATACCACGAGACCACCACTGCCCCTAGAGATATGATTAAATGAAAGTTTAATAAATGTGTGAAATAATGTTGGTTTTTGTTTTTTTATATTAATGCTCCATGGTGCGCTCCACTAGGCTTGTAGACAAAAATTCTATAGAAATAGGAACTAGACCAACTTTTTTTTTTTTTCTTTTTTTTTGGGGGGGGGGGAAGAGAGGTGATTGGCAGTGGCTTTTGTGAAACTTGTTTACTTCTCTTATTCACCTTGAAATGGATTTAGAATTCAAACCCAAATTTAGGGAAGGTAAAAGGTATTAACAGTTCATCTTGCTTTAAATATGACACAAATGGACTCTGTTCTAGGATGTGAAGTTTCATGATCCTGTGATGAGTAGTTTAGGATTTAAAGCACTGAAAATGCATTTATGCCTTTAAGCTCATGGAGGCAAAAATTACCTGGAAAAGTAAAAGTCTTTCAAAATTCATTTCTTTCAAAATTTCAAAAGTGTAGGATAAATAGACTTGAAACCAAGAAGAAATTCAAAGGGCAATCAGCTGCTAGGATAAGCAAGGGTAAGGAAATAAACTTGATGAAGTATGAGAACAAAATCTGTTATAGCAAGGATTAAATTTAGCTTGGCATAATACAACAGTTATTTATCTATTTGGAAACATTAGTGAAGAGTATAATTTGTAGCTGTGATCCTGTAATTAGATATTTTTAATCAAACCATTAGTGAAAGAGCAGCAGTTGGTCACCCTTAATTGCTCATGTGTGATGAAAGTTGGCACAAAGCAAAATTAGTTGCTACTTTGTGACAGTTCATTGACCACAAGGATGTTTGCACAACAGGAGATTGGTCATGGAACATTGGGTGGGGGGGAAGTCGGGTAGGAACTGATCTAATGATTCGAACTTGCAGATCTGATGAACACGGTTTTAGAGGAGTTTTAATGTGGGGACTTTTACTATTATTCCAAGATTTGTTTGTGTTTATGGTTTTTGCGACAGGTTGTGTGATATGAATAAATATAATTACATGTTGATTTAGCATATTCACTTGTCAGAGGTTAATGTGAGCTGGTGACTGGTTATCCATGTAACATTTAATGATCTGTGTGTTAATTGAAGGCTTATTTCTAGATATTTGAGTCTAATTTTAAGTGTTAACGTGCAGATAAACATTATTGGTGTTTACTACATGAGAGCAGGAGAATCAGCTGACATAGTTTGGCATGGTGACTTGTCGCATGTAGTGTCATCATTACCATGTTTTAAAATGGAAAATTAATAATTAAAAAAACTATGTATGTTTGTAGTACATCAGTGTTCCCATTAGGTTAAATTGGCCCAAAAGTGGCGCAAATTATTTTAGATTAGCGCAAATAATTATTGGTGCTGCACCAGTAATTTTTTTCCCCTGTATTTTTGTTTTAAGTTCCACAATCTACAACTTCAGGCAGTGATGGAATCGGAAGACGATTTTTATTACTGACTTGATATCAGAACGTCTTGTTTTTACTAGTTAAATAATAAACATGTGGCTACCTGTGAACTATGAATAAAAGTTAAAACCACTGAAATTCTGTCAGTACATCATGCACAAGTTCTTATTTTTAAATTTTTTTCAATCAACACTTTTGTCTCCCAGAATTTTTGGGGGTATCCCCCAGACCCCCTCCTTGCAGAAGGGGGAAACCCCTCTCATACCCTTCTTGCACCTTGGACCCAAAAGGGAATGCCTCCAGCATCCGACTCATCCGAACACAATATTGGCCCAAGCTCAATTCTCCTTAATGGAAACGCTGTAATGCAGGGGTCGGGAACCTTTTTGACTACGAGAGCCAAAAAAAAAAGGCACATTTTAAATCTAATCCTCTGAGAGCCATACACACACACACACACACACACACATATATATATATATATATATATATATATATATATATATATATATATATATATATCTCAACCTTCTCAACAAATTATTATTTTGCGATAAAGTTGGTTATTTTTCTGTAATGTACTGATAAAAATTAAACGTTCATATATTTTAGATTCATTGCACACCAACTGAAATATTTCAGGTCTTTTTATTGTTTTAATACTGATGATTTTAGTATACAGCTCATGAAAACCCAAAATTCCTATCTCAAAAAATTAGCATATTATGAATAGGTACTCGATACGAGCTATTAACCTAATCATCTGAATCAACCAATTAACTCTAAACACCTGCAAAAATTCCTGAGGCTTTAAAAAACTCCCAGCCTGGCTCATTACTCAAAACCGCAATCATGGGTAAGACTGCCGACCTGACTGCTGACCAGAAGGCCATCATTGACACCCTCAAGCAAGAGGGTAAGACACAGAAAGAAATCTCTGAGCCAATAGGCTGTTCCCAGAGTGCTGTATCTATCTATATTATATTGTATATATACAGTCAGCCCTCTACTTACGAAATTAATCCGTTCCAGTGCCTTTTTTGCAGCCTGGAGTTTTCGTAAGTAGAGGCGCATTTTACATGTAAAACACGTGATTCGTTCCAAGGCTCCCAAGACTACCCAATAAACCCTTTAAAAATGATAAAAGTACACCAAGTTTATACGAAATATGTGTTAAAAGTAAAAAAAGATTTATTAAACCATTTAAACGTTTTATTAACATTTTAAACCATTTTATTAACATATTTATTAATTAAACCATTATTAAACATTTTTTATTAACTCCGACACACACACACACACACACACACACTCTGTCTGTCTGTCTGCTTTGAAAGTAGTTTCCATTTGTATAAGTAGATTATTGTTTCTATAGTTAATTCTATTGGTCGTCGTATGGTAGAGCTGTTACAGACATAAATTACTTCTGTAATTGTTGGTACTTGAATGTTTTCAATAAGTTTTTTTTACAGGGTCCTCCGAAGTCAGTACTTTATGCCACTCGGAGATAAAGCTCTCACACTGTTTTCTGAAACAAAACATAACGTCTTGGATGGTTTTGTGGTATTCGAGTAACATGATGAACTGCAGTTTCAGGATAGAGAATAAAGAAGCCCTGGAGGGAATAATTCTTTATGGTTAAAATAGTAGCAGGAAATTAATTGTTCCTATGTTATATGACTATAGCAGGCTATTTTAAACACGCATGTAATTTTTGACACTTTTTTTTATTAGTAAAGGAATATGACATCTCTAGAATTAATACAAATGAAATAGTTTAAAGTATTTCGTTTTATCGTGGTATTGGCCACACTAACCAGTCATTGATTATTGAAATGTAAAAGACTTGAGTTTGTATGAATGCTCCACAGAGTCAAGCTGTGTATCTTTCTGCTGTTTTAGCATCCACGATCCTGTTTTTCTCTCAGCTGTTTTGCCACAGCAGCATTATTGTTCATTCTGGCCTTTACTGTGACGCTGTACAGAAGCTTTCTCAGTGACATGCCATTTGCAGATCAGGGGTTGAGGGAGTGCCTCTGCTGCCTCATTGAACTTTGCATAGACTGCTCTGCTGCCTGACAACATCTAATAGGAAAGAGCGACGACTATATATATAATCCATGTACACCCGAGAGATGTTTCTTTTGTTCAAGTATGCATTTAAGAGTACAACGAATTAATTTAATTAATCACTATTGAAATGTTGTGATACAATACTTTATGGGAACAGCGTGATCTGATTAGTTTGCCATTTCGGAATTAAAACCAGGCCAGGCTTAAATTTGTTGTCGGCAGTAACATGATAAAGATTCACCCGGGAGGGAGGAAAATTTTTATAATTAACTTGTATTTGGTTGACAATGTCAGCAAATGTGTTTCTCAATTTGAAACATGTTATTTATTATTTTCATCTTGGGACCTTTAATAGTGACAGAACAGGTTTTATATTTATTTTTTTATTTTTATTTTTTAAACCTTATCATTGTCCCCTTCCATCATGCTTTCCGCCTTTGTTGTTAAGACAGTACTGGCCAATGAGAATCGCTGTTCACCCGAACTGGCGAAATTGACCAATCACCAATCGGATGATGCTGATTTCGCTTTGGTCACTTTTTAGTATGGTGTATAATAGAAAACCCCCCCCCCCCCCCCAACACAACTGGCCTGTATATTTTTATTTTTTTGTGTCTGTGAATGCTCAGGCGGGGTTTTTATGTACTATTTTGGCACTACCAGCCGTGTTACCACCAACAAAGATATATTTTTTAAGGCTGGCCCCATTATTCCACATAAAACTCTTGAAGACACTCAGTTGATCACATGTGTACTCAGTGTGTCATGGTTTCCATAATGTAAAAAATAAACAGTAAAATATGTGTCTAGACTGCATAAAAACTACTGCAGAGCTCCCAATTTATTCTTTTGACATGTGTCTGAGTTGGGGTTTGCTTTTTACTGCTATTCTTTTTTCTGCTTTCATTTGTAATGCCTGTCTTGTTAAATGAATAACTGAAAAGTTTTTTTTTGAGCTTCTGATTTTTTTTTTTTTTTTTTGTTTGCTCAACAAGCCTTTATTTACCTGCAAGTCTGATTGCCTACCATAGTTAGATTTTTATTGTTATTATTATTCTCTGTGAGTCTGAGTGTTCGTGTATGAGTCTTTTCTTCTTTGGACTTCAGTTTTGTTATTAATAATACATTTGGATTTTTTTTATATATATATATATCAAGGCTGCAACTCGGTAATAAAAAGTATGAACTCACCAACGTAGCAGAATTATTTTGTTTTTTGTTTTTTTGTGGTTGGCATATGCAGACATCAGTCATAACATGAGGAAAACCATCCAAACCATGATCCACACCCATGGTGCTTTGCTCAGGAGCGCTGTTAAAAATCAAATTTTTTGAGTGCTTTTTTGTTTCTGTTCCCAAGCAGTATAAACTAAAGCAATGATTTGCCTCAGGCTTGGTTAAATAATTATTCTTTATTGTTACTTTTACTTTAGTGGGACCAGTGGCATAGTGGTTAGGGTGCTGGGCTCATGATCAGGAGGTTGTGTGTTTGAATCCCAGTTAGACCCTCACTGTGCTAAGACTCACTCCCTGGGCATGGTCTTAACCACAAGTGTGCCTCTGTTCACCCAGCAGTATAAATGGATACCAGTAAAAATATACTGGGAAGGTAACCTGCGATGAACTAGCGTCCCATTCGGAAGGAGCTGTACTCCTAGTCACTTTACGCTACAGAAACTGGGGATAAGCACCGGCCTGATAAGCCACTATGGCTCGGGTGTAAAAAGTCCAAAGAACTTTTTTACCTATGACTTTTTTACTTTCATTTTCTTTAATTTTCATTAAGGTGCTGTTCACCACAATCACATGATATACAAGTTTTTTTTTTTTGTTTTTTTTTTTGTTTTTTTTAAGTAATTTTCAAGTGCGCATATAGAGGCACCTGTATAATTTGAACCATTATCTCATCATAATGCTAACTAGCTTTTTGACCAGGCCAGGGGTCGGGAACCTTTTGACTAAGAGAGCCAAAAATAAACATGTATTTTAAATTTTAATCCTCTGAGATATATATATAATACTGAATACAACTAAATGGAAAAAGAAGACCAAGTTTAGAGTATAATAAGACTCTGAATTTATTTTAAACAACATTGTTATAACGAAGTTATTTATTAATAAGAAAAGTACTTTTTACTATTAATGTGACTTCTGGTGCTGCGTGGTTTTGCTGATGACTTTGTATCCTGGTTGATGCGTGCTGAGGTTCAGCTTCATGCAGGCGTTTAGGCTTCCATCTATTACACGTGACCGCAGGTTGGTCTTGATGCTTTTCAGGTGTGAGAAGGACTGCTCGCGTGCACATGTGGAGCCAAATATGGTAAATACGACAGGACTCGCACTGCAATGTTTATGTGACAGGAAGCGCGTCCCAAGTTTTGGCAATCAGCTGGTCTGCGGGTTGAAGTCTTTTCATTCTGTCCATTTGTGTTTTGCAAATGAGCTGATCAAAAATGAGGGAAATTTATCTCTTTACCCAAAAACAACTTGCGCAGGCTGTTACGTATAATCCAATAAAATTAAAGTTTCAAGGTATCGGACCTGCCCACAAACTGGAGTACAGAAAGGATTGGCTGTTCGCTGCTCGCCACAGTGACATGTGGCATTGAAAATATATTTATAGATTAAAATTTGTGAGATTTATTTGTTTTTGTTTTATTTGATTGCTTTTTTCTCTATTTTTATTTAAAGGACAGTGAAATTATGTATTAGTTATTCTATTAATAAAGGCCACCTGATTTATCTGAGAGCCAGATGCAGTCATCAAAAGAGCCACATCTGGCACAAGACATAGGTTCCCGACCCTTGGTCTAGGCTGATTCTCAAAGTGTGTTGCGTTTTTATGCATATCTGTAAACTAATTTGTTTAGCTGAAAATGTGTTAACTCTATGATGGTCTGCATATTTCATAGTGTCCATGAATTTTTTTACTTTCTGGTGGTGCTATTGTTGGGTTGTTGTTTTTTTGTTTGTTTGTTTTTCTCTGATTATGAAATGTTTTTCATCAGATTTTCCTTCATCTTAGCTGTTGTCTTCATTTAGAAACTGTTACTCTGGGGAAGTGTGACGGTATATCCATGGAAGCAGTTGTGTCTTTGTGTTTGACTTGGGTTACCACTGTACACTATTAATAGAGGACAGAAGAGTGTGAGTTGTCCTGCTGTGCCTTTGCTTCCTTGTTATTGGATACCATCGTTTGCCCCGGCATTGTCTTTGCACATAACCAACTCGTACTGGGTCTTTTTCACAGGCATGAAAAACTTTATTTGTGTGTGTGGGTTTGTGTGTGTGCCTGTTTGCTTCTAATTAGCCAAATTAAACAATATATTGCCATTATATGGTCAAAACCATCCCTCAAAATGCTACACAGGTTTTATGGCCTTACTTTTTATCTGTTAAATATTTCATGGTTTCATGGACTGCGCAAAGGTTTTCAGAAAGAACATAATTTTGAAACATATGAATGTGAGACAGATTGAAGTTTGTTCAGTCTGCTAGAAGTAGTGTGTAGCATGTGCAAAATCCTGAATCCCATGTCTAAAGTGATAGCTTTATAGGGTGTTTTTGTACAAATACTGAAATTCGCAAAAATTACTATTTCATTATTTAAAAAAAATACAGAAATACTTTGTAAAGGTACACCACCTTTATTAATTGTGGTCTGTTAACATCATGGTGTACACACTACACAAGCAGTTACAGTGAGATTAACAAACAGCATAATCTTTCACCTGGAGAGATAAATCCCGTATGGCCCCATTTCTAGATCCCATTTTCTCACAAAGATAAACATGAGGGCGATAATGTTTATCTCTGCATCATTATAAAAATGAGTAAAATGAGTGAGTGTGTACAGCCAGAAAATATCTGTTTGAATTTTTAGCTGTGCAGACCTTGAAATTGTAGTTCTGTAGCTAATGCATGTGCTAGTGGCAGCTGCCAAATAGCTGCTAAAAAAAAGCAGGTATTCCTTTAAATGTTATGCTCCATATATGATAACAAGGAACCCCAGTGGAATACAACTACAAATACAGAGGCATTTTATGTCACCAAAGATTATGCTGCCCAGATATAGATTGTGGAAACAAATACAGTGGTACCTCACCTTACGAAATTAATCCGTTCCAAAGCCTTTTTCTTAACCTGGATTTTTCGTAAATTGAACTGCATTTTACATGTAAAACGTGTGATTCGTTCCAAGGCCCCAATACTACCCCCTAAACCCTTTAAAGATGATCAAAGCATACCTTTTAAGACCTCCTTCTGCTTTAATATCGTACCGATGGGAGACAGGTTTGGCCATATTCCTTTGCGATATCACTCAACCGCATACCACGAGCACATTTCTTCTCACTCGCACCGGAAATTACACACGCGTGCGCATGTGTTGACCATGTCTTATTAGCAGAGTTAAATGTTTATGGAAGGTTAAAACCTTGAGTCAAGAAATAAAGCATGAAACAACAGTAACTCGGTCCTTTACACGAAAAGCAATATGGGAGATTCAGCTCCATAATAGCCAATGGGAGGGAGCTGCGTCATCCCTCCTAGCCAATGGGAGGCCAGCGAGGTGGGATGTTTGAACGTCATTGATGGGAGAGCAGCTTGTGCATTCTTTGAATGTTTGAATGGCGTGTTTCTTGAGGAGAACTTGTTTCGTATACAGAGACAAAAAATTTTGGAAAATGTTTTTCGTAACCTGGATTTTTTTGTTTGCTGGGACTATCATAAGATGAGGTACCACTTTAAGTTCATTCAGATACATAATTAATTTAATTCAACTTTACCAGAGTAGCCGTGCTCCATCTATACAGTACCAAAGAGTTTCCAAACCAGGTCCTGGAAGATTCCCTGCCTTACACATTTTAGTGTTTTCTTTGTTTCCCGCACACCTAATTTCAATAATTGGTTAAATTAACTACTATTCAGGACTCAAGATGGATGTGACCAAGTGGGGAAAGCACTAAAATGTGCAGGATAAGCGTTCCACCAAAACCTCATTTTCTGACCTGCATAATCCTACTTTTGTCATGCAGAGGCTGTAGACGATTGCAGCCTAGTCTTGGTGAAGGTGGGGTATCTCTTCGGGTAGATTTCCAGTCCAATACACATACCAATCATACATACTTTTGGAAAGGGGAAATTTGAAACAACTATTTCGCCCAGGGTTGGCGAACAAGTCAGACACAAAGAGCCAAACTTTTTAACTGTGAGAGTTCAAGAGCCACACCACGTGCTGACCTGCCAAGACAGACACGCATCTTCCCATTCTCCCAGAAATGTCCTGTGTTCATCTTCATATTTCCGTTTAGCTTTGCATTTTGCCATTTTTACAAAGAGGGTAAGCCTGCATGCAAAGAAAATGTTTCATTTCCCAGCATTAGACGTCATCCACTCAGATGATTGATGGTCACTTATGTGTCAGACGCGGCATAAAAAAACACCCAACCTGTCAAAATTATTTAAAAATATTATTTATTATTTGTTTTTAATAACCTCTGAAGGATTTAAATGTGTTTTAAGATTAAAAAAAACAAACATGAAAAGAGGTAAAGAGCCACAGTATATATAAATATGATAAGAGGCAAAGAGCCACATTTGTATTGCTCGAGAGCCGCGTGTTCGCCACCCCTGATTTAGCCTAATGTGCTTCTCTTTTGGACTGTGTGGAGAAAAAATGGAATAGCCAGCGTAAGCTGGTGGAGAGCATTCAAACACAGAAAAGCCTCACCAAGTCTGGGTCATCTTCAACTTTTTTTTTTTTTTTTTGTACCAAAGACATAAACAAATCAAGATGTATACAGTCAGTACAAACAGGCAGTTTGCATCAAAATTATGACTCAGGAGTAGCAGATGGGTTGTTTTTAAATCATTATTACGATTGGTATAAGGAACACTGAAAGATAGCCATATGGATAATCAACAAGACCTTGTTTTGTTAGCATTATAGTTTTAATTTAAGTTTTGGGCTTTAGTATTTGAAGCTCATAAGTGCAGTGTTTATTTGTAGAATGCGTGGATGTAAACAAAGCTGTTTCACTGCAGCCAGCCTTGGGTGGCTTCTTTTGTGTGTTCTCAAAATGTGTTATCCTAATTTGAGCTGTGTGGTGAGGCTCTTGTATCTCAGCGTGCACACACACACTCTGAATAAATGATAGGAGTCTTGCTTCAGCAACCAGGCACCCAACTACCTGCTTGAACTCTGACCTCATTAAACATACGGTTTAGGCCTTATAACAGCAATTTCAAGCATTTGTTTCTCTAATTCCAGAGTGTTCTCTTCACTCTGTTTAAATTATCCACATAAGTCTATAATATCGAACACATCAGATGCATCGGTCAACATCTTCAATGTTCTATCTCAAACTACACAATAGGTTGAAGACAAAACTTGTGGTGTCAGCGCATGTATTTGGAAATACAGATGAATGCCTCAGAGTACACTGATAAAGTGCCATAGATCTTTAGTACTTTGCTACAAATAAAGATTTATAGCCCTTGCTTGAATCATGACAGAGCAACACTTGACTGAAACGATAGAATAATGTGGGGTGTTTTTTTTTTTTTTTTTTTTTTTTTTTTAAATAATCGTTTCAGCATTTTCTTTGTTTCCTCAGGAAGTGTGTGGAGCATGTGGGCCAGTTGTTGCAACTGGCTCTGTCTGGACTCGTCCACTGTGGAGGAAAGCAGCAGCCGTCGATCAAGCTCACACCATCAGGTGTATACTAACTCAGGCTACAGCAGCTACCCATCTCCTACAGCACCCGAGCATACCTGCACAGCGTGTGGAGGCCGATTTGACATTCATGAAAGGAAGGTACTGAACATCAGTGGGCTTGTTTTTCATCTTCTCTGGGTTTCACAGAAATGGTCATTACACAGGAATTCTGATAGAAATATTGAGTTATGATTGAAATCTCACCCATTTCAGCCAGTGTAATGGGACAAGATTTTTAAGTAAGTGTTATTGCTTTGACGAATATAGGTAAAATTTTTATTCCCTGCCTATCTTTGTGTTTATTGTTTTTTGGGTATAGATGAAAGTTTTGCACAATCAACATGGCTGCTGGTTTTATTAGTTCCTCAATTTCATGTGTAGCAGATAAGTATCTTTCAGTTGGACCTCTGAATGCTTATCACACCTGGAAGAGGAAACTGTCCCATGACAGAAAAACAGCTATTATGAGATGGAATAATTTAGAGACATAATTTGGTAGTGAAATGCTATGTAGCCTATGAGAGAACCATATGCAAATTCTAAATTATATTTTTTGATTTATTGTTGAGCTCAAAGCACTTTAAAGTATAGTAGGTATCTTCAAAGGGTGATTCCTCCCAGGCTTGTGAACAGTTTAAGAAAAGAAAAAGAAGTGCATGGTTTCAAATACACTGGCGGGATGATCAATATTTTAGTTTCCCTTACCCAGAAAACCATATTCTTCCCATTATTTATTTGTGTTTATTTTTAACTGAATTATGCTACCCAGAAAGTCAGCATAACTGGGTCTCAAACTGATTTCACAACTACGTCCATTAAGCAACCTTGCTATAATTTTGATCAATTAAAACATTGGTAGAAATACAGAACAGGCCTTGTGTCACACCGATTAAGCCCACCTTTATTAGCTGATCCATTTTGAATGTATCTGGAACTCATCTCATCTCATCTCATCTTCTTCCGCTTAGTCCGGGGTCGGGTCGCGGGGGCAGCAACCTTAGCAAAGAGGTCCAGACATCCCTCTCCCGAGCCACTTCCTCCAACTCTCCCGGGGGGACACCGAGGCGGTCCCAGACAAGCCGAGAGACATAGTCCCTCCAGCGTGTTCTAGGTCGACCCCGGGGTCTCTTCGCGGTTGGACATGCGCGAAACACCACACCAGGGAGGCGCCCAGGGGCATTCTAACCAGATGCCCGAGCCACCTCAACTGGCCCCTCTCAATGCGGAGGAGCAGCGGATCTACTCCGAGCTCTCCCGGATGGCGGAGCTTCTCACCCTATCTCTAAGGGAGAACCCGCCACCCGGCGAAGGAAGCTCATTTCAGCCGCTTGTATCCGTGATCTTGTTCTTTCGGTCATTACCCAAAGCTCGTGACCATAGGTGAGGGTTGGAACGTAGATCGACTGGTAAATTGAGAGCTTCGCCTTGCGGCTCAGCTCCTTTTTCACCACGACGGACCGGTACAGGCACCGCTTAACAGCAGAGGCTGCAGCGATCCGTCTGTCGATCTCTCGCTCCATCCTTCCCTCACTTTCGTAAACAAGACCCCAAGATACTTAAACTCCTCCACTTGGGGCAGGACCTCATCCCGACCCAGAGGGTGCATTCCACCATTGTCCGACTGAGAACCATGGCCTCGGACTTGGAGGTACTGATCTTCATCCCGGCTGCTTCGCACTCAGCTGCGAATCGCTCCAATGAGAGCTGGAGGGCCCGACTTGATGAAGCCAAAGGACAACATCATCCGCAAAAAGCAGAGATGATATCCGTTGGCCACCGTACCAGAACCCCTCATCGCCTCGACTGCGCCTAGAAATTCTGTCCATAAAAATTTTGAACAGAATCGGTGACAAAGGACTGCCATGGCGGGCTCCCACTCCCACCGCAAACGAAACCGAGCTGCTGTAACCAATACGGACCAAACTCTGGCTCCGGTGATACAGCGACCGAAAAGCTCGTAGCAACGGATCCGGAACGCCGAACACTCGCAGCACGCCCCACAAGATCTTTCGAGGGACACGGTCGAAAGCCTTCTCCAAATCCACAAAGCACATGTGGACAGATTGGGCAAACTCCCATGCCCCCTCCAGAATCCTGTGGAGCGTATAGAGTTGGGCAAGAGTGCTGCGGCCAGGTCGAAAACCACATTGTTCCTCCTGAATCCGAGGTTCGACTATCGGTCGGATCCTCCTCTCTAGTACCCTGCATAGACTTTACCAGGTAGGCTGAGGAGTGTAATTCCCGATAATTGGAACACACCCTCCGGTCCCCCTTCTTAAAAATTGGGACCACCACCCCAGTTTGCCAATCCAGAGGCACAGGCCCCGATGACCACGCGATGTTGCAGAGGCGTGTCAACCAAGGCAGTCCTACAACATCCAGAGCCCCGAGGGATTCCGGGCGGATCTCGTCCAACCCCGGAGCTCGACCACCGAGGAGCTTTTTGACAACCTCAGTGACCTCCACTCCAGTGATGGGCGGACCCTCACCCGAACCCCCAGGGTCTTCCTCTTCCACGGAGGGCGTGTTGGTGGGAATGAGAAGGTCCTCAAAGTATTCCCTCCACCTCTCAACAACATCCCCAGTCAAGGTAAGCAGCTCCCCACCTCCACCGTAAACAGTGTTTGTGAAGAACTGCTTCCCCCTCCTGAGGCGTCGGATGGTGGCCCAGAACCTTTGAGGCCAACCGATAATCACTCTCCAGGCCCTCACGAACTCCTCCCACGCCCGAGATTTTGCATCTGCGACAGCCTCGGCTGCAGCACGCTTGGCCTGCCGGTACCCGTTTGCTGCCTCAGGAGTCCCACAGGCTAATAAAACCCGATAGGCCTCCTTCTTCAGCTGGACGGCCCCCTTCACCGCAGGTGTCCACCACCGGTTCGGGATTACCGCCACGACAAGCACCGGCGACCTTACGGCCACAGCTATGGGCTGCCGCCTCAGCAATGGAGGCACGAAACATGGCCCATTCAGATTCCATGTCCCCGCCTCCTCCGAACGTGGTTGTAGCTCTGCCGGAGGTGGGAGTTAAAGGCCTCTCGGACAGGGGCTCCGCCAAACGCACCCAGCAGACCCTGATTACACGCTTGGGCCTGCCAGGTCTGGAAGGCAACCTCCCACACCACCGAAGCCAACTCACCACCAGGTAGTGATCGGTAGACAGCTCAGCTCCTCTCTTCACCCGAGTGTCCAGAACATATGGTCGCAAGTCCGATGACACGACTACAAAGTCAATCATCGAACTGCGACCTAGGGTGTCCTGGTGCCAAGTGCACTTATGGACACCCTTATGTTCGAACATGGTGTTCGTGATAGACAAACTATGACGAGCACAGAAGTCCAACAACGACACACCATTCGGATTCAGACTGGAGAGGCCGTGCCTACCGACCACCCCCTCCCAGGCCCCCCTATCGTTGCCCACATGGGCATTGAAGTCTCCCAAGACAACGAGCGAGCCTCCCGAGGGAGCGTTCTTCAACACCCCCCCCCAAAGACTCCAAAAGGGTGGGTACTCTGAACTGTCATTTGGTGCATAAGCACAAATAACAGTCAGGACCCGTCCCCCCACCCGAAGACGGAGGGAAGCTACCCTTTCGTCAACCGGGGAGAACCCCAACATTTGGGCACCGAGACGGGGGGGCAACAAGAATACCCACACCGGCTCGCCGCCTCTCCCCATGAGCAACTCCAGAATAGAAGAAGGTCCAGCCTCTTTCGAGATGGATGGTTCCAGAGCCCAAGCTATGCGTTGAGGTGAGCCCGACTATATCTAGTCGGTATCTCTCCACCTCACGCACCAAATCGGGCTCCTTTCCCGCCAGAGAGGTGACATTCCATGTCCCGAAGGTCAGAGTAAGCAGCCGAGGATCAGTCCGACAGAACCCATGCCTTCGGCTGCCACCCAACTCACACTGCACCCGACCCTAAAACTCCTCCCACGGGTGGTGGGTCCATGGGAGGGCGGACCCATGTCTCCTTTTCGGGCTGGGCCCGGCCAGGCTCCATGGGCATAAGCCCGACCACCAGGCGCCGCTGAGCCCCTCCCCTGGGCCTGGCTCCAGGAGGGAACCCCGGTGACCCGCGTCCGGGCAAGGGAGACTGATTCCTCTGTTGTTTTCTCATGTCTTAGGGGTCTGTTTTGAATCGCACTTTGTCTGGACCTTCACCCCGGACCTGTTTGCCTTGGGTGACCCTACCAGGGGCATTTGCCCCCGACAACATAGCTCCTAGGATCATTAGGTCACGCAAACCCCTCCACCACGATAAGGTGGCGATTCGAGGAGGGGGTATCTGGAACTTTCCATTCTTATTGCTGTTGTTCAAATGAGACAGAAAATCCCAATCAATTGATTGAAAAGAGTGTACCTAATTATTTGTAGCTGGCATGTGCAACTTGTCAAGACGGTGATCAGAATATAAGGTAAGATGCTGTTTGAGTTATTGTGGGCGAGTCTACATGGAAATTGTGAAGAGCATGCTGAAGAGGCCTTAGCAGTGATTAAATGTGTATCATTTTTATCTAATTAAGTGGAATATTGGTTTGCAATGTTATGAAATAATAATTACTTTGTCCCGATGAGGACACATGGCTGGTCAAAAATGCTGAACATGGTGGTTCTGGCTCAGCAATATCACTACTCTTGATTTGTTGAGGCTAAAATTATTAAATTAATATACAGTTTTCTGCTGTAGTAAGCTGAAATAGTGACACTTTCTCCAGTGTGTCCTAAATGATGCTTTTTCTTTCACTTTAAAAATATTATTTGCTGGACACCCTCGTATCTTTTGTTAATTAGAGGTTTTGCTATTGTAGTTCATAGCTGCCTCTGTAGTTCTTAAATGGGAATTCACTAAGTGCATAACGCACACATTGAAGGGTTAAGTAAATCGCCATTACATTGCTATACTGAGAAAATATTTTAAAATTGCTGGGAACACTGTGATTTGATTGAGAAGTTATGCCAAAGGGTAAGAAGTTCCAGATGTAAAACAATTTCTTTTTAAATTGGGATGAAAGACTCCACCACAGTTTATTTGACATGCAGCTTAATAGGAAGATGTTTTATTGAATACAATGCAGATAATTTTTCTAAGAAATGTAAGGTGTGTGTGCTTTCCATATTCGTTTTCATGAATGTCTATAGTGTTCTTCACTCCCAGCTGACAGCCACTCTTTTTGTTTCTTGCTCATTACAGCATGTATGTGTAGACTGTAAGAAGAATTACTGCAGTCGCTGCTCTGCTCAGCTGGAGGCTCATCCGCGGCTGTGCCACACGTGTCAGCGTTTCCATGGTACCATGTTCGCACGCGCAGAGCTAATGAAACTAAAAGTAAAGGACCTGAGAGATTACCTTCATTTACATGAAGTCCCAACGCAAATGTGCAGAGAGAAGGAGGAACTTGTGGAGTTGGTCCTCGGGCAACAGACGCCTACCCCTGACACATCAACGTCAAGCGAGAGCCATGCACACACACCCCTATCTGAGCAGGAAATGAGGTCTGAACCAAACATAGTCACTGTCCAACCTTCTAATGGACTTGGCATTATAACAGACCTGACTTCACAGTCGCAGGTTGCAGGCAATGATCAGGTAAGGAGAAAAGGAAGGTCAGTAGTTCTGAGCTTCCTGAGTTTTTAATAAACGTTTAAGTATGTTTACAGTGTAAAAGGTAGCAAGTCTTCTCATCTTTTTTTTTTTTAAGTTAAAAATAATATCAACATTTTTTTACATTCATTAAAGAACAGTGCTTGCTTGCTTACTTCCAGGTACATGTAATACTGTTTGCTCATAATATAAAAGCAAGTTATTGCTAACTTTTTAACGTGTATACAGTTGTTCCCTTGTCAGTGTTCTTTGTTTTCTCTTGAAGTTAATGAGACAAAAATAATTCATTTTATCAAACCATAAAATCTTTGATGCTTTCATGCCATGAAAAAAAAAACATGTCTGTGCTCTGAGATGTGACAGGGGCTAACTTGTTTCAGAATAATTACATGAATATATAATTTAAATTTCAGCATTTTTCCACATTTCATAAATCTGTTTCTGTGGCCCATCTGCCATACATGCAACTGTGTGATTTGCTAGTATTGAAGCTGTAACATATTTGAATAAGAATAATATAAATCAAAGATGTGACTTCCAACTGAAACTATTCTTACCTTGAGGGACAATGTAGAGCCCATTGGAAATTTAGCATAAATAAAGACTGATTGGGACCCCAAGGTTTAATGGAATATTTATTACACTGAATTGACCAGATTACTGGTCATTACGGTTAGTTATGACCACGTTATGCCACTTATGACATGGCTGATAATTAGCAAAATTGATAATTTGACATGAATTAGATTGAGATGGTTTGGACATGTACAGAGGAGGGATAGTGAATATATCGGTAGTAGGATACTGAGGTTGGAACTCGAAGAACACCAAAGAGAAGATTTATGGATGTGGTGAAGGAGGACATGAAGGTAGTTGACATAAGGGCAGAAGATGCAGAGGATAGTGTGAGATGGAGGCAGATGATTTGTTGTGGCGACCCCTGAAGGGAACAGCCGAAAGGAAAAGATGATGATAATTTTACACAAATTATTGATCTTCATTGGATTTTTTTTGCTTCTGCTAGATTTTGAGGTTGTGGGTTACATCGTTGTTAGCATGTCCACCTAACAGCAAAATGGTTGTAGGTTCTGATGTTTCCTTGTGGAGTTTGCATGTTCTCCTTGTGCTTGCGTGTATTTCCTCTAGGTACTCCCATTTCCTCCAAGATCTAAAACCATGGAAAATGGCTTACAGTGTGAGTGTGAATGGTTGAGTGCATGTTGGCCTGTTTTGGTCGGCCTGTTTTGTTCCGATTTTTCAAGTGAGTAAGTGCACGTTGAATACTTGTTTAGTACTCAACCTTCACTTGCTCACTTGAAAGATCGACAGTCCGGATAAGCCGCGACAAGCACCTACATTCGGTAGAGCGCATTACATAAAAATAAAAAAAAAAAAAACAACAAAAAAAAAAACCCCAGATGGCTGAATGGACCAGTCAGAATTGAGTCTCGGGAGTCCTCCGTTTACGATGCTGATCCGTTTTTAAGACGCGATGTAACCCGAATATCAGTGTAAGTCGGAACATAACATAAAATATACTGAAAAGTACTATACGTACAGTGCTATAATAAAATGTAACAGTTAATGACATAAAGTATTAGAAAATGTGAAAACAATTCCTTACCACAAGAATGAAATACAGTAAGAGGGGAGAGATAGGCTTATTGTGCTGGGGCAGGTGACCCTGGATTAGTAGATGCAGCTGAGGTAGAGGGTACAGGATCTGTTTCAGGCCTCTCTACCTTCTTAAAATACTGCTCCAGGTTAGACTGGACAGAGAACAACCTCTTCTCATCCAAGATCTCCTTGTAGCATTGCATCAAATCCATGATGCCTCTGGAAACCATAGTGAACCTTTCCAAGTTGGGATCCTGAGCCTCAAAAGTTGCAATGCTTACTGCATCTCGCGCGCCCGAAACTAGTTTGCGTTTGTTTACGTAGCCATGCAAGGCGTAATGACACGTAAGATTATTTTTTATATTTTTATGGGGGCGCGTTTGTAAGCACGAAACGGTGCAAGTCGGGACCGGTGTAAACCGAGGACTTCCTGTATTTAATTTTACGACAAAGCCATGTATAAGGAAAAGGTTTTAACCTTCTGATTCTCTTTGCTGGAGCTTTTGGGAGCCATTTCATAAATGAATGGGAATTGTCTAAACATTGGAGAAGGTTCTGGGAAAGAAAAATATTGTGCAAAATATAAAATTTATTGATGGTCATGTCCTGATTTAAGCTGCAAGCGAACATCCTTTCTTGCCACACAGCCATCTCTCCTGTATGGTGAACATAATTTAAATACAGCACCCTGACTGGTTAACATGTTGGGTTTTCATTCAGTAAAAAGGATTGTGACTGAAGCATTTAAAGCATTCTTTCTTTATAGGCCTATATTATCTGCATAAAGTGTGTTATGTTTTCCCGAGACCACATATAATTCAGAATAGTTGTCATTTTTAATTGAAGCTTTCTCAAATCTCTGTGCTGGAGTTGTAGTCGAAGCACTTAAATGAGACTTGCTGGGCCAACCTCATAATTTGGACTTTATTGTAGTTGCAATATCATAACTTTAGTTAATTTAAAGTGGGTTGCCCTTGAAGCAATGTTCCTTACACTGCTGAAATTAAAAATTGTTCGACATTCTGTCGACTGCAGAACCTTTTTTTTTTTAATTAAAAAAGCAGGAAAGGTGCTTTCAGAATAGGGGCTTGCAAGTTAGTGAGTGATTATTTTCACAACTACCCAACGGATATTTAAGATTATTGCTAATAAAATAACCAAAATATAATTAAAACTAAAATATCTGATAACTAGTATGTCAGCACACAATTGATCAGCTTTCAGTTAGTGTATAAACACCAGTATTGATTTGTAAGGCTAAAATCTTTAGTTTGATTTGTCTTTTCTTGGAAAAGGTAAAAAGAAATTATTGCTGATTTCATCCATTTTTCCTGTATGATATCTAAAATTTTCATTCTATTAAATTGGCTCCTTTTCCTCTTCAGTCATTCGGTTAAATTTACTGTGTGTCATTCTTTGGCATTTGTGAAATTTTCTCATGTGTTTGAGGTGTATTGTAAGGGTTGTTGGTTTTAGTGGAAGAACGTCATGTCTTTTTTTTTTTTTTTTTATTGACTTTATACTACTAATGGAAAAATATCAACATATCAATTTCAACCGTCATCTCTTTCCATATACCATTTTGATTTGGGAAAGGGTGCATGGAAACTGATCTTTAAAAATAGAAAGAAATGCAATTGTAGGTTCCATCATGGTTTTCTGTGGCTGATTACGACTGTGTGATTTCTGATCTGTAGATTGAGTCAGTGACAGAGGAACAAATTGATGCTGATGACCCAGAACTTCAAGAGGCACAGGAATACCAGGTAGTGTTTTATATCCCTGCTGCCCCTCCCCAACCAGGAGTATAAAATGAAGAAGAGGACAAAAAAAAGCAAGCAGAGACCCTTTAAAACATTTAAAAAAGCAAGTCACAGTTTAAAGTATATTTTATCATTTCATATCTTCTTTAAAAGCTGAATTTGGAACCAACTTTGAGGGTGAAATTGTTGTATTTAACGGTCCTCTCTTTCATTTAGTTCCTAGCTAGTGTACTTGGACCATGCTCTGCTTTATTACTTCTGTACAAGTTTTGGTAGAGGTATCGTAATCCTCAGCATTTTTTTTCTTTGTACAGTGGTTTACAAATTACAAATTTAATCCGTTCCGAGGGCAAGTGGTGCATGCACATACACATGGTACAGAGACGGGGCGCGCGCGTGGGCACACATGGTACAGAGACGAGGCGCGCACACACTGTGTGGGTGTGTGGTGTGACGCTGGGAGGGGTATGACACTGAGGAACATGCTTTTTTTGTCATGCTGTCCTAGAATTAAGAGTAATTGTGCATCCACTACAGTAGCTGGCAGTGGCGCGCTCATTGTTGCGCTATGGTGTAGGGGAAAACACCCTGGACAAACGATATGATGTGTAGTAAACACTTTATAGTCGCGTGCGGGGAGCTGAGGGGCGAAAAAAAATTTTTTTCTTTTCCTTCCTATAGGGGGCACCACAAAAATAATTGAGAAACACTGCACAAGGTGTTCTTGTAGTGCGGAAGAATGCATGGCTAATCAGCTCGGAAAAGCCATTTCCATTGCAGAGCTTCTAAATCAAAATTTTGCTCGTTGGATGGGGCACATTTTTGTTGGAATTGAAGCTGGTATCATGGAAAATTCATTATAAAAGATACTCGTAAGTCAAGGTGCCATTATATTTGTGTGTGTGGGGGGGAGGGGTCTTCACCTTACCCTTACAGGTTGTTTCTCCTCCCATTTGTTCTTTGCTAATTTGGTCAGGCCTATGTTGTATAAAACAGCTGTGGGCGGCCAACTGGGCGAGTACTTACCACTAGTTGTCCATACAGCAGGTCTTTTGGGAGACTGCCTTTGTCCATATGCCTAACATTTTCTAGCCAGCGCAGGTGCCTCTGGCTCAGCATGGCAAAGATTGAGAGAGACTTGGCTTTGCTGAGGACGTCGTGGTTGGTGATCTTGTCTTTCCATGTGATGCCTAGTATCCGACGTAGGCACCTCATGTGGTATTCAGCTTTGCCTCTTGTCTTGCGTAGGTTGACCATGTTTTGCTTCCATAGAGGAGAGTGCTGAGAACACAATACCGATACACTTTCAGCTTTGCGGTAATGGTCAGGTTTTTGTTCTCCCAGACTCTCCTAGTGAGTTTGGACATCACTCATGTGGCTTTCCCGATATGAACATTGATCTCGGTGTCCAGAGACAGGTTGTCTGAGATAATAGAGCCCAAGTATCGGAAGCTGTTAACATTAGCCAACTGTGAGCCACTGATAGAGATTGAAGGTGGAATTGGAGGGTCCTGAGCCATGATCTCTGTCTTTTTTTTATGTTGATTGTGAGAGCAAATTCTCTGCAAGCATGAGAGAAGTGGTCCATAAGGCGTTGTAGACCATCTTGAGTATGATTTGCTCAGGCAGCATCCTCAGCAAACAGCATTTCTCTGATGAGGACACATGTGATTTTGGATTTAGCCCTGATTCGGGCTAGGTTGAAAAGCTTTCCTTCGTGTCTGGTGTGGACGTAGACACCATCAGAGTAAGAGTCAAAGGCATGGTACAGAAGGAGAGCGAAGAAGATGCCAAAGAGTGTAGGGGCGAGCACACATCCTTGTTTGACCTCACTGAGAATATTGAAGGGTTCAGAAGTAGCACCATCAAAGCTGACTGTTCCTTTCATATTTGTATGAAAGGACTTGATAAGACTCAATAGCTGAGGTGGGCAGCCTATTCGTTGAAGAAGACTGAAAGGGCCACTGTGGCCGACAAGGTCGAAGGCCTTAGTGAGGTCAACAGAAGCCAGATATAGAGGTTGACACTGTTCCCTGCACTTTTCTTGGAGTTGTCGTACGGAGGTCATCATGTCGATAGTTGAACGACCTCATCTAAATCCACATTCTGACTCCGGGTATACTCTTTCTGCGAGGAATTGCAGTCTTGTGAGTATGACATGTGCGAACACCTTGCCTACGATGCTGAGGAGGGACATTCCACGATAATTGTTGCAGTCTGAGTGGTCACCTTTATTTTTGTATAGTGATCACAATCTTAGCAACCCTCATCATGGAGCACCTCTTCTTCGTTCCAGCACAGACACAGTAGCTCATGGAGGTGTGGAAGGAGGCTTGACTTTCCTGTTTTGATTACCTCTGGAGAAATGGCATAATTTCCTCGTGCTGTGCCACTGGCTAATACATTTATGGCTTTATTAAGGTCTTCCATGGTGGGATCAGCATCAAGGTCACTCATGATTGGAAGTTCAGGCATACTGTTCAAGGCTTCCTCAGATACTGTGTTTTGAGTTGAGTAGAGATGGAGGTAGTGCTCCACCCACCTTTCCATATGTTTGCTGCAGTCGAAGATTTTATGCCCTTCTTTGGACTTGAGGGGGGGCTGTTTTCTTTGTGGCTAGGCCTGTAGCTTGTTTAATACCCTTCATACGTAGCTCTGATGTTGCAAGTTGAAGGTGCTTTTTCCACTTTGTGGCAAAGCTCCAGCCAGTAGTTGTTTGCACATTTCCTGGCCATTTCCTGACTTCCAGCTCTGGCTTTACGGAGGAGGTTGAGGTTTCCATGTGTTGGATGTTGCTTCCATGTGATCAGAGCTTGTCTTTTAGCATCAAGAGGCTCAATCGTTTGAAGATTTGCTTCAAACCAGTCTTCGCTTGTTTTTGTTCTCTTGCCATAAGCGTCTATGGCACAGGAATGGATTTCAGCACTAAGAAAGGACAATCTAGATTCTGCCGAGGAGTCATCAGCAGCACCATGAAGTGCACTGATGGAGGAGAGGAAAGTGTTGGTTTTCTACAAGTCCGTTGTGTGGGGACTTTGTATCTTTGGCAAGCCCTTCAGCACAATTTTACTAATGACAATGGAGTGGTCTGTGTCGCAGTTGGCACTGTGATAACTTGTGTTGTGCACACTTGGCAATTGGGCCCTTTTGGTGATGACTAGGTAAAGCTGGTGCCAGTGACGGTAGCATGGGTGCATCCATGAGACTCTGTGATTCTTTGTTTGGGAAGTAGGAATTTGTGATGCAAAGCTGTCTGTTGCAGCAGAGTTAAAGCAGCCTCTTCCCATTTTTCATTTAGTTTACTTTCTCCATGGTGACCGATACACGTGGGCTAGTCGTCATGCAAGGTGCCGACTCTTACGTTGAACTCACCCAGCAGATAAAGGTCTTCACTATGTGATATCTGCCCAACCAAAGAATCAAATTCATCATAGAAGGCATTCTTCTCATCAGGGCTGGAGGTGAGGATAGGGGTATAGCATGTAATAAAGTTTACAGGGCCAGTGCCAGAATTTACTCGCATAGTGAGTCAACGTGTTGTGCCTCCTATTGGTGGTTGAATCATGGGAAGAAGCTATGTTCTGACTGCAAATCCCATGCCATGATCACGACGCTCATCCTGTCCCTTACCTTTCCAGAAGAAAGTGTAGTTCTTCTCTTGAATGGACCCGTCACCAGCCAGTCTTGTCTCTTGCAAGGCTGCGATGTCGACATTAAGCCTCATCAGTTTCGAGTCAATTATTGCTGTTTGGCATGTATCGCTGATCTGTTGTAGATCACATGATAAGCCTGGCATCATCGTTTGTACATTCCAGCTTGCTATGTGAAGTGCTGGCAATTTCATTTTGTCTTTCTTCGTCCCAGGTGCACTGTTTACAGTCTGCTTGTCTGGCTTCCACCATATGCTCCTTGCACTCCAAGAAGGAGGCAGATTGTGGCGGATTAACGCCCATCTGACTGTGGGCTGCCCAGCTTAAGGCAGGCGGAAGTTAATGAGTGGAACACAAAGGCTCCTCCCACCGTCGGAGACAACCCGTGGCACCCTACTCTTTGCGAAATAAGTTTGGACTTATAACCCGTAACTGCTGTCTCCCCTGTTGTGCCTTCGTGCGTGACGCAAAGATGGAGTATCCTCTCGATGGCGTAATGCCTGGGCTAAACTATGGAGATCTTGGGTTGCCCAAACGTCAAGCTCCCCCTCTTGGCTGCCCTCATGTTGTCCAGAGGAAAGCGATGCAGTACATCTGGCATCAGTTTGGCTGCAGGAGTTCCAGGAAGATGGTTGATGACCTAGTCTACATGCCAGCGGGACTCCACAAAATATTCAAAAACTGTCAATTTATTATGGATTTTAAAGCATTGAATAATGGTGTTAGAAACAGTGGCACATGAACAAGAGCACACATCACAAAGAAAATGTGCCCTCCATAAACATTATAATCAGAACTCATAGTCCTTGTTTTTTGTCACTAAATCTGGCTTCAGTCCTCTCAGGGTTCAGGGCTGAAGGTTTTGAATCTCCCCCCCCCCTATTTTCCTCTTTAATTTTGTTCTTCACTGACTTAAAATAACCTTCTGATGGAACTAATAGGAGCTAGCAGCAGTCCAGCTTATGTCCCCCCCCTATTTTTACCTGTACAAAAGTCTTGTCACATTTCACTTTCAAGGTTATATTTATTGCAAAAAAATCTCAATTAGCCTTGTTTAACGAAATATTTAATATTGTATTAAATATAATGTACTGAAAAATTAAAGGTCAACAGTGTAACAACATTGGTGGAACAGCATTAGGATATTAAATTAATAGTTTATCTCAAATAGAATTTTTTTTCTCTATTTTTGCTAATAAGTTTCCACGTGTTAGTGCCTTGTTAAGCAGGACCTGTGTGGTGCACAGCAACTATTGCAAGAAATATGATGTACAGTTGATGCTGAAGCAGAAATTGCTAGCTATGAGTCCTAAAACTTTTGAAGGAGTCATCATGTGGCGATCTACAACTTTTGTGCAGCCAGTTGTTTTGTGGATAGTTTTCCATGCATGACTGAGCTTACCAAGGTCTACCGAAGGGGTCTGAAATTTCTTACTAATGCTTGCAAATTTTCGTTTGCTTTTAGGGGATCTTGAAGGTTTCTACAATTTTTGAAAAAAGATTTTATTATTTGACTGAAAGCTGATTTAATACCTTATTTAATTTATGTGCACTTAATCGAGCACTTTTCATTGTGTACATACACTACAAAAAAAAGTTAAGGATATTTGGAAATTTTCTAGATATTTTTTTTCGGGTTTTGTGAATTGACTTTAATTTCAGTTTTTTTATTGACAAATGTCCTTAACTTTTTTGTGTTGTGTGTGTGTGTGTGTGTGTGTGTGTGTATGTGTGTATGTGCATATGTATGTGTGTATGTCTGTCTTCCTTTTGGCTTTTTCCCTTTTACTCGGGAGTCACCACAGTGAATCATCTGATTCGCACGTTTGATTTGGCATGGGTTTTTACGTCGGATGCCCTTCCTGTCACAACCCTTTTCGCAAGGGACAGAAACACGCTGACGACTTTGCAGCTACTCTTTACAAAAGTCAGCAATGGTTCTTTTACAGGCCTCTCACCATAGACAGTGAGCGACATGGCCCGCCTTTGATAACCCCGTTAGCTGCACTGGGGGGGGACAGGACTGTGACAACCTTGTGGAGAGTGGGACTCGAACCCCCCAACCTTTGGATCAGCGATCCAGCACCCTATACCACTAGACCACCACTGTGTGTGTGTATATGTGTATATATATATATATATATATATATATATATATATAATGTGTGTGTGTGTGTGTGTATATATGTGTATATATATATATATATATATGTGTGTGTGTGTGTGTATGTATGTGTATGTATGTATGTGTGTGTGTGTATATATATATATATATATATATATATATATATATATATATATATATATATATATATATATATATATATATATATATATATATATATACACACACGTGTGTTTGTGTGTGTTGGTAGATGGAAAATTAAATTACTTGGTATGATGAGTGTGACATGGAATGACTGGTGGACAAATACACTTGTATCATAGCATTACTCTTTAAACACACCTGTATGATATTACAGTTGTGCTTTAAGTTCTTAACAGTTACAATTTCAAGAAATTCAGAAACTGATTATTTCAGTCAATGTGATTATCACTCTCAAAATCAACAAGAGAAATATCCAAAATGGTCAGTCTGATTCTCATTTAAAAATCTATGTACTATTTGTTTAATAGAAAGCATTGTGCTTTATCCTGTGCTTTTATCAATTATCACTTTCATCTCGATCTCTATTAAAGTGTGTTTTGCACATGATTGAGCACCAGTTACAATCTCTGGTTTTTAAGGGAATTTCCTTTGTTGCTGAGAAACTGACTTGAACACGAGCGTCTATTTTCATGCACATGTTAAGCAAGCAAAATTACTAAATGAAACAGGATGAATTAATTTTCCTATTCCTCTTGGTTAGAGGACATGTCTGCAGAGTACATAGAGTTTATCTCTATA
This sequence comes from Plotosus lineatus, assembly GCA_024760905.1. Taxonomy (NCBI): domain Eukaryota; kingdom Metazoa; phylum Chordata; class Actinopteri; order Siluriformes; family Plotosidae; genus Plotosus; species Plotosus lineatus. The sequence continues at coordinate 19,273,529 of CM045747.1, read as the reverse complement.
AATACCTAGTAGTTACAGTTGGAGTCACTGACTTAATTACTCTTTGTTCCACTGGGAGAATAAATGAATTTGCAGTAAATAATAAACTGAAGAATATTCATGGATGTGGTGAAGGAGGACATGAAGGTCGTTGGTGTAAGAGAAGAAGATGCAAAGGATAGGGTGAGATGGAGGCAGATGATTCGCTGTGGTGACCCCTGAAGGGAAAAGCCGAAAGGAAAAGAAGAAGAAGAATAAACTAAAGAATATGATCAGAAATTCAAGAGATCTCAAGGTTACTGGACACCAAGCTCAGACAGACATGCAGTTCATTCATGAAATGCTTGAATCGAGTCCTGTTATTTATTAAGCAAAGAACCTCATGTGAATGCTGGTATGCATGATGACACACAGCTGGATATTCAGGTTTTTCTTCTTCTGCTTTCTGTGTCTCTTGCTTTGAAATATT